>BRZY01000015.1:0-1200000 GCA_030159175.1 Glycyrrhiza uralensis | reverse complement strand
ACTAATACAAATGAAGTTGTATAACAAACTTTATTTTTACAAATTTTTGCTTTAGATAATTTATATGTAATTGATAATCTCGAACCATTTGCTCCACTTAATGTTTCTTTAGTTTTTTCGCAATACTTAGTAGGAATTAAGCCTTCTAGAATACAATTTAAATCTGCACCAGAATCTATTAAAGCAATGAGTTTAAATCTTTCAACTTTAAGTATTAACTCTATTTGGCAATACCATTTATGAGACATTAATCTATCAATTTTATATAAATCTTTTGGATCAGTATTTCCTTGAGTCTAATCTTTAAGTATTTTCATTCCTTTAATTTCTAAATAGTGCAATTCTAATTCTATATCTTTTTGCTTTAATTGTTGTATTTCTTGTTTTAACAACCTAATTTCATCTTGTAAATATTTTAAGGTTATAGCATTTACTTCAGGTTTCTTAAATCTTTGCATAACATCTTTAAATTCTATTATCTCAATTCCTAAGCATTCAGAATTATTTGATGATTCGTCATCAGAAGATTCTCTGAGTTGATTAATAACCTCTTCTTCATACCAGGATTCTTCTTCTGAAGTATACTCGGATTCATTATCATTATAAATCATTATATCTTCTAATATATTAATAAGACTTTGTTTTAAATCTTCTTGTATAGTTAAATTATTAATTTTTTCTTTAACTCTACAGGTTTTAGCATAATGACCAAATCTTCCACATTTAAAACATTTAACATCAGATAAATTTTTCTTTTGATAATTTTTCTTCTTATTTTGTCATTGAGGCTTTGACTTATAATCTTGTTGTGGTTATGACTTTCTATAATTCTTATAATTTCTTTTCCTATAATAAAGCCATCCACTATAATTTTGTTTTCTTTTCTTCTTAACAATTCTACTTGGAGCTTTTAATAGTTCTACTCCAAATTGTTCACAAAAAGTTTCTAATTCTTTTTTACTTTGCATAGCTTCATTTTTAATTTTATTTTATATTTTATAATCAGTACAAATTTGTATACCTGTTTCTACAATATAATTTGAAATTTCTCCCATAGTTAATTGATCATAAGGTATTATTCCGTTAAAAGATTGACTAATATTAGTTTTTACCTTTTCAGCAAATAATCTAGGTAATCCACCTATACGACAAGATTTAAAACAAAGTCTTATTAATATATTAGAAGATATAATGATTTATAGTGATAATGAATCCGAGTATACTTCAGAAGAAGAATCCTGGTATGAAGAAGTTATTAATCAACTCAGAGAATCTTCTGATGACGAATCATCTAATAATTCTGAATGCTTAGGAATTGAGATATGTGACTGTAATAAATGTATTAAAACAATTAATGTAATTACTAAAAATCAAGCTAATACTTTAATAGAAATATTAAGTAAAATGGAAGAATCAGATGTAAAACAAGAATTTATGAAACAAGTTCAAGAAATTATTATCGAAGAAGAAGCTCAGAAAAATACTATGCATAAAATAGAATTTAAAGATGTTATCCAAAGATTTAAGAAACCTGAAGTAAATACTATAACATTAAAAGATTTACGAGATGAAATTAGGTTGTTAAAACAAGAAATACAACAATTAAAACAAAAGGATATCACCACAAGAAAGTCGTCTATTACCGACGGCCAAAATTTACGTTACCGACGGCCTAACCGTCGGTAAATACAATTTACCGACGGCTTACCGACGGCCACGGGACCGTCTGGAAATAGGTTGTCGGTAATATTTACCGACGGCTTACAAAGCCGTCGGTGTTACCGACGGCTTAGCCGTCGGTGTTTACCGACGGCTTAGCCCTCGGTAAAATTACCGACGGCTTAGCCCTCGGTAAAATTACCGACGGCTTATCCCTCGGTAAATTTACCGACGGCTTAGCCCTCGGTAAATTTACCCACGGCTTAGCCGTCGGTAATTTTACCGAGGGCTAAGCCGTCGGTAAATCACGAAATAATTCAGATTTTATTTTTAAATGGTAACAATTTTTTTTTATATTTTTATTATACGAACTATTTAATTATCAATAATTCTATTAAATTTAATAAATAACTCACAAAAATATATGTAAATAAAAAGTCAATTGCATTAATTAATAAATGTCAAAAATGTAATAATAATCCGACAATACATATAAATAAAATAAAAAATCATAAAATAGTCACTCCTCGTCCTCGTCCTCGTCCTCGTCCTCGTCCGAGTAGGTCTGAATAGGAGTGCGAAGAGGCTGGGTCGGCTGGGAAGGCTGGGTCGGCTGGGGAGTCAAGATCGGCTGCCCCGCAAGAAAACTCTCCATCATCTTGGCCATCGCCTGACTGACCGCCTGCTGGATCATTTCCTGCTGGTGCTCCATGAAGGTCTGGACCGTCTCGTTCGCCTGTCGAGCCGCCTCGTTTGCCTGTCGAGTCTCCTCCATTAATCGAGCAACTAACGCATCCTTGGCAGAGGATGAACTCGGAGTGCATCCTGCTGAGACGTGTGACTCCTGGGTGAGAGAAGTGACACCTGGTCTCAGCATATACGAGTAGGCTCCGGTACCGTAGCAACGCCCCCGTGTCTTTCCCCCAGCACTGTCCATCCACGTCTTTAGAGACGTGGCAGGGTCAACCTCCTGGGAGGCACCAGAAGACTCTCCCCCCTGAGATAGCTGTGTCATCCTCTCCTGATACGACTCCTACAAGAGCGACATTAAAGATATATTATACTAAACTTATTGTTATTACAAATTGAAATAAAAATCACAATTAACTTAAGCGATTAATTAACTTACAAAAGTCTCCTTTGATCTCTTATCAACCCAGGAGTTGTCCTTCTTCATATGAGTCTTCACAAAGATCTCATCCACGCGAGGCTCTCTACCAAGCTCTAGCTCCTAAAAACATAATCATCGTTAGTATCTTAATTAATTTTCAATTAAAATAATAAACCAAATACTTATGATCCTAATCCTAATTACTTACCAGCCGCCTCTTATGCTCAACAATGGAGATGGATCCACCTGTATGGACTGATCCACCCTTAGCAGAAGCACGGTTCTGCTTGCATCGGGCGCTCTCTTCCTTAAACTCAGGAGAGCCCCAATACTGCTGAAGACCGGCCCAGGCATTATCTCCCATCCACTTTGGTTTCTCACCAGCAATCCTGGCATCCCTCAGCATCTCAGACAATCTCTTAGACCCCCTACTGTTGAAGATCTGCTTCACCCGATGGTCATCCTCGGGTCGCCAAGTGACATATTTCTGCAACAATGTAAATAATGATAAGTGTTATACTAACAACAATAATTTAATTGAGTTATAATTATAACGTACCGCAAACTTCGGCAAGAATACATCCTCAACAGTCTTTGCCGGGATCTTACTCCACTTTGGCCATGCCTCCCGGTACTGGGCCTTAATGGTCGCAGTGATGGCTTGAGAGGCCACCCTGTCTGGATCAAACCTACAAATAGTACATAAACACACACGTCAGGTTAACTATACAACTATAAAGATAAATGAAATAATAATTAAATATTTACTTACCCTCGACCAACAGGCCTAATGAATGGTCGACCATCGTCTGCATACTCTATGTGAGGAGCATGCCTACGCCTCGGAGGTGCATCAGACATCTCCTCATCAGGCATGTCCTCATCAGCGGGAGGTTGCTGCTGTGAGGATGAACCTCCCGCTGCTGCTGAAGATGAGGGTGCCGCTGCTGCAGGGGATGTAGATGAGGGGGCCGCCGCTGCAGGGGATGTAGATGAGGGGGCTGCTGCGGGAGGGGATGAACCTCTTGCTACCGAAGGCATGAAGGGTACCCCCGGCGTCGGCATAAACTGCATCTGAGGAATGCCATCTGGCTGGTCCTCTGGCCGAGCCACTAATGTCTCAACTGCCTGCTGAGCATTTTCAGCCACCCAGTGCGGTAAAATCATGCCAGAACGCCTAGAGGTCTTGCCCTTTTTAGTAGGGCGATCTCCCTTCTGGCTATCTTTCGGAGCCATCTAATAGGAAAAATAAAATAAACAATAAATCAAAAAAATTGTGATAAACATAGTTACTTATACTAGGAAACTACTATAAAAAATATCAAAAAAAAAATTCATTACAAAATTATTGCTAATCATCAGATGTGTCATTGTCAAACTCTCCGACGTCTTCCACATCATCAGGATCGTCCTCATCACTATCTTCTAGTGGCGAGTCCCCTTGAATATCATGTTCGGAATTTGTAACATTTATTGGATCAACTTCCTCATAACTGTTTGTTTCGTCACGCAATCCAGTCAGTCGCTCAACCTCGGTTATCTCCTCAACATGTGACAACTCTTCGTTTTGATAAGCAACATCATCATCAAAGTCATCAACCTCCACACGACCTCTTGGTTTTGTTTTTATTGCTACACACCAACCAACTTTGTCTTTTCGCATCTTAGTGTAAGGAACAAAATATACTTGTCTAGCTTTTTGAGCAAGGATGAATGGGTCAAAATTTTCGTATCGCCCTCTCAGCTTGATTTCTACAATATTATACTGTGGGTGAACCTTTGTTCCTCTAGGTCTTTTTGGATCAAACCACAAACAATAAAATAGGACTATTTTGTATGGCAAATGAAGATACGACAATTCGAACACTTCTTGGATAACTCCATAGTAATCATCTTCTCCTCCTTGTGTAATCCCCTTTACATACACCCCACTGTTTATAGTTTTTTTACCCTCACTCCATGCTTGTGTGTGAAATTTGTAACCATTAATGAAGTATTTGTGCCATAGAGTCACCTCTGATTCTGGACCCCAAGCTAATGCAAGAATGTTTGGGTCGGTTACTCCATTGGCAGAATTAAATGCCTATACAAACAAACAATATAATTGAGCAACAAACAAGTTAATTGATATTGTACAGTGAAAGACACTTACATAGTCTCGAAACCAGTTGAAAAATTCTGCATGGATACGAGTGGTGGCATCATTTTCACTGATGTTGTTGCATTGCAAAAATGCACTGCAAACAAGCATAGAGTTAATTGTAATATTGCGTTAGTCACATAGGACTAAGTATTTAATTAAATGATACTCACTCGATATATGGTTTCATCTCGTTGCAATTGATGACAATATGTATATGAGCTGACATCCATTCAGCATCATCTAACCAATGCTTCCGGGGTCTTCCACTAGGACGTCCTAGTTGATTGAAGATTGAGAGCATTGGTGGGGAGTTATTGTTCGCAACAAAAGCTTCATTTCTGATATTCGTCCCACATAATGTAAAATTTTTAAAATAATGGGAACAAAAATATGTTGTCTCACGGTGTAAGTAAGACATACATATTGAACCCTCCACTCTCGCCTTATTTTTCACGGTTCGCTTATAGTCTCCCATCATTCTACATAATAAATAAAAATTATATCTGAATTGATGTGCAAATTAAGAGAATTTAAGTAGTAAATTAGGTTAGTAAAGTTTTTCTACCTTTCAAATGGATACATCCATCGGTATTGCACTGGACCACCAAGTATTGCCTCTCGTGGGAGGTGGATTGGGAGATGCTCCATTCTATCAAAAAATCCAGGTGGAAAGATTCTTTCGAGTTTGCAAATGATTATTGGAATATTTTGCTCCAATCTTAGCAGGTCATCCATCTTCAAGTTATTAGTACACAAATCTTTAAAAAAAAGGCTTAACTCTGTAAGTGGCTTCCATACGTGGTCAGGTAATGAATGAAATGCAAATGGAAGTAAACACTCCATAAATACATGACAATCATGACTTTTCATCCCATGCATCACTCCCCGAGAAACATTAGCACATCTAGCCAAGTTTGAAGCATATCCATCTGGCATCCTAAGCTCTTTAATCCATGCACAAACCATCTTTGCTTCCTCAGATAAAAGACAATAATTTGCTTTAGGCTTTAACATCTTTCCATTGTTCTGTGGCACTAACTCCAAGTCCTTGCGTGCACAATATAGAGGCAAATCCATTCTTGCCTTTTCGTTATCCTTTGTTTTGCCCTTAACATTCATGACTGTATTGAATACATTATCAAAAAAGTTCTTCTCTATGTGCATAACGTCAAGGTTGTGTCGTAACAAATTGTCTTTCCAATATGGAAGATCCCAGAATATGCTACATTTGGTCCAATTGTGAGTAACCCCATAACCGGCTAACCTACAAACCCCATGTTCTACCACACCTGGAATACCTCTAACCCAATTCCAGATCTCTTCCCCCTTCAGGATATGAGGCGGCCCATCAGTCTCAACCCTGTTCTTTGTAAACCGATTCTTACTTCTTCTGAACGCATGATCACGTGGTAAGAAACGACGATGACAGTCAAACCACGAGTTTTTCCCGCCAAATTTTAAGGTAAAAGCCTTTGTGTCACTCATGCATATAGGACATGCCAATTTTCCATGCGTACTCCACCCAGATAACATACCATAGGCGGGAAAGTCATTGATTGTCCACATTAAGGCTGCCTTCATGATGAAGTTTTGTTTTGTGGAGATATCATACGTCAAAGCACCATCACTCCACAACTGTTTAAGTTCATCAATTAATGGCTGTAAGTACACATCTATGCGTGCTTTTGGGTCAGATGGTCCGGGTATGAGACAAGTTAAAAACATATACGGTTTAGTCATGCACATTTCAGGGGGGAGATTATATGGGGTGACAATAACAGGCCAACACGAGTACGGGGAAGCCGATGCTTGGATGTAAGGTGTGAACCCATCAGAACATAAGCCAAGCCTGACATTTCTAGGCTCATTTGCAAAGTCTGGATAGACATTATCAAAATGCTTCCAGGCTTCCCCATCAGATGGATGGCGTAAAATACCCATACTCGTTCTATTCTGATGATGCCATCTCATTGCAGCCGCAGATTCGGGTGATGCATATAATCTTTGTAACCTAGGAGTGATTGGCAAGTAGATCATTCTTTTCATCGCAATATCTTTGTACTTACCCAACCCGGTCCTACGAGGAACATACCTTGGTTCATGACAAAACCTACACTCTCGCTCTTCAATACTTTCTTTGTAATATAACATGCACCCATTAACACAACAATCGATTTTCTGAGACTTCAATCCTAACATAGACACCAATCTTTTTGCATGGTAAAAATTAGTTGGTAATGACACCCCCGGAAGATGTGAGTCTACAAGCATGCTTGCCATTTCATCAAGAGCCTTTTCAGTACAATTATGGTTCGACTTAAGTGCCAAAAGCCTAACACACAAGGAAAGTTTTGATTCCGATACTCCCTCAAATAGGGGCTGATTTGCAGCAGATAGCAAATCATAAAATCTTTGAGTCTCTTCATTAGGTAGCTCATCGGAACTTAATTCCTCATTACCCCTATCCTGAGTAAATTGGGTGTCAAATATCGGCCTAAAGCGATCTTCCACCATGTGTTGCATCTCCGCAAAATGATCTTCATTACTGATACAACTCCCACTAGCCTCTGGAAAATTGCCTAGATCGACTTGTGGAATTTCTTCACCGTGATCAGTCCAAAACCAATAGTTTGGCTGAAACCCAGATTTGTACAAGTGAACCTTCACTTCACTAGCACACATTATGTTACTACACTTGCACTTGGCACAAGGACACCTAATTCCTCCCTCACTCAAAAAATATGGTTGTTCTGAAGCCTTTTGCACAAACTCATCAACCCCTAGTACAAACTTCCGTTTCAACCCCCCTCTCCTACGATTAAGTCTATCATACATCCAACTACGGCTTGAATCCATTTTCTGCAATCCAATCACTTCACGTGTTAGATATTAGGGTCATGTGCCAAAAAAAAAACTGACAGCATAACCCCTGTATTTTGAACTTTCCCAATTTTATTTACAACTACAAACACTGACTAACAATATGACAATATCGATTAATCTATTATAAAAAATATAGTTAAGTACTAGGGTCACTAATCAAAAAAAAATTCGGCAGCATAACCCCTGTATTTCGGACTTTCCCAATTTTTTTTAACAAAAACAATAGTACAATAATAAATATAACAATAAAGAGCAATTAAATAACATATATCTTAATGAGCTCAGCTCTCCACTAACAAACAACACAATCACATGCATATATTCTAAGCTACCAGCACACAAACCCAGCATCCTGCATAAGGCAGGAAGGCAAAGACTAGGGCTTTGCTCTCCACTAACAAACAACACAATCACATGTAGGAGTAGAAATTACCAGCACACAATCCAATACCTATTGAGCTCAGCTCTCCACTAACAAACAACAAGTCAATCCAGACAACATGTTGCACATTACATATTTCAATCTACAAAAAATAAGTTGGTTATTTACCTCAAAGTCGAATAGTAAGCTCCAACCGTAAGCTCCGAAAGAATGGTACGTCACGAACAATACCCTATTAAGCACACAAACTAACATAAATACAAAGACCAAACATAGACACAACAAATATAGACAGAACTAATCATCTCATGCATCAAGCAAAAAATAAAGCAATCACACCCTTGACCTCAATCCAACCCAACCCAACCCAACCCCTTCATCTAACCTAAACCCGCACACCATCATCGCCATTTGATCACCCATTTCGTATTCCCTTCTGCCACCGGACCCATTCATTCATTAATTTCATTCAGACAACAATAGCCAGTTCATAATACACCCCATTTATAGTCACATTAACAGACAACAATTTTGAACCAAACTCACACACAGTCACAAAACACACACACACACACATTTGCAGTACACACACACACAGTCACAAAACACACACATTTGCAGTACACACACACAGTCACAAAACACACACACACACACATGTTTGCAGTACACACACACACACAGTCACAAAACACACACACACAAACATTTGCAATACACACACACAGTCACAAAACACACACACACACACACACACACGTTTGTAGTACACACACACACACAGTCACAAAACACACACACACAAACATTTGCAGTACACACACACAGTCACAAAACACACACACACACACACACACATTTGCAATACACATTTACCAGTGAGAGAGAGAGGGCGACAGAGAGAGAGGGCGAGAGAGAGACACAGTGAGACAGAGACAGAGACAGAGAACAAAGAGGGGCTGTGGTGTGGTGGTTCACGGTGGCGGTGGCGGCGCACTGTACCTGAAACAAAGAGAGAATGAGTGAGACCGAGAGAGAGAGAAAGAGAGAGAGAGAGAGAAAGAGAGAGAGGGGCTTACCTGTGGTGACAGTGGGGGCCCTGGACGGTGGCGACGAGGCCGGTGGTGGCTCGAAGTGGTGGCTCGGGGTGGTGGGTCGCCGGAGAAGATGAAATCCGAGTGAGAGACGAGAGAGAGTGAAAATGGAAATGGGAGGGAGAGGGTTTTTTTCTGACATTAAGTTAGATATTACCGACGGCCAAGCCGTCGGTAATATTTATTTTGAATTTCCGACGGCTAAGCCGTCGCTAAAGCGAACCGGTTCAAATTACTTTTTATTTTTAAATTTTTTAATATACGAACTTACCGACGGCTTAGCCGTCGGTAATATTTGATTTAAATTTCCGACGGCTTAGCCGTCTCTAAAGCAAACCGGTTCGAATTATTTTTTATTTCTAAATTTTTTAATATGCGAACTTACCGACGGCTAAGCCGTCGGTAACATTACAGTCGGCTTAGCCGTCGGTAAAATCGACCGGTACTAATTCTTTTATTTTAAAATTTTTTAAATGTCAACTTTACCGACGGCTTAGCCGTCGATATAATTCTTCTATTATTTATCGACGGCTAAGCCGTCGGTAAAGTTGCCATTTTTTTCACATTTCGGGCTGCACCACTACCGACGACTTAGCGTCGGTTTGGCCGTCGGTATCCCCGAGATTACCGTCGGCCTCGGGGCCGTCGGTAAATGGCCCTCGATAACAAAGGCTTTTCTTGTAGTGTATAGAATTAGAATTGCACTATTTAGAAATTAAAGGAATGAAAATAATTAAAGATCAAACTCAAGGAAATACTGATCCAAAAGATTTATATAAAATTGATAGATTAATTTCTCATAAATGGTATTGCCAAATAGAGTTAATACTTAAAGATGAAAGATTTAAACTCATTGCTTTAATGGATTTTGGTGCAGATTTAAATTGTATTCAAGAAGGCTTAATTCCTACTAAGTATTACGAAAAAACTAAAGAAACATTAAGTGGAGCAAATGGTTCGAGATTATCAATTACCTATAAATTATCTAAAGCAAAAATTTGTAAAAATAAAGTTTGTTATACAACTTCATTTGTATTAGTTAAAGATATACATGAAAGCATAATACTTGGTACACCCTTTTTATCTTTATTATATCTTTTTTCTGTATCAGAAACAACCATTACCTCAAAAGCCCTGGGAAGGGAAGTAAGTTTTGAATTTATTCAACCACCACAGATAAAAGAATTAAATCAACTTCAAGAAGAATCAACTTCTTATATTAATTTGATTATGCAAAAACAAAAACAAATAGTTTTGATTAATAAAGAAATTCATTATAAGAGAATAGACGAGCAATTAAAGTTTGTTAAGATTCAAGAAAAAATTAAAGTTTTACAAGATCAATTCTCTAAAGAATTATGTGCCGAACATCCAAATGCTTTTTGGAAAAGAAAGACTCATGTTATTTCATTACCTTATGAATCTGATTTTAACGAAAAAGATATACCTACTAAAGCCAGACCTATACAAATGAATCAACAATTTCTAGATTACTGTAAAAAAGAAATTAATGAATATTTAGAAAAGGGATATATATATATGAGAGATGGAGTACTTTACCTTACATTTATAATCTTTTAAAAGGAATCAAGGAAACATATTCTCCATCCTTCTCATCTTTTACAAAAGCAAAAATTTTATCCGTATTATGAAGAAGGATTACTATTTTCATCAAATTATTTTCAAGGATTACTATTTTCATCAAATTATTTTCTAAGTCTTTGTGAAAATTTTGGTTACTATGGTGTAATATCTTTTTTGGAGAAATGGTGTTACAATCAACATTGACTTCTCATTTAAGGTGAGTCTTTTTGGATTTGGCTCATCTAAAGTAAGTAAAGTGTAAAGTAATTAATCTTAACCATGAATGAGAAAATCAAGAATGATTTGTTATGCATGTACTTATAATACCAACCCTTGATTTTCTCACCAATAGTTAAGACTAATTACTTTACACTATAAAGTGATTTGTTCACTTTAAAGAAACCAGATCCAGTCATTTTCTTTTTTATTTTACTTTTAGCCATTTTTAGTTATTATTTTTTTCAATGTTAAGTTCTCCATAATTTGATACTATTTATTCATTTTTTTCATAGACACTAAATTATTGATGTTGTTTGATTTTTATTTTTTGATTCTATCGAAGAACATAGTTACATTTCTATTCATTAAAACAAATTTCTTCTCTTAGGCGAGTATTTTTATGAGTCATTTTTAGTTATTGATTGCTGTTTAGAATTAACATTTTCATATTTTGTATTGTTAAGTTTTTTATTCTATATTTGCAATTTGTGATTATTATTTTGATTCTATGCAGATACATTATTCTTGCCTTTCAAACAAGAAAAAAATCTAAACAACATTAAATTTAGTAGCTTATTTTCTCAATATTTTTCAAGAAATTATATATAAAATAACAATAATGGTATATAAATTATTACTTCTTTATGTATATTTTAAGATAGATTTATTTTGAAAAATACACATAATAAGTTATTAATTTTTGTCAGGAATTCTATTAATTAATTTAGCTTTTAGAAAATGTATATATTTTTCAAACTATTTGTGTGACGTAAATGAAATACAAGTCATATTTAGAGAGTAATATTAAAAACATTGGTTTCTTTTATTTTCATATTATACAAGACAAGATGTCATCATAATTTTTTTAGTTTTGCAGATTTGAGTTTAGGACGTAAAAAACATTTGATGATTTTGTATTTCATCCTTTTAGGATTAGAAAAAAAATTTAAAATTTAAAATGATTTGATTTTAACGACTTTATTTGAATTTGAATTTCAGATTTAGGCAATACTTTTTTTTATCTTAATTTGAATTTTTCTAAAGATTATATAATAAATAAAATAATTTATTTTTACGTCAATTTAAACTTGATCTCTTCAGGAATTGTGTGATTTTAATTTTCTTTACATTTTTGTTATATATTTAGGAACATGTAATAAAAATAAAAAATGTTTTCTTTTAGGCTTAAATATATTTTCAGTCCCTGTAAATATTCGATTTTTGATTTTAGTCAATTAAAAAAAGTCAAACAAAGTTGGTCCTTTAAAAAAAAAAATTTGGTTTAAGTCCTTTTAGTGAATTAACCATATATTGTGCTGATGTGGCGCTGATGTGGCGTACGTATGTCCCTGTCATCACTTGACACGACATTTAAAATTTATAAGGACCTGCTGACTAGGACTATCTTCCTATCACTGGACTAAAATCAAAAATCATAATTTTTATAAGGTCTAACTAAACAACTTGAAATTTTTATAGGGACCAAAGTCTATCACTGATTGAGTTCTGCTACTGCTCTTCTTCCTCTTTCTCCTCCTCCTCCTCCTCCCCCTCCTTCTCCAACCGCCACCACCACCACCCCCACCCCCTCCTTCTCCCCCCTCCTCAACCACCACCACCACCCCTGTTGGTTCGATTGTGCGGAAATAGAAACGAATCCTACAAACAAGCAATAAAGACAAACGCGAGTAGAACGAACAAAGGAACAAACCTAAATTGCAGCAATCTTGATCTCAGAAATTTTAACGCAATTGAACACAAGAACAATTAAACGTAAAATCAAAACAGAGATTAAGATAGAAGAGAGATGAACACCAAGATTTACGTGGTTCAGCCAGTGTAGCCTACATCCACGGGAGAGAGCAACCAAATTCTTAATTTTCTCTCAATGACCCTAAAGTGTTCAAGCCCCGATTGGAAACCCTCGCAGAGCTCCACAACTCCTCAAGTGTGTTTTTCAGAGTCCCAAAACCAACTCCTTTTAAACGGGCTTCGAAAACAAACTTATAACTGATTCTGTTACAAGCTGCTTGCTTAGCCAGGGAATTCCGCTCAAGCGAATTTGAGTCTGCGTTGAAACGCCTGCGTCCAAAGTTTGAGTACAACGTCTGCGTCCTGTAACGCCCTTTTTTTCCACAAGGAACGTCACATGAAAAGCTGAAACTTAATGCAGAAAAATCGTCTTTTACAAACCAAGGTTACCAAAATTGGTGGCTAATTTTTTTTTTTAAAAGGATCTTATACTAAAAAATTACACACATCTCATTTAGCCATCCAGAAACTCAGAAGAAAAGAAACATCATACATACATATATATATATATATATATATCATCAAGTCAATATACACAAGTCTTGCGCCCGCAAGTATAGTTTGGAACCACAACATAGTGGCCAAAATACAACAACCTGACATAAGGAAATAAAGCGATAAAGCTAAACCTAGAAAAGCTATAAATCAAAAGTGTGTCCAATACACGACACTGAACATGTACATCCCAAACTTAGGCTGGTCGCTAACAGACATCCTACAACCTAGCACTAGACACCCCCACCGCTACAAACCTAAGGCGATGACGTCTCCTCGAGGTTCTCCTCAGGCTCCTCCTCAGGGTCCTCCTCCTCCTCGGGTATCTCAATGAATACCCGCTCTGGCTCATCTCGGACCTTCCTCTTCCCCCTATCTGCATGTCCTGACGGTCCGGTAGAAGTGTCAGAAGAGCAACGCACGAAGCGTCCAGACGGTGCAACATAAGGAACGGGGGATGTCGGTCTCACGGTCCTCGGTGGTGAAGCTGGTGCCACCAGTGGAAGTCTCGGCCAGAACAAGGAAAAGCATGGGGGAGGTATGGGCTTACATGCTTGAGTGGTTGGGAGCCATACCTCTCTCACCTCCTTTGAAAAAAATTCAAAAATCAATTCTTTTTTACCCTTTGACTTTTGGGATATTTTTGAGGGTGAAAATCTGCCCCCATATGCGCCCAAGGCTGACTGGAAAATGGTGGGATTTAATTCCACCAAGTTAGGGTTTAATCGGTAGTTCAAAGTAGTAAAAACGCGTAGTTTTATAGCCCATTTTTAGATAAATATTTTCTAAAATAGGTAAAATCATGAGAAATGAATTTTATGATTTGAATATGTCATAGAAAAATTTAGAAACGCAAAACTAAATTTTTGGACTATTTTTCATGTCCCGGTTGCGCCCAGTTTACCCGTAAAGCTCCAAACGCGGGTAAAATAAAGTTTTTCTGAAAAATTTTCAAATCACAAATATTATAAAAATAACTTTTGGTTCGTTAAAATTTTATTTTGGAGTCAAAATGACCTCTAGAAAAATACTGAACCCTTCCCCGCATCGCGCGAGAACGCGGTTCCCGCAAAAACTCAGTTTTGCGAACTCTACCACTCTAAACCCTTCAAAAACAAACCTAAGATATAAATATTATTATTCATACCTTAAAATCTCAAAATCATTAATTAAATAATTTTAATTAAATTAAATAGGATTAAAAATCAATAAAAACTATATAAAAATTAGAGTGTTACAACTCTACCCCTCTAAAAAGAATTTCGTCCTCGAAATTACATACCTAGAACAACGCAGGATACTGCTCTCGGATCTTGTCTTCCACTTCCCAAGTCGCATCTCCAGTAACTTCATTCCAGATAACCTTGACTAAAGAGATTTGTTTATCCCTGAGCTGTTTGATTCTTCTATCATCGATTTGCACAAGGTTTGTTTCATAAGTCAGGTTATCTCTTAATTGTACCACATCAAACTCGATTACATGAGACGGATCAGGAATATATTTTCTCAGTTGTGAAACGTGAAAGACATTGTGAAGATTAGAAAGATTTGGCGGTAACGCTATTTGATAAGCAACAGGACCAATACGACGAAGAATTTGGTATGGTCCTATGAATTTTGGAGTGAGTTTTCTGGACTTTAAAGCTCTTCCTACCCCAGTCATCGGAGTGACTCTCAGAAAAACATGATCGCCTTCTTGGAACTCGAGAGGTCGTCTCCTCTTATCGGAGTAGCTCTTTTGTCTGCTTTGTGCCGTCCTCATCTTTTCCCGAACTAATCTCACCTTCTCCGTGGTTTGTTGTAAAAATTCAGGTTCTAAAATTGCACTCTCCCCATCCTGGTACCAACACAAAGGTGTTTGGCACTTCCTCCCATACAAAGCCTCGTAGGGTGCCATTCCTATGCTCGAATGAAAACTATTGTTATAGGTGAACTCTATCAATGGTAAAACCTCGTCCCAACTTCCCCTATGATCCAAAACGCACGCTCTCAGCAAATCCTCTAGGGATTGAATGGTTCTCTCTGACTGACCATTCATCTAAGGATGATAAGCAGAACTTAATCTCAGCTTAGTTCCTAGGGCTTGTTGCAAACTTTGCCAAAAACGGGACGTAAACCTAGGGTCCCTATCAGAAATAATACTAGATGGCACTCCATGCAATCTGATTATCTCTTTCACATACATCTGAGCAAGTTTATCTAGGGAATACTTCATGTTGATGGGTAGAAAATGCGATGACTTTGTCAGTCTATCCACAATTACCCAAATCCCATCAAATCCTTTCGATGTTCTTGGTAATCCAGACACATAATCCATCGATATGCTCTCCCATTTCCACTCTGGGATATCCAACGATTGCATCATGCCTGCAGGTCGTTGGTGTTCCACTTTTACTTTTTGACAGGTTAAGCATGCTGCTACATATTCCGCAACTTGTTTCTTCATCCCAGACCACCAGAATCTTTGCTTGAGATCTTGATACATCTTCGTGGCTCCAGGGTGAATACTCAAATTGCTCTTATGTGCTTCATCGAGAATCAGCTTTCTCAATTCAGAATTGTTTGGCACACATATCCTTCCTTTGCATCTCAGAATTCCATCATTGCCTAGACTAAACTCTGCCACTTTACCTTGTCCCATTAACTCCTTCTTTTCTTTCAGACTTTCATCGGTTGCTTGTTGCTCCCGAATGTCCTCAATTAATCCACTCGACACTTTGATCATGCTTAGACTAATCTTACCCTTGTGTCTCTCCATGTTTAAGCCTAGATCTCTAAACTCCTCAATCAACTCTAATTCCTTGACCATCATGGCAGACACATGAACAGTTTTCTGACTCAAGGCATCAGCTACAACATTTGCCTTCCCGGGATGATACATCAAGGTGAAATCATAATCCTTCAGAAATTCCATCCAACGTCTTTGTCTCATGTTGAGTTCTTTCTGATCAAACAAATATTTCAAGCTCTTGTGATCGCTGAACACGTTAAACGTTGATCCATATAAATAATGCCTCCAAATCTTCAAAGCGAACACTACAGCAGCTAACTCAATATCATGAGTTGGATAATTCCTCTCGTGATTTTTCAACTGACGGGATGCGTATGCCACCACTCTCCGATTTTGCATCAACACGCACCCAAGTCCTTGGTATGAAGCATCACAGTAAACCTCCATAGGTTCTTCAGGATTAGGCAAAATTAGCACAGGTGAGGTCGTCAGTAGTTCCTTCATCTTCAAGAAACTTGTCTCACACTCATCAGTCCACACAAAAGGATGATCTTTCCTAGTGAGTTGTGTCATTGGGGCTACTATCTTTGAAAATCCTTCTATAAACCTCCGATAGTAACCCGCTAACCCTACAAAACTACGAACCTCAGTCACTGTTGTGGGTCTTTCCCATGACATTACTGCCTCTACCTTTTCTGGGTCTACAGCTATACCCTCTTTTGAGATCACATGGCCTAGAAATTGTACTTTTTCTAACCAAAACTCATACTTAGACAACTTTGCATAAAGCTTTTTCTCACTCAAAATCTGCAATACTTGTCTTAGGTGTTCTTCGTGTTCCTCATGACTCTTAGAGTAAATCAAAATGTCATCTATGAACACTACTACAAAACGATCCAAGAAAGGTCTAAAGATCCTGTTCATATAATCCATGAATATTGCCGGTGCATTTGTCACTCCAAACGGCATCACAAGATACTCAAAATGACCATATCTATTCCTAAAAGCAGTCTTAGGAATATCATCATTCTTAACCCTAATCTGGTGATAACCACTCCTCAAATCAATATTAGAAAATACAGCTGCACCGCGAAGTTGATCCATCAAGTCATCAATGCGTGGCAAAGGGTACTTATTCTTAATCGTCACCTTGTTCAACTGACGGTAATCTATACACAATCTGGAAGTTCCATCCTTCTTCTTCACCAACAGCACAGGAGCTCCCCACGGTGAAACACTTGGTCTCACGAATTGCTTTGACAGCAGATCCTCCAATTGCTTCTTCAGTTCAGCCAGCTCTGTTGGCGCCATTCTATATGGGGCAATAGAGATCGGACCAGTACCAGGTACTAAGTCTATGGCAAACTCTATGTCCCTCACAGGTGGTAGACCTGGAACATCCTCCGGAAATACTTCCGAGAAATCTCTAACGACAGGCACGTTGCTCAATATAACTTCCCCCTCGACTTTCAAGAAGGATAAAAACATGTATCCCTGAGCTCCTTCTTTCAAAGAAGCTCTCACTTGATTGGCAGTTAAAAATTCAGAATTCTCAGCATTAGGAAAAATCAAACTTTTATTGGCACAGTCTAAAAGGATATGGTTGGAAGATAACCAATCCATGCCTAAAATCACATCCAATTGTGTCAAAGGCAAACACATCAAATCAACAAGATATGTCCTATTGGAAATAACAACAGGGCATTTTAGACATACAGAATTTGCAACAACAGTTTCAGCAGTAGGCATAGAAACAACAAGATCAAAAGGCATCAAAGACACAGGCAAATTCAGTCGTTTCACACAACTTTCAGATATGAAGGAATGTGTAGCACCCGAATCATATAGTACAATTAAGGGATTTCCAGCTATGTCACAAGTACCTTGTATGAGATCCTCTGATTGTGAAGCCTCAACACCACTCATGGTGTAAACTCGTCCTTTCGTCGTCGGCCTTCCGGCTTTGACGGCGTTCACCTCTGGCTTTGGCTTGCCTATCCGGCAATCCTTCGCTGCATGTCCAACCTTTCCGCAGCTAAAGCATGTCATCCCCTTCTGGTTGCATGCTGTGGACAAGTGTCCGGGTTTTCCACAATTGTAACAAACAATCGGAGCGCCCGCTCCCTGATAACCCTTGTTAGTACCACTAGCAGAAAATGGTACACTGCGGTTCGGCTGACTCCTCTGGTTCTTGAAATAAGGCTTATGCTGAGCCTGCTTCCCCTTCTGACTTTGTGGATACAACCTAGACGGTCCACCCACATTTCCCTTGTTGACCCTTCCCTTCATTAAGTTCTCCATCTTCCTACTCTTTTCCACTAGCAGTGGAAACTGACGGATATCAAGCGAAGCCACAGATTGACGTATCTCATACCTCAATCCAGCCTCAAACCGCTCACACTTCCATCCCTCGTCCGGTTGGACTTGGAAGTGTAACGCCCCTTTTTCCCACAAGGAACGTCACGTGAAAAACTAAAATTTAATGCGGAAAAACATCTTTCATAACTCAAGGTTACCAAAATTGGTGGCTAATTTTTTTTTTAAAAGAATCTTAAACGAAAAGATTTCTCACATCACACTTAGCCATCCTGAAACTCAGAAGAAAAGAAACATCATACACATATATATATATCATCATGTCAATATACACAAGTCTTGCGCCCGCAAGTATAGTTTGGAACCACAACATAGTGGCCAAAATACATCATCCTGACACGAAGAAAATAAAGCGATAAAGCTAAACCTAGGAAAGCTGTAAGTCAAAAGGTGTGTCCAAAACACGACACTGAACATATACATCCCAAACCTAGGCTGGTCGCTAACAGACACTCTACAACCTAGCACTAGACACCCCCACCTCTACAGGCCTAAGACGATGACGTCTCCTCGGGGTCCTCCTCAACCACAGACACCTCGAATAGTACACGATCTGGCTCGTCTCTAACCTTCCTCTTCCCTCTATCTACGTGTCCCGCAAGTCCGGCAGAAGTGTCAGAAGAACAGCGCACCAAACGTCCAGAAGGTGCGACGTATGGAACAGGAAGTGTCGGCCTCACGGTCTCGGATGATGGAACTGGTGTCACTGGTGGAGCCATCCTTGGTAAGCGTGCCCTATCCAAGGAACTCTTCCTTGGAGTGCGACGAATCAGACGACAACGGTTGGATACCGATTCGGCTATCCGCTGAGGTGTAGGCCTCTGATCCTCCCTCGTCTCTCTCCTAGGCTGCGCCGTGGGTGGAACTCTGGCCTCCCGGTTCTCCAAAGTGATACTGCGTGAAAAGGGTGCATCTCCCAGCCAGTAGCGCATCCTCTCGATGGGTATGTAGACATCCAATACCATGTCCCTCTCCAAAACCTCTTCGGGGCCCAACACCCCTCCTCTAGTCCTAACCACGTGTCCAGACACAGTGGCCCATTGGGAGATGGGATCGTAAGTCCATCCCCCACCATCGGCCTCACAAGGCCGAAAGCACTCCCTCACTCGGGCTATCAGAGGTCTCGAAGTGGACATCTACACGTAACGTACATAAAATAACAGAAAAACACGCAAGGGTGAATTTCTTTGCACAAGTTGGAATCCACTGAAAGGATGTATACGAAACAAAAAATACTACATAATACATTCTAAGAATATATGTATAGTTACTCTTTCACAAATCTTTCTCTAAGATATTCATGAACCAAAAAGAGAGCACATCATCAAATTAAGCACACAGTCAAACACACACAAAGCACTCTAGCATAGTGCATGTCACTTCAGCATCTTTCAATACAGCTCAAAACACACTCCATTCGCAATCCCCCAAGCTGGATTGCACAATCCTCCAAGTTGGATTGTAGCAACAACCTCTATATTTATTACACAATCCTCCAAGCTGGATTGTAGTAAAAACATCCACATTTATTGCACAATCCTCCAAGCTGGATTGTAGCAACAACCTCTATATTTATTACACAATCCTCCAAGCTGGATTGTAGTAAAACATCCACATTTATTGCACAATCCTCCAAGCTGGATTGTAGCAACAACCTCTATATTTATTACACAATCCTCCAAGCTGGATTGTAGTAAAAACATCTACATTTATTGCATAATCCTCCAAGCTGGATTGTAGCAACAACCTCTATATTTATTACACAATCCTCCAAGCTGGATTGTAGTAAAAACATCCACATTTATTGCACAATCCTCCAAGCTGGATTGTAGCACTGACATCTATATTTGCACTCACAAACAATCCAATCAACGCAGTCCCTCGTGTTAGGGTTTTTCGTCGCCACGGGTTAGCTTTCATCCAACACCGTGTAATATTATTGTCATTAAAACTTTTATCTTCGCCACGTATTGGTTCTCTCCCAATACCGTGTAATATTATTGTCCTTAAGACTTTTATCTTCGCCACGTATTGGTTCTCTTCCAATACCGTGTAATATTATTATTTAACACCATAAGTTTTTAGAAGAATTTCCTCTTTGAATTCTAAGTTTTTCTTTAACTTTAAACTCTTAAACCTTCACTTGTTTATAAAAGAATTTTCTCTTATTTATAACTCACTTTATTAATTTTCTTCCCACTTATTCATCATAAAAAGATTTAATTACAACTTAATTAAATTCTTTGATAATTTTACTTAAATTCTATTACTTTTAAGTATTTGTAATTCTGACCCCCTAAGAAGTTCAGTTTCACAGTTCAGCCCCCAATTTTCTGAAAAATTAGGTTTCTGGCCCAAAATGTCCAGACTTTACGTTTTCTACCCCAAAACTTTCGTAATTTATAATTCTGGCCCAAATGTACCAGACTTCGCGTTTCAGCCCCACGTTTTCGTAAATTATACTTTTGGCCCAAAAGTCTCCAGACTTCGCGTTTTCTGCCCCAAACTTTCGTAAATTATAATTTTGACCCAAAAGTCCAGATTTTGCAATTAAAGCCCAGAATTCCAGAATTTGCATTTTTGACCCCAAAAACCTGCAGTTTTCGTTTTTAACCCCTAAAATCCAAAATTTGATTTTTCTCTCACATTAATTAATTCTCTAACTCACTTAAAGTTTTATGGATAAAAAAATGATTTAGTATTAAATTGATTTAAGACTTATGATTAGAATTCTAATTAATTCATTTGTAAAACTTTTTCATTAAAGCTTTTAAACTCTCTTTCCCACACTTAATCAAATCTCATCAATCCAATCCCAATCAAAGTATATGAAATACACATAAATCAATATACATCAATTAGGCAATAACACAACCAAGTCATAGATCAAAACATACTCTCAAAGTACTCATTCATAACATATCAACATACATCATGAACATAGCATAAAACATACTTCACCAAGCACACACTTAGGCATCCAAAATCATCCCAAAGCATACATATGATTTTTCCAACAACACATAAGCTCATCAAAAATTATCATGCCTCAACCAAAATCATATTTTTTTCTCATATACATATACATGTAAAAATACATATTACTAAGAGAATGAAACTTCATTCAAACACCCAATATGAAAACTCAAGTCTTTGAGTTTTTCATGATCATACAACATAAACCACACACATACACATCCTTCCCAACTTATTGAGAAAATCCCCTTACCTCTTGAAGCTTAGAAAAATGGGCAAACACCACTAATCACCTTCCCTCTACACAATCACCAAGTGGCCTCCTTGAGCCTTGATGTTCCAACACTTAGAAAAATTCACTCAAATCTTGAAGTAAAATAGATCCAAGATGATTTTCAAGCTTGTAGGTTCCAATGGAGTGAACCTTTTTTGTGAAGCTTGAATAGCCAAAAACTCAATAAAACTCAAGCTTTTGGTTATGGAGCAAAGCTTGGAATATGAGAGAAAATGGTGTTTTCTTTGATGCAAGGAAGAAGATGAAGTTGAAAAATGAAACTTCTCTCCTCCTTTCCACCTAGAAGCCCACGGCCAAGCACACAAGGAATGGGGAGGTATGGGTTTTGATTGAGTTTGGTCACCTACTCCATCATTTAATTTGAAAAAAAACAAATAATTTCCATTTGACTCAATTGACTTTTGGAATGTTTTAGAGAGTGGGATCAGCCCTTCACATGCGCCCAAGGCTGACTGGAAAATGGTGGAATTTAATTCCACCAAGTTAGGGTTTAATCGGTAGTTCAAAGTAGTAAAAACGCGTAGTTTTATAGCCCATTTTTTTAGATAAATATGTTCTAAGATAGGTAAAATCATGAGAAATGAATTTTATGATTTGAATATGTCATAGAAAAATTTAGAAACCCAAAACTAAATTTTTGGACTATTTTTCATATCCCGGTTGCGCCCGGTTTACCCGTAAAGCTCCAAACGCGGGTAAAATAAAGTTTTTCTGAAAAATTTCCAAAAAAATTTCTAAAAATCACAAATATTATAAGAACCACTTTTGGTTCGTTAAAAAATTATTTTGGAGTAAAAATGACCTCCAGAAAAATACTGGACCCTATCCCCGCATCAGGAGAGAATGCGGTTCCCGCAAAAACTCAGTTTTGCGAACTTGGCTACTCTTGACTCTAATAAAATAAATCTAAGATATTAATATCCTTATTCTCACCCCACGATCTAAAATTCATTAATTAAATAATTTTAATTAATTTAAAGGAGATTAAAAATTCATAAAAACTATTTAAAAATGAGGGTGTTACAACTCTACCCCTCTAAAAAGAATTTCGTCCCCGAAATTACGTACCTAACTACGTTTAACCATCAATATAGAAAAACTCTCATCCGATAAAATTTTCCTTTTTACTGTTACTTCTATTTTTAGGAATAACATACTCTCGTTCCTTCGAGTGTCCCTACTCTCATTACAGAGTATTCTCACACTATCCATCAAGGCTCATCACTATCCAATCCAAACTTCAAGATCTCAACAATGTTAGTCCATATCAAATATTATTGTCCCCTTTCTACTACCGGCAAGCCATTGGGTTGATCAGTCCCACACCTTGTCCTTAAGTAGTTAGAAAACAATAATAAGTGTATAACTACTCACATTATTGCCCAAATCATCCCTGAATATACTCACCAATACATATCTACTATTCTTTATCCGATTTTTCCAAAAATTCTTTCCCTCTTATTACATCTTCAAGATCTACTAATGTTTTGCCACTCCTTCAGTGTATTATCTTTTTCTCATACTCGTCCCTCAATACTCGTTACAGTACTCCTAGATAACTGTCGACTATTGTTCATACGCCACCCACTCTTTGCTAAAGGATCCTTGACAAAATTTCCTATGAAAATTTCTATTACAACTCGCACTATCATCTATAGGGTTCTAGTTTCCCTCAAAGTCGACCCAGAATAGGAAAATCATTTTACAAACGAGATTATCACTACTAGTGAGAGTTGGTTTGACAAGATGGACAATCAGAAAGATTATTAGATAGGAAGATAGAGAAATAACTAGGTAAGAAGATAGACAGATGAGGTTACTGAATAACTTCATACATAGAGTACGGAAAGTTTTGGAAACAGACAGACGTAGGAATTTCTAGAAGGTTACATCATTAAGTAGTAGCGGAAGAAATTTAAAACATAGTGTCAGATTTTGAATCTAAAACTTATAAGAAACTAAAACATACAATACACAAAAGGTTTCTTAACAAAACAAAACTAGTCCTTCGTCGTCCACGAAGCCCCTAGTCTTCATAATTACCAACTATGTCATTTCCTTCTTGTAGGGAATCCTATGAGGGTGAAGCCTCAACACCGCTCATACTATAAACACGTCCTTTTGTCTTCGGTCTTACGGCTTTGACAGCGTTGATTTCCGGCTTGGGTTTGGGCATAAGGCAATCCCTTGCCACATGTCCAACCTTTCCGCAATTATAGCACGTCATCCCTTGCTGGCTACAGGTATTTATATAATGTCCTATTTTTCCACACTTATAACATCTCACTGGAGCGCTCGCTCCTTGACTCCCCTCGTTGGTAATGTCCTTTTGTTGGTTCCCCTGATTCCTATAGTAGGGTTTGTTCTGATCCCGCTTTCCTTCCTTCCCTTGTGGATATGACCTAGACGGTCCACCCACATTTCCCTTGTTCACTCTTCCCCTCATTAGGTTCTCCATTTTCCTACACTTCTCCACCAGCAGTGGAAACTGACGGATATCAAGTGAAGCGACAGATTGGCGAACCTCATATCTCAACCCAGCTTCGAACCTCTCACACTTCCATCCTTCGTCCGGTTGGACTTGGAAAAACCGAAAGTACTTGGCAAGTGACTCAAACTTTGCCGCGTACTCTCCAACAGACATGTCTCTTTGCTGCAGTCGCAGAAACTCTTGCTCTTTCTCCGACCTCGCGCTCTGTGGAAAATACTTCTCTAGAAATTTCTCCTTGAATATTTCCCAAGTCACAGCTTGGTTTCCAGCTTCCATCAGTTGTCGGACTCCCTTCCACCAATATTCCGCGTCACCCAACAGTAGATAGACCGCGTACTGTACCTTCTCAGCTGCCGTGCAGTGTAGAATCTCAAATATCTTCTCCAGCTCTTGTATCCATAACTCCGCTTTCTCCGGATCAGTCTCGCCATAAAACTGTAGCGGATTATGGTGTCGAAAATCAACCAATCTCTTGGCTTCAGCAGCTCTCTCAGCCCTCACTCTATCCTCAGCATCTCTTTGTTGTCTCTCAATGTCCCTTTGTTCAGCACGAACAGACTGTTGAGCCATCTGAGCCGCCATGTTGGTCATAGCCGCGATAGCCCTTTCCATCGTATCATCACGGTCCTCAGCATCAACGCGATTCATTGGTCGTCCTCGACGTGCCATGGGTTTCTACAAGTCAGCCAATTAAGTTGCACTATTCAAAACCCATTCAAGAAAATAATCAATTTCACACATTGTTTCATAAGGAAACAATACAAACAATGTCACACAATACTAATCAGAGATCACACAACTTAAACTTAATAACCCTACAACCTAAGCTTAGTACCTAAGTAAACTCCATCAGAGTTCACACAACTTAGACACAGTAGACCTATAACCTACAATCCCGACAGACATCGACCAGGCTCTGATACCACAAATGTAACGCCCCTTTTTCCCACAAGGAACGTCACGTGAAAAACTAAAATTTAATGCGGAAAAACATCTTTCATAACTCAAGGTTACCAAAATTGGTGGCTAATTTTTTTTTTAAAAGAATCTTAAACGAAAAGATTTCTCACATCACACTTAGCCATCCTGAAACTCAGAAGAAAAGAAACATCATACACATATATATATATCATCATGTCAATATACACAAGTCTTGCGCCCGCAAGTATAGTTTGGAACCACAACATAGTGGCCAAAATACATCATCCTGACACGAAGAAAATAAAGCGATAAAGCTAAACCTAGGAAAGCTGTAAGTCAAAAGGTGTGTCCAAAACACGACACTGAACATATACATCCCAAACCTAGGCTGGTCGCTAACAGACACTCTACAACCTAGCACTAGACACCCCCACCTCTACAGGCCTAAGACGATGACGTCTCCTCGGGGTCCTCCTCAACCACAGACACCTCGAATAGTACACGATCTGGCTCGTCTCTAACCTTCCTCTTCCCTCTATCTACGTGTCCCGCAAGTCCGGCAGAAGTGTCAGAAGAACAGCGCACCAAACGTCCAGAAGGTGCGACGTATGGAACAGGAAGTGTCGGCCTCACGGTCTCGGATGATGGAACTGGTGTCACTGGTGGAGCCATCCTTGGTAAGCGTGCCCTATCCAAGGAACTCTTCCTTGGAGTGCGACGAATCAGACGACAACGGTTGGATACCGATTCGGCTATCCGCTGAGGTGTAGGCCTCTGATCCTCCCTCGTCTCTCTCCTAGGCTGCGCCGTGGGTGGAACTCTGGCCTCCCGGTTCTCCAAAGTGATACTGCGTGAAAAGGGTGCATCTCCCAGCCAGTAGCGCATCCTCTCGATGGGTATGTAGACATCCAATACCATGTCCCTCTCCAAAACCTCTTCGGGGCCCAACACCCCTCCTCTAGTCCTAACCACGTGTCCAGACACAGTGGCCCATTGGGAGATGGGATCGTAAGTCCATCCCCCACCATCGGCCTCACAAGGCCGAAAGCACTCCCTCACTCGGGCTATCAGAGGTCTCGAAGTGGACATCTACACGTAACGTACATAAAATAACAGAAAAACACGCAAGGGTGAATTTCTTTGCACAAGTTGGAATCCACTGAAAGGATGTATACGAAACAAAAAATACTACATAATACATTCTAAGAATATATGTATAGTTACTCTTTCACAAATCTTTCTCTAAGATATTCATGAACCAAAAAGAGAGCACATCATCAAATTAAGCACACAGTCAAACACACACAAAGCACTCTAGCATAGTGCATGTCACTTCAGCATCTTTCAATACAGCTCAAAACACACTCCATTCGCAATCCCCCAAGCTGGATTGCACAATCCTCCAAGTTGGATTGTAGCAACAACCTCTATATTTATTACACAATCCTCCAAGCTGGATTGTAGTAAAAACATCCACATTTATTGCACAATCCTCCAAGCTGGATTGTAGCAACAACCTCTATATTTATTACACAATCCTCCAAGCTGGATTGTAGTAAAACATCCACATTTATTGCACAATCCTCCAAGCTGGATTGTAGCAACAACCTCTATATTTATTACACAATCCTCCAAGCTGGATTGTAGTAAAAACATCTACATTTATTGCATAATCCTCCAAGCTGGATTGTAGCAACAACCTCTATATTTATTACACAATCCTCCAAGCTGGATTGTAGTAAAAACATCCACATTTATTGCACAATCCTCCAAGCTGGATTGTAGCACTGACATCTATATTTGCACTCACAAACAATCCAATCAACGCAGTCCCTCGTGTTAGGGTTTTTCGTCGCCACGGGTTAGCTTTCATCCAACACCGTGTAATATTATTGTCATTAAAACTTTTATCTTCGCCACGTATTGGTTCTCTCCCAATACCGTGTAATATTATTGTCCTTAAGACTTTTATCTTCGCCACGTATTGGTTCTCTTCCAATACCGTGTAATATTATTATTTAACACCATAAGTTTTTAGAAGAATTTCCTCTTTGAATTCTAAGTTTTTCTTTAACTTTAAACTCTTAAACCTTCACTTGTTTATAAAAGAATTTTCTCTTATTTATAACTCACTTTATTAATTTTCTTCCCACTTATTCATCATAAAAAGATTTAATTACAACTTAATTAAATTCTTTGATAATTTTACTTAAATTCTATTACTTTTAAGTATTTGTAATTCTGACCCCCTAAGAAGTTCAGTTTCACAGTTCAGCCCCCAATTTTCTGAAAAATTAGGTTTCTGGCCCAAAATGTCCAGACTTTACGTTTTCTACCCCAAAACTTTCGTAATTTATAATTCTGGCCCAAATGTACCAGACTTCGCGTTTCAGCCCCACGTTTTCGTAAATTATACTTTTGGCCCAAAAGTCTCCAGACTTCGCGTTTTCTGCCCCAAACTTTCGTAAATTATAATTTTGACCCAAAAGTCCAGATTTTGCAATTAAAGCCCAGAATTCCAGAATTTGCATTTTTGACCCCAAAAACCTGCAGTTTTCGTTTTTAACCCCTAAAATCCAAAATTTGATTTTTCTCTCACATTAATTAATTCTCTAACTCACTTAAAGTTTTATGGATAAAAAAATGATTTAGTATTAAATTGATTTAAGACTTATGATTAGAATTCTAATTAATTCATTTGTAAAACTTTTTCATTAAAGCTTTTAAACTCTCTTTCCCACACTTAATCAAATCTCATCAATCCAATCCCAATCAAAGTATATGAAATACACATAAATCAATATACATCAATTAGGCAATAACACAACCAAGTCATAGATCAAAACATACTCTCAAAGTACTCATTCATAACATATCAACATACATCATGAACATAGCATAAAACATACTTCACCAAGCACACACTTAGGCATCCAAAATCATCCCAAAGCATACATATGATTTTTCCAACAACACATAAGCTCATCAAAAATTATCATGCCTCAACCAAAATCATATTTTTTTTCTCATATACATATACATGTAAAAATACATATTACTAAGAGAATGAAACTTCATTCAAACACCCAATATGAAAACTCAAGTCTTTGAGTTTTTCATGATCATACAACATAAACCACACACATACACATCCTTCCCAACTTATTGAGAAAATCCCCTTACCTCTTGAAGCTTAGAAAAATGGGCAAACACCACTAATCACCTTCCCTCTACACAATCACCAAGTGGCCTCCTTGAGCCTTGATGTTCCAACACTTAGAAAAATTCACTCAAATCTTGAAGTAAAATAGATCCAAGATGATTTTCAAGCTTGTAGGTTCCAATGGAGTGAACCCTTTTTGTGAAGCTTGAATAGCCAAAAACTCAATAAAACTCAAGCTTTTGGTTATGGAGCAAAGCTTGGAATATGAGAGAAAATGGTGTTTTCTTTGATGCAAGGAAGAAGATGAAGTTGAAAAATGAAACTTCTCTCCTCCTTTCCACCTAGAAGCCCACGGCCAAGCACACAAGGAATGGGGAGGTATGGGTTTTGATTGAGTTTGGTCACCTACTCCATCATTTAATTTGAAAAAAAACAAATAATTTCCATTTGACTCAATTGACTTTTGGAATGTTTTAGAGAGTGGGATCAGCCCTTCACATGCGCCCAAGGCTGACTGGAAAATGGTGGAATTTAATTCCACCAAGTTAGGGTTTAATCGGTAGTTCAAAGTAGTAAAAATGCGTAGTTTTATAGCCCATTTTTTTAGATAAATATGTTCTAAGATAGGTAAAATCATGAGAAATGAATTTTATGATTTGAATATGTCATAGAAAAATTTAGAAACCCAAAACTAAATTTTTGGACTATTTTTCATATCCCGGTTGCGCCCGGTTTACCCGTAAAGCTCCAAACGCGGGTAAAATAAAGTTTTTCTGAAAAATTTCCAAAAAAATTTCTAAAAATCACAAATATTATAAGAACCACTTTTGGTTCGTTAAAAAATTATTTTGGAGTAAAAATGACCTCCAGAAAAATACTGGACCCTATCCCCGCATCAGGAGAGAATGCGGTTCCCGCAAAAACTCAGTTTTGCGAACTTGGCTACTCTTGACTCTAATAAAATAAATCTAAGATATTAATATCCTTATTCTCACCCCACGATCTAAAATTCATTAATTAAATAATTTTAATTAATTTAAAGGAGATTAAAAATTCATAAAAACTATTTAAAAATGAGGGTGTTACAGGAAGAATCGGAAATACTTGGCAAGTGACTCAAACTTTGCCGCGTATTCCCCCACAGTCATGTCACGTTGCTGCAGTCGCAGAAACTCTTGCTCCTTCTCGGACCTCGCGCTTTGTGGGAAATACTTCTACAGGAATCTCTCCTTGAAAAGCTCCCACGTCACCACTTGGTTTCCAGCATCCAACAGTTGTCGAACTCCCTTCCACCGATACTCTGCGTCCCCCAACAGCAGATAGACCGCGTACTGCAACTTCTCAGCTGCCGTACAGTGTAAGATCTCAAAGATCTTCTCCAGCTCCTCTATCCATAATTCGGCTTTCTCTGGCTCAGCCTCACCACGAAACTGTGGCGGACTACGGTGTCGAAAGTCGACCAACCTCTTGGCTTCAGCAGCCCTCTCAGCCCTCAATCTATCCTCAGCGTCTCTCTGCTGCCTATCTATGTCACTCTGTTCAGCACGAACAGACTGTTGAGCCATTTGAGCCGCCATGTTAGTCATAGCCGCTATAGCCCTCTCCATGGTGTCGTCACGGTCTTCGGCGTTCACGCGATTCATTGGTCGTCCCCGACGTGACATGGGTTTCTGCAAGTGAACCAATCAGTCACACTATTCAAAACCCATTCAAGAAAACAATTAATTTCACACATTGTTTCATAAGGAAACAATACAAACAATGTCACACAATGCTAATAAGAGATTACACAACTTAAACTTAGTAAGCCTATAACCTAAACACTCCCGAAAGACATCGACCAGCTCTGATACCACAAATGTAACGCCCCTTTTTCCCACAAGGAACGTCACATGAAAAACTGAAACTTAATGTGGAAAAATCGTCTTTTACAAACCAAGGTTACCAAAATTGGTGGCTAATTTTTTTTTTTAAAAGGATCTTATACGAAAAGATTACACACATCTCATTTAGCCATCCAGAAACTCAGAAGAAAAGAAACATCATACATACATATATATATATATATCATCAAGTCAATATACACAAGTCTTGCGCCCGCAAGTATAGTTTGGAACCACAACATAGTGGCCAAAATACAACAACCTGACATAAGGAAATAAAGCGATAAAGTTAAACCTAGGAAAGCTGTAAATCAAAAGTGTGTTCAATACACGACACTGAACATGTACATCCCAAACCTAGGCTGGTCGCTAACAGACATCCTACAACCTAGCACTAGACACCCCCACCGCTACAAACCTAAGACGATGACGTCTCCTCGAGGTTCTCCTCAGGCTCCTCCTCAGGCTCCTCCTCCTCCTCGGGTATCTCAATGAATACCCGCTCTGGCTCATCTCGAACCTTCCTCTTCCCCCTATCTGCATGTCCTGACGGTCCGGCAGAAGTGTCAGAAGAGCAACGCACGAAGCGTCCAGACGGTGCAACATAAGTGATGGCCTCCTTGTTGTAATAACTAGGCCAATGACTTGAATTCACCACTTAGATTCTGGTTGTGACTAAGAACTTGTGATTTTCAATCTTTAAGAAAGAAAAGCAAGAAAGGATGGTTCTTATTTTAACAAGAACAAGAGAGCAGAATAAGAACAAGTGAACAAAATAAAAGGAAGTGAGAATAAAGAGCTCTTGTTTTAGCAAGCAAACAAGAGAGCAGATTGTAAAGCAAGGAACAAGAAGAATGGATGGGAGGCAAGGGGCGCCACCTTGGTCTAATCCAAGACAAGGATAAGCCTATGGAAATGAGGATCACCACAAGAAAGGATTCTTGGTAAGATCAAAGTCTGGTTCAATCCAGAACCAAAGAGTAAGGACTCAATTACACAAGGTAATATTTTTGCTCAAAATCAAAGTTGTTTTCTCATGCTCCATGCGCCCCCTATATATAGTGAGGGAGGCTGGTTCTGATTACAAAGAAGAGACCAAGTCTTTGCCATTCAAGGCTACAAGGAATCCTAGGCTAGCATAAAGAGCAATTACAATGGCTGCTGACCAGCTCAAAGTCTACAAGGAATCCTAGGCTATCATAAAGAACAATTACAATGGTTGCTGACCAGCTCAAAGCCTACAAGGAATCCTAGGCTATCATAAATTACAAACATGGCTGCTGCTTCAGCTCTTCCAAAAGGCGCAAATGCTTGGTCAGAGTACAGCTGCATGCGCTTCTTGATGACCAGGAGGCAGCCTCTTTGATTGCTTCTTCATGACTCAGCCACCATGTAATTAAAGAGATGGCTGTTACATTTTAATTGTGCTATTGGAGCATTAATCCTTGGTCTTGTGTAACTCCCTCTTGCCTTGATTGCTTTGAATTCTTTGTCTTTCCTTCCCATCAGATTATTTGAACCCATTCAGATCTACAAAAGAGCTGTTACATGCGCCCCACACTTGCCACTTGAAGTGGATTAAACACACCAAAATAAACAAGGAATTAAATAACTTAGTGCCTTGGTCCCAAATAAAATCAATTGGTCACTTGCACTTTTATTTAATTAAAACAAAGTAACTTGGCTAGCTGGTTATGCATGTTGCGCCTCCTCCATGGCTTGTATGACAAGCATGGTTTTTGGTGCAATTACATCTTTGCCCATGTTTGCAATTGTCTTAGTCATAAATTGGACTAAGCCTTCTTGCGCCCTTCTTGACATTGCCCTAGTCATTGGGCCTCCTAGGCTTTGAATGGCTTCTTGGTCCTCCATGTCCTCATCATTCGCCCCCTCTTGAAAAGAATTCGACCTCGAATTGAAGTCTTCATCACCTACATCAAAAGGAGACAAGTCAACAACATTGAAAGTGGCACTAACACCATACTCACCAGGAATGTCAATTTTGTAAGCATTATCATTAACTTTGGCAATCACTTGGAAAGGGCCATCGCCCCTAGGCATTAACTTAGATTTCCTTTGTGAAGGAAACCTTTCCTTTCTCATATGGATCCAAACCCAATCTCCGGGTTCAAAGGTAACCCGTTTGCGCCCTTTATTAGCACTCTTGGCATAGCTTTCATTTTTCTTTTCAATTTGCAATTTAATTTTCTCATGCAAACTTTTCACAAATTCAGCTTTGGCTTTGCCATCTTTATGCTTCAAAAGAGATGTGTTAGGTAAAGGTAATAGATCAAGAGGAGTCAAAGGATTATAACCATACACAATCTCAAATGGGGAATGATTTGTAGTACTATGGACAGCCCTATTATAAGCAAATTCAACATGGGGCAGCCATGTTTCCCACATTTTCAAATTCTTTAAAAGCACAGCCCTTAAGAGAGTAGAGAGAGTTCTGTTTACTACCTCAGTTTGCCCATCAGTTTGGGGATGACAAGTTGTAGAGAATAGTAACTTAGTTCCCACCTTACCCCACAAAGTTCTCCAGAAGTGGCTTAGAAACTTAGCGTCACGATCGGACACTATACTCTTTGGTAGGCCATGGAGGCGCACCACTTCTATGAAAAACAAGTCAGCAATGTGGCAAGCATCATCCACCTTTTTGCATAGGATGAGATCAATGTGGTGCTCAATTCCTCTCAAAGGTGGCAGCCCACTTGGTACCTTCTTAGGAAACAAGTCCTCAAATTCCTGCAAAAGAAAATCTATGCATTTTGGCAATTCTTTGGTGTTAGGTAAATTTTCCAACAAAACCACCTCTTTGCTAAAAAGCAAATATAGGGGCTGATTTGAAAAAATAGCTTTTTTAACCTCTCCTTTTGTCGCCATCAAACTTTCTTTCTTTTCTTCATTTTTCTTTTTGTCACTCTTTTTTCTCTCTTTTTCTTTGGCGATCTTTTCTTTTTCTTCTTTTTCTTTTTCTATTTCTTTTTCTTTTTCATACTTTTCTCTCAATTTCTTTTGATCATCTCTCACCTCACTTGGGCTCAAAGGAGCCAAAACAACTCTTTTTCCATGATGAACAAAGAAATACTTGTTGGTGTGCCCTTCATGACTTGCTTTCTTATGAAATTGCCAAGGCCTTCCCAACAACACATGGCTGGCCTCCATTGGTACAACATCACAAACAGCCACATCCTCATATTTACCAATTGAAAAAGAAATTTCTACTTGCTTGTCCACAACCATCTCAACATTATTAACAAGCCATTAAAGCTTATATGGCTTGGGGTGGGGTTTAGTTTCTATTTGCAGTTTGGAAACTAATCTTGTACTAGCAACATTTGTACAACTCCCACCATCAATAATAAGGGAACATACCTTGCCTTTTATGAGGCATCTTGAGTGAAAAATGTTTTCCCTTTGAGTTGCCTCTTCTTCCTTGACCATGGCTTCTAGCACCCTCTTCATCATGAGCAACTCTCCACTTGGTATTTGGGCCTCCTCCTCTTCACCACCCTCTTCATACTCTTCGCCCTCTTCCTCTTCCTCCTCAACCTCCTCTACCATCATAATTCTCTTGGTAGGACATTGAGATGCAATGTGTCCTAAGCCTTGGCACTTGAAACACTTAACAGCCCGGTTAGTTGAATTTTGAGAAGGACTAGTTATAGTGTTTTTACCTTTTGGATCAGCCGTGGCTTCTTTGGATGATGAGGCACCTTCATTCTTTGGGTGATTCTTCCAATTGGAAGTGGTAGTGCTTCTTCTTATTTGGCCCTTCCTTTTGAGTTGTTGTTCTACCTTTGTGGCTTGATGTAACAAATCGTCCAATTGGACATAGTGTTGTAGCTCCACTATATCACTAATGTCACGATTTAGACCATGCAAGAATCTGGCCATGGTTGCTTCTTCATCCTCCTCCACATTTGCTCTAATTTTCGCCACCTCCATCTCCTTAAAGTATTCATCTACACTCTTATTACCTTGGGTGAGTCGCTGTAACTTGTTGTGCAACTCTCTGTTGTAATAAGATGGGACAAATCTCCTTCTCATGAGCCTTTTCATCTCCTCCCATGTGGCAATGGGTTGCTCATTGTACCTTCTCCTTTCCTTCACCAATTGATCCCACCACACCAAGGCATAATCTGTAAATTCAATAGAAGCAACCTGCACCTTTTGAAGATCAGTGTAATTATAACAGGAAAAAATTTGTTCAATTTTAGTTTCCCATTCTAAATACGCCTCGGGATCATTCCTTCCAACAAACTGTGGTACTTTTATTTTTATACCACTCAACCTCTCTTCTCTATGATCATCACGCCTTCTCCTCCGATCCTCCCCATCACTATTGTTTTGTGAGTTTTCCAATTGATCAAGTCTCTCATTGATACCTTCCAATTCTTGTTTTAATAGTTCACTCATTTTTGCCGTGAGGGCTTCTAAAAGTAAACGATTTTGAGGATCCATAACTCTTTTAGTTCTTTAGAGAAACCAGAAAGTGAAACAACACAAGAAACCAATCAAAATAATAATCCACACACCAAAATAGCTTAGAGTAGCAAAGGTAAAAACAAGAAACAAAAGAAACTGAACAAAAATTGTGAGAACTAGAACAAATTAGAACTCACTCAAAGAACAAAATAGAAAAAATAGGAATCAAAGTGCAGCAAGAACAAAACACAACCAGAATTCAAAACACAAATATTTTTTTTTATTTTGAATTTTCGCAGCCTTTTTTTTCCTTTTTTTTTTTCTGTTTTTAAACAAGAAATCAGAACACAAAGATAAGATTAGATAAACCTGGGTTTCTTTTTGTAACAATTCGAACCAAAGCTTTGATGCCAAATGATGGCCTCCTTGTTGTAATAACTAGGCCAATGACTTGAATTCACCACTTAGATTCTGGTTGTGACTAAGAACTTGTGATTTTCAATCTTTAAGAAAGAAAAGCAAGAAAGGATGGTTCTTATTTTAACAAGAACAAGAGAGCAGAATAAGAACAAGTGAACAAAATAAAAGGAAGTGAGAATAAAGAGCTCTTGTTTTAGCAAGCAAACAAGAGAGCAGATTGTAAAGCAAGGAACAAGAAGAATGGATGGGAGGCAAGGGGCGCCACCTTGGTCTAATCCAAGACAAGGATAAGCCTATGGAAATGAGGATCACCACAAGAAAGGATTCTTGGTAAGATCAAAGTCTGGTTCAATCCAGAACCAAAGAGTAAGGACTCAATTACACAAGGTAATATTTTTGCTCAAAATCAAAGTTGTTTTCTCATGCTCCATGCGCCCCCTATATATAGTGAGGGAGGCTGGTTCTGATTACAAAGAAGAGACCAAGTCTTTGCCATTCAAGGCTACAAGGAATCCTAGGCTAGCATAAAGAGCAATTACAATGGCTGCTGACCAGCTCAAAGTCTACAAGGAATCCTAGGCTATCATAAAGAACAATTACAATGGTTGCTGACCAGCTCAAAGCCTACAAGGAATCCTAGGCTATCATAAATTACAAACATGGCTGCTGCTTCAGCTCTTCCAAAAGGCGCAAATGCTTGGTCAGAGTACAGCTGCATGCGCTTCTTGATGACCAGGAGGCAGCCTCTTTGATTGCTTCTTCATGACTCAGCCACCATGTAATTAAAGAGATGGCTGTTACATTTTAATTGTGCTATTGGAGCATTAATCCTTGGTCTTGTGTAACTCCCTCTTGCCTTGATTGCTTTGAATTCTTTGTCTTTCCTTCCCATCAGATTATTTGAACCCATTCAGATCTACAAAAGAGCTGTTACATGCGCCCCACACTTGCCACTTGAAGTGGATTAAACACACCAAAATAAACAAGGAATTAAATAACTTAGTGCCTTGGTCCCAAATAAAATCAATTGGTCACTTGCACTTTTATTTAATTAAAACAAAGTAACTTGGCTAGCTGGTTATGCATGTTGCGCCTCCTCCATGGCTTGTATGACAAGCATGGTTTTTGGTGCAATTACATCTTTGCCCATGTTTGCAATTGTCTTAGTCATAAATTGGACTAAGCCTTCTTGCGCCCTTCTTGACATTGCCCTAGTCATTGGGCCTCCTAGGCTTTGAATGGCTTCTTGGTCCTCCATGTCCTCATCAATAAGGAACGGGGGACGTCGGTCTCACGGTCCTCGGTGGTGAAGCTGGTGCCACCGGTGGAGCCATCCTCGGTAAACGTGCCTGCGCCAAGGTACTCTTCCTTGGAGTGCAACGTGTGCGACGGAACATACTGCGATACTCCCGAGCAGATCTGGTTACCCGTGAGGGTAAAGGTCTCTCCTCCGCCTGTGCCTCTCTCCTCGGCTGCTCCACAGGTGCGACGGATGCGGCTGCCAGCCAGCGGCGCATACTCTCGATCGGAATGAAGGCGTCCAGAATCATATCACGCTCTAAGACCTCTTCGGGGCCCAACACAACCTCCTCGTGTCCTGACCACATGCCCAGTCACTGTGGCCCACTGGGAGATGGGATCATAAGTCCATCCCCCATCCTCGGACTCGGCCTCAAGGGGCCGGAAGCTCTCCCTCACACGGGCTACCAAAGGCCTCATCTACGCGTAACGTATATACAGATACAGGAAAACATGCAAGGGTGAATTTCTTTTCACAAGTTGAAATCCCCTGAAAGGTTGCATATGAAAAGGAAAATACTATATAATACATTCCAAGAATATATATATAGAATTACTCTTTCGCAAATCTTTTAGCTAAGACATTCAATCATCAACAAGAGACACATCATCAAGGTAAACACACAGTCAAGCACACACATAGCATTCTAGCGTAATGCATGTCACTTCAATATCTCTTTTCATACACCGGTGCACTGCTCCATGAAGACTTCTCTTCCTCAACTAAGTAGAGCGATGTGGCGGAATCGTATACCTATCATTAATGCAAACTGACCTTCACTCTTGGCCATCGTTTGTCATTTATTCGGTACAGACCCATTGTGCTACGTCGTACACCCCATCTCAAATAAGGCAGCCGGTCAGGATCATCCAAGCCAGGTAAACTACTCTTCTCGGCACAAGGGGATTCACCGCAAAGCCATTGAGAATTTCATAACCTGGATGCCCTCAAAGACTTATAATCAGACCATACTTATTTACAATCCCCGCATAGGATTGTGTGCTCAAATTTGGCAAAAGCCACGTCTTTAATGCAAATGACAGTATATTTGCAATCACAACCAATACAATTAATGCGGTCCCTCGTCTTAGGGTTTTTCATCGCCACGTGTTAGCTTTCATCTAACACCGTGTAATATTATTGTCCTCAAGACTTTATCGTCGCCACGTGTTAGCTTTCATCCAACACCGTGTAATAACATCATTTTAAAACTTAAGTTTTATGGAAACTCCTCTTTGCCATTAAAGTTCTTCTTTTAACTCCCAACTCTCAAATCTTTATTATTTTTCTTCTCACTTCTCATTGTAAAAAGATTTAATTGCAAGCCTTAGTTAAACTCTTTGATAAATTTTACTTAAGTTCCTTTACTTTAAGTATTTGAAAATCTGGCCCTCAAGAATATTCTATTTCATGTTTTTAAACCACTACTTTCTGAAAAATTAGGTTTCTGCCCCAACACTGCCCAGACTTTATGTTTTCGCCCCAGAATTGTCCAGCCTTCGCGTTTTCTTCCCCAGAATTGTCCAGTCTTCACGTTTTCTACCCCAGACTTTTTATAAAATTATACTTTTGGCCCAAAGTGCCCAGTTTTTCGATTTTAAGCCCAGAACTCCAGAATTTTGTATTTTTAACCCCAACACATGCAGTTTTCGTTTTTGACCTCTAAAAATCAGAAATTTGATTTTTCTCCCTCATTATTAATTTTCTAGCTCACTTAGAGTTTTAATGGAGAAAATGACTTAGTATGAAATTGATTTAAAACTTATACTTAGTAATTTAATGAAATTTATCTAAGTATGTATTAACTTGAATCCCAATTAACTTATTTAATTTCACTTTAGAAAACTTTTTCATTAAAGCTTTTAAACCCTATTCCCACACTTAATTAAATACTTCAATCCAATTCCAATCACATAGAATTAAATCATGTGCAACATCCAAGAATCAATATTCATCCATTTAGGCAAAAACACCACCAAGCCATGAATTAAACATACACTTAGGCATTCCAAAATCATTCCAAGACATACATATGATTTTTCCAACAACACATAGACTTGTCAAAAATTATCATGCCTAAATCAAAATCATACTTTCACTCATATACATAAATATATAAAAATACATATTACTAAAGAATGATTTCTCATTCAAACACCCAATATGAAAACTCAAGTCTTTGAGTTTTTCATGAACATACAACATACACCACACACATACACATCCTTCCCAACTTATTGAGAAAATCCCCTTACCTCTTGAAGCACTTCAAAGAAAAATCACTAAGAGGTCTTCTAGCAACAAGCCACCAACACCAACACCAACACCAAGAGATCTCCTCACCACCTTTGATGCTCCAACACTTACAAAAATCAACCTTTCACAAAATACACCAAAATAAAACCATAAAAATGCAAGTTTTATGCAAACCACCAAACCCTAAAGAGTAAAAATTTGAGTAGAGGAATCTTACTCAAATCTTGAAGCAAAATAAATCCAAGGTATTTTTCAAGCTTATAGGTTCCAATGGAGTGAACCTAAACCAAGAAAAAGTTTACTTTTAGTGAAATAGATAACTCAAGCTTTCATGAAAAAATGAAAGTGGTGGAAATGAAAAAATGAAAGAAGTTTATGGATTAGAATGATGATCCAAACCTTTTTTGTGAAGCTTGGGTGGCCAAAAACTCAACAAAACTTAGTCTTTTGGTATATGGAAAAGCTTGGAAAAATTGGAGAAAAATGGAGAATGGGAACTTGAAGAAGATGAAGTTTGTGAAGCAAATGAATTTCTCTCTCCTTTCTCCCTTAGAAGTCTCGGCCAGAACAAGGAAAAGCATGGGGGAGGTATGGGCTTACATGTTTGAGTGGTTGGGAGCCATACCTCTCTCACCTACTTTGAAAAAAAATTCAAAAATCAATTCTTTTTGACCCTTTGACTTTTGGGATATTTTTGAGGGTGAAAATCTGCCCGCATATGCGCCCAAGGCTGACTGGAAAATGGTGGGATTTAATTCCACCAAGTTAGGGTTTAATCGGTAGTTCAAAGTAGTAAAAACGCGTAGTTTTATAGCCCGTTTTTAGATAAATATTTTCTAAAATAGGTAAAATCATGAGAAATAAATTTTATGATTTGAATATGTCATAGAAAAATTTAGGAACCCAAAACTAAATTTTTGGACTATTTTTCATGTCCCGGTTGCGCCCAGTTTACCCGTAAAGCTCCAAACGCGGGTAAAATAAAGTTTTTCTGAAAAATTTCCAGAAAAATTTCTAAAAATCACAAATATTATAAAAATAACTTTTGGTTCGTTAAAATTTTATTTTGGAGTCAAAATGACCTCCAGAAAAATACTGAACCCTTCCCCGCATTGCGCGAGAACGCGGTTCCCGCAAAAACTCAGTTTTGCGAACTCTACCACTCTAAACCCTTCAAAAACAAACCTAAGATATAAATATTATTATTCATACCTTAAAATCTCAAAATCATTAATTAAATAATTTTAATTAAATTAAATAGGATTAAAAATCAATAAAAACTATATAAAAATTAGAGTGTTACACGTCCAATGTCTGTGTAAGACGCCTGCGTCCAATGCCCTGCGTCCAACATCCTGCGTCCAACATCTGTGACCAGCAGCCTGTGTCCAATGTCTGTGACTAACAACATGCGTCCAACAGTCTGCGTCCAGTAAAACTTGATTTTGAGTCACCAACTTACAATTCTCCACCTTGACTCTAAATCACTCCAATCAAACTTAGAGTTTCAACATTCATCCTCTGATATGGTTGCTCCCCCACTTAACTTCATCAATTTTCTCTGAAGTTTATCAAGCCCAAGCATTTCTTGAACTTGATATTTGGCAAGGACTTAGTAAACATGTCAGCTGGGTTTTCTTTTGTGCATATGTTTTCAATCACCACTTCCTTTGATTCTGCAACATCTCGTACGAAGTGAAGTTTGATGTCAATGTGTTTAGTCCTTTCGTGATAGACTTGATGGCTTGCCAAATGAATGGCACTTTGACTGTCACAGTGAACCACAACACTTTCTTGAGCTATTCCCATCTCATTCAACATCCCCTTCAACCAAAGAGCTTCCTTCACCCCTTCTGCAAGTGCTACATACTCTGCTTGTGTTGTTGATAATGCCACCACCGATTGTAGGGTAGACTTCCACGTAATTGCAGTGCCAAACAAAGTAAACACATAACCTGAAAGTGACTTTTGTGTGTCCACATTTCCTGCATAATCTGCATCTACATATCCCACAATGGCTTCAACTTTCCCTGCTGACCTCTTGTACATGAGTCCAGAACTGAGTGAACCTCTTAAGTATCTCAACACCCACTTCAAAGCTTCCCAATGTGCTTGCCCAGGATTACCCATGAATCTACTAACAATGCTGACTGCATGAGCTAGATCCGGTCTGCTGCAAACCATCCCATACATAATGCTCCCAACACCACTTGCGTAAGGTACTGAATTCATCTTTTCCCTTTCCTCATCTGTGTTAGGACATTGAGTAACTGAGAGCTTAGTGTGATGTCCTAAAGGTGTAGTGACTGCCTTGCTTTCATGCATGCGAAACCTCTCCACAACCTTCTTCAAGTAACCTTGCTGAGATAAGAACAGTTCCCCTTTTTTCCGTTCTCTTACAATGTCCATGCCAAGAATGCGCTTCGCTTCACCAAGATCCTTCATCTCAAACTGTGAATTGAGCTGTTCCTTGAGTAACTCGATCTCGTCCTTGCTTGTGCTTGCCATGAGAATGTCGTCTACATATAAGAGGAGGTAGAGAACACAAGTTTCCTCCCTCTTAAGTATGTAAACGCAGCTGTCGTAGTTGCTTCGTAAGAACCCCATCTTCAAAAGAAAATCATCGAATTTCTTGTACCACTGCCTTGGGCTCTGCTTCAACCCATAAAGAGACTTCTTCAACAAACAGACCTTACTCTTGTCTTCTGCATACCCTTCCGGTTGTTCCATGTAGATTGTCTCCTCCAAGTCTCCGTGTAGGAATGCTGTCTTGACGTCCATTTGCTCTAACTCAAGGTTGAACTGTGCAACAATCGCCATCAAAATTCTTATGGAGCAGTGCTTCACCACAGGAGAGAAGATTTCGTTGTAATCTATCCCCTCTACTTGCGTGAAGCCTTTTGCTACAAGCCTTGCCTTGTATCTCGCCTTCTCAACACCTGGGATACCTTCCTTTCGCTTGAAGATCCACTTGCAACCAACAACCCTTTGATTCTTGGGAAGTGGCACAAGGGACCAAGTTTGATTTTTCTGCAAAGACTCCATCTCCTCTTTCATAGCATGTAACCAATTCTGCTTGTCTCTGCTTTCCAATGCCTCCCTCAAGTTCCTCGGTTCTGTGTCCTCCACCTCTTGAGCTGCATTCAAAGCATACCAGATCAAATCTGCATATCCGAATCGTTTAGGAGGTACAATGTCCCTCCTCACTCTATCTCTTGTCAACTGATAGTCCGGTACTTCCGGCTGCAATTGATCTTCCTCTTCCGGTGGTTGAGTGCTTGTTCCCTCTGCACTTTGATCCTGAGACTCCACCTCAAACTGAGCTTTCTCCTTTCTCACGGTTTCGGTACTGCTTCCATCATTGTCTCTGCTTGACATAGCCATCCTTGTTTCATCGAACGTGACGTCTCTGCTGATGAAGCACCTTGAGCCTCCACTTGCGTCCAATCTCCACAACTTGTAACCTTTCACACCTTTCGGATAGCCAATGAAGATGCACCTCACTGCGCGAGGGTCTAACTTTCCCTCCTTCACATGTGCAAATGCTAGAGAACCAAACACCCTTAGCTTGGTGTAGTATGCTGGCTTCCCACTCCACATCTCCATAGGTGTCTTGAAGTTCAAAGCGGACGAAGGACAACGATTGATCAAGTACGCTGCTGTGTTTGCAGCCTCACCCCAGAAGCTTTTAGGCAAGCCTACGCCTAAAATCATACATCTCACTCTTTCCAAAATAGTCATGTTCATTCTTTCCGCAAGACCATTCTGCTGTGGTGTGTGAGTCACCGTCCTGTGCCTCTTAATTCCCTGTTTCCTGCAAAACTGATTAAACTGCTCTGAAACGAACTCCAAGCCATTGTTAGTCCTTAAAACATTCAGTTTGGTGCCTAATTGATTGGCTACTAGTGTGTGCCACTCCTTAAACCGAAGGAAGGCTTCTGTTTTATCCTTGAGGATAAACAGCCACACACTTCTTGAGTAGTCATCAATTATGGTGAGAAAATAGGATCCTCCACCGTGAGTCTTAACTCTTGAAGGACCCCAAAGATCTGAGTGAACATACTCAAAAGGTCTACTAGAATGATGCTTACCAACACCGAATTGAACTCTATGTTGTTTACCCAGTATGCAATGATCACAGAATTCTAGTTTCCTTATTTTATCACCATTAAGCAAGTCTCGTTTAGACAGTTCATGCAGGCCTTTCTCACTAACATGACCTAGTCTAAGATGCCACAACTTGGGCTTATCATCATGCGATTGGCTGGCTACAGATGCATGAGCAATCACAGTGGAACCATTCAAGATATACAAACCATTATTTTTAGTTCCCTTAGCAATGATCATAGCACCATGCGAAATCTTGATCATGCCATGTTCTATCTTAGTGCAATAACCCAAGGAATCAAATACACTAAGAGATAAAAGATTTCGTTTAAGTTCAGGAACATACCTAACCTCTTGCAGTAGAATCTCACGGTTATCAAACATTTTCAATCGGATGGATCCCATACCTTGCACTTTGCATGACTTGTTGTTGCCTAACAACACCATGCCTCCTTCCTTGAGCTCTAGAGACTCGAAGAAGTCCTTTCTTGGGCACATGTGGTATGAGCACCCTGAATCCATAACCCAATTCCTCTGCGATTCTGAACTTGAGACAACCAACGCACCTGCAGATTCATAGCCATCCGAGACTGTGACTACGTCTGCAGAATCAACCGAACTAGTGTCATTACGATCCCTCCTCCTCAACGGTTCTGGGCAATCCTTGCGCCAATGCCCCAACTTGTTGCAGTTGAAGCACTTGTTCTTGTTGTCCTTGGAACCATCCTTTGCAAACTTGGATTTTGACTTGGACCTCTTCTTGCCCTTGTTCCCTTTCTTGCCATTTCTCCCCCTCTGCACATTCAAGCTCTCACCATCGCCATCATTTGTTTGATCTTGCTGTTTTTGCAAGTCTTTGGTGCGTATAGCGGTTACCACCTCTTCAAGAGTGATGGTTTGGTCTTTGCCATACAATAAGGCATCCTTGAAGTGCTCATAGGTTTTAGGCAATGAGCTTAAGAGCATTAGAGCCTTGTCCTCATCATCCAATTTCACTTCGATGTTCTCTAGGTCGTCAAGGAGCTTGTTGAATTCAGAAAGTTGTTCAACTAATGATCTTGACTCATTCATTCGGAATGAATACAGTTGTTGTTTTAGACATAACCGATGTGCTAGGGACTTCGTCATGTATAGTGATTCGAGCTTTGTCCACATTGAGGCAGCAGTTTTCTCTCTTGAAACTTCTCTGAGCGCCTTATCACCAAGGCACAAGATGATAGTGCTTCTTGCCTTATCAATCATTTGTTGCTTCTCTTCTTGTGTCAGCGAAGAGGACATTTTCGCCTCTCCCTTCAACGCTTCTGCAACTCCCTGCTGCACTAAGATGGCCTCCATCTTAATCTTCCATAAACCAAAGTCGTTGTTACCTGAGAATTTCTCTATATCAAATCTTGCTGATCCCATTCTTGTAGTTCTTGATTCGATCCACTCCCCACAGACGGCGCCACTTGTTGGTTCGATTGTGCGGAAATAGAAACGAATCCTACGAACAAGCAATAAAGACAAACGCGAGTAGAACGAACAAAGGAACAAACCTAAATTGCAGCAATCTTGATCTCAGAAATTTTAACGCAATTGAACACAAGAACAATTAAACGTAAAATCAAAACAGAGATTAAGATAGAAGAGAGATGAACACCAAGATTTATGTGGTTCAGCCAGTGTAGCCTACATCCACGGGAGAGAGCAACCAAATTCTTAATTTTCTCTCAATGACCCTTAAGTGTTCAAGCCTCGATTGGAAACCCTCGCAGAGCTCCACAACTCCTCAAGTGTGTTTTTCAGAGTCCCAAAACCAACTCCTTTTAAACGGGCTTCGAAAACAAACTTATAACTGATTCTGTTACAAGCTGCTCGCTTAGCCTGGGAATTCCGCTCAAGCGAATTTGAGTCTGCGTCCAAACGCCTGCGTCCAAAGTCTGAGTACAACGTCTGCGTCCAATGTCTGTGTAAGACGCCTGCGTCCAATGCCCTGCGTCCAACATCCTGCGTCCAACATCCTGCGTCCAACATCTGTGACCAGCAGCCTGCGTCCAATGTCTGTGACTAACAGCATGCGTCCAACAGTCTGCGTCCAGTAAAACTTGATTTTGAGTCACCAACTTACAACCCCATTCTCTCTTCTCCTTTTCCCTCCTCCTCTCTCCTCCTCCACCCCCTCCTTCGGGTTGCTGATAAAAAAAAAGTTTTCGGGTTTAGGGTATTTGGACACTGATGAAAATGGTGTGATCTTTTCGAATATTATAGAGAACTAGGTTTTTTATTTCTGGAATTCTTTTTCTTCTTCCACGGGTTTTTCCACGGATCTTTTCTCCTCTCTCTTGTTCTTGTTTCATCTTGCTTTACTAAAAAAAATGCATATAATATAAAAAGTTGCTTTGTGAATTTCATCGCATGGTAATATATTATGGATTTGGTACTGAAGATGTTTTTCACTGTTCATATACTTTGGTTAATTTGCACATCATCTTTTGGTTGGTTTCTGGATTTGATCTCCTGGTGGTGGTGGAGGAGGAGGAGGAGAGAGGAGGAGGGAAAAGGAGGAGAGAGAAGGGGGTGGTGGTGGCAGTGGGGAAAAGGAGGGGGTGGTGGAGGAGGAGGAGGAGGAGGAGGAGGATGAGGATGAGGGGGGAGGGATGGGGGAAGCCATGAGAGGAGGGGGTGGTGGTGGTGGAGAGAGAGAGAGAGAGCCATGGGAGGAGGAGGAGAAAGAGGAAGAAGAGCAGTAGTAGAACTCAGTCAGGTTATTATTTTTTAATTTAATATAATATTTTTAAATAGCAAGCAGGTGCAACATCACCATCAATGCCTTACATTTGAAAAAGGTAAAAAAAAAAATCTAAACTCGACTCTTAACTCCGTTATCCCTGACAAAGTTAAAGTAAATACGTGCGAATTTAAATTTTTAACATGACTATTCATATTAACTATTTAAATTATTTTACTAATTTAATCATAATTTATATATTTTTTTCATTGTATTCTATTCTAAAATTGAATAAAATAATTAGTAACTACTCAATATAAGTTGACGCGCGTCTGACTACGCTACTAACTCAATATATAAGCTGATGCGTGGCTGACATCACAACACCTAAGAAAATCTAGAACAAGTACTCCTAGATACACAAAGCCAACAAGTTCAACACCAAACAAACAAAAGCGCCGTACAGAGCCCCAGCACCTCAGAAAACAGAGAGAGAAAAGTCGGAGAGGCTAGCTAGACAGCCGTGAATCTCGACCAGAAAAACAAATAGGCAACGCCCAATTAATTTCCCAGCCCGAGATCGACAGTGCTTGGCGGTGGTGCACCTTCCCTCTCTGATCGATGGCGAGGTTCAGCTTCCTCTTCGATATTGAGATGAAGAGGCAGGAGGGTCCTGTTGTGGTAATGGTGGATTTCGACTTGATTGACCCTGTTCAAAGACATAGATTCGCTGGTTGCTGTTGTCCCTCTGATCCAGAGATAGTGGTGCTGCAGTAGTTGTCAGAGGTGATTCGTTGCTCTTTCCCTGGTGTTGTTCTGTCTGCTATAGAGCTGGCTGTAATTGTTGAGGTTGTTCATGAACCACAATACTTGATGTTGCCTGCTTTTCCTTTTGTATGATGATCCGAAGCTGCTGAGCTAAATCAAGAGTCCATCTTGGTGTGAGTGACCCACGAGTGGCAAGTTGTGCAATCAGATGAGCTGCTCCATTTGCTTCTCGATTAGTCGAGGTAAAACCACAAGACTGAAAACTGCTTCTAATAGTCAGGATGTCCTTTACAATGTGCATAATCTGACCCTTTTTGATTTCTCCCCTGCAAGTCTGAATCAGTTCAAGCGAGTCACTCTCCAGCACTACCCTATCCAAATGAAGCGCGCTAGCAAAACAGGTTGCGTCCCCGAGAGCAAGTGCCTCAGCTATGAGGCAGTTAGGTGCAAAATTTTTCCTGGTAAGTCCGCAATGAAACTCCTTTCGTGGTCTCTAGCTATAATACCTGCAAAACCAAAATTTGTTAGTGCATTAAAGCTTGTATCTCTGTTGATTTTGAGAAACCCTGAAATAGGGGGCCTCCAAGATCCTGTTGGCTGTCAATGAGTTCTTTAGAGTAGTCAGCTATGATTAATTTGGCTTGACTGAGACAGAAATTAGGATCAGGCTCCTTCCCCTCAAACAGCTTCATATTTCTAAATTTCCAAACCGCACAGCATAAAGAAGTAATGGCAAAATCCCTGTAATCCGAAGTTGCTGTAAGTTTTGAAACTGTTGATCTAGCCAATGAGCAAAGGTACCCTAGTAGGAGTAGGCGTGCATTGGAGTTGCATACCAAACCAAAAAGGCCTTGTCCAGGGACATAGCAGCAGTGCATGTTCAATAGTTTCCACCTCACCACCACAAATAGGACACTCCTTAGAATTAGAAATTCTCCTCTTCGACAAATTATCTTTAACAGGTAAGCCATTGTGGCAAGCTTTCCACATAAAAACCTTAATTTTTTGTGGAACTTTAGTACTCCAGATATTCTCCCACACATTCTTAGGGATAACATTAGATGTAGAAGCATGAGCAGTAGTCCCAGCATGAGATCCCCAGATTTGGTGGTAGCCAGATTTAACAAAGAACTCTCCATCCCCAGTGTAGGGCCAGCCCCTTCCAGCCTTCTAATGGGAGTCTGAACAATTTTCATGGCTGTAGCAGGAGGAAAGAGTTGTCGAATTTTGTGTACATCCCACACTGAAGTAGAGTGATCAATGAGATCACTAACACGGTTTAGAGGAACCATGTCATCAAGGACCCCTTTTTCTCCAGAGTGAAGCCAAGTATCCTTTCTAATATCCACCTCCTTCCCCTCTGCTATTAACCACCTGCCAGAATTAAAAAATGATATCTCTTCCATGGAGTAAAACTCTTCCAAACCCAAGAACTACCTCTCTTTCTCCCGGCCTCCTTAAAAGTGCCATTGGGAAAATAGAGACTTTTATGAAAGGTGACCCAAAGAGCCCGAGGATCCTGTATGAGTCTCCAAGCTTGCTTTGCTAACAGGGCTGAGTTCATATCCCAGAAATCTGTAAATCCCAACCCACCCACAGTTTTCCTAGCAGTCCTGGTTCTCCAATCCTTCCAATGAATACCCCTATTCTTACCATGGCCACTCCACCAGAATCTAGCAACACGACTACAAAGTAGGAAGGGGAATATGCATATTTATATTTGTATGCACCCTGATAAAGTTCCTCAGCCAGAACTACATCAACAGGATTTTCCACCTCTAGCACTTCACCCACATTATCCATCAGTTTTTCAGCATTCTTTGTTGTCTTGGTACTTAGAGGCATACCATGTATTTGGATCCAAAAAGGAACCCATGTAAAATCAATCTCATACGCTGCTACCTCTGGTATCCAGTGTTGGAGATTTAATAGATGGTTCATTACAAACCAAGGTCTTCTCTTTAGTACACTTTGCACCTCCTGCTTCTCAGCAAATGTGAACATATAGACATTGTTGCCTATTTCATTAATCTTCAGCCCTTTGGGTTCCCGCCACGCCTTTGCTATTATGGACTTGATTGCCCCTTTGTTAAACTGTTTATCGGTAATCAGTTTACCCACCAGAGTTTGTTGAGCCAGGTCCACGTTTTCTCCGCTATCTTCTTCTAGCTCTACTGTAGCTCCGTCCAAAGCCTTGTCCCGAATCAGGGGAGTGACTCCTTCATACTGTTCCAACTAGTCTCAACCAGCAAAGAAAAACTCAAACAAGCCTTTATAGGCCTGCACTTTATGAGCCTTTGAAACTTACAGTAATGATCAATCTCAGAGCAAAATAATCACTCACAAAACTGTTTCCCTCCCCTTACCAATCCTTAAAAAAGTCTTAAGGATATCCCTCTCTCTCAAAGTGTTTCCTTACCCAATAAATCCTCACCTACACTCACTTATAAGACGAAAATATGCATAAGCTAACACGACCAACCCTCAGAGAAGAGAACGAGCACCCTTCGTCAGAGAAAAGACCACCACTCTTCCTCAGAGAAGAGAACAAAAAGCGAACAGTTCATTATGTATAGATGTATATTTTTTTGGGTCAATATCATGTATAGATGTATTTTTTTTTTGGTCACTACCTCATGAAATATCATTAAAAGGCCCAAGCCACTGAAAATACAGGTTGACAGGGCCAAGCCCAGAACCAACAGACCAGCATATGCATCGCCCATAATACAAGCATACTAATGGACAAGCTGCTGTAACAAGCCAATAGCCGAGACCCAGCACAAGAGTCAACAGCCAACAGAACAAAAGAATTCATCACCTAAACAAAACAAAATAGGTGAGACAATAAATGCTTTACAACTTCCAAAGGAGAGCAAAAAGGCAACCATCAGACCCAAGAAAGAGAGAAAGGCATCACTGTCCACAACCAAGCATCGGAACGCCATCTTCTAAGCACCTCGACATCAGCTTCCAACCTTCCATGGAAGACCCCAAAAACCGAAAGAACAAAACAGAAAAGCTCCAAGGGAAAATACAACCCAGGAAATGTACAAAGGCCAAAAGGAATGAAGAGCATCAAAAAAGGTTAATGGTAAGTGTAGAAAGTAATGAGTGGAGAGATTTGTTTTAGAATCTCTTTTATACGGATAGTCTTTTTTTTTGTTAGAGCATACACAGAAGCTCAAGAAAAAACACATGACTAGATTTGTTGTTCACTGACATAACTGATTATAGAAACTCCCACCAACCCACATAAAAGCCCCACCTACCTAGTAAAGCCTAGAAAAATGAAAATAACACAACTGCCAACAAAAGTTAAGTCCTCGGGTTGCCTTTCCTAAACCAAGCCTTGAAAGTTGAAACCGTATCCAAGAGGTCCAGCAACAAAGCTATAAGGAAGGAGTGAACATTCCCTTTCAAAGCAAGCTAGCAGTGATAGAACAACCATGACCTTTAACCAGCTGCAAAAATAAGACCAAACCACCAGCTAGCTTAGATCTTTAAACACCGGCCTTGTAGATCCACCCACCACAAAAAGAGAAATGCCCCTATCGAGGACCGGCCATATTCGAAGCTCCAGAAAAAACTTGTTCAAACATAGAAGTTTGATCTGTACACCTTTTGCTACAGATTCCATCATATGAAGATTTGAGTACGCCAAGGACCAAACCCATAGAGCAAAGAAAGCTAGGATTCTCTTGGCATTTGATTACCAGAAGAGCCAGATCCATCTCTCTGTCGAAGCAAAACTCTTTGTCCACTAATTCACGGAGGGAAAGGGGCAAGTTGAGAGTCCAGTTAGGAGGAAGATTATTCTTGCTAGCCAAAGCTGCGATCTGATGAGCCACCTCATTTGCTTTGCGGTTCACCCAGGTAAATCCACACTTAGAAAAGGTTTTTTTGCACCTACCAGATATCTTGCACAATTGGGCCAATTTCCTGTCTTATTATTTCTCCCCTGCAGGTTTGAATTAAACCTTGGGAGAAATAATTGAGACTGTTAGACCGTTAAATGTACAAATCAAACCAAGGATATAACAAGTAATTAAAGTTTATAACACTTAAATCCCCAAAGTGATCATCAAAACAAGATCAAACCAACATTTAAAGATTTTTCCCTTACAAAAAACTAAGAACTTGAAGTTAAAATTGCAAGAGGTTTGTTAAGAAAAACCAAGGAAAGTTTAAAGAAAACTATAAAAGGGGAGAGAAAGAATTTCTTTGGAAATGCATCAAAGAAGAGGTGTGAAGGAAATGAAGAGCTCACCCCTATTTATAGGAGGAGGTCCACGGCCAAGCATGAGGAGAAGAAGAGGTAATGCTTGATTTTTCAATTATGCAAAAATAAAAACCCTAATTACCTAATTGGCTAAACCTAATGACTCATGTGAAGACTCAAAATATAGAAGAGTTGAGAAGCTCCTAGACCTCCTTGAGTCACCATGGGAGGCGGCCAAATGGGCTGGAAGGAGGGGGATAGGATTTTACAAAAATAACCCTAGGGTTTGGATGAAAAAGACATGAAATCAAGGGTAAAAATGACTTTTAATAAATCAAAAATTGAAATAATTGATTAAATTGGTGAGAACCAATGAGAATGCTTGAAAATGCCATGATAGTTTTAAATAAATTCATGGTATCATTTTTGAAATTTATTGATAGTGCAATCTCTTTGGTTTTCGCCTTTTTCTATTGATAACTCTGAAAAAGTGCAGAAAATAGGATTTTCAAAAGTTGTACAAAAATAATTTCTAAAATCCTTAAATAAATAATTAAAAATAAAATATAAAATGCTTGTGGATTATATTATTATTATTATTATTATTATTATTATATATATATTTTGATGGGTGAGTAGGACTGGATTTACGCACATGGTTATCTACATGGTGATAGTTAGCTAGTACACATTTTTTGGGGTTGATTTTAAATGTTAAGCTTCCACAACTAAAATTTTACGGTTAGACTTAATCGACTTATTTTAGTTGGCTGACAAGTTTCAAGACTAAACTCATTCTCTAGGTAAGGTTTCTGCACAACTAGCGTCGTTAAGCTCGGTTAAACTCTACTCGTAGTCCTTTCTGTATATGTAGAGTTCTAGATATCCATTTGACCTGAAATTTTGTATCCAAAGTTATTTTGTTATAGGGAAGAAGCTGCATATAAAATTTCAGGGCCAAACCCTTAGTCTAAGTCTGACTTCTGTAAATACCTCTCATTTGGTTTCCTTAAGTGTAGATTTTGCAACTAGGGGGTCTAGTCTGGGCTCAACTGATCCAGTTGACTTGAAATTTGGTGTTTAGACATATTTTCTCATTACAAAATTGTCGAACAAATTTCACCTCAGTATCCTTTTTAGTCTAAAAGTTATGCACTGAAATCACTCATGAAGTCTTACGTGCTGTATTTTGCTATTCAAGTGTCCAACTGAGCTATACTTGTCCAAATGGCCTAAAATTTTGCAAGAAAACTATATTTGGTATAACAAAACTGTGAAAGTTTGTCTCATCTCAAACTGAAATATGATTTGTAAATTGTGCAATTTAATTACTTAAAAAATCTTAAGAGACCAGATTGGGTACCTAGGGGTCCAGATTTTGACCTAGATCACCGATGACTCTCATTTTTGGCATACCAAGAACCAAATACATCTCATTAGTAGATCATAGATATGTTGGTTTACCAGATTAATAGAGATAGATACATGTCTGCAAAGTTTGCCTAAATATCTGTGTGCTCATTCTTATATTCATGTTTTTAGAAAGCTCCTTATTTTATTGTATTCTATTGCTTGCTTTATGCCTTTAGCAGATTCATTATTACTGTTTTCTTTGAGAATTCTTATAGCTTCTATTTCTGTTAGTTTCTATGTTTTTTGTAAGCTTAAGATTCTGGTGTGTTCTGTCAGTTTAAGTCTATAAGAGTTAGTTAATGATAGTCACATTCAATTGTTATCACTAAACATCTATTAACAGATAGGCTCAGACTCTTTGTAGCCAATCAATTATATCAGTAAGCAGCTTCACATTTACTCTAAATACTCTCAAATAATTTCTCACATTTTCTTTGATTTTCTTGCACTTTCTAATAGCCTGATCTGATATTTTCCAATGCCATCCATGTGTTTAATAAATTGCCTAGGTGAGTTTGTGCTTGAAATTGGGTTGCACTATAGTAGTAAGTATTGCATGATACGTGCGAGTCGAATCCTGAAATGAGACGAAAAACAGTGCCCAACGATACATATCACATGCATGTTTCTATTTGTGCACTGAATCGTCCATGTATCGCACAAATCGTCGAAGTATCGGATGAATCGGGAGTCGAAGTGAATCTTGCGATTCAGTTTTCCCACACATTTAAGCCCAAACTGGGCTGGGTTATTTAGAAGGCATTCTAGGTTATTATTTGACATTTTTTGTCTTCAGTGGAGGAATAAAATCCTCTTTAGTGCTCTTTTTTTTTTGGTCAAACTCTTTAGTGCTCTTGAAATTAATCCCACCGCACAGCTTCTTGGCCCACACATTTAAGCCCAAACTGGGCTGGGGGTTATTTAGAAGGCACTCTAGGTTATTATTTGACATTTTTTGTCTTTACTGGAGGAATAAAATCCTCTTTAGTGCTCTTGAAATTAATCCCACCGCACAGCTTCTTGGCCCACATATTTAAGCCCAAACTGGGCTGGGTTATTTAGAAGGCACTCTAGGTTATTATTTGACATTTTTTGTCTTCAGTGGAGGAATAAAATCCTCTCTAGTGCTCTTGAAATTAATCCCACCTCACAGCTTCTTGGCCCCTCACCACTCACTGAGTCTTTTAACTCAGCACCACTTGACTTACTGTGCACCCCTTGATTCACTGTGAGTTTTTTAATTCAGCACCTCTTGTGCCTACTGCTTCCCCCACCATCTTCTTGATTTATTTTTGGGTTTAATACTTGAACACTGGTTTTGTGCAGCCAACCAGCCCCATTTTTGTCATTTTGACTCATGACATTGGTTATTGAATTATTTTGAAGTATACATATGATATATCAGCTTATGTTTTTTTTTCTTATGTCACTTTGTTTTTCTACTTAAAAATTCCATATTTTTTTGATCATGTATCTTACGATTCATAAAACGATTCGATTCACGATTCAGAAAATAGGTCTTCCGATACACGATTCGAATCTAGATTTGATAACCATGGCACTAACTGTTTGATAAAAGTGCTGAATGAATACTGTGTGCATGGTACTGCTGGGTTGCATACTTAATTTTGCTTTCCCCTGATTTTGTCTTGAAAAAATAGAAAGAAAAGTAGTTACAATATATGCAGAGATGAACACTTTATCCTTGTGTTGGTTTCTTTTTGTTATGATACATTGGAATATAAATACTTATGATCAGTCCATTGCAGAAAATGTTTCTTCGTCGTTTTGCCATCGCAAAGCAATTTGCCTTTTCACGTCTATCGTTATACTCCACCTCTGGCGCCAATCTTTCTCCTCTACCCTCGGTAATTTCATTTCATACCATTCTTAGGTTTCTCAATCATTTTCTTCCTTGCAATAGTCATTGAATTTGAGTATTCACTTGTAGGAGCATGAAGAAATTCCTTCTGAAATTGACTGGAGAGATTTTGGAGCGGTGAATTCAGTCCCAAACCAAAAAAAAACTGGTACTTGCCATCTACTATCTACCCCACACTATTTTTTCTTTTAAAAAAACTGTTTTACTTTCTTAATATGATAGGTACCCAGAACAATAGAACAGTAAATGTTGAAAACAGAGAAGTAACACAGGTTTTGGAGAGAATGTCTTAATTGAATTGAAAACAAGTGATGGCTTTTATAGCCTTACAAGATAAAAACTAACTGAACCACGTTTTATGGCCTACAACGTGGTGGTGACTAATTGAAAGCATCTAACCCCTATCTACACGTCCCAAAGAGTAGGACCCAAACAAGAAATGTAAAACTAACAGTAAAACTAATTAATAGACTTATCAATCCAACATTCCCTCCCTTAAACTATATGCAGAAAACATTTAATTTATCATTGAAGCTTCAACCATTCCCAGCATGTTCCTAAGTTTCAAGAACTGTTCTAATTTGAGAGGCTTTGTCATTATGTCTGCAACTTGCTCTTGAGAATTGCAATAGCTCAGCTCCACAACTCTGTCTCTTGTCAAATCTCTAAGAAAATGAAACCTTATATCAATATGCTTGCTTCTACCATGAAAAACTGGATTCTTGGACTACTTTATAGTGGAGTTGTTGTCACAGTGAATCGAAGTGCTCTTCTTATGACCAAGCTCCTCTAACACCCTTCTCAGCCAAATGCACTGACAAGCGCAAAACGCAGCAGCTATGTATTCAGCCTCAGTAGTAGACAATGTCACTACAGGCTGTTTTTTTGAAGACCATGAAACTGCTGCAGAACCAAGCAAGAAAACGAAACCAGAAGTATTCCTCCAATCATCCAAATCACCAGCAAAATCACTGTCAATGTAAGCCACCAAATCTGTGCAGCCTCCCTTTTTGTAGAAAATTCCAAGCTCAGTTGTACCTTTCAAATATCTCAATATTCTTTTTGCTGCAAGCCAATGAGATTCTGTTGGACAAGACATGAATCTACTAATAAGGCTCACTCCATACATCAAGTCAGGTATAGTTGCAGTCGAATACATCAAACTGCCAACTACCTGCTTGAACAAAGTTGCATCAACATTGGTTCCAACTTCATCTTTTGACAACTTTGTGCCTGGGACTATAGGATTCTTCACTGAATTACTTTTATCCATTCCAAACCTTGCTAAAACATCATGGGCATACTTTCTTTGACGCATAAAAATCTGATTTGAAGTTTGTACCACCTCAACCCCAAGAAAATACCTCATCTTTCCCAAATCAAACGTGTCAAATTCCAACATCATGGAATTCTTAAATTCATCACACATATTCTTATCATTTCCAGTATATATCAAATCATCAACATAAATGCTTACTATTAAAATTTTACCTCCCTCCTTTGATTTTGTGAACACTGTGTGTCCACAAAACCACCTTTCGAAGCCTTCTCAAATAAAATAAGCATCTATCTTGCTGTACCATGCCCTTGGTGCTTGCTTCAAGCCATACAGTGCCTTCATATCCCAATGGCTGTTGCACAAAGACTTCTTCATTGCGTTCACCTTGAAGAAATGCACTCTTTGCATCTAGTTGAAAAACATCCCAACTGTTTTGAGCTGCCAAAGCAAGTATTAATCGAATGGTGTAAGCTGAGGTCAATTGTCTGCTTATGCCTCGACAACTCCATTTTGCTGAGGAGTATAAGCTGCGGTCAATTGTCTGCTTATGCCTCGAGTTTTGCAAAATTCTTCAAACTCATTTGAGGTGAATTCACCACCTGTGTTTGTCCTCAAAGAAGTGATATATGCACCAGTCTCCTTTTCAGCACAAGCTTTAAAATTTCTAAACATGGCAAATGCTTCTAATTTTTCATGTAAGAAGAAAACCCAAGTTTTACGAGTGAAATCATCAATAAAACTTAACATGTACCTCTTGTTGCTGTTTGATTCTGGTTTAGTAGGTTCGCATATGTCTGCATGCACGACTTGTAGCTTGTTTGATGCTCTCCAAAAACTCTTCTTAGGCATAGAGTCTCTATGCTGTTTGCCATTTAAACACTCTGCGCATAGCTTCTTTGGAATCTTGAGTGAGGGCAACCCATTCACCATCTTATAAAAAAGTGTCCTCAATCCCTTGTAATTTAAGTGACCAAACCAGCAATGCCAAAGATGAGATTCATTTTCTGAAACCGTCTGAAAACATGTAGAAGTTTTTGGTATCGTGGCAGCCAACAAAGAAAACATTCTATTTCCACTCATATTTGTCTGCATAATTAATCCTTTTGTAGGATGATATACCCTACACTTCCCATGCTGAATCAAAATAGATAAGCCTTTTTCTTGAAGCTGCCTTATGCTCAATAAATTTTGCTTAAGTTCTGGAATGTAGTAAACATCGGAAATTAGCTGAACAAATCCACTCACTTGCATACGAATGCTGCCTTTTCCAACAATAGGCATCTTGGTGTTGTTGCCGAGTTTTACACTTTGTCTGAAGCTTTCATCCAACTGTGAGAACCACTCCTTGTTTCCACTCATATGATTGCTGCAGCCAGAGTCAAGAAACTATACTTCTTCCCTTTTGGCTTCTTTGAGTTCAACATGGGACATTAATAATAGCTCTTCCTCTCCTTCTTCCAATTTAGCATAGTTGGCATTTTTCTCCCAATCAGGGCACTCATATTTATAGTGTCCTAATTTGTGACATTTGTAACACTCAATGACAGCTTTATTGAAGGATTGTCTTCCTCTTCCTCTGAATGCACCTCTGCCTCTATCTCTTCCTGCTCTATCTTCACGGGAGATCTTTAGAACTTGTTCTTCTTCTCCATGGCTTCTCATCCTTTGCTCATGAACAAGAAGACTACTCTGAAGCTCATCAACAGTCATCGTGTCCAAGATGTTGGATTCCTCAATTGAGCATACCACATAATCAAATTTTGAGACCCTTGATCTCAAAATCTTTTCAGTAATGACTGTTTCACTCATGCGTTCACCATGAGCCTTCATTTTGTTGGCTATGGTTAGAGTACGAGAAAAATATGCATTCACGGTCTCTCCTTCCTTCATGTGCAGAATCCCAAAATCTCTACGTAAAGCTTGTAGCTGTGCCCTTTTGACCCTGGTTGAACCCTGCAATTTTTGCTTCATTGAGTCCCAATTTTTTTTTGGCTGTGTCTGTGTTGAGTATTGTTTCCAGGACATCACGTTCAATTGCTTGGAAAAGGTAATTCTTTACCTTTAAATCCTTCAACTTTTGCTCAATCAATTTGCGTTGTGTCTCTGGTGGCTGTGCTCCATTTGGCAGCACCAATATTCCATTCTCCACGAGCCCCCAATATTCTTTGGAGCAGAGAAAATTCTCCATGAACATTGCCCAGTGATCATAGTGACCATCAAACTTGGGAATAGCAGGCTGCACAAAACTACTACTACCACCTATCGCCATTCTTCTCAACTCCTTCTACTTGAAAGAAAGCTGCAGTTTCTTTCCTAACACACATTGTTTTTCTCTCACATTCACTGTTTCCCTCACACATACTCACTCAGGATCAGGCCCCTATTATGGAGCTCTGATACCAATTGTTAAAAACAGAGAAGTAACACAGGTTTTGGAGAGAATGTCTTATTGAATTGAAAACAAGTGACGGCTTTTATAGCCTTACAAGATAAAAACTAATTGAACCACGTTTTATGGCCTACAACATGGTGGCGACTAATTGAAAACAACTAACCCCTATCTACACGTCCCAAAGAGTAGGACCCAAACAAGAAAAGTAAAACTAATAGTAAAACCAATTAATAGACTTATCAGTCCAACAGTAAAATAGGAAGAAACAGTGTATTATTCAACAATTCCCTAATCTATATCAGTGTATTACAATCTGGGAAAAGCAAAAGAGCAAGAAAAACTAGTAACTGACTTCTTAAGGGAAAAGGTGATAAACAAAAGTCTGGTTGTGCAACACTTGCCAGCTGACAATCAGGTGGCAGATTTGTTGACCAAGCCACTCTCAACCAGCAGGTTCTTGTCTCTCAAGAGCAGGCTGCAGATAGTTGACAAAACAGCAGCATTGGCAAGTTGACAAAACAGCAGCATTGGCAATCAGCCCTCTTAGATTTGAGGGGGAAATAATATAGAATATTTTCTAGCTGGCAGCAGACCCTCTTAGATTTGAGGGGGAAATAATAGAGTAATAGAAATAGAGTAGTTTCTATTCTAAAGCTGTAAGGACTAACTGCTGACTCAGCAGTTAGTCACTGTGACTATAAATAGTTGCAACACCTTGTAACTAAACAACTTTTGACAAATCAATACATTTCAGAAATATTCAGAAATCTCTCTCTCTCTCTCTCTCAGTTCCTACCAAATTCTATTATAGAGTGTGTCCAATTCTCTCCCAAAAGCCTAGGCAAATTCCAGCCTCCCCTTCTCTCCCCATCTCCATACTCTTATACCTCTTTCCTCACTCCACTCAGCCCATTCTTGCATGCCTCTTTCCCTTTTTCTCTCTCTGCCAGCTCATCAGAATTTGTTACATAATTTCCCTCCCTTTTGCGCACATCATGTGCCTTGCCTCTCAAGTGCCTCCTCACATAAACTTAGTGGCTTTGGGTCCTTTACATTTGGGTTGGGTGCAGGTTCACATCGTAATATTATAATTGCTGTGTGTGTCCTATGTGATCAATTTATTATAGAGATTTTGTTTTGTTGTTGAGTTACAAGTACTCATCCTATAGTCTATATGCATAAATAAATGAATGTTAAGTACTAATGGGAGACGAAGGAAGTGTTTAATTTGCCTCTAATGTGACAAACTACTGCAGTTTGGTTGCAAAATTGTTAAATACTAATGGGAGACGAAGGAAGTGTTTAGTTTGGTTGCTTTATTTGGTTGTTGTCATGTGATATTCACTTCATATACAAGGCCTGCTCATCTGATACTGTCCTGTTTTTATATGTAATGTTTCATATGTTCTGGTTGTAATTCAACAGCCTCATAGCATAACTGCATAAGTTTGGGGGTTTCACGGTTCTGATACATTATTGAACAGCTTGTATTGTTTCTACTGAGATAAGTACACCTTGTGCTTATTTCAGTTCTTTATAATGAAATTTTATTTGACTTTTCAAAAATATATATTATGTAGGTTGTTGTTATGCCTTCGCAGCTCTGGGATCTATAGAGTCACTACACAAGATTGTCACAGGTTCTCTTGTGAGACTGTCAGTACAAGAAATTATAGATTGTGACCGGTATAATTGCGGGATTAGAGGTGGATGGGATATGAATGTATATGAATATGTGATCAAACATGGAATCCACCTGGAGGAGGACTATCCATTTAGTTATCATCGAGAGGAGTGCAAAACGAGAATGGTATTTGCTTATTATTATTATTTTCAACTTCCTTGAATATGTTTTGTAGTCCATTGTCAAAATGCTTGCTTTTTTTGTTCATTTTCTTTCCTTTTTATTTATATCTGTAGTTAAGAAGAAGAAGAAGACCTGTCATTACGATTGATAGTTATGATTATGTGCCCCTAAATGATGAGGCTTGTATCTTGAAGGCTTTGTCAAAACAGCCTTTAACAATCAGTATTAATTCTGAACCTCTCAGAACATATTCCAAGGTTAGTCACAGTGGTAAATATTAGAAATATAATTTTGTTAATTAACAATTTTACAATAAAATGAGTTTGTTCCTGTATCAGGGTATTTTACGTGGACCGTGGTTGACTGGACCGAATCATCACATGTTGTTAGTAGGCTATGGCTCAAAAAATGGAGAGGATTACTTCATCGTCAGAAACTCCTGGGGAGCACACTGGGGCATGGAGGGTTACGTTTATATCTCACGGAATATAGTCCGCCCCAAAGATCCAAAGGATATTTACATGATAGCGTCATATCCAATTAAGGGTGGCTCGCTTTGATGAAATGTGTCTGTAAACTGGGACAGTTTGCTTTGCCCCTCAAACTTGTGTTTCCGATCACTATCCCCCTTTATATAGTTGATACAGTCGTATTTGTTTCTAAGTATTTACTAAATCCTCAAAATTCACTATTTTGAAAAAAAAACTTCAAAATTATACTTATTACCTTTGTTGCCATTGTTGTTGCCCTCGCTTGTTATTACCTTTGCCTTTTATCCAGCTGATGTGTGCTATCTGCTTTGCATTCATTTCTACGTGTTAAGCAGTATTGTAGCTTTTCTTGAGATTAATTTTGAAAATATGGATTAATTTATTATCCTGTGTGTAGGCAACAGGATGAAACACAAGAAGGGGGGGTTGAATTGTGTTTCTAAGCTTTTAAAAACTTTTTGCAAATGTTGGACGCTGACTGTGAAAACGTTGGACGCACAGCGTATTGAAATATTGGACGCACAAGCAAATTGGAATATTGGACACACAAGTAAATTGGACGCAGAAGCTTCCACTTAGTTTAAAACTTGTTTTCTCTGTGCGATTTGAATAGTATGAAAAGCTTGTTGAATTAAAAATCAATTCAATCCCCTCTGTGTTAGTATAAACAAAGAAATAACTAGAGATAAGAGAAAGAATAACACAAGTTTTTATCCTGGTTCACCCTTTCCTAAGAGCTACGTCCAGTCCCCTCAAACTAGAGAGATTTCACTATCAAACCAGATAGAATACAAGTATTCTTCAACAGCCTCTTCAGGCCTTACAACGAGTATTCTTTGCACACCTAGCCTCTCCAGGCTCAAAACAAGTATTCTTCAATAGCCTCTTCAGGCCTTACAACGAGTATTCTTTGCACACCTAGCCTCTCCAGGCTCAAAACAAGTATTCTTCAATAGCCTCTTCAGGCCTTACAACGAGTATTCTTTGCACACCTAGCTGTTGGAACCAAATTGGTTAAAAGCATTTCCAATGCAAAAATTCCCTAAGCGTTTTATGGTTTTGATGATAACAAAGCTTATTAAGGTTTTCACAAAGTCTAACATAGTTTATTAAGGGATTTTACAAAGTCTACTGACAAGCTCTTGTAGGTACAACAAAGATAAGTCCATCGTCCAATGTGACATTGGCACATGTACACACAGTCTAAGAGCTCTGCGTCCAAAAATCAATATGTGACTATGCGTCCAATGATGCTCTGCGTCCAATAAAGCAGAAGGACGAAAATACAACAGTCAACTGCCCTGCGTCCAATGGAGCAGAAGTGCAATACTGCTTTGCGTCCAATGGAACAGAATGAAGCAGAATGACAAAAGTCCAACAATACTGCCCTGCGTCCAATGGAGCATAAGTGCATAAGTCCAATAATCAGCATAAGGCTATACAACTGAAACGAACTAAGTCAAATGGTAAGCATGAGGATGCGTCCAATGGATGAATGAATATCATGTGCAAATGATAAGTACAAGGTATGCGTCCATTTGCTAAAAGGACTGAAAGTCCAACTTTATTCTACATGCTGCGTCCAATAAATTCTACATGCTGCGTCCAAAACGCAGAGTCCATAACTTGCTATTTTTATTGCTCTTGCATTTAATATGGAACATATTTATTGAGCAAATGATTTGAAATAAATAGCTGTATGCAATGCTTTTCTGTACAACCATTGTCAACATTTTTGAACGTGCATTAATTGAAAAACATAAAGCACTGTGGAAAGTGTACTAAGAGAGAGAATGTACCCTGATTAATTCTGTATATCTCTGAACACATCTTTCTGTAGGTAACAAGATGAAACACAAGAAGGGGGGGTTGAATTGTGTTTCTAAGCTTTTAAAACTTTTCGCAAATGTTGGACACTGGCTGTTAAAAACTTTGGACGCACAGCTTGGTTCAAATATTGGACGCACAGTGTTTTCTGAAATATTGGACGCACAGAGTGCTAAAACACTGGACGCACAGAAATGTGAAATATTGGACGCACAAAAGATTGGACGCTGAGGCTTTCCCTCTTGGTTTAAAAACTCGTTTTCTTTGTGCGATTTGAGGTGTATGAAAAACTTGTTTAAACAAAATCAATTCAATCCCCTTGGTTAGTAATAAACACAAATATAAAAGGAGATAAGGGAAAGAAGAAATAACACAAGTTTTTATACTGGTTCACCCTTTCCTAAGAGCTACGTCCAGTCCCCTCAAACTAGAGAGATTTCACTATCAAACCAGATAGGTACAAGTATTCTTTGCACACAGCCTCTTCAGGCTAAAACCCAAGTATTCTTTGCACACAGCCTCTCCAGGCTAAAACCCAAGTATTCTTTGGACGCAGCCTCTTCAGGCTAAAACACAAGTATTCTTTGAACACAGCCTCTTCAGGCTAAACAACTCAGCAGAGTTTTGATTCAAGTGCTGTCTAACTCACACAAGTGAGGATATGAAATCTAAAGCACTTTGAGAGTTAAGCAAACTCTCTTTTACAAGAAGATAAAGAAATACAAGACTTTCTAGACAGAGTATAACAAATTGTTTGCACAGCGTTTTTGCTCTTTTCTTTTTCGTTGTTCAGTCTCTTATATTCTTCTTCTTGCTTCTCGGTATTTATAGGCTTTGATGAAGCTTCAGACTTGTTCTTCGAATAGCTCAGCTTCAGCCTTCATAATATTACCGTTCTCAAATAGCATTTAATGCCATTTTCCCGTTGCTCTGAGGAGATCTACTTCATTGTGCATGTCTGCGTTTCTTTCTCCTAAATCAGAAGCAACCTGTACTCAAAGTCTCAATTGTACAGTGGTTAAAAGTAATATCTTATTGAGACAGAGAGAATACACTGTGTAAAGCAGAAAGGTGTGTTCAGAGATCTATAGTTAAAAGTACATTCTCTCTCTTAGTACACTTTCCACAGTGCTTTATGCTTTTTAGAAGTACATTCACATACGTTGACAAAGATGTACAGAAAGCATTGCATACAGCTATTTATTTCAAATCATTTGCTCAATAAATATGTTTCATATTAAATGCATGAGCAATAAATAGCATGTAATGGACTCTGCGTTTTGGACGCAGCATTTAGCAAGTTATTGGACGCATACCTTTGCACTTACCAATTTGCACAGAACTCATGCAAACATTGGACGCATATTGGTTCTGTTCCTTTGGAAATTATTGGACGCAGAACTTTGTTCTTTGCCTTGTGCTTATCATTGGACGCACAACATTGCTTGCCTTTGTGCTGGAACATTGGACGCACAACAGTACTTGCCTTTGTGCTGAAACATTGGACGCACAACAGTGCTTGCCTTTGTGCTGAAACATTGGACGCACAACAGTACTTGCCTTTGTGCTGGAACATTGGACGCACAACAGTGCTTGCCTTTGTGCTGAAACATTGGATTGGACGCACAACAGTGCTTGCCTTTGTGCTGAAACATTGGACGCACAACAGTAATCCTTCTGCTCAAACATTGGACGCAGAATTTCAATGCCTTCTGCTCAAACATTGGACGCAGAACTTCTGCTCAAACATTGGACGCAGAACTTCTGCTCAAACATTGGACGCAGAACTTCAGTGCCTTCTGCTCAAACATTGGACGCAGAGTTCTTGTTGTCCATTCCAGTGCCAATATTGGACGCAAAATTGTTGTGTCCATTCCAGTGCCAACATTGGACGCAAAATTGTTGTGTCCATTCCAGTCCATTCCAGTGCCAACATTGGACGCAAAATTGTTGTGTCCATTCCAGTGCCAACATTGGACGCAAGGCTCACTTTGAATGCCAGCCAATGTCATGAAGAACTTATTGGACGCAGACTGCAATAAGCTTTGTTAGGCAGCATTGTTATTCATTGTACAAGCTTAATACAAATTGATTATCCTTTGTAAAAACCTTAATACATTTTGTTATCATCAAAACCATAAAATCACTTAGGGAGTTTTTGTATCAAAAACACTTTTAACCAATTTGGTTCCAACACTTTCTACTTTACACAGTGTATTCTCTCTGTCTCAATAAAATATTACTATTAACCTCTGTACAATTGAGACTTTGAGTACAGGTTGCTTCTGATTTAGGAGAAAGAAACGCAGACATACACACTGAAATAGATCTCCTCAGAGCAACGGGAAAATAGCATTTCATGCTATTAGAGAACGGTAATATTTATGAAGGCTGAAGCTGAGCTATTCGAAGAACAAGTCTGAAGCTTCATCAAAGCCTATAAATACCGTGAACATGAAGAAGAATACAAGAGACTGAACAACGAAAAAGAAAGAGCAAAAACGCTCTTGTGAGTTAGACAGCACTTTAAAACGAAAACACTCTTGTGAGTTGTTTGAGCCTGGAGAGGCTTGCTTAGAAAGAATACTTGTTTGAGCCTGGAGAGGCTTGTCTGTAAAAGAATACTTGGTTGAGCCTGGAGAGGCTAGGTGTGCAAAGAATACTCGGTGTAAGGCCTGAAGAGGCTGTTGAAGAATACTTGTATTCTATCTGGTTTGATAGTGAAATCTCTCTAGTTTGAGGGGACTGGACGTAGCTCTTAGGAAAGGGTGAAGCAGGATAAAAACTTGTGTTACTTCTTCTTTCCCTTAACTCTTATTATTTCTGTAGGTAACAAGATGAAACACAAGAAGGGGGGGTTGAATTGTGTTTCTAAGCTTTTAAAACTTTTCGCAAATATGGACGCTGGCTGTTAAAAACGTTGGACGCACAGCTTGTAACACCCGCATTTTTAGATCAGTAGCTAATTCTATGGCACTGTGTGAGTAGATCAAATTACATATTATAAGATTATATTAGAAAATGAAATGTCATGATTATAGTCGCTCAATGTAAAGCAACTAGGATTTCGAGTTGAAATTGGAAATTTCAACAGAAAAACGATTCTCGTTATAGACGGAGAAATAAGATTATATTGATCTGAAGGCTCAGACAATACCACCATGAGGAATTAAAGAGACACATAGTATGTTTATATTATTTAAGAATTTTAGTTTGGAATTTTCTGAGATTAGGATAAATATGTTACAGTGGTGGTCCCTGTAGAATGGGATGCGTGACGTATAGTGACTAGATAATTACCAGAGGGCTAAGAAATGATTCAAAATGGAAAGTTAGTGATATCATTAGTGTTTTTGGAATATTTATTTCAAAATATATAATACAATAAGCATTTTAGCCCACTTGTGCTCCCAAAAGCAAAACCCAAACTTATGAACTATTCTTCCTTCCCTTCCAGCAGCATTTGGGCGCCCCACACAGCCCCAAAAATCTGAATTTGTGCCCACGTGCTCATACCTTGAAAGTCTTGGTTGGAAGAAATGTTAAAACACCTTTAACTCTTAGTTTATTCCAAATTAATACCACTTTGCTCTAAGCTAATCTTGGCCCTCCATTTCCTTTTGGTTCAGCCGAACTTATACAAGGGAAGGAGAGACAGAAAACTCATATTCTTCATTTGTATCTTGCCCCTAAAGAAAACCCATATTTTTCTCTCTAAAGTTCCAAGCTTTCACTAAGCCTTTTTCCTTAGTGTTCACAGAGCTTTTGAACTTCAAGCTTCGCAAAAAGAAGGTTGGTTTATGATTCTAAACCATCAATCTTTCATATACTTTCATGATCTATCTCTTTTGGTTTTTAGATCATGTGTTTCTTCATTATTTTGAGGAAATATCTTTGTTTTGATCTTAGGTTCTTATCCTTGGAACCAAGAGGTTTGATCTTTACTGTGATCCATTTTTCTTCAAGAGCAAGAGTAAGAATCCTTCTCTCATGTTTTTGATCTTAGGTTTTGGGTGGTTTCATGATGAAGATGTTTTCATGCTTATGTTGTATGATTTTATTTTTGTAAGGGTTGATTTCTAGCTTGGAACAGCAAGCTAGGAAAAGTGAGTTTGGTGTTTAAAGCTTCTCTTCAAGAGGTAAGTGGGATGTTCTTCTAAAAGACACGATTTTTATGGAGTTCTAGTGTTGTATGATTTGGGTGGCATGATGACAACTCAATAACCTTGAGTTCCAGCTTTGATTTGGGTGGTTAAAACCATCCTTGATGTGTTTAAATCACTAAGCGAAGATTTTTAGCTCTATGGTTTCTGTATGGTAGAAATCTTGTGTTTTGTTGTATGATTGTTCTCTTGATGGTGTATAAAAGAAAATGGTGTCTTGAAGTGATTAATGTGTATTTCATATACTTTGTTTGGGAGTGGATTGATGAGATTTAATTAAGCGTGGTAAGAGAGTTTAGAACTTAAATGAAAAAGTTTTATAAATGAAAACAAAGAATTTAATGAGGATTCAAGAAAACCCTGGACGCAGAAACACTGGACGCAGAAAACGCTGGACGCAGAAACCCTGGACGCAGAAACACTGGACGCAGAAAACACTGGACGCAGAAACATTGGATGCAGAAACACTGGATGCAGAAACACTGGACGCAGAAACACTGGACGCAGAAACACTGGACGCAGAAAACACTGGACGCAGAAACACTGGACGCAGAAAACACTGGACGCAGAAACAGTGGACGCAGAAACATTGGACGCAGAGAATGACTCAAACATTGGACGCAGACTTTGGACTCAAACATTGGACGCAGACTTTGGACTCAAACATTGGACGCAGAAACTGACTCAAACACTGGACGTAGGAACTGGTTTTCTGGGGTCAAAATTATACTTATAAAAGGCTATGTGGTTTTAACAAATACGTATGTATTAAGGGGTATTTTTCATAAATGTGATGAGCTTTACACGTCGTTGGAACAGAGTCCAAAAACGTGGCGATGTTGAGATTCTTGAAGTAAGGATCTTTCTGTGATTTGCAATTGAGTTTATCATTTTGCATTTAAGATGTGGGCTTTTGCCTAAGAATTGAGCATACAATCCTATGGTGATGGATTGAGAATAAGTATAGTCTGACTATAAGTCCTTGAGGGCATTCAGGTTGCGAAATTCTCAATGGTCTTGCGGTGAATCCCCTTGTGCCGAGAAGAGTAGCATACCCGGCTTGAATGATCCTGACCGACTGCCTTATTTATGATGTGGTGCACGAGATAGCACAATGGGCCATACTGAATAGATGACAACGAGGGCTAAGAAGTGGTCAAGTTGCATTTATGTTAGGTACAAGCTCCGCCATATCGCTTAAATTAGTTGAGGAAGAGAAGTCTCCATGGAGCAGTGCACCGGTGTGATAAGAGACGATTGAAGTGTCATGCATATATATATCTTGATTGAGAGAGATGATTTTGTGATGATGTGTGTTGGGTGTTTGTGAACTTAGAGTAAAGTTTTCAAATGATATTTGCTTATTTTTGAAGTATAATAAGTAGTAATTTTCCTCTTACTGTGTATGTTTTGTGCTTGTGACTTTGGGAGAAACTCACCCTTGCCTATATGTTTTGTGCCCTTCGGGACATGATTCATATAGTTTGATTTCTAGCTGAGTGGACTAGACAGGACTCGAAGAACGAGACGTGCACTGAAGACGTGTCAACAAAGTGGAAGGACGTGCGAGTCCTAGTTTTGTTGGGAGTTTTTCTTATTTGAACTTTTTGTAGAAGTTCTTAGTGCTTGACCAGCATAGAGAGTTTGTACTGTTTTGGGAAAGGGATTTCTTGTATATGGTATGTTCTATCATAAATGAATACGTTTTAGTTCCTGTGGTATTCTTCTGGTTGGTGTTTATTCTCACAAAGTATTTCTTTTAAAAAGAGAGAAACAAAAACTGACAGAGAAAATCCATTTGTGAAAATTAAATAAATTTTGACAGCGTTTTTCGAAAGAAGAATCAGAAGAAAGATTTTAAATTTCCGCATTAGAGGTTCAGTTACGAAGTGTAATGCCTCCTGAGAAAGGGGTGTTACATTAGTGGTATCAGAGCTGGTCGATGTCTTTCGGGATTGTAGGTTATAGGTCTACTGTGTTGATGTTGTGTGAACTCTGATGGAGTTTGCTTGAATTGTTTCTTGTCGAAACAATTGCATAAGTTTTGAGTGGAGTTGTTATGCCATGTGATTTTTGCTTTCTGGTTTGTATTGTCCTTCTTGAAGGACAATTGTGTAATTCTGTTTGAATCTTGTGTGAATTGTTTCCTCATTGAAACAATATCCGTTAGTACAACCAATAGGTATTTCTTGATTGATTCCAACTAGTTTTAAACTTGTAGGAATCCATAGCTAGTGAAAAATTTTGATTTAAAAGGAAAGGACAATCGAAATGAAGGTATGACCAAAGGTCTAAGATATGATATTTAGAAGGTTGTGTTGTCACTTGAGATCCGTTGATTTTAAAATTTGATAGAGATGTAAAAGAGGGTAGACACAATGAGAAAAGGGAAATAGTCTTAGAAGGAAGTCATATTCCTAACCTAAAATGGGTATATTGAGTGACCAACCATAGTGTGATGTTATACTTATTTCTAGTCTGAAAGATTAAGTTACCCCAATTCAAGATGCAAATTATAGATGTTACTAGCGTGAGAACGAGGTTGTCATAAATCCTGCCTAGAGGAGAGAGACGTGCGTTATGGATGTGGAGAAATCGAATATATGTAGATATATCCATAAAGTCTAAAGTATAAAAGGTTAAACCAGTTGATCATAGTATTATAGCTATAAATAATAGGAGTAAGAGGAATGGTTTACACCAAAATAAGGATTGAAACTTTATTAGATGATTTAGTATTAGACAACCAGACAATGTAGGATTTATTTGGATATTTTGACAGTGGGAGACCATAGCTTTGTTTTATTAGAGAATATTTTGGGTGATGCTTGTTTTAAATTTCATAAGCTGTATTCTCAAGACTCGATGCTATGTTTAATTTCCTTTCGCTCCTTTCTAAGTGCGTAACCTTCTCGTAATTTTTATATCCGTCTGTTTCCAAAGTGTTTCGCAATCTATATATGAAATTATTCAGTGATTTCATCCATCTGTTTTCATTACCTAGCTATTTTCTATCTCCCTGTCTAATTGTTTTTCTAATTGTTCATCATGTCTAATCATTTCTCATCAGAAATGGTAATCTTGTTTGCAAAATTGATTATCTTATCCAAGGTCAACCTTGAGGAAAACTAGAACCCTATAAATGATAGTGAGTTATAATAGAAATTTTCATAGGAACTTTTAGTCATGAATCCTTTAGCAAAGAGTAGTGGGGTATAGACAATAGTTGATAGTCATCCATGAGTACAATAACGAGTATTAAGAGACGAATATAAGAAAAGAGTAATACAGTGAAAGGGTGGCGAATCATTAGTAGAGCTTGAAGATAAAATAGGAGAAAAAGAATTTTTGGAAGAATCGGATAAATGATAGTAGGTATGTGTTATTTGTTATAATTACTAATGATTTGGACAATAATGTGATTAGCTATACAATTATTATTATTGTTTTCTAACTACTTAAGGACAAGGTGTGGGACTGATCAACCCATTGGCTTGCTGGTAGTAGAGAGGGGACAATGATATTTGATATAGACCAACATTATTAAATTCTTAAGGGTTGAATTGAATAGTGTGAGTTCTAATGGATAGTGAGAGAATACTCTATAGTTGAAGTAGGGATATTCGAAGAATGAGGATGTGCCTAAGACTGCTTTTAGAACCAGACATGGCCATTTTGAATACCTGGTGATGCCATTTGGAGTGACAAATGCACCTGCTATATTCATGGATTACATGAATAGGATCTTTAGACCTTTCTTGGACCGTTTTGTTGTAGTGTTCATAGATGATATTCTAATTTATTCTAAGAGCCATGAGGAACATGAGGAACATTTGCGATTAGTGTTGCAGATTTTGAGTGAGAAACAACTTTATGCCAAGTTGTCTAAGTGTGAGTTCTGGTTAGATAAGGTACAATTTTTAGGACATGTGATTTCAAAAGAGGGGATAGCAGTAGATCCAGAAAAGGTAGAGGCAGTAGTTGCATGGGAAAGACCCAAGACTGCGACTGAAGTCCGTAGTTTTGTGGGATTAGCGGGTTATTATCGGAGATTCATCGAGGGGTTTTCAAAAATTGTAGCCCCAATGACCCAACTGACTAGGAAGGACCACCCTTTCGTTTGGACTGATGAGTGTGAAGTGAGTTTCTTGAAGATGAAGGAACTACTAACGACCTCACCAGTGTTGATTCTACCTAATCCTGAAGAGCCTATGGAAGTTTACTGTGATGCTTCATACCAAGGACTTGGGTGTGTACTGATGCAAGACCGGAAAGTGGTGGCGTATGCATCCCGTCAGCTGAAAACTCACGAGAGAAATTACCCGACTCATGGTATTGAGTTAGCTGCGGTAGTTTTCGCTTTGAAGATTTGGAGACATTTCTTGTATGGATCAACATTTAACGTCTTCAGCGATCACAAGAGCTTAAAGTATTTATTCGATCAAAGGGAACTCAACATGAGACAGAGACGATGAATGGAATTTCTGAAGGATTACGATTTTACATTGATGTACCATCCTGGAAAAGCAAACGTGGTGGTTGATGCCTTAAGTCGGAAGACTATTCATGCATCTACTATGACGATTAAGGAGTTGGAATTGAAAAAAAAAATTTCGCGATCTGAACTTAACGATGGAAAGATGCAAGGACAGGATTTGTTTGGGTATGATTAAGGTATCAAGTGGATTGATGGAGGACATACGGGAACAACAAACATTCGATGAGAGTCTGAAGGAAAAGAGGGAGTTGATGGAACAAGGGAAAGTGGCAGAGTTTAGTTTGGACAATGATGGAATGTTGAGATGTAAAGGAAGGATATGTGTGCCAAACGACTCTGAAATGAGAAAGCTAATTCTCGAAGAAGCACATAAGAGCAATTTGAGTATTCACCCTGGAGCCACAAAAATGTATCAGGATTTGAAGCAAAGGTTCTGGTGGTCAGGCATGAAGAAACAAGTTGCGTAGTATGTAGCAGCATGTTTGACTTGTCAAAAAGCAAAAGTGGAACACCAACGACCTGCAGGCATGATGAAATCATTGAATATACCAGAATGGAAATGGGAGAGCATCTCCATGGATTTTGTGACAGGGCTGCCAAGGACATCCAAAGGAGTTGATGGGATTTGGGTAATTGTGGATAGACTGACAAAGTCATCACATTTCCTACCTATCAACATGAAGTATTCCCTAGATAGGTTAGCTCAGCTGTACGTGAAAGAGATAATCAGGTTGCATGGAGTGCCAACTAGCATTATTTCTGATAGAGACCCTAGGTTTACGTCTAGGTTCTGGCAAAGTTTGCAACAAGCCCTAGGAACTAAGTTAAGATTGAGTTCTGCTTATCATCCTCAGACGGATGGTCAATCTGAGCGAACAATTCAATCCCTAGAGGACTTGCTGAGGGCATGTGTGTTAGATCATAGGGGGAGTTGGGATGATCTTTTGCCGTTAATTGAGTTCACCTATAACAATAGTTTCCATTCAAGCATAGGAATGGCACCCTATGAGGCTTTATATGGGAGAAAATGCCAAACACCATTGTGTTGGTATCAAGATGGGGAGAGTACAATTCTAGGTACGAAATTTCGAGGACGAAATTCTTTTTAGAGGGGTAGAGTTGTAACACCCGCATTTTTAGATCAGTAGCTAATTCTATGGCACTGTGTGAGTAGATCAAATTACATATTATAAGATTATATTAGAAAATGAAATGTCATGATTATAGTCGCTCAATGTAAAGCAACTAGGATTTCGAGTTGAAATTGGAAATTTCAACAGAAAAACGATTCTCGTTATAGACGGAGAAATAAGATTATATTGATCTGAAGGCTCAGACAATACCACCATGAGGAATTAAAGAGACAAATAGTATGTTTATATTATTTAAGAATTTTAGTTTGGAATTTTCTGAGATTAGGATAAATATGTTACAGTGGTGGTCCCTGTAGAATGGGATGCGTGACGTATAGTGACTAGATAATTACCAGAGGGCTAAGAAATGATTCAAAATGGAAAGTTAGTGATATCATTAGTGTTTTTGGAATATTTATTTCAAAATATATAATACAATAAGCATTTTAGCCCACTTGTGCTCCCAAAAGCAAAACCCAAACTTATGAACTATTCTTCCTTCCCTTCCAGCAGCATTTGGGCGCCCCACACAGCCCCAAAAATCTGAATTTGTGCCCACGTGCTCATACCTTGAAAGTCTTGGTTGGAAGAAATGTTAAAACACCTTTAACTCTTAGTTTATTCCAAATTAATACCACTTTGCTCTAAGCTAATCTTGGCCCTCCATTTCCTTTTGGTTCAGCCGAACTTATACAAGGGAAGGAGAGACAGAAAACTCATATTCCTCATTTGTATCTTGCTTCCCTTTTAGTTTGAAAAACTTGTTTGAATAAAATCAATTTCAATCCCCTTTGTTAGTAATAAACACAGATATAAAAGGAGTTAAGGGATAGAGGAAATAACACAAGTTTTTATACTGGTTCACCCTTTCCTAAGAGCTACGTCCAGTCCCCTCAAACTAGAGAGATTTCACTATCAATCCGGATAGGTACAAGTATTCTTTGCACACAGCCTCTTCAGGCTAAATCCCAAGTATTCTTTGCACACAGCCTCTCCAGGCTAAATCCCAAGTATTCTTTGGACGCAGCCTCTTCAGGCTAAATCAAGTATTCTTTTACAGTCAAGCCTCTCCAGGCTCAAACAACTCAGCAGAGTGTTTTGATATCAAGTGCTATCTAACTCACACAAGTGAGGATATGAAATCTAAAGCACTTCGAGAGTTAAGCAAACTCTCTATTTACAAGAAGAAAGACAAATATACAAGACTTTCTATACAGAGTATTTGCACAGCAGTTTTGCTCTTTCTTTTTCGTTGCTCAGTGTCTTGTATCTCAGGTGTTCAGTCTCTGACTTCTTCTTCTTGCTTCTCGGTATTTATAAGAGTAGTGAAGCTTCAGACTTGTTCTTCAGTTGCTCAACTTCAGCTCTCATAAAATTACCGTTCTCTAATAGCATTAAATGCTATTTTCCCGTTGCTCTGAGGAGATCTACTTCAGTAAGCAAGTCTGCGGTTCTTTCTCCTTAATCAGAAGCAACCTGTACTCAAAGTCTCAATTGTACAGTGGTTAATAGTAATATCTTATTGAGAAAGAGAGAATACACTGTGTAAAGCAGAAAGATGTGTTCAGAGATCTAAGAGTACATTCTCTCTCTTAGTACACTTTCCACAGTGCTTTATGCTTTTCAAAAGTACGTTCAAAAACGCTGACAAGGTTGTACAGAAAGGCATTGCATACAGCTATTTATTTCAAATCATTTGCTCAATAAATATGTTTCATATTAAATGCAAGAGCAATAAATAGCAAGTTTACGGATTCTGCGTATTGGACGCAGCATGTAGAAATCATTGGACTTTCAGTCCTTCTAGCAAATGGACGCATACCTTGTACTTACCATTTGCATATGATATTCATTCATCATTGGACGCATACCTGGTACAGAATTTATTCATTCATTGGACGCATACCATTCTGTTGATTAGATACCAAGTAGTGTAACACCCGCATTTTTAGATCAGTAGCTAATTCTATGACACTGTGTGTGTAACACCCCTTTCTCAGGAGGCATTACACTTCGTAACTGAACCTCTAATGCGGAAATTTAAAATCTTTCTTCTGATTCTTCTTTCGAAAAACGCTGTCAAAATTTATTTAATTTTCACAAATGGATTTTCTCTGTCAGTTTTTGTTTCTCTCTTTTTAAAAGAAATACTTTGTGAGAATAAACACCAACCAGAAAAATAACACAGGAACTAAAACGTATCCATTTATGATAGAACATACCATATACAAGAAATCCCTTTCCCAAATCAGTACAAACTCTCTATGCTGGTCAAGCACTAAGAACTTCTACAAAAAGTTCAAATAAGAAAAACTCCCAACAAAACTAGGACTCGCACGTCCTTCCACCTTGTTGACACGTCTTCAGTGCACGTCTCGTCCTTCGAGTCCTGTCTAGTCCACTCAGCTAGAAATCAATCTATATGAATCATGTCCCGAAGGGCACAAAACATATAGGCAAGGGTGAGTTTCTCCCAAAGTCACGATCACAAAACATACATAGTAAGAGGGAAAAAATACTACTTATCATACTTCAAAAATAAGCAAATATCATTTGAAAACTTTACTCTAAGTTCACAAACACCCAACACACATCATCACAAAATCATCTATCTCAATCAAGATATATATATGCATGACACTTCAGTCATCTCTTATCACACCGGTGCACTGCTCCATGGAGACTTCTCTTCCTCAACTAATTAAGCGATATGGCGGAGCTTGTACCTAACATAAATGCAACTTGACCATCTCTTAGCCCTCGTTGTCATCTATTCGGTATGGCCCATTGTGCTAACTCGTGCACCACATCATAAATAAGGCAGTCGGTCAGGATCATTCAAGCCGGGTATGCTACTCTTCTCGGCACAAGGGGATTCACCGCAAGACCATTGAGAATTTCGCAACCTGAATGCCCTCAAGGACTTATAGTCAGACTATACTTATTCTCAATCCATCACCATAGGATTGTATGCTCAATTCTTAGGCAAAAGCCCACATCTTAAATGCAAAATGATAAACTCAATTGCAAATCACAGAAAGATCCTTACTTCAAGAATCTCAACATCGCCACGTTTTTGGACTCTGTTCCAACGACGTGTAAAGCTCATCACATTTATGAAAAATACCCCTTAATACATACGTATTTGTTAAAACCACATAGCCTTTTATAAGTATAATTTTGACCCCAGAAAACCAGTTCCTACGTCCAGTGTTTGAGTCCAGTTTCTGCGTCCATTGTTTGAGTCCAAAGTCTGCGTCCAATGTTTGAGTCCAAAGTCTGCGTCCAATGTTTGAGTCCAATGTCTGCGTCCAATGTTTGAGTCCAATGTCTGCGTCCAATGTTTGAGTCCAATGTCTGCGTCCAATGTTTGAGTCAGTCCCTGCGTCCAATATTTCTGCGTCCAATGTTTCTGCGTCCAATATTTCTGCGTCCAGTGTTTTCTGCGTCCAATGTTTCTGCGTCCAATGTTTCTGCGTCCAGTGTTTTCATAAATGTGATGAGCTTTACACGTCGTTGGAACAGAGTCCAAAAACGTGGCGATGTTGAGATTCTTGAAGTAAGGATCTTTCTGTGATTTGCAATTGAATTTGTCATTTTGCATTTAAGATGTGGGCTTTTGCCTAAGAATTGAGCATACAATCCTATGGTGATGGATTGAGAATAAGTATAGTCTGACTATAAGTCCTTGAGGGCATTCAGGTTGCGAAATTCTCAATGGTCTTGCGGTGAATCCCCTTGTGCCGAGAAGAGTAGCATACCCGGCTTGAATGATCCTGACCGACTGCCTTATTTATGATGTGGTGCACGAGTTAGCACAATGGGCCATACCGAATAGATGACAACGAGGGCTAAGAGATGGTCAAGTTGCATTTATGTTAGGTACAAGCTCCGCCATATCGCTTAATTAGTTGAGGAAGAGAAGTCTCCATGGAGCAGTGCACCGGTGTGATAAGAGATGATTGAAGTGTCATGCATATATATATCTTGATTGAGATAGATGATCTTGTGATGATGTGTGTTGGGTGTTGGTGAACTTAGAGTAAAGTTTTCAAATGATATTTGCTTATTTTTGAAGTATGATAAGTAGTATATTTTTTTTCCTCTTACTATGTATGTTTTGTGATCGTGACTTTGGGAGAAACTCACCCTTGCCTATATGTTTTGTGCCCTTCGGGACATGATTCATATAGATTGATTTCTAGCTGAGTGGACTAGACAGGACTCGAAGAACGAGACGTGCACTGAAGACGTGTCAACAAAGTGGAAGGACGTGCGAGTCCTAGTTTTGTTGGGAGTTTTTCTTATTTGAACTTTTTGTAGAAGTTCTTAGTGCTTGACCAGCATAGAGAGTTTGTACTGATTTGGGAAAGGGATTTCTTGTATATGGTATGTTCTATCATAAATGAATACGTTTTAGTTCCTGTGTTATTTTTCTGGTTGGTGTTTATTCTCACAAAGTATTTCTTTTAAAAAGAGAGAAACAAAAACTGACAGAGAAAATCCATTTGTGAAAATTAAATAAATTTTGACAGCGTTTTTCGAAAGAAGAATCAGAAGAAAGATTTTAAATTTCCGCATTAGAGGTTCAGTTACGAAGTGTAATGCCTCCTGAGAAAGGGGTGTTACAAGTAGCATTGGACGTATTGCCTCATTCTGGTTATTGGACTTATGCTCCATTGGACGCAGAGTTGATTGTTGTACATTTGTTCTTCTGCTTCATTGGACGCAGAACAGTTGTTTGATGTACCTTTGTCAATCTGCTTCATTGGACGATGAATAGTAGACTGAGAACTTGTCCTACTTTGCTTCATTCATCGTGTAATACTTTGTTCTTGTTCTTCTCATTTATCGGACGCAGAACAGTAGATAATGAACTTGTTCCATTCTGTTTCATTGCTTGTGGAACCCTTTGATATTTTCCTTCTTCATTATCGGACGCAGAACAGTGCTTGAGTAATTCGGACTTCATTGGACGCAGAGTTGCACTCTTGCTCATGCTGAACATTGGACTTTTATCCTTCATCTGCATTGGACGCTTATTGGTTCTGTTCCTTTGGAAATCATTGGACGCAGAAAGTAGCGTGTCTTCAAGACTTGATTTCTTCTACTTCTGCGATTCTGCTTCTTCAGAAGACATTGGACGAAGAACTTTGTTCTTGTGCCTTGTACTGAATTATTGGACGCACAACATTACTTGCCTTTGTGCTCATCAGTAACTGCCTTCTGCCAAAATCACTGGACGCAGAACTCTTGGTATTTATGTTTTAGTGCCAGCATTGGACGCAAGGCTCACTTTGAATGCCAGCCAATGTCATGAAGAACTGATTGGACGCAGACTGCAATAAGCTTAGTTAGGCAGCATTGTTATACATTGTACAAGCTTAATACATTTTGTTTATCCTTTGTAAAAACCTTAATACATTTTGTTATCATCAAAACCATAAAATCACTTAGGGAGTTTTTGTATTAAAAACACTTTTAACCAATTTGGTTCCAACAATCTCCCCCTTTTTGATGATGACAAACATTATTAAGTTTTACAAACAATAAAGCATAAACCAGATAAATAGTCAGTAAAAACAGAAATTTCAAAGAGAAACTCCCCCTGAGATAAACATCTCAGTTTTTCCTTACTCTTCTCCCCCTGAGACTTAAGAGTACCTGAAAGTTTCTTTTACTCATAAAACAAAGATTAGTCCACAAATAGCTTATCAAAATAACAACATGGTAATAAGACTAATGCAATCAGACTTAATCTTTCTCCCTTTTTGTCAAAATCTTTCTCCCCTTTTAGTCAAGATATAAAAACTTAATCCCATTCTTTCTCCCCCTTTTGTCATCAGGCAAAAAGGTTCATAGAACATCATAGTCCAAAGAGAGTTTTGAAAAGACTTGGAGCTTTTAAAAACAGAATCCTCTTTAAAACTGAAAAACCCTTTTTGGAAACAATCTCCCCATTTTCTAAACAAGCTTTCTCAAAACAGAAATGATTTTAGAAAAGATGCCAAACGAAGAGAAAACTGAATCAAGTTTATAGAGATAAAAGAAGTTTTCCTTGAAAGCTTGAATAAACATCAAACTGAAAATTACTGCAAAGCATTTGTAAGATACCAACTGTAAAATATATCTTTATGAAAAATAGGTTGGACTCAGCGTGCGATGACTAAGATGTGAAAGCTTTTGAGTCTTAAAAAAAATTTCTAAGTCTCAAATAGACTGTCGTGTCCTGTTGGACTCTAGTCACATTGGACTCAGACTCAACTTAAGCATATTGGACGCTAAACATCAGTCTTTTATAAAGTGCATATTCAAATGCTTCCTTATAAAAATGAATCTATCTACAGAGAGGGGTTTTGTAAATATATCTGCCCATTGATTTTCAGTACTAACAAACTGAATATCAAATGTTCCCTTCTGCACATAGTCTCTAATAAAATGATGTTTAATTTCAATATGCTTAGCTCTTGAGTGTAAGATTGGGTTCTTAGATAAATTGATTGCAGCAGTATTATCACAAAGAACAGAAATCTTACTCTCGAAGATGTTGTAGTCCTCCAATTGATGTTTAATCCATAAGAGCTGAGAACAACAACTTGCAGCAGAGACATATTCAGCTTCAGCTGTTGATAATGCAATTGTGCTTTGTCTCTTGCTTGTCCATGATACTAAATTGGATCCCATAAAATGGCATCCTCCGCTGGTGCTTTTTCTTTCAAGCCTGTCTCCAGCATAATCAGCATCACAGAACCCTACTAATCTGTACTCATCTGATTTCTTAAACAACAAACCGAGATTAGTAGTCTCTTTCAGATATCTAAAAATTCTCTTGACAGCAGTCAAATGAGAATCTCTAGGATCTGATTGAAATCTTGCACATAAGCATACACTGAACATAATATCAGGTCTAGATGCAGTAAGATATAAAAGAGATCCTATCATACCTCTATATACCTTTTGATCTACCTTTTTATCTTTGTCATTCAGGCTCATTATGCAAGTTGGATGCATGGGGGTATTCATGGGTTTGCAGTCATCCATCTTGAACTTCTTCAGAAGCTCCTTTGTATATTTGGTCTGATGCACATATATCCCATCTTGAGTTTGTTTCACTTGAAGTCCAAGAAAGAACTTCAACTCTCCCATCATGCTCATTTAGAATTCTTTCTGCATTAACTCAGAGAATTCTCTACACAAAGATTCATCAGTAGCACCAAAAATAATGTCATCTACATAAATCTGTACTATGATGAAATGTGAGTCTATGGATTTTCTGAAAAGAGTGTTATCAACTTTTCCTCTTGAAAAACCATTTTCCATTAAAAAAGAACTCAGTTTTTCATACCAAGCTCGAGGAGCTTGCTTAAGGCCATAAAGAGCCTTTTTCAGTTTAAAAACATGATTTGGAAAAGATTGATCCTCAAAACCTGGTGGCTGTTCAACATAGACTTCTTCGGTTATTATACCATTCAAAAATGCACTTTTTACATCCATTTGATAAAGCCTCATATCATGTTGGGCAGCAAATGAAAGTAAAATGCGAATGGCTTCAATTCTAGCTACTGGAGCAAAGGTTTCAGTGAAATCAATACCTTCCTGTTGTGAGTAGCCTTGAGCAACTAACCTTGCTTTGTTTCTCACAACATTACCTTCTTCATCCAGCTTATTTCTGAATACCCATTTGGTTCCAATGATGGACTTATCTTCAGGTGGGGCTACCAGCGTCCAAACATCATTTCTTTTGAACTGATTCAGCTCCTCCTGCATTGCCAAAATCCATCCTTCATCCAATAGGGCTTCATCTATATTCTTTGGCTCCAATTCAGAGATGAATGCTACATCAGTTTGCTCTCTGAATGTGGACCTTGTTCTGACTTTATCATCTGCATTTCCAATAATTTGATCTTCAGGATGATATGTCTTAAAATGCCAGCTTTTACCACCTGCAGTATTGGACGCATGACTGTCTCCTGCGTCTGGTCCATCAATCTTGATTGATGATCCTTCACCTCCTGGTTGTATTCTCATATCTGCAAGAGAATCACTTAGCTCTGACAGATCATTGTCAGGCTTTTTGTCATTGAATTTAACGTGAATTGACTCTTCAACAGTCAAGGTTCTTGAGTTGTAAACTCGATATGCCTTGGAAGTTTCAGAATAACCTAGAAAAATTCCATTATCAATTTTAGAGTCAAATTTACCAAGTTGATCCTTGGTGTTAAGAATAAAACACTCACATCCGAAAGGATGAAAATATGAAATGTTGGGTTTTCTTCCTTTCCACAATTCATAAGGAGTCTTTTTCAGTATAGGCCTTATATAAATTCGGTTTTGCAAATAACATGCTGTGTTTACAGCTTCAGCCCAAAACCTCTTAGAGGTTGAGTGATCATTGAGCATGGTCCTGACCATCTCTTGTAAAGATCGATTTTTCCTCTCTACTACACCATTTTGCTGTGGTGTTCTAGGTGCAGAGAAATTGTGAAGGATTCCATTCTCTTCACAGAATCTCTGAAAGTTTGCATTTTCAAACTCACCTCCATGATCACTTCGAATGGAGTTGATACAAACTCCTTTCTCAGTTTGGACTCTTTTACAAAATATGGTGAATACTGTAAAAGACTCATCCTTGTGTGCAAGGAATTTAACCCATGTCCATCTAGTATAGTCATCAACTATAACTAGTCCATATTTCTTTCCATTCAAAGAAGCAGTTTGAGTTGGTCCAAACAAGTCCATATGTAAAAGTTCTAAAGGTCTAGAAGTGGAAACAATGTTTTTAGAATCAAAAGAGTTTTTCACTTGTTTCCCTTTCTGACATGCTTCACAGAGAACCTCAGATTTGTACACAAGATTTGGAAGTCCTCTTACGAGGCTATGCTTATTAAGCTTTGAGATGGTTCTCAAGCTTGCATGACCAAGCTTCTTGTGCCATATCCATTGTTCATTATTTAAAGAAATGAAGCATGAGACATTCTGTTTGGACAGATTTTCGAAATCAATTTTATAAACATTGTCCTGCCTCTTTGCTTGAAAAAGAATGGACTTATCAGAATTTCTGACTATACATTTATCCTTGTCAAAGGAAACATCACATCCACTGTCACACAATTGACTTATGCTAAGTAGATTATGTTTGAGTCCTTCAACCAATAAAACATTTTCAATAGTAGGAAAAGGATGTTTACCAATTTTACCGATTCCAACTATTCTACCTTTCTGGTCACCTCCAAATGTGACCCAGCCCTTTGTTCTAGGCTTGAGGTCTTGGAACATAGACCTTTCTCCCGTCATGTGTCGTGAGCACCCACTGTCCAGGTACCATGACTGGTGTTGCTTTCCTCCCATTAAGCAAATCTGCAACAGGAATGATCATGTTCTTAGGTACCCAGATTTTCTTGGGTCCTTTCATGTTAGTCCTTGGCCTGCGTCCAGGCTTGTTCCATTTATTATGGAAGCATGTCGATGTGACATGTCCAGCCTTTCCACAGTATCCACAATATATATTAAACTTTGATGGACTCTTGGAAAACTTTGGTTTCGGTTTTTCATAACCCAAACCAGTTTTGTCAGAAGGTTTTCTCTGAATTTTTAAAATTTGATCAAGCTTTTCAGAGCTACTGACAAATCTGGACAATCGTCCAGTGAGTTCATTTACTTCTTGTTGAAGTACTTGTACTTCACAGGAAGTACTGGACTCAGAATCCTTTGGAGATTCATCTTTTGGTTGACTTACTTGAAGTCTTAACTTTTCATTTTCTGATTTAAGTACTTTGTTTTCTGAAGAAAGCTTTTCAAAATCTTTTGTTATAAGAGAAAACTTTTTCTTTAAAGATCTGTACTCATCGGATAGAATGGATGAATCTCTAAGAAGCTCATCAAAATTATTTCTTAATTCAGAGTAAGAAATTACCTCCTCTTCGTCTTCACTTTCAACTGAGGAGAGTCCTGCCATTAGACACAGATTTGCCTCTTCCTTATCCTCATCATCAGAGGAATCATCGAGGTCTTCCCATGTTGCCATGAGACCTTTCTTCTTCTTGAAGACTTTCTTCTTTGTCTTCTCAGCCTCAGGACATTCTGTTTTGTAGTGGCCTGGTTTCCTGCATCCATAGCACACCACTGGACTTTCCTCCCTTTTCTTAGCTTCCTTCTGTGGATATCTTTTGCTCAATTGCTTCCTCCTGAAGCCACCCTTCTTTTTCCACATTGATTTTATTCTTTTGGATATGAATGAAAGTTCATCTTCATCCGAGTCTTCTTCTCCTTGTGAACTGCATGATTCTTCATCAGAATCATTGGCCCTCAAGGCTTTTGAGGTGCTCCCTTTTTGAGGTGCTCCCTCTTATGCTCCATTGGACGCAGAGTTGATTGTTGTACATTTGTTCTTCTGCTTCATTTGACGCAGAACAGTTGTTTGATGTACCTTTGTCAATCTGCTTCATTGGACAATCGTGTAACACTTTGTTCTTGTTCTTCTCATTTATCGGACGCAGAACAGTAGATAATGAACTTGTTCCATTCTGTTTCATTGCTTGTGGAACCCTTTGATATTTTCCTTCTTCATTATCGGACGCAGAACAGTGCTTGAGTAATTCTGACTTCATTGGACGCAGAGTTGCACTCTTGCTCATGCTGAACATTGGACTTTTATCCTTCATCTGCATTGGACGCTTATTGGTTCTGTTCCTTTGGAAATCATTGGACGCAGAAAGTAGCGTGTCTTCAAGACTTGATTTCTTCTACTTCTGCGATTCTGCTTCTTCAGAAGACATTGGACACAGAACTTTGTTCTTGTGCCTTGTACTGAATTATTGGACGCACAACATTACTTGCCTTTGTGCTCATCATTGGACGAACTGTTCATTGGACGAACTGTGCTGAAACATTGGACGCAGAACTGCTTTGCCTCTTATATCAGTAACTTCCTTCTGCCAAAATCACTAGACGCAGAACTCTTGGTATTTATGTTTTAGTGCCAACATTGGACGCAAGGCTCACTTTGAATGCCAGCCAATGTCATGAAGAACTGATTGGACGCAGACTGCAATAAGCTTAGTTAGGCAGCATTGTTATACATTGTACAAGCTTAATACATTTTGTTTATCCTTTGTAAAAACCTTAATACATTTTGTTATCATCAAAACCATAAAATCACTTAGGGAGTTTTTGTATTAAAAACACTTTTAACCAATTTGGTTCCAACAATTTCTGTGCTTATTCTAACCGTGGGGATTGAATTGATTTTACTTCAACAAGTTTTTCATATACACTTTAAATCGCACAAAGAAAACAAGTTTTAAACTAAGTGGAAACCTCTGCGTCCAATCTTTTTGTGCGTCCGATATTTCACAACTCTGTGCGTCCAATATTTTAGCACTCTGTGCGTCCAATGTTTTAGGACTCTGTGCGTCCAATATTTGAAATAAGCTGTGTGTCCAACGTTTTTCACAAGCCAGCGTTCAACATTGCGAAAAGTTTTTTAAAAGCTTAGAAACACAATTCAACCCCCCCTTCTTGTGTTTCATCTTGTTACCTACAGTTGGCATCAGAGCTCGGTCTTTAGGGGTTGAGCACCTAACAGTGCAGAGAAGCAAAGATCCATGGAGAACGAGGGACTAGCTGTGAACAGACCACCACTGTTCAATGGAAATGAATACGACTATTGGAAGCAAAGAATGATCACATTCTTTGACGCGCAAAATATAGATTTGTGGGATGTTGTGGAAACTGGCTACACTTCTCCAGTAAATGAAGCAGGTCAACCAGTGCCAAGAGCTCAGTGGACGCAAGATCAAAGGACCAGATTCCAGCTGAACTCAAAGGCGAGGCACTATCTGATGTGTGCCATTACAAAGTCAGAATATGACAAGGTGCACAGCTGCACTACTGCCAAGGAGATGTGGGACACTTTAGCTTTGGCACATGAAGGATCAACTCAGGTTCGTGAGTCCAATATCAGCATGCTAGTTCATCAATATGAACTATTTAAAATGGAGGATCACGAGTCCATTGATCAGATGTTTGGAAGATTCCAAACAATCATCAACAACCTGAGGTCCTTGGGAAAAATCTACACAACCCAGGAGCATATCAGGAAAATCCTAAGGAGTTTGCCAAGACAATGGAGACCCAAGGTGACTGCTATACAAGAAGCAAGGGATCTTTCCACTCTTGCCATGGAGAATCTTCTAGGCTCACTCAAAGTACATGAGCTTGAGCTCAATGAAGAGGGAACAGAAAAAAGGGTAAAGACCATTGCTCTTAAAGCTCAAAAAGGGAGCACCTCAAAAGTCATCCAGGCTCAAACTGTTGGAACCAAATTGGTTAAAAGTGTTTTTAATACAAAAACTCTCTAAGTGATTTTATGGTTTTGATGATAACAAAATGTATTAAGGTTTTTACAAAGGATAATCAATTTGTATTAAGCTGTACAATGTATAAATGCTGCCTAACTAAGCTGATTGCAGTCTGCGTCCAATAAGCTCTTCATGACATTGGCTGGCATTCAAAGTGAGCCTTGCGTCCAATGTTGGCACTGGAATGGACACAAGAGTTTTGCGTCCAATGTTGGCACTGAAATGGACACAAAAGTTCTGCGTCCAATGTTTGAGCAGAAGGAAGAATTCTGCGTCCAGCGTCCAATGGTTGAGCAGAAGGAAGAGTTCTGCGTCCAATGCTTCAGCACAGTTCGTCCAATGAACAGTGCGTCCAATGATGAGCACAAAGGCAAACAATGATTGTGCGTCCAATAATATGTACAAGGCAAGACTGGCATAAGTCCGATGATAAGAACAAGGCCATACTGGCAGAGTCCAATGTTTTTATGAGAAGCAGATTCAGTGAGCGTCTAATGCAGATGAAGGATAAAAGTCCAATGTTCAGTGTGAGCAAGAGTGCAACTCTGCGTCCAATGAAACTGAACAAACAAAAGAACTGCTCTGCGTCCAATGAAATCAGTGACAAAGGTACTGTTCTGCGTCCAATAAATAAGAAGGACAACAATATTGCTTTGCGTCCAATGGAACACAATGAAGCAGATTGACAAAGGTACATCAAACAACTGTCCTGCGAAGCAGAAGAACAAATGTACAACAATCAACTCTGCGTCCAATGGAACTATAGGGAAATGGCAAAAGTACAATAACCAGAATGAGGCAATAAGTCCAATACTGCCTTGCATTCAAATGGAATAGATTGGTAAGCATCAGGTATGCGTCCAATGTTTGCATGAGTTCTGTGCAAATTGGTAAAGTGCAAAGGTATGCGTCCAATACATTCTATATGCTGCGTCCAAAACGCAGAGTCCATTACTTGCTATTTATTGCTCTTGCATTTAATATGAAACATATTTATTGAGCAAATGATTTGAAATAAATAGCTGTATGCAATGCTTTTCTGTACAATCTATTGTCAACGTTTTTGAACGTACATTTGAAAAGCATAAATCACTGTGGAAAGTGTACTAAGAGAGAGAATGTACTCTTATATCTCTGAACACATCTTTCTGCTTTACACAGTGTATTCTCTCTGTCTCAATAAGATATCACTATTAACCACTGTACAATTGAGACTTTGAGTACAGGTTGCTTCTGATTAAGGAGAAAGAAACGCAGACATGCTCACTAAAGTAGATCTCCTCAGAGCAACGGGAAAATAGCATTTAATGCTATTAGAGAACGGTAATATTTATGAAGGCTGAAGCTGAGCTATTCGAAGAACAAGTCTGAAGCTTCATCAAAGCCTATAAATACCAAGAAGCAAGAAGAAGAATACAAGGGACTGAAAACGAAAAAGAAAGAGCTGAACTGCTGTGCAATCTTTTATACTCTGATTAGAAAAGTCTTGTATTTCTTTTTCTTCTTGTAAAAGAGAGTTTGCTTAACTCTCAAAGTGCTTTAGATTTCATATCCTCACTTGTGTGAGTTAGACAGCACTTGAATCAAAACTCTGCTGAGTTGTTTAGCCTGAAGAGGCTGTGTTCAAAGAATACTTGTGTTTTAGCCTGAAGAGGCTGCGTCCAAAGAATACTTGGGTTTTAGCCTGAAGAGGCTGCGTCCAAAGAATACTTGGGTTTTAGCCTGGAGAGGCTGTGTGCAAAGAATACTTGTACCTATCTGGTTTGATAGTGAAATCTCTCTAGTTTGAGGGGACTGGACGTAGCTCTTAGGAAAGGGTGAACCAGTATAAAAACTTGTGTTATTTCTTCTTTCCCTTATCTCCTTTTATATTTGTGTTTATTACTAACCAAGGGGATTGAATTGATTTTGTTTAAACAAGTTTTTCATACACCTCAAATCGCACAAAGAAAACGAGTTTTTAAACCAAGAGGGAAAGCCTCAGCGTCCAATCTTTTGTGCGTCCAATATTTCACATTTCTGTGCGTCCAGTGTTTTAGCACTCTGTGCGTCCAATATTTCAGAAAACACTGTGCGTCCAATATTTGAACCAAGCTGTGCGTCCAAAGTTTTTAACAGCCAGTGTCCAACATTTGCGAAAAGTTTTAAAAGCTTAGAAACACAATTCAACCCCCCCCCTTCTTGTGTTTCATCTTGTTATCTACACAAACAACTCAGCAGAGTGTTTTTGACTTAAAGTGCTATCTAACTCCCTCAAGTGAGGATATGAAAAACTAAAGCACTTCGAGAGTTAAGCAAACTCTCTTTTACAAGAAGAAACATAATATACAAGACTCTTTCAAATGTACTGAGTATGACAGTATTTGCACAGCGGTTCAACTCTTCTTTTCTCTATATTCTTGTCTCTCGTTTGTATCTGTATCTTGTGCGTCGTTCTTCTCTTCTTCTTGTTCACGGTATTTATAGGCGTTTATGAAGCTTCAGACTTGTTCTTCGAATAGCTCAGCTTCAGCCTTCATAAATATGACCATTCTCTAATAGCACCAAATGCTATTTTTTAATGCTATTTTCCGTTGCTCTGAGGAGTTCTTCTTCAGTGTGTATGCATTTCTTTCTCCTGAATTAGAGGCAACATGTACTCAAAGTCTCAATTGTATAGTGGTTAATTAACAGTAATATTTTATTGAGACAGAGAGAATACACTGTGTAAAGCCGAAAGATGTGTTTAGAGATATACTTAATTAATCAGGATACATTCTCTCTCTTAGTATACTTTCCACAGTGCTTTATGCTTTTCAAAATACACGTTCAAAAACGTTGACAAAGTTGTACAGAAAAGCATTGTATACAGCTATTTATTTCAAATCATTTGCTCAATAAATATGTTCCATATTAAATAAATAGCAAGAGCAATAAATAGCAAGTTATGGACTTTGCGTTTTGGATGCAGCATGTAGAGAATATTGGACTTTCAGTCCTTGTACAAAATGGACGCATACCTTTGCTTACCATTTGTACTTGACACAGCTTGGTCTATATGGACGCATACTCATTGCTTACCATTTTGACTTATGACTTGGGTCGTTTCAGTCTTATAGCCTTATGCTGATCATTGGACTTTTGCCATTCTGCTTCATTGGACGCAGAGCAGCATTGTATGTATTGCCTCATGCTGATCATTGGACTTTTGCCATTTTGCTTCATTGGACGCAGAGTGTAGCATGTCTTCATGAGTGATCACTTGGATACTTATATGTTCTGCTTCTTTGGACGCAGAGCATCTTTGGACACATTGCCTCATACTGTTTATTGGACGCAGAGCATAATTGCCTCATACTGTTTATTTGACACAGAGCATCATTAGACGCAGAGCTCTCAGAGTCCGTTGGATAATACTTACCCGAGGTCAAGTATCAGTGTCATTGGACGCATCACTCTTGGACTGTACATATATGTGCCAATGTCACACTGGACGATGGACTTATCTTTGTTGTACCTACAAGAGCTTGTCAGCAGACTTTGTAAAAACCTTAATAAACTTTTATCATCAAAACCACAAAACCACTTAGGGAATTTTTGCATTAGAAATGCTTTTAACCAATTTGGTTCCAACATAACTCACACAAGTGAGGATATGAAAAACTTAAGCACTTCGAGAGTTAAGCAAACTCTCTTTTACAAGAAGAAAGAAAATATACAAGACTTTCTCAAATATACTGAGTATGACAATATTTGCACAGCAATTCAGCTCTTTCTTTTTCTTCGTTCAGTCTCTTGTATTCTTCTTCTTGTTTACGGTATTTATAGGCTTTGATGAAGCTTCAGACTTGTTCTTCGAATAGCTCAGCTTCAGCCTTCATAAATATGACCGTTCTCTAATAGCATTAAATGCTATTTTCCCGTTGCTCTGAGGAGTTCTACTTCAGTGTGTATGTCTGCGTTTCTTTCTCTTAAATCAGAAGCAACCTGTACTCAAAGTCTCAATTGTACAGTGGTTAATAGTAATATTTTATTGAGACAGAGAGAATACACTGTGTAAAGCAGAAAGATGTGTTCAGAGATATACAGAATTAATCAGAGTACATTCTCTCTCTTAGTACACTTTCCACAGTGCTTTATGCTTTTCATTTAATGCACGTTCAAAAACGTTGACAATATTGTACAGAAAAGCATTGTATACAGCTATTTATTTGAAATCATTTGCTCAATAAATATGTTCCATATTAAATGCAAGAGCAATAAATAGCAAGTTGTATATTCTGCGTTTTGGATGCAACTTGTAGAATATATTGGACTTTCAATCCTTGTACAAAATGGACGCATACCTTTGCTTACCATTTGTACTTGAAGCATCTTATATCATATGGACGCACATTCATTGCTTACCATATGGACTTATGACTTTGCTTCTCAGAGTGTATGTCTTCATGATGATTATTGGACGTTTGTCATTCTGCTGCTTTGGACGCAAAGCATCATTGGACGCATTGCTCTCAGAGTCCATTGGACAATACTTACCCGAGGTCAAGTATCAGAGTCCATTGGACGCATCACTCTTGGACTGTACATATAAGTGCCAATGTCACACTGGACGATGGACTTATCTTTGTTGTACCTACAAGAGCTCGTCAGCAGACTTCGTAAAATCCTTAATAACCTTTGTTATCATCAAAATCCCCCTTTTTGATGATGACAAACATTATTAAGTTTTACAAGCAATAAAGCAGATAAACCATATAATCAGTCAGCATATATAAACAAAAATTTTCTAAGGGAAACTCCCCCTGAGATATATGTCTCAGTTTTTCTTGCTCTTCTCCCCCTGAGATAAACATCTCATGGTTTTGGATATTCAATGAGTTCAGAGTACCTGAAAAATTTCTTTTTCTTACAAGGCAGGTTAGTCCAGCATATTCTGTTGGAACCAAATTGGTTAAAAGCATTTCTAATGCAAAAATTCCCTAAGTGGTTTTATGGTTTTGATGATAACAAAGTTTATTAAGGAGTTTACAAAGTTTGCTGACAAGCTCTTGTAGGTACAACAATGATAAGTCCATCGTCCAATATGACATTGGCAAATATACGCACAATCTGAGAGCTTTGCGTCCAATGATAAGTTCATCGTCTAATATGACATTGGCAAATATACGCACAGTCTGAGAGCTTTGCGTCCAATGATAAGTTCATCGTCCGATATGACATTGGCACATATACGCGCAGCTTGAGAGCAATGCGTCCAATGATAAGTCCATCGTCCAGTATGACATTGGCACATATATGTACAGTCCAAGAGTGATGCGTCCAATGGACTCTGATACTTGACCTCGGGTAAGTATTGTCCAATGGACACTGAGAGCAATGCGTCCAATGATTTCCAAAGAAGCAGAACCTATAAGCGTCCAAGAAATCACTCATGGAGACATGCTACACTCTGCGTCCAATGGAACAGAATGGTAAAAGTCCAACAATCAGCATGAGGCAATACGTACAACACTGCCCTGCGTCCAATGAAGCAGAATGGCAAAAGTCCAATCATCAGCATGAGGCTATACGACTGAAACGAACCAAGTCATAAGTCAAAATGGTAAGCATGAGGATGCGTCCACAATGGATGAATGAATATCATGTGCAAATGGTAAGTACAAGGTATGCGTCCATTTGCTAAAAGGGCTGAAAGTCCAATAAATTCTACATGCTGCGTCCAAAACGCAGAGTCCATAACTTGCTATTTATTGCTCTTGCATTTAATATTAAACATATTTATTGAGCAAATGATTTGAAATAAATAGCTGTATACAATGCTTTTCTGTACAAACTTGTCAACGTTTTTGAACGTACTTTAAATGAAAAGCATATAGCATTGTGGAAAGTATACTAAGAAAGAGAATGTACTCTGATTAAATTATGTATATCTCTGAACACACTTTTCGGCTTTACACCGTATATTCTCTCTGTCTCAATAAAATATTACTACTAACCAGCGTACAATTGAGACTTTGAGTACAGGTTGCTTCTGATTTAGGAGAAAGAAATGCAGACAACAGCTCCTCAGAGCAACGGGAAAATAGTATTTAATACTGTTATGAATTGAACCAGATTTGCGAAGTATCAGTCACGCATCGGACGCAAACATCGGACGCACGCGTCAGGCGCAAGCATTGGACGCACGCATCAGAAGTAAGTATTGGACGCACGTCTCAAGCGTAAGTATTGGACGCAGACTTGATCAAGAACAACAGCAGAGAAGAAAAACGAATAGAACAAAGAGAGATATTCAATCAAGAAAGATGAACACACAGAGTTTATCGTGGTTCGAAGCAACCTTCTCCTACGTCCACACTGCAGTCGAGATTTTATTCATAGAAGTGATTACAACACATACAAGTCTTTACAGGCAAGAGTAAACTTCCTTACTTGCACTCAACCTCATCTATGACACTCAGAATTTCATTGTGATTTCAAATCACCTAACTAAGACTTATATAAGCTACCTGATCCCAATAACAGTTGAGTTAGTTACAATCAATTCCCGGGACTAACTAACTAACCGAACAAATAACAGATCAAAGCTTATCACTTAGCTAACAAACTAACAAACACATCCTAACAGACTGATCCTATTGATGATCCACCTGAATATAACAATTCTCCACCTTGGATCTTCAATTCTTAGTCCAGTCGGCAGGATATGTATCAGTCTCACCCGAGACTTATCTGCTACAAGGTCCAATGTTAACCAAGTCTAGGCAATGAGAGAACTTGGAACCACCTTAGTTAGCATGTCTGCTGGATTATCCTCTCCAGCTACCTTCTTTACTTGAATTATCCCTTGGTCAATTATGTCTCGGATGAAATGGAGCCTTACATCAATGTGTTTGGTTCTCTCATGAAACACTTGGTTTTTAGAGAGACAAACAGCACTTTGGCTATCACACCATATAGTTGTAGGAATAACTCCACCTGCAAGTTCACTTATAAAGCCCTTTAGCCACAAACCTTCCTTTACAGCTTCAGTCAACGCAATATATTCGGATTCAGTTGTTGATAGAGCAACTATAGATTGCAGGTTAGCCTTCCAGCTGATGACATTTCCATATAGAGTAAAGATGTAACCTGTTAAGGACCTCCTCTTGTCTATATCACCTGCAAAATCAGCATCAACATACCCTTCCAGTTTACTGTTTTCTGGCCCAGATTTCCCAAAGATCAGACCAACTGATTTGGTTCCTTTCAGATATCTGAAAATCCATTTAACAGCTAGCCAATGTTCTTTCCCTGGATTCCCCATAAATCTGCTTACCATGCTTGCTGCATAAGCCAAGTCAGGCCTAGAACAAACCATGGCATACATGAGGCTGCCAGTAGCATTAGAGTAGGGAATGTTTGCCATATATTGTTGTTCCTCATTGGTCTTTGGGGACTGAGTGACTGAAAGCTTAAAGTGTCCAGCAATAGGTGTAGTAACCATTTTTGCATCTAGCATGTTGAACCTCTTTAACACCTTATCAACATAATTTGCTTGGTGTAAAAAGAGTAGTCTGTTAGATCTTTGCCTTACAATTTCCATGCCTAAGATCCTTTTTGCAGCTCCAAGGTCCTTCATCTCAAACTCAGAACTTAACAGATCTTTAAGATGGTTAATAGCTTTCATATCAGAACTAGCAATAAGCATGTCATCCACATAGAGTAAAAGATAAATGAAACAACCAGAACAAGTCTTATTAAAGTAAACACAACTATCATAAGAACTTCTATTAAAGCCATTTGAGACAATGAAAGAGTCAAACCTCTTATACCATTGTCTAGGGGATTGTTTGAGTCCATAGTGACTTTTTCAGCAAGCACACCATGTCCTCCTTGTAGGTAACAAGATGAAACACAAGAAGGGGGGGTTGAATTGTGTTTCTAAGCTTTTAAAACTTTTCGCAAATGTTGGACACTGGCTGTTAAAAACTTTGGATGCACAGCTTGGTTCAAATATTGGACGCACAGTGTTTTCTGAAATATTGGACGCACAGAGTGCTAAAACACTGGACGCACAGAAATGTGAAATATTGGACGCACAAAAGATTGGACGCTGAGGCTTTCCCTCTTGGTTTAAAAACTCGTTTTCTTTGTGCGATTTGAGGTGTATGAAAAACTTGTTTAAACAAAATCAATTCAATCCCCTTGGTTAGTAATAAACACAAATATAAAAGGAGATAAGGGAAAGAAGAAATAACACAAGTTTTTATACTGGTTCACCCTTTCCTAAGAGCTACGTCCAGTCCCCTCAAACTAGAGAGATTTCACTATCAAACCAGATAGGTACAAGTATTCTTTGCACACAGCCTCTTCAGGCTAAAACCCAAGTATTCTTTGGACGCAGCCTCTTCAGGCTAAAACCCAAGTATTCTTTGGACGCAGCCTCTTCAGGCTAAAACACAAGTATTCTTTGAACACAGCCTCTTCAGGCTAAACAACTCAGCAGAGTTTTGATTCAAGTGCTGTCTAACTCACACAAGTGAGGATATGAAATCTAAAGCACTTTGAGAGTTAAGCAAACTCTCTTTTACAAGAAGATAAAGAAATACAAGACTTTTCTAATCAGAGTATGATAAAATTGCACAGCAGTTCAGCTCTTTCTTTTTCGTTTTCAGTCTCTTATATTCTTCTTCTTGCTTCTCGGTATTTATAGGCTTTGATGAAGCTTCAGACTTGTTCTTCAAATAGCTCAGCTTCAGCCTTCATAATATTACCGTTCTCTAATAGCATTTAATGCCATTTTCCCGTTGCTCTGAGGAGATCTACTTCATTGTGCATGTCTGCGTTTCTTTCTCCTAAATCAGAAGCAACCTGTACTCAAAGTCTCAATTGTACAGTGGTTAATAGTAATATCTTATTGAGACAGAGAGAATACACTGTGTAAAGCAGAAAGGTGTGTTCAGAGATCTATAGTTAAAAGTACATTCTCTCTCTTAGTACACTTCCCACAGTACTTTATGCTTTTCAGAAGTACATTCACATACGTTGACAAAGATGTACAGAAAGCATTGCATACAGCTATTTATTTCAAATCATTTGCTCAATAAATATGTTTCATATTAAATGCATGAGCAATAAATAGCATGTAATGGACTCTGCGTTTTGGACGCAGCATTTAGCAAGTTATTGGACGCATACCTTTGCACTTACCAACTTGCACAGAACTCATGCAAACATTGGACGCATATTGGTTCTGTTCCTTTGGAAATTATTGGACGCAGAACTTTGTTCTTTGCCTTGTGCTTATCATTGGACGCACAACAGTGCTTGCCTTTGTGCTGAAACATTGGACGCACAACAGTGCTTGCCTTTGTGCTGAAACATTGGACGCACAACAGTAATCCTTCTGCTCAAACATTGGACGCAGAATTTCAATGCCTTCTGCTCAAACATTGGACGCAGAACTTCTGCTCAAACATTGGACGCAGAACTTCAATGCCTTCTGCTCAAACATTGGACGCAGAGTTCTTGTTGTCCATTACAGTGCCAATATTGGACGCAAAATTGTTGTGTCCATTCCAGTGCCAACATTGGACGCAAAATTGTTGTGTCCATTCCAGTCCATTCCAGTCCATTCCAGTGCCAACATTGGACGCAAAATTGTTGTGTCCATTCCAGTCCATTCCAGTGCCAACATTGGACGCTGGACGCAAAATTGTTGTGTCCATTCCAGTCCATTCCAGTGCCAACATTGGACGCAAGGCTCACTTTGAATGCCAGCCAATGTCATGAAGAACTTATTGGACGCAGACTGCAATAAGCTTTGTTAGGCAGCATTGTTATTCATTGTACAAGCTTAATACAAATTGATTATCCTTTGTAAAAACCTTAATATATTTTGTTATCATCAAAACCATAAAATCACTTAGGGAGTTTTTGTATCAAAAACACTTTTAACCAATTTGGTTCCAACACTCCTTCCCTTCCACTTCAAATCCTTCTGGCTGGTTCATATAGATCTTTTCTTCTAGTTGGCCATGTAAAAAAGCTGTTTTAACATCCATCTGCTCAAGTTCAAAATCATTAGTAGCAACAAGTGATAAAATAACTCTTATACTAGTATGTTTTACCACGGGGGAAAAAATTTCATTGAAATCTATTCCTTCTCTTTGGGTGAACCCCTTTGCCACAAGTCTAGCTTTAAATCTGGCCTTCTCAACACCAGGGACCTCAGGCTTCCTTTTATAGATCCATTTGCATCCAACAATCCTCTGTCTGTCAGGCTTTTCCACAAGCTCCCATGTGTTGTTTTTCTTTAAGGAATCAATTTCTTCCAGCATTGCAGCTTGCCATTTTTCACCGTCATCATCATTGATTGCTTCCTTGTAGCTTCTAGGTTCAGTGCCTTGGTCTTCCAGCTCCACATTCAGTGCATAAGCTATCAAGTCAGCATAGCCAAACCTTTGTGGAGGTCTGATTTGCCTCCTTTCCCTATCTCTGACTAGATTATAGGATGTGGATGCTTCATCCTGCTGTTGCATTTCAGTGTCAGGTTGCAGTACAGGATCTGAACTGTCACAAACCACTTTCTCCACCTCCAACTGAACTGTTTGATCAGGCTTTTCAGTTGGCTGAGAAGTTTCAGGTTTACTGTTGGTATTTCCCAGCATGGATTCTTCCTGAAAAATCACATCCCTGCTGATCACAGCCTTGCCACCTCCAGGACCAGTAAGCCAAACCTTATAGCCTTTCACTCCTTCAGGGTATCCTAAGAAAATCCCCTTCTTTGATCTTGGCTCCAGTTTCCCCTCATTTACTTGGATGTATGCAGTGCAGCCAAAAACCTTCAGGTTGTCATAATCAGGAGCCTTTCCCAGCCATAATTCTTCAGGTGTCTTGAAGTTAATGGCAGAAGAAGGGGACCTATTTATCAAGTAGCATGCTGTATGCACTACCTCCCCCCAAAAGTTCTTGCTCAGATTTGCATTCAAAAGCATGCATCTCACCCTTTCCAGTATGGTTCTGTTCATCCTCTCAGCTAGTCCATTCTGCTGAGGGGTCATTCTCACAGTCTTATGCCTTGCTATTCCATGATCTTTGCAGTAGTTTGTGAATTCATCACTCAAGTACTCTAAGCCATTGTCTGTTCTTAGTACCTTGATCTTTCTGTCAGTTTGATTTTCCACTAAAGCTTTCCATTGCTTAAAACATTTGAATGCTTGATTCTTATGCTTAAGCAAGTACACCCAGACCTTTCTAGACCAGTCATCAATGAATGTTATGAAGTATCTAGCTCCTCCCAAGGATGGGACTCTTGCTGGTCCCCAAATATCTGAGTGTATGTAGTCTACTATAGCCTTAGTTGTATGTGAACCTGCAGAGAACTTAACTCTTTTCTGCTTGCCAAAAACACAATGTTCACAAAAATCAAGTTTTTCAAGATCACAATTACCAATTAAACCTTGCTTATTCAATTCTTCTAAACCTCGTACACTTATGTCAGCTAGCCTAAGGTGCCAGAGTTTAGTAGAATTAGTTTTAGAAACTGAAACTAAGGTAGCAGGTTTAAGAACAGTTTTACCTTGGAGTCTATAAAGACCATTTTGTCTGATACCTTTCATGAGTTGAAGTGACCCTTTTGTGACTTTCAGAGCTCCTCCTTCACCTTTGAATGAGCACCCTGCTTGGTCCAGCATGCCCAAAGAAATCAGGTTCCTCTTGGGGTCAGGAACATGCCTCACATCTGCAAGAACCTTCTCAGATCCATCAGCCAATTTGATCTTGATGTTACCAATCCCAACTACCTTGCAGGCCATGTTGTTCCCCATCAGAACTTTTCCACCATCTGTTGATTTGTAGGAGTCAAACCATTCTTGGTTAGAAGTCATATGGAATGAACATCCTGAATCAAGGATCCACTCCTCATAGCAAGTTTCTTCACTGACTGTTAAGACATCTGAACTTTCATAGCCATCTGCCACAACAGCTATGTCTTCAGCTTCTTTGTGCTTTTTCTTCCTTTCAGGACAGTTCTTCCTGAAATGACCTTCCTTGTGGCAGAAGTAGCAAGTTTTCTTCTGCTTGTTCTTCGATTTTGACCTATGTCTTTCCTTGCCATTGCCATTGCCATCACTTTTTTCTGATCTTCCTCTAACAAACAGGCCTTCTGCATCTCCACCTTCACCTTTGTTCTCAGTGATTTTCTTCTTCATCCGAGAGTTGAGGGTAGCCTTTACCTCCTCCAAAGTGAGAGTGTCCCTTCCAAATAACATGGTGTCTACTAGGTTCTCATATGAGGGTGGAAGAGAACACAGCAGCATCACTGCTTGATCCTCCTCATCAATTTTGACATCTAAACTTTTCAGGTCCAAGATCAGTCTTGTGAAGTGTGAGACATGATCTTTAATTGATGAGCCTTACTTCCATCTTCAATTGGTGTAGCCTCTTCTTCATGTACGGCTTGTTGGTTAATGACTTGGTCATGTACAGGCTCTCAAGTTTTAGCCAAACAGCTGCGGCAGTGGTTTCTTGGGCCACCTCCCTGAGAACTTCATCTCCAAGGGATAGGATAATTGTGCTATGCGCCTTGCTGAGGAGATCTTTCTTTTCTTTTTCGGAGAGAGTTGCTGGCAATTTGCTAGGACCCTGCAATGCTTCATCAAGACCTTGATGAACAAGAAGGGCATTCATCTTGATCTTCCATAGGCTGAAATCATTCTCTCCCGTGAATTTGTCAATGTCAAATTTGGTTGAACTCATCGCGGAAACTCCCTTCAAGAACCAGGCTCTGGATGCCACTTGTTATGAATTGAACCAGATTTGCGAAGTATCAGTCACGCATCGGACGCAAACATCGGACGCACGCGTCAGGCGCAAGCATTGGACGCACGCATCAGAAGTAAGTATTGGACGCACGTCTCAAGCGTAAGTATTGGACGCAGACTTGATCAAGAACAACAGCAGAGAAGAAAAACGAATAGAACAAAGAGAGATATTCAATCAAGAAAGATGAACACACAGAGTTTATCGTGGTTCGGAGCAACCTTCTCCTACGTCCACACTGCAGTCGAGATTTTATTCATAGAAGTGATTACAACACATACAAGTCTTTACAGGCAAGAGTAAACTTCCTTACTTGCACTCAATCTCATCTATGACACTCAGAATTTCATTGTGATTTCAAATCACCTAACTAAGACTTGTATAAGCTACCCGATCCCAATAACAGTTGAGTTAGTTACAATCAATTCCCAGGACTAACTAACTAACCGAACAAATAACAGATCAAAGCTTATCACTTAGCTAACAAACTAACAAACACATCCTAACAGACTGATCCACCTGAATATAACAAATAGTATTAGAGAACGGTCATATTTATGAAGGCTGAAGCTGAGCTATTCGAAGAGAAAGTCTGAAGCTTCATAAACGCCTATAAATACCGTGAACAAGAAGAAGAACACATGAAAATGACCAGCGATGTATAGAAGAGACTGAAAATAGAAATAGCTAAATCGCTGTGCAAATACTCTGTATATTTAAGAAAGTCTTGTATATTTTCTTTCTTCTTGTAAAAGAGAGTTTGCTTAACTCTCGAAGTGCTTAAGTTTTTCATATCGTCACTTGTGTGAGTTAGACAGCACTTTAAGTCAAAAACACTCTACTGAGTTGTTTGAGCCTGGAGAGGCTTGTCGGTAAAAGAATACTTGGTTGAGCCTGGAGAGGCTTGTCGGTAAAAGAATACTTGGTTGAGAGGCTTGTCGGTAAAAGAATACTTGGTTGAGCCTGGAGAGGCTTGTTGGTAAAAGAATACTTGGTTGAGCCTGGAGAGGCTAGGTGTGCAAAGAATACTCGGTGTAAGGCCTGAAGAGGCTGTTGAAGAATACTTGTATTCTATCTGTTTGATAGTGAAATATCTCTAGTTTGAGGGGACTGGACGTAGCTCTTAGGAAAGGGTGAACCAGGATAAAAACTTGTGTTATTCCTTCTTTCCCTTAACTCTAGTTATTTCTGTGTTTATTCTAACCGAGGGGATTGAATTGAATTTTAATTCAACAAGTTTTTCATACTCTTTTAATCGCACAAGGAAAACAATTTTTAAACTAAGTGGAAGCTTCTGCGTCCAATTTTATTGTGCGTCCAATACCTCAATACGCTGTGCGTCCGGTTTTCAAATTTGCCTGTGCGTCCAATTTTCAATCTGCTTGTGCGTCCAATATTTCAAATACGCTGTGCGTCCAACGTTTTCACAGCCAGCGTCCAACATTTGCGAAAAGTTTTTAAAAGCTTAGAAACACAATTCAACCCCCCCTTCTTGTGTTTCATCTTGTTACCTACAAAGTTTATTTGACATCCATCGTCAGGTAAAACAAACTGCAGGAAACGTTGATGAGGCATTGAGAGAACTCCCAGATGCTAATTTGGTAATATTCCCTAATTATCTTTATCCTCTTAAGCGCTTTAGAATTCAATTTGTTGCGTAACCTTTTGGTTAACATCAGACACCAAAAGATCTATGGATAAATCATTCAAAAGTGGTTCACCCCAAACCTCATAGGAAGGATGAAGCTGCTTGGAGAGCTATTCAAAAGGTATTACTTTTGTATTGAAAATTATGTCACATTTTCCTGAATTTCTTGTTATTGCAGATGAAGTTAAGTAATAATTAACTAATTAAAGATTTGGGAATGACTAGTACAAAGAATGGGAATGAACTACTAACATTGACATATGTGGTAAAAAATTCAACATGTTGCATTTTACATTTGTGTTGCCTTCCATTTTTGTCTTGCTTGCTCTCTAGTTTCTCTAGTTTCTTCCATTTATGTTTTGCCAATTGATTTATGTGACCATGGTTTTGCAAATCCTGGATAGTGGAGAGCAGACAGGTTTGTAGCATTTTAGGCGAATTAAACCTTTGCTCTCTCCCGTGGATGTAGGCTACACTGGCCGAACCACGTAAATCCGGTGTTCAATCTCTTCTCCCTAAACTCTTTACGTTTCGTTTGATTTCTGTTCTTGCGATTCGTTTAGCGTTTGTTCTGTGATTTAGTTTACTGCAATCTGTGTTTTGTTCCATTGTTCGTTCTACTCGCTCTTTGTATTGCTTGATCGTAGGATTCGTTCTATTTCCACACAATTCGAACCAACAAGTGGCGCCGTCTGTGGGGAGATTGGATCGAATCAAGAACTACAAGAATGGGGTCAGCAAGATTTGATATAGAGAAATTCTCGGGTAACAACGACTTTGGTCTATGGAGAATTAAGATGGAGGCCATCTTGGTTCAGCAAGGAGTTGCAGAAGCGTTGAAGGGAGAGGCGAAAATGTCGCCTACCTTATCGCAAGAAGTCAAACTGCAGATGATCGAAAAGGCAAGAAGTGCAATCATCTTGTGTCTTGGAGATAAGGCACTAAGAGAAGTGGCTAAGGAGAAGACAGCAGCAGCGATGTGGACGAAGTTAGAGTCCCTATACATGACGAAGTCGCTTGCAAACAGACTGTGTTTGAAGCAGCAGTTGTATTCATTCCGCATGAGTGAATCAAGATCGATTGTTGAGCAACTTTCAGATTTCACCAAAATCCTAGATGACTTGGAGAACATCGAAGTCAAGTTGGAGGATGAGGACAAGGCATTGATGCTCCTAAGCTCTCTACCAAAGTCCTATGAGCATTTTACCGATGCCGTTCTTTATGGCAAAGAATCCACCATCACACTTGAAGAGGTGCTTACTGCAATTCGCACCAAGGAGCTGCAGAAACAGCGAGAGAATAAGGATGATGGCGATGGAGAAAGTTTGAATGTTCAGAAAGGAAGAGATGAGAAGAAAGGGCGTAAGGGCAAGAAGAAGCATGAATCCTCAAAGGATTTAAGGAATAAGTGTTTCAACTGCAACAAGGTGGGTCATTGGAGGAAAGATTGCCCAGAACCACCAAGAGGAAGAGACCGTAATGATGCAAGTTCAGACGAGACAGCAGACATAGCGGTTGCTATGGAAGGCTATGAGTCCGCAGACGCGTTGGTAGCTTCATGTTCAGATTCCCAGAGGAATTGGGTTATAGATTCTGGTTGTTCATATCACATGTGCCATAGAAGAGAGCTCTTCAAGTCCTTAGAGTTGAAGGAAGGAGGAACGGTGCTTCTAGGTGACAACAAATCATGTAAGGTTCAAGGTATGGGAACAATCCAACTCAAGTTGTCTGATAACTGCGAATTCCTATTGCAAGGAGTGAGGTATGTCCCTGAACTTAGAAGAAATCTTTTGTCTATAAGCATGTTTGATAAGTTGGGTTATGTGATTGTAATTGAACATGGTATGCTTAAGATTTCTAGAGGTGCTATGATAATTAAGGGGGCCAAGGTTAATGGTTTGTACATTTTGTGTGGTTCCACTGTAATTAGTCATGCATCAATAGCTAACCAATCACTAGAAAGTGAGTCTAAGGTGTGGCATCATAGGTTTGATCATGTTGGTAAGAAAGGTAATCAACTAGGATCTAAACCAAGGGTCTTAAGAACTAACAATAGCCTGGAGTTTGGTTTAGAGCAGTGTGATAAGTTTTGCAGGAAGAAAGGAGGCAAGAGTCGCAAAACCGTCACAAGTACTTCGCAGCCAAAGGGCATGGTTGTGAGGACAGGTTGAGGAGTTTGTCTTCAGGTGGAGGCTCAAGTCGCTTCATCAGCAGAGATGTCACGTTTGTTGAGAAAAGAATGGCCATAGCAAACAAGGACATTGAAGGAAGCAGTGCAGAAAAAGTGAGCAGTGAGACAGCTCAGCTTGAGGTGGAGTTTCCGAGTAAAGTTACAAGTGAAGACAGTCCAAAACAAGAGAAAGAAGATGTTGAAGATCAACCAGCACACGAGGAATCAGTTTGTCAGCTAGCAAAGGAAAGGAGAGAAAGCAAGAGAGTATCTCCTAAAGGATTCAAAGGTGCAGATTTGATCAGTTTCGCTCCAAGTGCTACTCAAGGGATTGAAGGCTCACAATCAAAGGATCCAGTGCAGAGGGGTCAAGGAGAAGCAAAGGAGAGCAGCAAGTTTCATGAAGTAGATGTGGTGGAGGCAAGTGTAGTTGCAAGTGAGAAGTATGCAACAGAAAAGAAATCCATGGATAAGTTTGCAAGGTCACCACCAAGGATCAAGTTCAAGAGGCGCTTGGATTTGATCAAACTTCAGAGAAATTGATGAAGTTAAGTGGGGGAGCAACCATATCAGAGTATGAATGTTGAAACTCTGAGTTTGATTGGAGAGATTTGGAGTCAAGGTGGAGAATTGTAAGTTGGTGACTCAAAATCAAGTTTTACTGGACGCAGACTGTTGGACGTAGGTGTTGGATGCAGACTGTTGGACGCAGGCGTTGGATGCAGACGTTGGACGCAGATGTAGAAGCTGAAGAAGACACTCTCAACACAGACGTGCAGGGGTTCCTTCACTGGCTCAAATTCGCTTAAGCGAAATTCCCAGGCTAAGCGAGCAGGTTGCAACAGAAAACGGTTATAAGTTCGTTTTGAAGCAGTTCCGCAAGGGGGTTGATCATTCACTTGCTTTGAGGGTTTGAAACACGAAGTGGGTGAGTTGAGAGCTCTGCTAGGGTTTCTTGTATTGGGAAAACACTTGTGAGGATCAATTGGGATTGAGAGAAGATTCATGAGTGATTAGCAAGGTGGGTCTCAAGGGTAATGTTCTTGCATGAACACATAGGAACCACAGAGAACGTATTGCTAAGAGGTTAACTCAGTTGTACTTGTATCTCATTGATCATAGTGAAGAATTTGGTTGCTCTCTCCCGTGGATGTAGGCTACACTGGCCGAACCACGTAAATCCGGTGTTCAATCTCTTCTCCCTAAACTCTTTACGTTTCGTTTGATTTCTGTTCTTGCGATTCGTTTAGCGTTTGTTCTGTGATTTAGTTTACTGCAATCTGCGTTTTGTTCCATTGTTCGTTCTACTCGCTCTCTGTATTGCTTGATCGTAGGATTCGTTCTATTTCCACACAATTCGAACCAACAAGTTCAAATATGCTTGAATAGTTGGACCAAGGATTGAATTGATTACTAGCTGAAAGGAATTGTAACAATATGACTATGGTGTGCTGGATTCTTATAACTAACATTCCTAGGATGTTCATTGATTTAGGTGAAAACAAAATATATCTATGCTCATTAATTTTTCTAATCAAGCTTGTGTGACAATGATGTTATTATATGACTTGTGTGTTGGAACCAAATTGGTTAAAAGCATTTCTAATGCAAAAATTCCCTAAGTGGTTTTATGGTTTTGATGATAACAAAGTTTATTAAGGATTTTACAAAGTCTGCTGACAAGCTCTTGTAGGTACAACAATAATAAGTCCATCGTCCAATATGACATTGGCACATACACACAGTCTGAGAGCTTTGCGTCCAATAATAAGTTCATTATGACATTTGCAGATATACACACAGTCTGAGAGCTTTGCGTCCAATGATGTTCTGCGTGCAATGATTAGCATAAGGCAATACTGTTCTGCGTCCAATGATCAGTATAAGGCAATACAGACAGTACTGCTCTGCGTCCAATAGAGCACAATGGCAAAAGTCCATCAGTCAACTGCCCTGCGTCAAATGGAACAGAATTACAAAAGTCCAATAATCTGCATGAGGCAATACATACAATACTGCCTTGCGTCCAATGGAGCATAAGTGCATAAGTCCAATAGTCAGCATAAGGCTATACAACTGAAACGAACTAAGTCAAAACGGTAAGCATATGGATGAATGAATGTCATATACAAATGGTAAACAAAGGTATGCGTCCATTTGTTAAAAGGACTGAAAGTCCAATATATTCTACATGCTGCGTCCAATACATTCTATATGCTGCGTCCAAAACGCAGAGTCCATAACTTGCTATTTATTGCTCTTACATTTAATATGGAACATATTTATTGAGCAAATGATTTGAAATAAATAGCTGTATACAATGCTTTTCTGTACAAAGCACTGTGGACTCTGATTAATTAAGTATATCTCTGAACACATCTTTCGACTTTGGAAAGTGTATTCTCTCTGTCTCAATAAAATATTACTATTAACCACTGTACAATTGAGACTTTGAGTACAGGTTGCTTCTGATTTAGGAGAAAGAAACGCAGACATACACACTGAAGTAGAACTCCTCAGAGCAACGGGAAAATAGCATTTAATGCTATTAGAGAACGGTCATATTTATGAAGGCTGAAGCTGAGCTTTTCGAAGAACAAGTCTGAAGCTTCATCAAAGCCTATAAATACCGTGAACAAGAAGAAGAATACAAGAGACTGGAAAAAGAAAAGAAAAGAGCTGAACCGCTGTGCAATTTGTTATACTCTGTATAGAAAGTCTTGTATATTTGTGTTTCTTCTTGTAAAAGAGAGTTTGCTTAACTCTCGAAGTGCTTAAGTTTTTCATATCCTCACTTGTGTGAGTTAGACAACACTTTAAGTCAAAACACTCTGCTGAGTTGTTTGAGCCTGGAGAGGCTAGGTGTGCAAAGAATACTCGTTGTAAGGCCTGAAGAGGCTGTTGAAGAATACTTGTATTCTATCTGTTTGATAGTGAAATCTCTCTAGTTTGAGGGGACTGGATGTAGCTCTTAGGAAAGGGTGAACCAAGATAAAAACTTGTATTATTCCTTCTTTCCCTTAACTCTTATTATTTCTGTGCACTCTTATTATTTCTGTGCTTATTCTAACCGTGGGGATTGAATTGATTTTACTTCAACAAGTTTTTTTTTCATACACTTTAAATCACACAAAGAAAAACAAGTTTTAAACTAAGTGGAAGCCTCTGCGTCCAATCTTTTTGTGCGTCCAGTGTTTCACAACTCTGTGCGTCCAATATTTCAGTACGCTGTGCGTCCAACGTTTTCACAAGCCAGCGTCCAACATTTGCAAAAAGTTTTAAAAGCTTAGAAACGCAATTCAACCCCCCCCTTCTTGTGTTTCATCCTGTTACCTTCATTGTGTGCTGACTTTTAGTGTCCATCTGGTGGAGCTACAAGGAACTGAATATGATCATTTATGACATGTCTATGTTTTCCTTTACCATCAAGAGTTTTACAAATGTTCTCATTGAAGTTGTTCTATATTGTATTGACTTCATTTTGTAGGTAACAGGATGAAACACGCGAAGGGGGGGTTGAATTGTGTTTCTAAGCTTTTAAAACTTTTCGCAAATGTTGGACGCTGCCTTGTAAAAACGTTGGACGCACAGCGTACTGAAATATCGGACGCACAGAGTTTTGAAACACTGGACGCACAACGTTGGACGTTCAGCATTCTCAACATTGGACGATGAACAGTATTTCACAATACTGATCATTGGACGCAGAGCTCTTGTTGTCCTTTCCAGTGCCAATATTGGATGATGACTTCAACATTGGACGCAAGGCTTCTCAGACTTTGAATATGAGCCAATGTCATGATGAACTAATTTATTGGACGCAGACTGCAACATCCTTCAATAAACTTAGTTATACATTGAAAACACCTTAAGACAATTTATTTATCCTTTGTAAAAACCTTAATACATTTTGTTATCATCAAAACCATAAAATCACTTAGGGAGTATTTGTATTAAAAATACTTTTAACCAATTTGGTTCCAACAATCTCCCCCTTTTTGATGATGACAAACATTATTAAGTTTTACAAACAATAAAGCACATAAACTAGATATATAAACAGAAATTTTCTAAGGGAAACTCCCCCTGAGATAAACGTCTCAGTTTTTCCTTACTCTTCTCCCCCTGAGATAAACATCTCATGGTTTTGGATATTCAATATACTCAGAGTACCTGAAAATTTCTTTTACTCATAAAAACAAGATTAGTCCAATAAAAAGCAAATAGCTTATCAGATAATAGACCAAATTAGAACATGGTAATAAGACTACTGCAACGCAATCAGACTTAATCCCATATTCTTCTCATATATTCTTCTTTCTTTCTAAAACTTAATCCCATATTCTTTCTCCCCCTTTTGTCATCAGGCAAAAAGGTTCACAGAACATCATAGTCCAAAGACAATACGAAAATCAGAGAGAAATGAATCATTTTAAAACTGGCTTTGAGCTTTTAAAACATAATTCTTTTAAAACATAAAAACCCTTTTTCTTCTCCCTTTTTCTAAACAAGCTTTCTCAAACAGAAATGATTTTAGAAAAGATGCCAAACGAAGAGAAATCTGAATCAAGTTTATAGAGATAATAGTAAGTTTTTCTTGAAAACATGAATAATCATCAAACTGAAAATTACTGCAAAGCATTTGTAAGATACCAACTGTAAAATATATCTTTATGAAAAAAAAGATTGGACTCAGCGTGGGATGACTAAGATGTGAAAGCTTTCTTTAAAAAATTCTAAGTCTCAAATAGACTGTCGTGTCCTATTGGACTCTAGTCACATTGGACTCAGACTCAGCTTGAGCATATTGGACGCTAAACATCAGTCTTTTATAAAGTGCATATTCAAATGCTTCCTTATAAAAATGAATCTATCTACAGAGAGGGGTTTTGTAAATATATCTGCCCATTGATTTTCAGTGCTAACAAACTGAATATCAAATGTTCCCTTCTGCACATAGTCTCTAATAAAATGATGTTTAATTTCTATATGCTTAGCTCTTGAGTGTAAGATTGGGTTCTTAGATAAATTGATTGCAGCAGTATTATCACAAAGAACAGAAATCTTACTCTCGAAGATGTTGTAGTCCTCCAATTGATGTTTAATCCATAAGAGCTGAGAACAACAACTTGCAGCAGAGACATATTCAGCTTCAGCTGTAGATAATGCAATTGTGCTTTGTCTCCTGCTTGTCCATGATACTAAATTGGATCCAATAAAATGGCATCCTCCGCTGGTGCTTTTTCTTTCAAGCCTGTCTCCAGCATAATCAGCGTCACAGAATCCTACTAATCTGCATTAACTCAGAGAATTCTCTACATAGAGATTCATCAGTAGCGCCAAAAATGATATCATCTACATAAATTTGTACTATGATGAAATGTGAGTCTATGGATTTTCTGAAAAGAGTATTATCAACTTTTCCTCTTGAAAAACCATTTTCCATTAGAAAAGAACTCAGTTTTTCATACCAAGCTCGAGGAGCTTGCTTAAGGCCATAAAGAGCCTTTTTTCAATTTAAAAAGATGGTTTGGAAAAGTTTGATCCTCAAAGCCAGGGGGCTGCTCAACATAGACTTCCTCTGTTATTATACCATTCAGAAAAGCACTCTTTACATCCATTTGAGAAAGCCTCATATCATGTTGGGCAGCAAATGAAAGTAAAATGCGAATGGCTTCTATTCTAGCTACTGGAGCAAAGGTTTCAGTAAAATCAATACCTTCCTGTTGTGAGTAGCCTTGAGCAACTAACCTTGCTTTGTTTCTCACAACTTTACCTTCTTCGTCCAGTTTGTTTCTGAATACCCATTTGGTTCCAATGATGGACTTATCTTCAGGTGGGGCTGTAACGCCCTCATTTTGTTTCATGTTGTCTCTTTTCACTTTGTGTGTGTTTCTAATTTATCTAATTTTATTAGATTATGTTCCATTTATATATTTATATTATAGTATATTAATTTTAGATCTCAAAAATATTTATTTCAAAATATAATACAATAAGCTCTTTAGCCCACTTGTGCTCCCAAAAGCAAAACCCAAACTTATGAACTATTCTTCCTTCCCTTCCAGCAGCATTTGGGCGCCCCACACAGCCCCAAAAATCTGAATTTGTGCCCACGTGCTCATACCTTGAAAGTCTTGGTTGGAAGAAATGTTAAAACACCTTTAACTCTTAGTTTATTCCAAATTAATACCACTTTTCTCTAAGCTAATCTTGGCCCTCCATTTCCTTTTGGTTCAGCCGAACTTATACAAGGGAAGGTGAGACAGAAAACTCATATTCCTCATTTGTATCTTGCTCCTAAAGAAAACCATACTTTTCTCTCTAAGTTCCAAGCTTTCACTAAGCCTTTTCCTTAGTGTTCACAGAGCTTTTGAACTTCAAGCTTCACAAAAGAAGGTTGGTTGATGATTCTAAACCATAAAACCTTCTCATTTTTCCATTATCTCCATTCTTTGAATTTTTGATCATGTGTTCTTCCATGTTTAAAGCCATGCTTTACTCTTTTGGTATAGGTTTACACCTTGTGAACCAAGAGACTTGAAAAACCACTCCTTGATATAAGTTTTCAAGGGCTTGAGTAAGTTATCACCCCCTCCTTTCTTTTTCTTCTTAGGGTTTTGGTTTTTCCACAAAGAAAGTATATTTATGCTTGTATGTTGTATTATATTGTAAAAAGGGATTCTGATACTAGTGGAACAACCAAGCTGTGGAGAAGTGATTTTAGGACTCAGGTTGTCTTCAAGAGGTAAGTGGGATGTTATTCTAAAAGACATAATTTTTATGTAGTAGTATGTTGATTTATGGCTTGATTGTGTTACTGCCTACTGGATGTATTTGATTAATATGTATTTCATGTACTTTGATTTGGGATTTGGTTTGATGAGATTATTTAAGCGTGGTAAGAGAGTTTAGAAACTTTAATGAAAAAGTTTTATAAATGAAAACAAAGAATTTAATGAGGATTCCAGAAAACACTGGACGCAGAAAACACTGGACGCAGAAACACTGGACGCAGAAAACACTGGACGCAGAAAACACTGGACGCAGAAACATTGGACGCAGAAAACACTGGACGCAGAAACAGTGGACGCAGAAACATTGGACGCAGAAAACATTGGACGCAGAAACATTGGACGCAGAAACATTGGACGCAGAAACATTGGACGCAGAAACATTGGACGCAGAAACATTGGACGCAGAAATATTGGACGCAGAGACTGACTCAGACATTGGACGCAGAGACTGACTCAAATCATTGGACGCAGACACTGACTCAAACATTGGACGCAGACTTTGGACTCAAACATTGGACGCAGACTTTGGACTCAAACATTGGACGCAGACTTTGGACTCAAACATTGGACGCAGACATTGGACTCAAACATTGGACGCAGACATTGGACTCAAAACATTGGACGCAGACATTGGACTCAGACTTTGGACTCAAACATTGGACGCAGACATTGGACTCAAACATTGGACGCAGACATTGGACTCAAAACATTGGACGCAGACATTGGACTCAAACATTGGACGCAGACATTGGACTCAAAACATTGGACGCAGACATTGGACTCAAACATTGGACGCAGAAACTGGACTCAAACACTGGACGTAGGAACTGGTTTTCTGGGGTCAAAATTATACTTATAAAAGGCTATGTGGTTTTAACAAATACGTATGTATTAAGGGGTATTTTTCATAAATGTGATGAGCTTTACACGTCGTTGGAAAAGAGTCCAAAAACGTGGCGATGTTGAGATTCTTGAAATAAGGATCTTTCTGTGATTTGCAATTGAATTTGTCATTTTGCATTTAAGATGTGGGCTTTTGCCTAAGAATTGAGCATACAATCCTATGGTGATGGATTGAGAATAAGTATAGTCTGACTATAAGTCCTTGAGGGCATTCAGGTTGCGAAATTCTCAATGGTCTTGCGGTGAATCCCCTTGTGCCGAGAAGAGTAGCATACCCGGCTTGAATGATCCTGACCGACTGCCTTATTTATGATGTGGTGCACGAGTTAGCACAATGGGCCATACCGAATAGATGACAACGAGGGCTAAGAGATGGTCAAGTTGCATTTATGTTAGGTACAAGCTCCGCCATATCGCTTAATTAGTTGAGGAAGAGAAGTCTCCATGGAGCAGTGCACCGGTGTGATAAGAGACGATTGAAGTGTCATGCATATATATATCTTGATTGAGAGAGATGATTTTGTGATGATGTGTGTTGGGTGTTTGTGAACTTAGAGTAAAGTTTTCAAATGATATTTGCTTATTTTTGAAGTATGATAAGTAGTATTTTTTTTCCTCTTACTATGTATGTTTTGTGATCGTGACTTTGGGAGAAACTCACCCTTGCCTATATGTTTTGTGCCCTTCGGGACATGATTCATATAGATTGATTTCTAGCTGAGTGGACTAGACAGGACTCGAAGAACGAGACGTGCACTGAAGACGTGTCAACAAGGTGGAAGGACGGGCGAGTCCTAGTTTTGTTGGGAGTTTTTCTTATTTGAACTTTTTGTAGAAGTTCTTAGTGCTTGACCAGCATAGAGAGTTTGTACTGTTTTGGGAAAGGGATTTCTTGTATATGGTATGTTCTATCATAAATGAATACGTTTTAGTTCCTGTGTCATTTTCTGGTTGGTGTTTATTCTCACAAAGTTTTTTTCTTTTAAAAAGAAACAAAATTGACAGAGAAAATCCATTTGTGAAAATTAAATAAATTTTGACAGCGTTTTTCGAAAGAAGAATTAAAAGAAAGATTCTAATTTCCGCATTAGAGGTTCAGTTACGAAGTGTAATGCCTCCTGAGAAAGGGGTGTTACAGGGGCTACCGGCGTCCAAACATCACTTCGTTTGAATTGATTCAGCTCCTCCTGCATTGCCAAAATCCATCCTTCGTCCAATAGGGCTTCATCTATGTTTTTGGGCTCCAATTCAGAGATGAATGCAACATCAGTTTGTTCTCTGAATGTGGACCTTGTTCTGACTTTATCATCTGCATTCCCAATGATTTGATCTTCAGGATGATAAGTCTTAAAGTGCCAGCTTCTTCCACTTCCAGTATTGGACGCATCACAGTTTTCTGCGTCTGGTCCATTTTCTTCATTCTTAGGTGATCTTAAGCTTTGGGTCTTGGAACATAGACCTTTCTCCTGTTATGTGTAGTAAGCAGCCACTGTCTAGGTGCCATGACCGGAGTTGTCTTCCTCCCATCAAGTATATCTGCAACAGGAATTATCATACTTTTTGGTACCCAGATTGACTTGGGTCCTTTCTTGTTAGTCCTAGGTCTGCGTCCAGGCATGTTCCTTTTATAATGGACGCATGTCGAGGTGACATGTCCAGCCTTTCCACATTGACCACAGTATAAATTGAATTTTGAAGGACTTTTAGAAACTTTTGGTTTTGGTTTTTCATAACCCAAACCACTTTTGTCAGAAGGTTTTCTCTGAATTTTTAAAATTTGATCAAGCTTTTCAGAGCTACTGACAAATTTGGACAATCGTCCAGTGAGTTCATTTACTTCTTGTTGAAGTACTTGTACTTCACAGGAAGTATTGGACTCAGAATCTTTTTGAGATACATCTTTGAGTTGACTTACTTGAAGTCTTAACTCTTCATTATCTGATTTGAGTACTTTGTTTTCTAAAGTAAGCTTTTCAAAATCTTTGGTTATTAGAGAAAACTTTTTCTTTAAGGATCTGTACTCATCAGATAGAATGGATGAATCTCTAAGAAGATCATCAAAATTATTTCTTAATTCAGAATAAGAAATTACCTCTTCTTCGTCCTCACTGTCAGTAGAAGATAGACTTGCCTTTAGGCAGAGATTAGCTTCTTCTTTATCCTCATCATCAGAGGAATCATCAAGATCCTCCCATGTTGCCATGAGACCTTTCTTCTTCTTGAAGAACTTCTTCTTTGTTCTTTCTGCCTCAGGACAATCTGACATGTAGTGGCCTGGTTTCTTGCATCCATAGCACACCACTTGACTTTCCTCCTTTTGCTCAGCTTCCTTTTGTGGAAATCTTCTGTTGAATTGCTTCCTTCTGAAGCCACCCTTCTTTTTCCACATAGACTTTATTTTTCTAGAGATGAAGGAGAGTTCATCATCATCTGAACCTTCTTCTCCTTCTGAGCTGCATGATTCTTCATCAGAATCATTGGCCTTCAAGGCTTTTGAGGTGCTCCCTTTTTGAGCTTTAAGAGCAATGGTCTTTGCCCTTTTTTCTGTTCCCTCTTCATTGAGCTCAAGCTCATGTACTTTGAGTGAGAGCCTAGAAGATTCTCCATGGCAAGAGTGGAAAGATCCCTTGCTTCTTGTATGGCAGTCACCTTGGGTCTCCATTGTCTTGGCAGACTCCTTAGGATTTTCCTGATATGCTCCTGGGTTGTGTAGATTTTTCCCAAGGACCTCAGGTTGTTAATGATTGTTTGGAATCGTCCAAACATCTGATCAATAGTCTCGTGATCCTCCATTTTGAATAGTTCATATTGATGAACTAGCATGCTGATTTTGGACTCACGGACTTGAGACGATCCTTCATGTGCCAAAGCTAGAGTGTCCCACATCTCCTTGGTAGTGGTGCAGCTGTGCACCTTGTCATATTCTGACTTTGTAATGGCACACATCAGATAGTGCCTTTGTTGGAACCAAATTGGTTAAAAGTGTTTTTAATACAAAAACTCCCTAAGTGATTTTATGGTTTTGATGATAACAAAATGTATTAAGGTTTTTACAAAGGATAATCAATATGTATTAAGCTTGTACAATGTATAACAATGCTGCCTAACTAAGCTTATTGCAGTCTGCGTCCAATCAGTTCTTCATGACATTGGCTGGCATTCAAAGTGAGCCTTGCGTCCAATGTTGGCACTGGAATGGACACAAGAGTTCTGCGTCCAATGTTTTAGCAGAAGGAAGAATTCTGCGTCCAATGGTTGAGCAGAAGGAAGAGTTCTGCGTCCAGTGATTTTGGCAGAAGGAAGTTACTGATATAAGAGGCAAAGCAGTTCTGCGTCCAATAACAAGTAATGTTGTGCGTCCAATGCTTCAGCACAGTTCGTCCAATGAACAGTGCGTCCAATAATTGAGAACAATGCACAAGGACAATTTCATGCGTCCAATAATTCAGTACAAGTAATCATGTCATGGAGACATTCTACTCTCTGCGTCCAATGATTTCCAAAGAAGCAGAACCAGTGAGAATGCGTCCAATGATACTGATTCTTGACCTCAGATAAGAATTGTTCAATGGACTCTGAGAGCTATGCGTCCAATAATCATTATGAGACCATGCGTCCAATGATTCTATGCGTCCAATAAACAGTATAAGGCAATACTGCTCTGCGTCCAATGCAACACGCAGTCTGAGAGCTTTGCGTCCAATAACCAGTAGGAGACAATGCACTGTTCTGCGTCCGATAATGAAGAAGGAAAATAACAAAGTGTTCCACAAGCAATGCAACAGAATGGAACAAGTTCATTATCTACTGTTCTGCGTCCGATAAATGAGAAGAACAAGAACAAAGTGTTACACGATGAATGAAGCAAAGTAGGACAAGTTCTCAGTCTTCTATTCATCGTCCAATGAAGCAGATTGACAAAGGTACATCAAACAACTGTCCTGCGAAGCAGAAGAACAAATGTACAACAATACTGCTTGCGTCCAATGGAACATAAAGGCAATGGCAAAAGTCCAATTATCAGCATGAGGCAATAAGTCCCATACTGCCTTGCGTCCAATGAAATGAAATGGTAAGCATGAGGATGCGTCCAATGATGAATGAATATCATATGCAAATGGTAAGTACAAGGTATGCGTCCATTTGCTAGAAGGACTGAAAGTCCAATGATTTCTACATGCTGCGTCCAATACGCAGAATCTATTACTTGCTATTTATTGCTCTTGCATTTAATATGAAACATATTTATTGAGCAAATGATTTGAAATAAATAGCTGTATGCAATGCTTTTCTGAACAACCTTGTCAGCGTTTTTGAACGTACTTTTGAAAAGCATAAAGCACTGTGGAAAGTGTACTAAGAGAGAGAATGTACTCTTAGATCTCTGAACACATCTTTCTGCTTTACACAGTGTATTCTCTCTGTCTCAATAAGATATTACTATTAACCACTGTACAATTGAGACTTTGAGTACAGGTTGCTTCTGATTAAGGAGAAAGAACCGCAGACTTGCTTACTGAAGTAGATCTCCTCAGAGCAACGGGAAAATAGCATTTAATGCTATTTGAGAACGGTAATATTTATGAAGGCTGAAGCTGAGCTTTTCGAAGAACAAGTCTGAAGCTTCACAACACATATAAATACCGTGATACAAGAAGAAGAAGACAACAATCGTGGGAGATAATGAGAACGAACTTGAACAATAGAAGAGACTGAACTGCTGTGCAAATACTCTGTATAGAAAGTCTTGTATATTTGTCTTTCTTCTTGTAAATAGAGAGTTTGCTTAACTCTCGAAGTGCTTTAGATTTCATATCCTCACTTGTGTGAGTTAGACAGCACTTGATATCAAAACACTCTGCTGAGTTGTTTGAGCCTGGAGAGGCTTGACTGTAAAAGAATACTTGATTTAGCCTGAAGAGGCTGCGTCCAAAGAATACTTGTGTTTAGCCTGGAGAGGCTGTGTGCAAAGAATACTTGGGATTTAGCCTGAAGAGGTTGTGTGCAAAGAATACTTGTACCTATCTGGTTTGATAGTGAAATCTCTCTAGTTTGAGGGGACTGGACGTAGCTCTTAGGAAAGGGTGAACCAGTATAAAAACTTGTGTTATTTCTTCTTTCCCTTAACTCCTTTTATATCTGTGTTTATTACTAACAAAGGGGATTGAATTGATTTTGTTTAAACAAGTTTTTCATACACATTAAATCGGACAAAGAGAACAAGTTTTTCAAACTAAAAGGGAAGCATACTGTGCGTCCAATCTTTAGAAAACCTGTGCGTCCAGTTTTTATAAAGACTCTGTGCGTCCAGTGTTTTATAACTATTGTGCGTCCAATATTTCAGAAAACGCTGTGCGTCCAATATTTTACCATTCTGTGCGTCCAGTGTTTTAAGCACTCTGTGCGTCCAATATTTCAGAAAACACTGTGCGTCCAATATTTGAACTAAGCTGTGCGTCCAACGTTTTTAACAGCCAGCGTCCATATTTGCGAAAAGTTTTAAAAGCTTAGAAACACAATTCAACCCCCCCTTCTTGTGTTTCATCTTGTTACCTACAGCCTTGCCTTTGAGTTCAGCTGGAATCTGGTCCATTGATCTTGTGTCCACTAAGCTCTTGGTATTTGTTGACCTGCTTCATTTACTGGAGCAGTGTAGCCAGTTTCCACAACATCCCATAAATCTATATTCTGCGCATCAAAGAATGTGATCATTCTTTGCTTCCAGTAGTCGTATTCATTTCCATTGAACAGTGGTGGCCTGTTCACAGCTTGTCCCTCGTTCTCCATGGATCTTTGCTTCTCTGCACTGTTAGGTGCTCAACCCCTAGAGACCAGGCTCTGATACCAACTGTAGGTAGTGCTCAACCCCTGGAGACCAGGCTCTGATACCAACTGTAGGTAACAGGATGAAACACAAGAAGTGGGGGTTGAATTGTGTTTCTAAGCTTTTAAAAACTTTTCACAATGTTGGACGCTGGCTGGTGAAAAACGTTGGACGCACAGCTTATTTGAAAACTGGACTCACAGTGTTTTGAAGTATTGGAAGCACAGGGTGTTAAAACATTGGACGCACAGAGTGCTAAAACACTGGACTCACAGAGTTGTGAAATATCGGACGCACAGAAAGATTGGACGCAGAGGATTCCCTCTTAGTTTGAAAAACTTGTTTTCTTTGTCCGATTTGAAGTGTATGAAAAACTTGTTGAAATAAAATCAATTAAATGCCCTTGTTTAGTAATAAGCACAGATATAAAAAGAGTTAAGGGAAAGAAGAAATAACACAAGTTTTTATCCTGGTTCACTCTTTCCTAAGAGCTACGTCCAGTCCCCTCAAACTAGAGAGATTTCACTATCAACCTGATAGAATACAAGTATTCTTTGCACACAGCCTCTCCAGGCTAAATCCCAAGTATTCTTTGCACACAGCCTCTCCAGGCTAAATCCCAAGTACACAGCCTCTCCAGGCTAAATCACAAGTATTCTTTGCACACAGCCTCTTCAGGCTAAATCAAGTATTCTTTTACAGTCAAGCCTCTCCAGGCTCAAACAACTCAGCAGAGTGTTTTTTGATTTAAGTGCTGTCTAACTCACACAAGTGAGGATATGAAAACTAAAGCACTTCGAGAGTTAAGCAAACTCTCTTTTACAAGAAGATAGAAAATATACAAGACTTTCTATACAGAGTATAACAAATTGCACAGCAGTTCAGCTCTTTCTTTTTCTTTTTCCAGTCTCTTGTATTCTTCTTCTTGTTCACGGCATTTATAGGCTTTGATGAAGCTTCAGACTTGTTCTTCGAATAGCTCAGCTTCAGCATTCATAAATATTACCGTTCTCTAATAGCATTAAATGCTATTTTCCCGTTGCTCTGAGGAGATCTACTTCAGTGAGCATGTCTGCGTTTCTTTCTCCTTAATCAGAAGCAACCTGTACTCAAAGTCTCAATTGTACAGTGGTTAATAGTGATATCTTATTGAGACAGAGAGAATACACTGTGTAAAGCAGAAAGATGTGTTCAGAGATATAAGAGTACATTCTCTCTCTTAGTACACTTTCCACAGTGCTTTATGCTTTTCAAATGTACGTTCAAAAACGTTGACAATAGATTGTACAGAAAAGCATTGCATACAGCTATTTATTTCAAATCATTTGCTCAATAAATATGTTTCATATTAAATGCAAGAGCAATAAATAGCAAGTAATGGACTCTGCGTTTTGGACGCAGCATATAGAATGTATTGGACTTTCAGTAATTTTAACAAATGGACGCATACCTTTGCTTACCATTTGTATACGATATTCATTCATTCATTGGACGCATCCTCATGCTTACCATTTCATTCCATTGGATGCAAGGCAGTATTGGACTTATTGCCTCATGCTGATAATTGTACTTTTGCTCCATTGGACGCAAGGCAGTATTGCACTTCTGCTCCATTGGTCGCAGGGCAGTTGATTGTTGGCCTTTTCCAATTCTGTTCCATTGGACGCAGAACAGTCTTTTGTCATTCTTCTTCATTGGACGCAGAACAGTTGACTGATGGACTTGTCCTATTCTGCTTCATTGGACGCAGGCAATGTTGTGCATATTGCCCTATGCTGATCATTGGACTTTTGTCCTTCTGATACATTGGACGCATACTCACTGGTTCTGCTTCTTTGGAAATCATTGGACGCAGAGAGTAGTATTGTCTCCACGAGTGATTCCTTGTACTTCTGCGATTCTGCTTCTATAGAAAACACTGGACGCAGAGAGTAGCATTGCCTCCTACTGATTATTGGACGCAGAACATCATTGCCTCATATTGTTTATTGGACGCAGAGCTCTCAGACTGCGTATTGCATTGGACGCAGAACAGTATTGCCTTATACTGATCATTGGACGCAGCATTCTGAACATTGGACTTATAGCTTCAATGCCTTCTCATGAATATTGGACGTAGAGCTGCTTATGCTTATGCTGAACATTGGACTCAGAATTGTCTTTGCCTTATGCTGAATATTGGACGATGAACAGTATCTGAATATTGGACGTTCAGCATTCTCAACATTGGACGATGAACAGTATTTCACAATACTGATCATTGGACGCAGAGCTCTTGTTGTCCATTCCAGTGCCAATATTGGATGATGACTTCAACATTGGACGCAAGGCTTCTCAGACTTTGAATATGAGCCAATGTCATGATGAACTAATTTATTGGACGCAGACTGCAACATCCTTCAATAAACTTAGTTATACATTGAAAACACCTTAAGACAATTTATTTATCCTTTGTAAAAACCTTAATACATTTTGTTATCATCAAAACCATAAAATCACTTAGGGAGTATTTGTATTAAAAATACTTTTAACCAATTTGGTTCCAACATGTATTGCCTCATGCTGATCATTGGACTTTTGCCATTTTGCTTCATTGGACGCAGGGCAGTGTTGGACGTATTGCCTTATACTGATCATTGGACTTTTGTCATTTTGCTCCATTGGACGCAGAGTGTAGCATGTCTCCATGAGTGATTACTTGTACTTCTGCAATTCTGCTTCATTGGACGCAGAGTGTATAGCATGTCTCCATGACTTGGATACTTATAGGTTCTGCTTCTTTGGACGCAGAGCATCTTTGGACACATTGCCTCATACTGATTATTGGACGCAGAGCATCATTGGACGCAGAGCTCTCAGAGTCCATTGGATAATACTTACCCGAGGTCAAGTATCAGTGTCATTGGACGCATCACTCTTGGACTGTACATATATGTGCCAATGTCACACTGGACGATGGACTTATCTTTGTTGTAAAAGCCTTAATAAACTTTGTTATCATCAAAGCCACAAAACCACTTAGGGAATTTTTGCATTAGAAATGCTTTTAACCAATTTGGTTCCAACACATTTTATTGGTCTTGATAATGATAATATATTTTAATATTTATCACTTGATTTATCAAAACATATATTATCATTTTTTTTGTCTGTTGGTTAATGTGCCTAAAAAATAAGAAGAAGAAGAAGAAGAAGATAAAAGGACTCTTGTTTATCAAAACAAAAAATAAAAGGAAATTTAGCTAACATAAAAAATGGAAGCATTGGCGGGAATACTCAATGATATCTCAATTAATTAATTATATCACATATATTAAAATTTCTGTTAATATAACAATAACAATAGATAACAATATATTACTTTACTCCCTACTGTACGAGGGCCTACCCACGGTCTCTTTTTATTTTGGTCGTAAGAATCATAAAGTCAGGGGTGGTGGTAAATACACCCCACACTTTTTAGAAATACACCCCACTTAATGCTGAAATTCCAAAAACAACCTCAAAATTCGCGTGCATTCCGGAAACTCGAGTTTCCGGAATGCAATTGCATTCCGGAAACTGGAGTTTCCGGAATACAAAATTGACTGGAGTCATTCCGGAATACAATCCAGAATTCAAAAAATTGCATTCCGGAAACCAAAATTGCATTCCGGAAACTCCAGTTTCCGGAAACTCCAGTTTCCGGAATATATGCGAAATTATGGGGTGCATAGCCCAAAACGTGATAAAACAAAGGATAATTTTGGAATTTCAGCATTTAAGTGGGGTGGATGGCAAATAAGGGTGGATGTATTTACCAATTCCCTAAAGTCAGAGCCGAAAACGCCCAATAGAAACAACAAACACTGGGTTAAGGACCCAGGCCCATTGACCATGATCCGGCACATCAATGGATTCCTTTGTTTGCAGTGCAATAAGTAATCCCCTATATATTGACCAAAAAAAAAAATGTAATCCCTTTTATGTTGACTTAAAAAAAAAAGTAACCCCGTATATATATATATATATACTATACATCAGAACGCCAACCCTATCCCCCACCAAGCATAATTCACGAAGCAGTGCACAGCATCTCTCTCATAATGCCGCCGCGTTGGGAGGATTTGGTGAAACGGGTACCCCATCTGGCCCGCGCCCTGCCCCCGGGTGGCTTGAAGCCCATAGAGAACATCAAGGACCCCCACCTGGAAGAACTCGCCAAGTTCGCCTTCGCCGAGCACAACAAGCGATCTGGCGCCGACCTCAAGTTCGCCAAGGTCATCTGTGGTTTCGTCCAGGTCGTCTCTGGCTGGAACTATAGACTCACCCTCGCCTCCAAGGGCCACGGAGTACACGTAGCCACCGTGTGGGAGCAGCCATGGGCTAACTTCAGGGAGCTCACTTCCTTCGTCCCGGAATCTGAGTCTTTTTTTAAATAAATGTTGTTGTTGGTTATCTTTCCTCTTTATTGTTTTTTTGTTGTTGTTATTATTGTTGTTATACCAATAAAAGTTTGTGTTTTGATGGATTTTGAATCTAAATTTATGATCGTGTATGTACGAACTTTCTTGCAGTTAGGATTTTCTGGAAAATTCTTCCAACTTCTTGTTAAGTTCAGTAACTCATAAAACCATAAAAACTAGACACAGGCTTTGGGAGAATCCTCTGTTATCAATCAATCAATCAATTGTATATTTATGATTTCTCCACTGTTACCTATACTTGTCACTAATATGCATTCATTTCAGCCGAATAATCAATTAATCATTTAAGGGGGAATGACGGAATGTATTGCTTGAGCTCTCGATTCCTATGCATAGGCTCTGCTCACAGTTTTGCAGCTTACAAGTTCATGAATATTCTTTACATTGATTTTCTTATTGCTGCAGCCTCACCCTTTCCGTAATTAGTTATCTTATTTGTTTAGAGAGTATACATACTATTTTTTTTTAGTTAATTTTTTTCTATTTCTTTATTGAATTTTGTTTTTGGATGACTTGCCTTTTTCTTCTTCTATAGCCCTTGCTACCTTCTGCAGGAAGATACAAGAGGATACTCATTTCATCCTCTATGAAGTTTGTGAGTCACTGTATCTGTGTTTTTGTGTGTAGTGGCATGCAAAATAATCTTCTATTTCTATTCTTTATGGAAAGTTCTCTTCATGGTTTAAACTATTGGATTGCCCACCGGATTATTCTGCTCTCATGGCCTTCCCCCCTATACCTACTGCTTTGGATGCCTTGACATTTGAAGAAAGCAACAGTACTGGGGCTAATGCTTTACCTTATTCAGAGGCAAGGTCTGAAAAGAGAACAAAGAAACCAAAATTGTTGCCTTTAACAATCTGAACTATTGACACAAATGGCTTACCCTTCTTATATATAAAGGTCACTCTTAAACCATTTTTTCTAATCCTTTTGTGTGTGTAGTCATTAATTGTTGCTTATTCTGATAGGGATATTCTGTTGCATTCTTATGATAGTGTTGCTGAAGTAGGGAGTGCTTCTTTTATCACTTATGAAAACGTGTGGGTGAAGAGAGTTCCTCTACAAAAGAAAGTTATTTGAGTGAATAGAAAAGGACAAAGTCATTAAGTAGGAAAAAGATTGAGGATAATTGTTGAGATCTGTGACTAAACATACTTGGTATTCAAATTTGTATTAGGTTGTATCACCTTCCTTGAGGTTCCGATAGGCTCAACCAGAATTTAAGAATGATCAAGAATAATCACTACACATGCTAAACCTAAGTTATCAATTACCAAGGGGTACAACAGCCCTGGTATTATGTCCAGAAGAAAAAAAAATGTTGGAAATTAATCATTATTTTTTTTAATTTTTTTATATTTATCACACCAATTCTTTAAATGGTAGCGTTTAACCTTACTACGTAGCTTGGTATTCTTGGATATTATTTGCCTACTACGGGTCTTTTGTTACCCATCATTTTAGCATTTGATACTAGTGTGTTAGATAATTTTCATAAAATAAAATAATATGATCTGAATAAAGTATGTTTGTAAAAGTTATTTAATAGAAAAATGTTTACAAAAAGTTATTTTAAATGTTATTTCAAAGGTAAATGCTATATTTTTCTGAAAAATGAGAACATTCTTTAGAATTTGACATAATATAAGTTGGAATAAAAGCAAGAAACTATAAAAACGTTAAATAAACATTATTATGAAAAATCTTTTTTTTTCATATGAAATTTGTTCAATCAAAAACAAATTCTATGATAAGATATATAGTACTGTTATTTTATGTAAAATATTCAAAAATAAACTATATTATGTATGCTGCGTGCTACGCATGGTGTATACTAAAATAATATAAATTTCATATACAACAATTTATAGTAATGCTAATATGGTTTTTTACAAAATATTCCTTCCCGTGAGCTAAATATATTTTTTTTATAGCTTTTTTATAAAATATTCCTCTCCATGAGTTAAATATCATTTTTTATGTTTTTTTATAAAGTGTTTCTCCTCGTGAGCTAAATATATATTTTTTTAAACTTTTTTATCGAATATTCCTCCCCATGAGTTAGATATCATTTTTTTTATAAAATATTCATCCCCGTAGGTTAACTATCATTTTTTTTATAAAGTGTTCCTCCCCGTGAGCTAAATATAATTTTTTATGATTTTTTTGGAAAGTGTTCCTTCCCATGAGCAAAATATCATTTTTTGTATTTTTTTTATAAAATGTTCCTCCCCGTGAGCAAGATGTTGGCACATGTAGACTTGTTTTAAAATCTGGTTTTGTTTTTGAATTGAATAATGTCTTTTATATTCCTGGATTCTCTAGGAATTTAATTTTGGTTTCAAGACTTGCTCCTTTGGGTTATTCAATAAATATGAACGCATCCGGATTTGATTTAGGAAAAAGATAGTTGGACACCCGCATATCCTGCTCCACCCACCCAACACCCGCCTATGTGGCATTTTTTCTGACTCAACTCATTGACTCAAGTCCCACTCTTTCTCTCACTCAAAAACGCAGACTTCATCTCCTCCCTCTTCCACTCTTTCACTTTGCAAGAACGCAGACCTCCCTCTTTCACACTTTCACTTCGCAAAAACACAGAGAAACCCCGTCTCCTCCCTTTTTCACTCTTTCATTTCGCAACCCCGTCTCCCTCTTTCACTTCATCCTCAGACCTCTCTCTTCTCTTTCCCTCACCATTTCAACTTCTCGGATTTGTCGAGACCCACTCTGTCTCGGTTTAACTTTGTTCTCTCTTCTCTTTCCCTCACCATTTGTGCTTCTGTTCGCTCTCTCTTCTCTTTCCCTCACCATTACGAACTGGTAGCACCACAGATCGAAGGTCGAGGCTTGATTCGTGGAGCTTTGGACATTGGGAAGAACCGTAGTTCGAAGTTCGTTACTGGTTCGCGTATTTAATTTTAACCACTGATAGACAAAGACTAACCACATAATTCTTCACAACTAACCAGTGTTATTCAATGATTGGGTTACAACTATACGATCATATGACAAGTATCAAGGTGAAATTGTGTCTGAGTTTTCAGTGAATTAGAAGGATTCAACACATAAATGTGTCTCTAACACTGGTGACTCAAATTTGGCATATCGTTGGCACGTATTTAAATTTAACCACTGACAAAGATGAACTAACCACATATTTCTTCACAACTAACCACAAGTTATTCAATGATTGAGTTACAACTATAAAATCACATGGAAAGTAATAGGGTGAAATGTGTCTGAGTTTTCAGTGTGTTTCAAAGGCTTGGACGCATAAAGGTGTCTATAACACTTGTAACTCAACTTTGGCATATCATTGACACGTATTTAAATTTAACCACTGACAAAGAGGAACTAACCACATATTTCTTCACAACTAACCACGAGTTATTCAATGATTGGGTTACAACTATAAAATCACATGGCAAGTAATAGGGCGAAATGTGTCTGAGTTTTCAGTGTGTTTCAAAGGCTTGGACGCATAAATGTGTCTATAACACTTGTGACTCAACTTTGGCATATCATTGGCACATATTTTAAATTTAACCACTGACAAAGAGGAACTAACCACATATTTCTTCACAACTAACCACGAATTATATAATGATTGGGTTAGAACTATAAAATCACATGGCAAGTAATAGGGTGAAATGTGTCTGAGTTTTTAGTGTGTTTCAAAGGCTTGAATGCATAAATGTGTCTATAACATTTGTGACTCAACTTTGGCATATCCTTAGCACGCATTTAAATTTAACCACTGACAGAGAGGGACTAACCACATAGTCACAACTAACCAACGCTTGCGTCCAGTCTGAGCGTCCGATTCCAGCGTCCAGTCTGAGCGTCCGATTCCAGCGTCCAACGCTTGCGTCCAGTCTGAACGTCCAACGCTTGCAATTACACGCGTAGCTTATAATTAACCACATTTGTAAATAGAATTAACCACATGAATATGTCTGTGAAAACTTTTTCATTTCATCACTAGTTGCCTATTTTTACTTGAACTCCAGGTTTAAGGTTCATCATATATCCTTCATAATGTTTAACTTTTATTTGTACAAATGATTAAATGAAGTCCTCATGTGACGTAGTTGAATTTAACCACAGATACAACAAGATTAACCACATATCGCTTCACACTTAACCATGGAAATGTCAATGATTGATTTACAACTATACACTCACATGATAAATAACCTCAGTAAATATGTCTGAGTCCTCTGAAAATTTGAAAGCCTTTACACTGAAATGTGTCTTTAGCACTTGTGACTCAAATTTGTATTTTTAATGTGACGTAGTTGCATTTAACCACAGATACAACACGATTAACCACATATTGCTTCCCACTTAACCACGGATATGTGAATCATTCATTTACAAGTATACACTAACATGATAAATAACCTCAGTAATTATCCTTAACTGATAGAGCTAGCTACCTGACACACCCGTGGTAAGTTGTGAAGAAATATGTGCTTAGTTCCTCTTTGTCAGTGGTTAAATTTAAATGCGTGCCAATGATATGCCAAAGTTGAGTCACAAGTGTTATAGACACATTTATGCGTCCAAACCTTTGAAACACACTGAAAACTCAGACACATTTCGCCCTATTACTTGCCATGTGATTTTATAGTTGTAACCCAATCATTGAATAACTCGTGGTTAGTTGTGAAGAAATATGTGGTTAGTTCCTCTTTGTCAGTGGTTAAATTTAAATACGTGCCAATGATATGCCAAAGTTGAGTCACAATTGTTATAGACACATTTATGTGTCCAAGCCTTTGAAACACACTGAAAACTCAGACACATTTCACCATATTACTTGCCATGTGATTTTATAGTTGTAACCCAATCATTGAATAACTTGTGGTTAGTTGTGAAGAAATATGTGGTTAGTTCATCTTTGTCAGTGGTTAAATTTAAATACATGCCAAGGATATGCCAAATTTGAGTCACCAGTGTTATAGACACATTTATGCGTCCAAGCCTTTGAAACACATTGAAAACTCAGACACATTTCACCCTATTATTTGCCATGTGATTTTATAGTTGTAACCCAATCATTGAATAACTCGTGGTTAGTTGTGAAGAAATATGTAGTTAGTTCCTCTTTGTCAGTGGTTAAATTTAAATACGTGCCAATGATATGCCAAAGTTGAGTCACAATTGTTATAGACACATTTATGCGTCCAAGCCTTTGAAACACACTGAAAACTCAGACACATTTCACCATATTACTTGCCATGTGATTTTATAGTTGTAACCCAATCATTGAATAACTTGTGGTTAGTTGTGAAGAAATATGTGGTTAGTTCATCTTTGTCAGTGGTTAAATTTAAATACGTGCCAACGATATGCCAAATTTGAGTCACCAGTGTTAGAGACACATTTATGTATTGAATCCTTCTAATTCACTGAAAACTCAGACACAATTTCACCTTGATACTTGTCATATGATCGTATAGTTGTAACCCAATCATTGAATAACACTGGTTAGTTGTGAAGAATTATGTGGTTAGTCTCTGTCTGTCAATGGTTAAAATTAAATACGCGAACCAGTAACGAACTTCGAACTATGGTTCTTCCCAACGTCCAAAGCTCCGCGAATCAAGCCTCGGCCTACGATCTGTGGTGCTACCAGTTCGTAATGGTGAGGGAAAGAGAAGAGAGAGCGAACAGAAGCACAAATGGTGAGGGAAAGAGAAGAGAGAACAAAGTTAAACCGAGACAGAGTGGGTCTCGACAAATCCGAGAAGTTGAAATGGTGAGGGAAAGAGAAGAGAGAGGCCTGAGGATGAAGTGAAAGAGGGACAGACCAAGAGATGAAGGAAGAGAGAGACAGGTTCGCTGGTCTGAGAGAGAGTAGAGAGACAGGCCAGGAGATGAAGGAAGAAAGCAGAGAGACATGCGCGGGAAATGAAGGGAGAGAGTAGAGAGAGAGAGAGTGCGAGTTGAAGGAAGAGAAGAGAGCAGACAGAGAGCGGGAAAATGAAGCAAAGGAGTGGTGGGCTGACTTGATGAGTCATGGGCTGACTCAGCTAATTTGCCACATGGCAAGGTGTCGCATGGGTGGAGCACAAAACTCAGGTGTCTGAGTATCAGGGTCGATTTTTAAATGTATTGAAAGAAAAGAAGATTAAATAGTATTGTGAGAGAAGAATAGAAAGTGGGAAGAGGGAGGCACAGTGGCGCACGTTGGGAGGCGAAGGGGTGACAAACTGACAATTTTAGGAGTGGTACGCACTATTACGAATATGGAAAGGTGAAGTGGTGGGTAAATTTGTTTCCTTCAAGCCATGGTCAATTGGTTGCTTCTTCATCTTCAATATTTGCTGAAAATGAATTTTTTCGTGAGTTGGCTTATCGATTGGGGTGGAAAAGGGAGGGGTTTCAGGCGCTGTCGAGGAGGGTGGTGGCGAGGGTTAGGTCGACATGGAGGAGGAGGAGGAATGGGAGAGAGGGAGAGTGCACTGGCATTAAATTGTTTAGCCAAACGATGCACACGGGTGGTGATGGCTTTGCCGTGTAGGGTTGCTACAGACCGCACCACAATGGCACTAGGAAGGAGCTACGTGAAGCAGTAAGGGCCGCTTGCGGCGTAGATAGCAGAGGCCACGTGGTGGTGCGACTGTGGTGGACACTTGCGACAGTAACGGCGGAAGAAGAAGGACCATGTCTTCCACAATAACGACATGAACAGAGGCTTCAAAAAATAATGGCATGGAAAGAAGAGGCTGGAAGCTGCCACGGGAGAGTGCTACTAAAGCACGGCAGCAGCTGAGCTGAAGCCCTTTGCTTTTCGTTCTCGATCTCTCTCTCTCTCTCCCCCTCTTTTTCTTCTATCCTCTCTTTTCTGTTTTTCTATTTCAATTACTTATTCTTTTTTTATTTTGCTGTTGCTTGACTTTAATTGTTTTGCCAATTTTGGAGCTGCTTACGGGTAAGAAAATGCTTAAGGCTAAGGATGTCCTTCTGTGTTTTCTTTTCTATATTATTGCTTTCATTTTGAGTAAATGGTCAAATTGCCCCCTGAAAGATGCAGGGATTTGCAAGTAGGTCCCTGGAAGATGGAAATAAAAAAACCCGTCCCTGAAAGGCACCCTTCGCTGTCAAATTGCCCCCTGACCACACTTCCGTTAGGCAGCTCCGTTTCCGTTGATGACGTGGCACGTTATGTGACAGCTTGGCTCAGAAACTGTTGCCAACGTGTACTGCCACGTAGACAGGGACCAAAATGACAGTATTTGAGTGTGCATATATAGCATCCCAGTCCCTTTCACTTACTCATTTCCCCCCAAAAAATTGATCTGAGCCTTAACAGTGCAGTGAGCCTTCCGCCTTGGTCCTTGGCGCCATCTTCCCCCACCATCGGAGGCCACCACGAGCGCCACCGTGAGCACCGCCGTCTCTGTCACGAAGAACGAAAAAAAATCGCGAAGAAACTTCTGATCAAGGGGTTTTGGACCATTCTCGCGAAAGGTAAGGCATTTACTCGTTTTTTTTGTTGTTCTTCATCAAATGTTGTTACTTCTTTGAGTTTGCCCCTGTTTTATGCATGATCGTACCTTATTTGCCCGTAATAGAGTGTAGAGCCTATGTTTTTAGGATTTTTTTTTGCCATTTTCCCTTTTCTGTGTGTCTATGGGGTTTAGGATGGGTGTTTGTTACTCTGTTATTGTCAAAACCGTGTTTTTGAAGGTTGATTAGTGTCTCTATTTTTTTATTTTTCTGTTTTTCTGTTTTAAGGGTTAATACATTTTCTTTATTGAATGATGATGTGGGTATGGGTGGGGTTAATATGTTTGGTGTATTTATTGATGTGTGTATTTGTATTTGCAGGATGGTGTTTGAATACACTTTGATTTTGCACCATGGAGGAAGGTTCAAAAGAAATGAGAGGGGTGAGGTGGAGTATGAGGGTGGTGAAATATGTGTGTGGGAGGACATGGACAAAGATTACTACAACAGATTTTTGCTGGAAGACTTAGTGAAGGCATGCAAGAATTATCATAAGGTAGGGGCCATATATTATCTTGTGCCTGAGAGAGGTTTGGAAACAGGTCTGATTCCAGTAGAGACTGATCAAGACATAGTTGATATGGGCCACACTGCGCATCGCAATGACAAGGAGCTCCACCTGTACTATGAGCACCCTATAGATGAACCAGAAATTGTTCGCCCACCTCCACCACCCGTGCCTCGATTTGAGGAAGTTATTTTCATTGAACGCTCTGATGATGAAGAAGACAATGCTGATGATGAAGAAGAGAAACCCGAGGTGCAACCTGATCTTGAGTGGATGAATGAAGAGGTGCAACCCAAGGTGCAACCAGAGATGGAACACGAGGTGCAACTTGAGATGCAAGCAGAGATGGAACCCGAGGTGCAACCTGAGATGGAACCCGAGGTCCAACTAGAGACTGAAACTGAGGTGCAACCTGAGATGCAAGCAGAGATGGAGCCCGAGGTACAACCTGAGACTGGAACTGATGTGCAACCTGAGATGCAAGCATGTTTTAGGCCATTTCCTAGAGGGCCTACAACAGGACGTTTTAGGCCACCACCAGTCAGGGCACCCAATACTAGCAACATTACCTCTATCCAAACTCCTGGGCATTTTGGCACACCACCAGTAGGCACTCACAACAACATGACATTTATTCCAACTCCTGGGCATTTTAGGCCACAAGTCAGGGAACCCACTACCAGCAACTTGTTCATGGCACCATCATTCATGCCAGCACCTACTGGGCAGTTTAGGCCCCCCCGAGTGAAGCCAATAGCAGATCCAAATTCTAAGCAGGGACCTCATGGTGCAAATAATCCATGAAGGGAATGAAGATGTACACCACTTTTTATTTATATTTTAGAAAGTTTTTTTGAGACTGATGTTCATAGTTCTGAATATGATATAAATGCACAACAGAGTGCCAATGTTTTTTTTTGGGTTGAATGGTCATAGTTATGTAGTATGTTGTTTATGTAGGAAGTTATGATGTTATTATGCAATTATGCAGATGTTTTTTTTTTGGTTATGTAATTATGCATTTGCAGTAAGACAATGGTTAATGTATCCAGATCTTGTGCACTTATGAGTGCTTCTTATGTACCCATTTTGGGATTACTTATGAATGGTTAACAAACTATTTCTACCTCATTTTTTGGCATTTTACTGATTCATTGTTTACTGTAAGTTGGTGAGTCAAAATCAAGCCTTACTGGACGCAGGAGTTTTACTGGACGCAGGAGTTTTACTGGACGCAGAACTTTGGACGCAGAATTTTGGACGCAGGCGCTGGATGCAAGACATTGGACGCAGGCGTCTCACTTGGACAATGGACGCAGGCGTCTCACTCGGACATTGGACGCAGGAGCTGTACTCAGACATTGGACGCAGGCGCTGGATGCAAGATATTGGACGCAGGCGTCTCACTCGGACATTGGACGCAGGCGTCTCACTCGGACATTGGACGCAGGAGCTGTACTCGGACATTGGACGCAGGCGCTGGATGCAAGATATTGGACGCAGGCGTCTCACTCAGACATTGGACGCAGGCGTCTCTCTCGGACATTGGACGCAGGAGCTGTACTCGGACATTGGACGCAGGCGCTGGATGCAAGATATTGGACGCAGGCGTCTCACTCAGACATTGGACGCAGGCGTCTCTCTCGGACATTGGACGCAGGAGCTGTACTTAGACATTGGACGCAGACTGTTGGACGCATTGGATGCAGACTGTTCTAGTGTTCAATTGCGTGAATTTCTGAGATCAAGATTACTGCAAGTTCGTTTTTGTTCCATTGTTCGTTCTACTCGCGTTTTCTTTGTTGCTTGATCGTAGGATTCGTTCTATTTCTGCACAATCGAACCAACATTTACTAACAATAGTACAATTTACTTTTTAAAACAAATTGGTAAACAAAGCGATGAGACACAATCTGGTAAATAAATCAACATACTTTAGTTAGTCTGGTCACATATTTCACATTACAATACACAATTAGAATAATTCATCCCATTCAAAGTGCTCCATAATATACTAAACCAGAAATCTAAACACAATCTCAATCCCTATCCAACTCTTTGATTACCCCCATTCAACAACAACAACAATAATAACAACAAAATTACAAACATCAACATTACACCCCCAATGGTTTTTATCATCTTCACTTCAAATAGCACTTCAGCCATATTCACAGCAAACCCTTGCTTCAACATTTCATCTCTTCCATTTGCATCAACAACCCCAACATCATCCCCTTCGTTTGCCCAAGTAAAATATTCGCACTGTAAATCCTGCAGTAACAGAAGCAAAAACACAGTGGAAGAAAATAAAAAACACTCAATAATAGAAACACCAACGCACAGCCGCCATTGATGTTGCAGATTCACTACACGTTCCACTGGTATTTCTTCTTCTGCTTCCACCTCGAGCCTGTGACTGCGAGCCCCCTCCCATTGTCATCCCCTTGTTCTGTTTTGAGCTCTATTCTTCTTCCACAGCTTCAAAATCACAACAATGGTGGAATTTGGGGGTTGATGGGATTTAGGGTTTCAGGGATTAAATTGGGGGTAGAAGGGGGATTTGGGGGGAAGTCTTTAATTCTGTCATTTTGGTCCCTGTCTACGTGGCAGTACACGTTGGCAACAGTAACTGAGCCAAGCTGTCACATAACGTGCCACGTCATCAACGGAAACAGAGCTGCCTAATGGAAGTGTGGTCAGGGGGCAATTTGACAGCGAAGGGTGCCTTTCAGGGACGGGTTTTTTTATTTCTATCTTCCAGGGACCTACTTACAAATCCCTGCATCTTTCAGGGGGCAATTTGACCATTTACTCCTTTGATTTTTCCTCCCACTCTCATCGCAATATTATAATTTTTCTGTGCAGTATTGACATGTGAATACAGTTTATTTGAAAGAGTTTAGGGGATGCACACTGAGGAATCTTTATGGAGGTTTAGCTTAGTTACAGGTAGCGATTAAAGTACTTACATAGCAAAAAGAAGTTGAGTAGAATATACCATTAGTATAATTATATGGTTATGCTTATCAGTAGTAGAATATAGCGTTATTATATTTAAACATTTGTTGAGTCATATGTTTTTATTTTATCTAAAATTATTGTTTGGTTGGCATTCAAAGATCATGATTTATTATTTATGTTATTATTTTTTGTTCAGTTTTACAAGCTTGCCCATATCAGAACATCTCCTTTTGTTATCCTTTTCTTTTCTTCCCCTTTAATGTTATACACTGGCTTAATGATTGTGAAGAGTTGAGTGAGAGCCATCACTTTGAGATGGATCAAAACAAATTATGGATATGGACTGAAACACCTTGAATCTGCATGCTAGAGCATATAAGAAGGATGTCATGTGACTGATCTTCGTATGCCCATTTTTACTATCTCTAAGCATTAGTATATGTCTTCCTCTTCACTGTTAATATTTATATCTATTTTACCTTATAATCAGTCAAAACTCCATCAACAGTTAGTTGTCCACTATAGTGCCTAAACCTTCTGACTAGGTACTTTATTTACTGAAAGTTGTTTCTTGAGCAGGAAAAGATACTGATAATGAAACTGTTAAACACTTCTGTTTCAAATTTTGTACACATTATACTCTTTCATCTTGCACTCCATTTCCTCTCCCCTGGTGGTAGTTTCTATAAAGTTTCAAATTTGTATATGTTAAATGTCAAATAAAATTGGACAATACTCAGTTGGCATTATGATGTTATGAGTAACTTTTCCCTTACTAGATACCATGGCTAAAGTATCAAGTAATAATTTTACTAATATAAGATTTTTAATTGGTTCATTATGCAGTTTGCAATATTATTTAATTTTCATGGTGGAATCAAGCATTTATTTGAAGTGCCTTATGTGTTTTTAATTTCTCCTCCTCCTTTTCATCTTCTCCTGCTGTTTTTATGCAGTTGGTTAGTGGGTTATTGATTGTATTGGGTGCCTACAATGCACGACTGGTCACTGATTCAATAACAAAGCATGCAAAGCGATGGCGATCCGTTGCTATATGCTGGTTCTGCTAAAAATTGTTCTCCCTGATCAGTTTCCCATTCAAAAAGTTTGAAAATGTGTCATTTGATATGGAAAATGAGTAATTTTTTGTGTTGTTCTTTTTTTTTTAAAGCATGTTTCCTATTATTTTTCTGAAATCTTTACTGATTCTGCTTTAGTTTGGAATGAATAGTTTAAGGTTACAAAATGTGTTATTTGATATGTAAATTATGATTGATTTGCTGTGTCAATTTTGAACATAATCTGCCGATGTTATGTTTCATTATAAAAACTATGTACTGATGTAGTTGATTCATTTTAAGGGATGACACCGCTGTCTCATTTAGATCCAGACCGATTGAGGACGATACAGGGTGTTTAGGACATAAATCAACCCAGCAAAGGTGAGACAAATCAAATCAACTGTTAACTATTTGTATTTGTATGGTTGTAGTTGAAGTTATTTATTAGAGATTGATAACATTTATTCCTTCGTTAGGATTCTGACAAGATTGATAACAATTTTTATAATTACCGAAAAGATAGGCCATGCTTTGCTAAAATTGTTACATATTGCAGCATAAGGGATCCTCCAGGGAATTGTTCATTTATATTTGTGCAGAAAGTTTGTGATCATGTAAAGTTCACTTATTGGTTGGGTGAGCTGATTGTGTTTTACAACATCCATAGTGCGCACTATATGGAATTATGTTACAGAGGGAATAATCTCTTTGATATAAAATTATTTAACATGTCTGAGCTAGAAATTGATTAACTCCCTTGAACCTTTGAAAGAAGTTACAGAATTAGACTATTACACAGAGGACCAATCTTCTACCAATAATTGTTGGACAATTGTACTCACCAAAGCTGCTGCTTTCGATACTAATCCTTTGGTGAGTTTGATTGAATGTGTTAATATTCTATAATGTGTCTTATAATTTGTTTGACCGAGTTAATATTGTATTTGTGTGTCTCAGCAGTAAATTGTTTTGACTTGAAGGCAATACGTGCAAAAATTGTCCGTGATATTTTGATTTTTGAAGAGTGGGCAGTTAATTATTTATCTAAAAGATGAAGGATAAGATAGATACAAATGCAAATTGTTAAGGAATGGGAAAAGACAGTCCGAGTGTTACATTGGTGATGTTGCCATCAATTCTGTCATCAAAAGGGGCTGATAAAAGGAGATGGGTTGCATTTTAGGATGGGATGATGATCAACATTATTATTTAAGATTTTATAATTTTAGCAAATAGTGTATGTTGATAATTATAATTTTACCAAAATACCTCCCTTAAGAGTGTACCAGGCCTCATCTTTCCTGGTGTAACTCTAATTTTATTAAAGATATCCTTTACAACAGGAGGTTATTTTTTGTTGTTTTATTTTTTATTTTTTGATCCAAAAGTTACTACCATCCTTTTGAGTAGAACTATAAAAGATGAAAAATTAGACACAAGCTACAATTGAGCTTTTATTAATCAGAGTTAGAGAAAGAGAGGCGAAAGAAATGAAAAATACTTCGGAAAATTTTCTCTACAAAACTTAACTAACAAGAACAAATTACAACACACTTAATGACCAGGAATAAAAACAGGGGTGAGGCCAACATTGTACTAATATGGACATCATATAGTAATATTAGTAATCATTATTATCAGACAAATGCTAAGTCTTGCTAGAAAATTAGTATAGAATAATGAGTGGTAAAAAAATTAACAATACAATAATTCTCATGATAATAATAATAACTATAATTATAATTATTAAATATTCAACAGTTGTCAGTAATAAATAAATAATAATACAAAAATAATAATAAATTGCAGTGAAAATATTGGATTTTTTTGTAAATAAGGATTAAAAATTTAAGAAAATATTTCACACATTGTCAACTATCATATTTATATTAAATTTTCAACAAATTTTAGTTGCGCTATTATTTTTAGTTCATGAATTAATAAAATTATTTTTAAGAACGTACAAAATTATATTCCCCACGGGATTAAAACACTAGTATAGATAATATGAACTGTGACACAAATCTATGAAGAAATCTAACGCAACCGAAAAATAGAGAATGTTCGAAGAATTAAAAATTAAAAGAAAATAAAGAGATCCAAAAAAGGTAGTCGAAAATTGAAATGGTGAAGAAGAGAAAGTTGTTACTCTAGGGCTTGGATTTGGAGCTTGAGATTGGAGATCTCTTGAGTCACTTTTTCACGGTGGTGATTCCATTGTTGCTCCTTGCAATGCCACCGTTGCTTTGAGCCGGTGTGGTTGATTTAGGTATAATCCCTCGGCAAAGGAGCCGGAGAGGGACTGTGACTCGAAGGATTCAACAGAGACACGTAAATTAAAATAAAATTAAAATAATTTTTCAACTTGAAAATTTACAGAACAAACGTAAATGAAATACATAAGCAAATATTATTTTATTTATCAAAAATAAAATTAGAAGAAAAATAATTTTTCAACCTACAATTTACACAAATATGAAAAAATGAATGAAACATAAGAGCAAAGACTATTTTATTCATCGAAAATAAAATTATAACAAAACTAGTTTTTTTAATATTTATGCTATTTTTTTATTATTTTAAGTTATATTTTTTTGTCATTGAGGGGATAGGGTAGTGTGGGGATCGAACCCCCACCCTATACAATGTTGTCCCAAGCTCTTATCCACTGAGCCATTCAATGGGGGACATTATAAGTTATATTTTAAAAACACATTACTAGTTACCAACACAAGCCCATCAAATAGAGAGAATAATGAAAAGCTATTATTTTAACACAACTTTTTAAGCCATCTCTAGTGGAGCAACCCCTTTCGGGTATTTAAATGGGTCTCACATGTACATATCATTTCCAACACAAGCATCAAATAAGCACCTAATCTCTCAAACCCCGCAACTCTAAAAAATTTACTAAATGGGTCCCACCAATAATTTTACATCTAATTAAAACTCACAAATACATGTGGAACCCGGCAGGAGATAGGAGAGAGAGGGTGATTGTGTAAGCACCACTCCTTATTAAGCACCATTTTTTTTTCCTCCAACGGGGGTGCTTAATAAACACCCATTAAGCACCCCATTGGAGTTGCCCTTAGAAAAATTTTTGGTCTATTGGTTAATGTGCCTAAAAAATAAGAAAAAGAAGAAGATAAAAGGACTCTTGTTTATCAAAACAAAAAATAAAAGGGAATTTAGCTAACATTAAACAAATGGAAGCATTGGCCGGAATACTCAATGATATTTTAATTAATAATTATATCACATATATTAAAATTTCTCTTAACAAAACAATAACAATATACTTGTAAAAAAAACACTCTTGGTTCAAATCGTGAGATCTCACGACACACGACGTGAATCCAGCAATTACAATTTACAAACACACATCGTAAACCAAAATTAAGATAATTTTAACTGTGACACAAATTTACAAAGAAATCTAATGCAACCAAAAAATAGAGAATGTTAGAAGAATTAAAAAAACATTAGAAATTAATCAATATTTTTTTAATTCTTCGAACGTCTTATTTTTTTTAGATTTCATACCAATCTATTATCTATCTAAGAATAGAAATTGTTCTGGAAAGGACAATAATATCCTTCTTAGCTGATTGACATGTGTACATTTTAAAGGCTATTTCGTAAATCTATTTCTGGAAAGGACAATAATATCCTTCTTAGCTGATTGACATGTGTACATTTTAAGGGCTATTTCGTAATAGATTTGAATTTGAATTTGAATTTCATAATTTAAAATTGACGTGACTACAGCAGAGAAAATATTTCTCTCTCAGTCTCAACCCCAAATCGATCTCTTCTCTTCTTCTCACTTCCCGATTCTTCTACAGCTGCCCACACCACTCCCCATTTCTTTCATTTTTCTTCTTCTGCGATCTTACAACCAGCCACCACCATCTCCAATGTCTGTCACTGTGAGGCACTATCACAAAAATGAAGTCGATTAAAATGATCTACTCATTCCCTTCTTCAAAATCCCTCTATTGATTTTACTGTTCGAACCTTCACCGGAGAGGAAAGTGAACTCCACCACCACGGTTTTTTCTAGCAAGGGATCGTTTTTGCCATTGTTTCGCCAGCCACCATTGTATTCATATTCATTTTATTGCAGTGTTGGCATGGATGGGTTGTTGCTGCGTTTTGTTGATTTTGCAGTGTTGGCATGGAGGGGTTGCTACTGCTAGAGAAGAAACTCAATTTCACACAGCTTCCAGGAAACTCAATCTGACCTAGATTTTTTTTTTGACACTGAAGGGAAAGGGTGAGAACTACTACTCCACTATTTAATTGGTTTGACTTTTTTTTATAAGTTCTGATTATTGGCTTTTATTCCCACTTGTAGCCTTATATATTAGTTGTGGTTATGATTTGACCATTGCCGTGTTTATTATCTGCACTTTTTTGTCATTATAGATTATAGATTCATTTTATCAGAAATAATCATATTTTCTTTTAATTATTAGTTTTGCACAATGTGATGTTAGTTAGATCATTCAACCATGAGTTTGGTGTTTGAGAGTGCCTGAATGTTTCATAAGTGGCTTTCTTTTTAGTCGATATAAATGTAAATGTTACTGCCTACTGCTCAATGTAAATGTTTCTTCTTTGAAAAAAAAAAATCTCACTGCCTACTGCTCCAAGTACATTATTTGTAGTTTTGTCAATAATTGAGGGTTTCTAAATTTTCTTATTTTCTACATGAATCCAAGGTACAGAAGAAAAATATACACAGAGTTTGCTGATTTAATTAGCAAAACTATTCTATTTAAAGTAGAGATGAAATCTATTTCTTCTTCTCATGGATGGCCTGCCAGTCTTAGTATGAAGCATCTACATACTAAATTGAACATTAGATAGGTTGCTATTGTTTTGTGACTCATACAAGTTCGAGTACTTTTAGGATGTGACACTAACTCCTTCCAATATTTGATCAATTGTCAGGTTTTGCCATTGCAAAATGATCCAAATCTTGCTATTAGGGATGCAACTATTTTGTGCATTGAGGTAAGTATGGTGTGGTGGAAACAATTGTGGAGTAGGTTTGTTTTCATATCAGACTCTGAAATCATCACATAATTTTAGAATTTCACTGCAACTTTTCTCTGATAATGGCCAATTAAATTGTTTCATGTGTTTGCTTTTTTGTGTTGAGTTTTTTTTCCCAGACATGTCAACATGCTATAAGTTTAGACCTCATGAATTGAGTTATGCAGATTTTACAAATCTATATAGTTTATGCAGGTTTTTGATTTCATTTTGGTGTTTAAATCAATTTTGGTATTGATTGTTTTGTTTATAATCATGGATGTGGATGATCAGCAAACTGATTTTCTGATATGGGTTTGTTAATTTCGGGGCAGTATGCAGCTGAAGTCAATTTGTACGAGTTAATTAAAGAAGTCAATTTTTAAAATGGAGAAATAATGCTTTAGTGGTATAAGAATTGTATGAGTTAAAATTGGGAGCGCATCTTCAATTTGTACTTTTTATTTTCACTATTAGTAACAGTAGTGAAATTATTATTTATTTTTAAAATTTGAAGTGTATAAAACAACTGCAAGAGAAAAAATGAATCCATGATTGAATGAATGTATATATGTTCTTTTGTTAATCAAGACATCCTTGACACTGTTGCATAATATAGTACTAATAATCAGCACCACTTTTTTCAACCTTTGTTGGGTAGTCTGAAACCAAAACACAAATGCTCTATTAAAGGAAATCAAATCAAATACCAGTTTTTTCAAAACTAAAATTATTTTTAACCTATGAAGAGCTAACGCACTGATTCCTACAGGATCCAACACCAACAAAAGAAAATTGAAAGATAGGGAAGGGAGAAACAAAAATAACAATTCTATAATGGTTTATTGAATCACAAACAGAGATCAAAGGATAAAGTTTTATTTCTATCAGTTTTCCTATCCCTTTGAACATTAGTTTTCCTTTTTCACAATGTTGAGCCACTTGCTCTGTTCCCCAAATCTTACACACTGAACGAATCCCTCTTCCATGCATCGTTTGCTACTTAAGCAAAACCACTATTCCGGAAGTAGAAAACCACTATTCCAGAAATAGAAAAGCTTGATCATAACACTATTATTGGACGCAGAGAACAACACTATTGCTGGACGCAGAGAACAACACTATTCTGGTGTCTTGCCTTTGTTTCTTGCTAACAGCTTCTGTTCATGAGCCTCAATTGAGCATTGAAGATCATCCATCCTCAAGTCTTCCATGTTTCTGGATTCTTCAATTGCACACACAATGTAGTCAAACTTTGAAGTCAGACTACGAAACACTTTTTCAACCAGAGTTTGCTCCGTGAAGGTTTCACCACATTGCTTCATTAAATTCACCAAGGTTTGCATCCTGGTGAAATAGGCTGAAGCAGGGAAATACACAATTATTGGACGCAGAGAACAACACTATTATTGGACGCACATAACAACACTATTATTGGACGCAGAGAACAACACTATTCTAGTGCCTTGCCTTTGTTTCTTGCTAACAGCTTCTGTTCATGAGCCTCAATTGAGCATTGAAGATCATCCATCCTCAAGTCTTTCATGTTTCTGGATTCTTTAATTGCACACACAATGTAGTCAAACTTTGAAGTCGGACTACGAAGCACTTTTTCAACCAGAGTTTGCTCTGTGAAGGTTTCACCACATTGCTTCATTAAATTCACCAAGGTTTGCATCCTGGTGAAATAGGCTGAAGCAGGGAAATACACTATTATTGGACGCAGAGAACACTATTCTGGTGTCTTGCCTTTATTTCTTGCTAACAGCTTCTGTTCATTAGCCTCAATTGAGCAATGAAGATCATCCATCCTCAAGTCTTCCATGTTTCTGGATTCTTCAATTGCACACACAATGTAGTTAAACTTTGAAGTCAGACTACGGAGCACTTTTTCAACCAGAGTTTGCTCTGTGAAGGTTTCACCACATTGCTTCATTAAATTCACCAAAGTTTGTATCCTGGTGAAATAGGCTGAAGCAGGGAAATACACTATTATTGGACGCAGAGAACAATACTATTCTGGTGCCTTGCCTTTGTTTCTTGCTAACAGCTTCTGTTTATGAGCCTCAATTGAGCATTGAAGATCATCCATCCTCAAGTCTTCCATGTTTCTGGATTCTTCAATTGCACACACAATGTAGTCAAACTTTAAAGTCAGACTACGAAGCACTTTCAACCCGAGTTTGCTCTGTGAAGGTTTCACCACATTGCTTCATTAAATTCACCAAGTTTTGCATCCTGGTGAAATAGGCTGAAGCAGGGAAATACACTATTATTGGACGCAGAGAACGACACTATTATTGGACGCAGAGAAAAACACTATTATTGGACGCAGAGAACAACACTATTCTGGTGCCTTGCCTTTGTTTCTTTCTAACAGCTTCTGTTCATGAGCCTCAATTGAGCATTGAAGATCACCCATCCTCAAGTCTTCCATGTTTCTGGATTCTTCAATTGCACACACAATGTAGTCAAACTTTGAAGTCAGACTACGAAGCACTTTTTCAACCAGAGTTTGCTCTGTGAAGGTTTCACCACATTGCTTCATTAAATTCACCAAGGTTTGCATCCTGGTGAAATAGGCTGAAGCAGGGAAATACACTATTATTGGACGCAGAGAACACTATTCTGGTGTCTTGCCTTTATTTCTTGCTAACAGCTTCTGTTCATTAGCCTCAATTGAGCAATGAAGATCATCCATCCTCAAGTCTTCCATGTTTCTGGATTCTTCAATTGCACACACAATGTAGTTAAACTTTGAAGTCAAACTACGGAGCACTTTTTCAACCAGAGTTTGCTCTGTGAAGGTTTCACCACATTGCTTCATTAAATTCACCAAAGTTTGTATCCTGGTGAAATAGGCTGAAGCAGGGAAATACACTATTATTGGACGCAGAGAACAATACTATTCTGGTGCCTTGCCTTTGTTTCTTGCTAACAGCTTCTGTTTATGAGCCTCAATTGAGCATTGAAGATCATCCATCCTCAAGTCTTCCATGTTTCTGGATTCTTCAATTGCACACACAATGTAGTCAAACTTTAAAGTCAGACTACGAAGCACTTTCAACCCGAGTTTGCTCTGTGAAGGTTTCACCACATTGCTTCATTAAATTCACCAAGGTTTGCATCTTGGTGAAATAGGCTGAAGCAGGGAAATACACTATTATTGGACGCAGAGAACGACACTATTATTGGACGCAGAGAAAAACACTATTATTGGACGCAGAGAACAACACTATTCTGGTGCCTTGCCTTTGTTTCTTTCTAACAGCTTCTGTTCATGAGCCTCAATTGAGCATTGAAGATCACCCATCCTCAAGTCTTCCATGTTTCTGGATTCTTCAATTGCACACACAATGTAGTCAAACTTTGAAGTCAGACTACGAAGCACTTTTTCAACCAGAGTTTGCTCTGTGAAGGTTTCACCACATTGCTTCATTAAATTCACCAAGGTTTGCATCCTGGTGAAATAGGCTGAAGCAGGGAAATACACTATTATTGGACGAAGAGAAGAACACTATTATTGGACGCAGAGAACAACACTATTCTGGTGCCTTGCCTTTGTTTCTTGCTAACAGCTTCTGTTCATGAGCCTCAATTGAGCATTGAAGATCATCCATCCTCAAGTCTTCCATGTTTCTGGATTCTTCAATTGCACACACAATGTAGTCAAACTTTGAAGTCAGACTACGAAGCACTTTTTCAACCAGAGTTTGCTCTGTGAAGGTTTCACCACATTGCTTCATTAAATTCACCAAGGTTTGCATCCTGGTGAAATAGGCTGAAGCAGAGAACAACACTATTATTGGACGCAGAGAAAAACACTATTATTGGACGCAGAGAGCAACAATATTCTGGGGCCTTGCCTTTGTTTCTTGCTAACAGCTTCTGTTCATGAGCCTCAATTGAGCATTGAAGATCATCCATCCTCAAGTCTTCCATGTTTCTAGGTTCTTCAATTGCACACACAATGTTGTCAAACTTTGAAGTCAGACTACGAAGCACTTTTTCAACCAGAGTTTGCTCTGTGAAGGTTTCACCACATTGCTTCATTAAATTCACCAAGATTTGCATCCTGGTGAAATAGGCTGAAGCAGGGAAATACACTATTATTGGACGCAGAGAACAACACTATTATTGGACGCAGAGAACAACACTATTCTGGTGCCTTGCCTTTGTTTCTTGCTAACAGCTTCTGTTCATGAGCCTCAATTGAGCATTGAAGATCATCCATCCTCAAGTCTTCCATGTTTCTGGATTCTTCAATTGCACACACAATGTAGTCAAACTTTGAAGTCAGACTACGAAACACTTTTTCAACCAGAGTTTGCTCTGTGAAGGTTTCACGACATTGCTTCATTAAATTCACCAAGGTTTGCATCCTGGTGAAATAGGCTGAAGTAGGGAAATACACTATTATTGGATGCAGAGAACAACACTATTATTGGACGCAGAGCTCATCACCAGGAGTTAGGGAGAAGAAAGAAAAACAAGTTCTTACACATGAGGGTGATCACACACTGATCACACCACGCATTTTATTCACTTATATGGAGCAAGTCTGTTACACAATTAATCCCACATCAAACACATTACACTTACGCGGGATTACACACTTTTGTTAGCCATTCACCTATATTTACATGTCTAAATATGCCCCGTACATAGTACGAACCTATATATTACAGAGTTTGATTAAAACTTTTTACTTAAAATAATATTACTATCTAATTTATCGTGAATGAATATATTAATACATTTTTCACAGTGATATAAATTGTTTAATATAAAATAATATTTTTTTAATATACATTGTGCTCAACATAGTTCTACATATTATAAAGTTTGGTTTCAATATTTTACATGAAATAACATTACTATATTACTTAAAATTTGTAATTATTTTAATAGAAATTACATTTTAATATAATTTTGTTAGTATAAAATTTATATTTTAATTTTTAATATATAATGTGCTATAGACCTATGTATTACAGGATTTTGTGTTGATTCTTTTTTTTTTTTGAGGGAAAGGTTGGTTCTTTTTATTTTCTATTAGAGTGTGCTATTTCTGATTTATGTAAAAAAAGTTTTTTTTCTTATATTATTGTTTGATGGATATTTACTACATGGGGATTGAATCTTTGATATGAAATAATATTACTATTTAACTTTTATTTGAATTCCTTAACTATATAAAAAATATTTCTTTGATTAACTTTTGTTATACTAATTTTGAATAGTTTTTTCCATAAAATTCACGTAGTAGTGTTGTGTTCTCTTTTAAATTGTCCATGTTGATTTTTATTAAATATGACATTCATTTGTTTGAGTGATTTAAAAAAAAATAATATATTCAACGATAACGAATTTAGCTATCAAATAATTCGATTTCTTTTATGTCGATACTATATAGTTCACGCCCGTGCGGACGCACGGGTAAAGTACTAGTTCATTTAATGGTAATGTTTAACCTTACTGTGTAGCTTGGTATTCTTGGATATTATTTGTCTATAGTCTTCAGTTATTCATCATTTTAGCATTTGATAAGTTTAAGTAATTAGTCTATCGTAATCTATAAGTTTATTATAAGAGTAAAACACATTCCTCCCTTAAGAGATACCAATATTACACTATCATCTCCTATTGTTTGAAAATACACACTCCTCTCCCTTGATAGATATTAATGTTAAACTTTCCTTACCTCTTGTTTGAAAACACACACTCCCTTCCCTTCAAAGATAAAATATGATATACTTTTCTCCGTTTTTGTAATTTTTTGTTCACGTAAAAGTTAGCCTCTATTAAAATATTTTTTATTACTATAATAACTTTTTATCTTTCATTTCATTTTTGTTTTTGCCCCAATTTTTTCCCATTTCTATTTCTGATTCCTGAAATCAGAATCACCATTTCGCCGCTGTTCACCATTACATTGAAACAGCGATTCTGATTTCAGGAATCAGAAATTGGAATAGGAAAGAAAATAGGGCAAAAACGGAAATGAAATGAAAGATAAATGGTTATTATAGTAATAAAAAAATATTTTAATGGAGACTAACTTTTACGTTAATGGAAAATTACAAAAATGGAAAAAAGTGTATCATATTTTTATCTTTGAAGGAAATGGAGTGTGTGTTTTCAAACAAGAGGGGAGGAGAGTGTAATATTGGTATTTTTCAAGGGAAGTGAGTGTGTGTTTTCAAACAAAAAGAGAGAGGATTATATTTTACTCTTGTTATAATGATCTATTTTCTACAATTAAGTTTCCCCCCCCCCCCCCACAAAAAAATAGAAGCAGTAAGTGTAGGATCATCGATGACGATTGTGATAATGTGGTGTGAAATGATATCCTCCACCTTGTGTATGCCAATTTTCAATGTTGCCAATCACTTCTAAATTTGAAAGCTGACAGAAACAACAGAGGGAAGAGGGATGGGGGAGGAGTGGTTTGGAGAAGATGGAAGAAATAAAAAAAGAAAGGCAAATGTCATTAGAACTAGTGTAATAATTTGTGCCTTCTACGGGAATTAATTAAATAATAAAAATATAAATTTAATATTTTTTAAAAACAAGACAAAGTAGGATAGTATGGGGTAATCCTAGTAAAAATTCTAATTTACTCTCGATAATTGTTACTAAAAACTAAACAAATCTGTAATAATCTATATATGTTGGGCATAAAATTATTCAGTTGCAACCAAGCCAACTTCCTCCTGTATCAAAGAAAAAAGCCAACTTCCTCCGTTAAAATATATATAACCAAAGTATAATCACTACGCCAGATATTACCATTTATAGCGCCTCATTTGTAGCATTTTTTTAAGAAAACGCTACAGAAAATGGCACGGAGCTTTTTTGTAGCGTTTTCCTGATAGAACGCTACAAATGTTTATACTTAATGTAGCGTTTTTTATAAAAAATGCTACAAATAATTGGGTTAAAAAAATAAAAAAAAAAGAGGGAAACGCGGGGGACTAATGCAGCGTTTTATACAAAACACACTTCAACAAATGCTAAAAAAACCTTCTAATTTTCGGTAGTCTCACTCCCAGACCATCACTCTCAGTCTCACTCCTCATTCACTCTCTTTCTCATTCAGTCTCACTCTGTTTCATTCACTCGCGAAGCCACCGAACGACATCGCTGCCACTACTCAGTTCTTCATCTGCTTCGCCGCCACTCGGTTTCGTTCTCTTCACTAAGTTCTGTTGCTGCTTCGTCGTGCTTCTTCATCTGTTCGTTCTTTGTCGGACGTCGAAGCTCGGACGTCATACCTCCACCACCGCCACGACTTGCATCAGTTCGTTCCACTGCGAGAAGGTTAGGGTCCGTTTTCAATTTTTGCCCAAATTTCTGTGTCTACTTCTTTCTGTGGTTTTGCATTTTAATTTTTAATGTATCTGGGGGGAAATTAGAATTGAAATGTTTGTTTGGCAAATAAAACCTCAGAGAGTGTGAATGGGAGAAGAAAGCCGATTCAGGATCGTTATGAAAAAGGGAGGGTATACAGAACCTTAAAGTTAAAACGAGCAAGAGTCTGCAAAGCAAGTTGTACAAGAGCAGGACCACTAAGCTCTAAAATTTGCTGAGGGATATTTATTATTGTTCCTCTACCTATGCTTTGCGCAGGCCTCCCAGGATGATAACGGGATTTAGAAAGAACTATAGATATAGTGTCAAGCAACCGATCTTGAATGGTTGGCAGCATAGATGGAATGCTGAGTAACAAATAACACATACAAAATACTTTTAGAGTTAATCACTAGAAAAGTGGAAAACTTAGTTCAAAGCCAACCCCACACCTAGTACATATTTGCTCAAGAGCTTCCACAAGTACAATAGAAAGACTAGAAGAAAACATAACATCCGAAAGTCCACGTACATGAGGTTCTATAGTAGGCCCCATTGATTTTGCAATACTTCCAACACAAGCCAACGCCTCAAGTGAAGGTTTAGTCCTTCGCGGAGCAATCTACATTCATAAAATGTCTAAAATGTCAAAAGATAGCCCTGTCACACATCATAAAAAAATGCACTAGTCTAAATAAGAAATGAAATATGTAATAAAAAAATATGGCACAAGATTGGCATCTGGCAACAGTTACTGTAACATACCGCCTTGCGTAAGTGAGTAGATATTGTCGGCAAATAATTGATCAGTTCCCCATCTAGTGCTTTTTCGTTTCAATAGGCACACACACAGAAAGAGACAGGCCTTTTTCGGTGGGCTTATGATTGCAATGTAGGCATGCGCCTCACACCTTTGTTTGCCTCTTGATGTCTATTTGTGAATTCAAGGGGATTATTATGGCAGTGCTATGCATAGTAGTCCTACTAATTGTTGTAATCCAAATCTGAGACATTTGTCGGTGAAAAGAGTAATGAAAAATGGATATAAGGAAATGGACCATATTATGTAAAGCATAAAAGGCCAAAAAATGTAGTGAAATCCATCAAAGAATATTCCAACCTCTTAAGCAAAACTCAACAAATGGCATCATTTTGTTTCAGAAGATAGAATACACTTTATACAAATCATAGTCTACATTGTAATCATAAGCTTTCATATTTTCCCCCTCTGTGCTTTTTTCTAATTTTTTTTCTCTAAGCTTTCAAAGATTATAATTACCTTTGTTGGACATTTCTAGTGATATTGGAGGCCAACCAACATATATATACCCGTGGCAGTGGGTGTCCTATGAATCATCACCATTGTCACTTTATGGCCATTTCCTTCATCACTGTTTTGCTTTTTGAGGATTGTTTTTGACTTTGGAGATTATATGACAGATTCAATGACAGAATATGTTCCTCACAAATGTTGAAACATTGTGCAGAATGTTTTTCTTTTTCAATTTTTTTGTATTATCATATATGAGGAATTAGTAATTTATTTTTTAAAGTAGTATTGTACCTAGAAATTTCATTTTACTGATTGAAAGCCACTTCTGATGGCCTAATATTTTTGTCACTTGAAAGGTGCTGGTGTTATAATCCAACAGTGTTTTGTATGTTATTTAGAAATTTACATATTGAAAATCCTAAATGCTTGGCTATGATCTATCAGAAATGTTTTCGGGCACACTACTCTAGTTGTTTGTTGACCCCAAAAGGGTACACTACTCTTGTCCATCAAAAGAGATTATTACTTTTTTTAATCTTAAGCTAAATCAAAAGAAAACGCAATTATGATCTGAATCTCTATGAATACAAAAGGCAAAGTGGAAAATGCAACGACCATTTCAACTTTACATATTGTTTTCTTATGTTTTTTGGTACTATTTTTACTGGTTTGGGATCTTTAAGGTTGTATTTCCTCTTATTGTTTTCAGCTTGGGTGCTCAAGCTTGTAGTAGTAGCTGACTCTCTTTGATCTTGTTCTTGTTGAGCACACACTAGTGGTTGTCTATCCTAGCTTCAAGTGTCAGGTATGCTTTTGATCCCTCTAGTTCTTCATCTTCAAGCTAGCCTTTTACATTTACATGTCTTCATAAAATTGAATTCCAAACAAGTCATTCTAGAAGAAGGACTTGGTGAGTGAAAAAGTATGTGATCACTCTCAAACAAAAATGTACCTAAGTGCTAGATCAAAGAAGAAACTAGGGAAAGTTTAAAACCACAAAGGGACAAAGTCACAATGGTTAAAGCATGTGATGTGATTTACAACCCTCAACAAAATTAAAATCTTGCCTATATTTTTCCACCCTATATAGGATGAAGTAGACGCTGAGCATGTAGATAACATCTCTATTGATTATCTTGTTAGATTGGAAAAGCATGGATCGTCAATGGATGTTTGCCAGTCGCTTGTCAAAGGAATATGGGGATGGAGTGAAAGAGTTTGTTAAGTTTGCGGCTGAGCATGCAGAATACCCCAACAAAATCCTATGCCCTTGCTTAAAGTGTTGCTTTGGAAGGCAAGTCAGTGAAGCCCAGTTGCAAGATCATTTAGTGTGTCATGGGATCGATCAAAGCTATACATGTTGGACAATGCATGGTGAGACATGGAGTGAATCTGTCGGTTTGGGGACTAGTATGAGATATGATGCATTAAGTGATCCCAACACAGATGCGTATGAGTTCGACCGTGTTGAAGAGATTACACAAGCGGTTGAAGAGGATCTCCGAGATTGTCCTAAAATGTTTGAGAGGTTGGTAAGTGATGCCGAGAAGCCACTATATAATGGGTGCAGTAAATTCACAAGATTGTCAGCGGTGTTAAAGTTATACAATTTGAAGGCAGGAAATGGGTGGTCTGACAAGAGCTTTACGGAATTATTTACCCTTTTAAAAGACATGCTTCCAGAGGATAATGTGCTTCCTAGTCGGACATACGATGCTAAGAAAATGTTGTCTTCTATTGGCATGAACTATGAGAAGATACACGCCTGTCCCAAAGACGTGGCATGAGCTATGAAAAGATCACTATTCTGACGACCAGCAATCCATAACTCATGACGGGGCACAGACGTGGCATCACTACCACTAGATGCAAGCTATGAATTGAAAAAAAAAATTAATACGCTAAGGTATGAATACAATACAATACTATATATATATATATATAACTATTTACACTTACCAGTTGTTGCTCTAGGCGTGCAAGTGACACCCGCAATTTGCCATATGGATATTGAGGGTTTGATGCTACTTCACGATTTCTCTTGCTCACTTTCTATAACAAAATAGTTACCGTTTGAGTACCTAGTAATAATATAAAACACAATTATAGGAAACACATTTTAAAGCACATGTTTTTGCTTTATAGTGTCCGAAACAACCAAACTATACAGACTGCGGTTTCTATGTTATGCGATTTATGAAGGAGATTGTTGCTTGTAATGTAAGGGATATCCCTAAGGAGGTATACCTTTGTGTGATAAATCTAATGATTAATCCATTTATACATGCATGCATGTACCTTAATTAATTTGTTCTAACCATTTTTATATTAATTGTACTTCATATATATGTAGTATTTTCCTCAGTACAACGGGCCAATTTATAGCTTAAAGAAGATTAATGAAGTCAAAGAAGAGTGGTGTAAATTTATGATGGACAACAAGTATTTGACCTTATATTGAATTTAGGTGAGTATTCATATGTGTTTGGCGAGACTCACATTGAATTTGTAGGTATAGAAAAATTAGCTGTTTGAGTTTCTCTATTTTTCGTTTTCTCTACTTTTTCTTCCATGAACTTAGTATTTAACGTTTTTGCATTATTGGTCCTACAAATTGTCTGTAAGCATTTAGGAAAAGAGAACATAATGCAGATTTTCGTGACATAACTGAAATGATATTATTAAAATGACATAACTGAACTTTTGAACCTGTAATGCAGTGTTTGGCAAAAGGAGGTGCAATTGGGTAGTTCATTTGTGGGATGACATACTGACACCTCTGGAACTTGGGAAGCTGGTGGTAATGGATCTCGATGGAGGGAGTTCATCAATATTGCTCAATACAGTACTAGTATACAGACAGTTCCAGGACGCCCCCCAACACCACATGGTGGTGGCCGGTTTTATTTTCTTTTTTGTCATGTTTTCAATAACTTTGGTATTGTACTACTTAATTTATTCTTTGTCGAGTACATTTTTGCTATATTTGTAACAGTCTTATTCCAATATTATGAAATTTACTATTGATCACAAGTGTTTTATATTAATGGAATTTACTTGTTATTAGTATGCAAATGTGTATGAAATTTTGGTGTATGATTCTAGCATAAAGTTAGAATCATGTGTATACTGGTTGTGTTGTGTATTCTGGTTGTTCCAGGTCATTGGAAAAAATTCTGGATAATTGAGGAATGGAAAAACAAAAAAAAATTTAAATAAATTTAAATAAATGTAGCGTTCATAAGAAAAACGCTATAAAAAGGTTGTATCGTGATTTTTTGTAACATTTTTTGTGGAAAACGCTGCATCAAGTTGAGATTTTGTAGCGTTTTTTATCCTGATGTAGCGTTTTTCTGGGGGATTTGCCAGATTTTTGTAGCGTTTTTTTTGAAAAAATGCTACAAAAATATGTTTTTTTGTAGCGTTTTTAAAAACGCTACAAAAAGTTACATCCTTTTGTAGCGCCCAACTTTGTAGCGTTTCTGAAAACGCTACAATAAGTAAAAATAAAACGCTACAAAAAGTCAATTTTGGCGTAGTGAATGAAAGGCTGTGATGGAAATGTGTCACGGAAAGGGAAAACTGATGTGGAGAGTGTAGTAGTGGGGGAAGGCCTTCTTTATCCTGTGAATAGGGATAGAAATATGCCGAACCGCTCAATAGGGTTTATAACCTGACCTATCTAAGGCATAGTTTAGATTGGCCTATTTAATAAAAAAAGTCGGGCTTAAACTTTTAAAAATGCCTATTTATATAAAGAGGTCAAGTTCAGGCCTGAAAAAAACCCTATTAAACCTAGTAGGCTGACCTATTTATACATATATATATATATATATTTATTTATTTACTTATTTATTGCAATAATATCTTATTATATTATCGTCAAGAATATATTGATCTTATTATCATAATTATTATGATTGTAATATTCTAAATTGCTATAATTACCATAATTATAATAGCCTAATAGGCCTATTAGCCTATTTAATGGTAAGCCTATTTAATGGTAAGCCTATTTAATGATAGGCCTATCTAGTAGTGGGCCTATTGGCATATTTAAAGACCTCCATACAAAATAGGCTTTTAAATAAGCTTGCAAGCTAGGTTAGACTTATAAAAAGGTCAAACAAAGCCTTAAAAATAGCCTATGTCAAGTAATAAGCCAGACTTAGGCTATGTATTTTTTAAATAGGCTAAGCCTATTTAACTTAAGCCTAGTCTAACTTGACCTATTTCCATCCCTACATGTGAATGTGATGTTGGAGTAACCCAACCTACTACGTTGGTCCTTCATCCGCACGGTATACGCCATCGTATTCCTAACGGCTCAGTTAAACATAGCCGTTGCCTTGGGGGTTGTCTTCATTCGTCCCCTTCTTCTCTTCACCACCTCCACCCAAGACAAAATTACCGGTAATTAGAGTTCAAAAATATCTTCTATTCTTAATTGTGTTTTTAATTATAAAAACATATATTAGTGTGATTTGTAATCTAAATCTAAAGATCTAAATATTATATAATAACTAGTTAAAGATCAAAACAGTATTCCCGCCACTAATCCACCCATTTTAATATTACTAGTTGATGGCCCGTGCATCGCACAGGTGAGTAATCGTGGGGGTGAAATATTTTAGTTTTTTATCTAAAAAAAGCAAGATAATAATCTAAATTGTAAAGCCATAAATAGTTAATTGCATTCATGTGACAAAAGTATTGAAATGTGCAATCTATAATATATATAAAGACGAACCCTTTCAAAACCAATTTTTACACGTCTCACTTTGAGAGCATTTCAAGACTCAATTTGACTGATTAGATTTGAATAGGTTTATTGATTGATTTGTATTAATTGTATTCGATATGGTATTTATTGTATTGAATGAATTTCAACCCTAATATAATTTAATATTGTATTCAGATTTATCCATTAAAATTTGATTTTTTGCACATTTATTGTTAAAATGATTTGAATAGGATTTCAATTAATTTATTACCGATTCAAATCAAATGTTTCAAAATACGATTTAAACTAAAATTGTTGTTAAAATGATATTTGCAAAAAATGAAAAAAATACTAAGTTACTATGTCTTTTACTCATAAAAAATCAACAATTATTTGAATCTTCAGGGCTCGCCTATATGTAAAAATAATAGTGTGGCTACTATGTTTTTGTTAATCCATTTTTTGCAAATAATCTACTATGCTTTTTTCTCATTTCTGATGATCAAAATTAAAATTTGATCTTTTGTGCATTTATTGTTAAAATGATTTGAATAGGATTTCAAATAATTTATTATCGATTCAAATCAAATTTTTTGAAATACGATTTAAAATAACACTAATAATAATTATTAATAATAATAAATAAAATGATATTTCAAATTCACCATAAAATCACCATGCTTCAATCTCGACCAGGTACGGATAATCCCCCGCCATCAGAAATGTCTAACAATTATGTCACCACAGAATAACAAGAAAGAAAAAGAAATAATATACAACATGAGGTCATAATCATATAGCTTTAAAGAGAAGAGAAAAATATTAATAAAAAATAAAATACAAGAATCATATACAACTTCATATAATATATCTCACTCATTACCATTTAGTAAAGAAAGACAATAACATAGTTATGCAAATTGAAAGAAAAATCTAAATGAGACCAACTAAGTTCCTAATCAGCTGATGTTCCTCCATGGAGAACGCAATTCAAATTAGAGTAGCCAATCAATCATACATATTGTTCTATATTATGGCCCACCAAGTGCGTTTCTCAGGTCAATTACTGTGTGTAATGGCCTCATAGAACGTATTCAATTGATTTCTTAATGTCAATAGTGACTAGTCAGGATTGTCCATGCATTAATTTGACTTACCACAGCCTAGGGGTGCTACCACCTATTCGCTTATGGGATTTCATGCATGGGACATACTCAAGGTCTCCAAGGCCTCCACTAAGAAATTGTCACCTGCACTCTCAGTGTCGCTAACTCTCAGGTATTTTACCCCGCTTACTACTTATGCAAAAATGCCAAAATAGACACCATGATGTTGAAATTGGTATTCAACCCTTTTTAAACTCATTGAAACATAAAGTTCACTAATGTATCACATTAGCCCTCTCTTGTCACTACTAATTTTAACCAACCTACTTGATAATTTCACTCTCTATCCCATATCATTCTATTTGCTCTCATTGTACTCGAATTAGAAAATAAAAAACTAAGTTGAAAGAGTTGAAAAAACCTCTCTCATTTCCAAGAAATGAGTGAATAAAGAATGGGAACCTAGTTTATAATAAAATTAAAGTCACAAAATGTTTAGTTTTATGACTTACTAGCTTATCATCTTCTAACATTATTTTAGCAAGTTCTATAAATTCTAATTCTAACTACAAGTTGTCACCCACTTAAATTAACAAGATTAATCCCCTTATCACTTTCTTCATTTCTCACCATATATAAACCAACATCTCTCCATAAGTTATACCATCCAACCATTAACAATACCTTCATTCAATGAAGACGTTTATGTTAGTCAACCTCCTGGTTTTATTGATAATGATAAACCAAATCAAGTTTTCAAACTCACAAAGGCTTTGTATGGTTTGAAACAAGCTCCTAGAGGTTGGTATGATAAATTAAGCAACTTTTTGATCAATAATGACTTTCAAAGAGGAAAAATTAACACTACTCTTTTCAAGAAAGTTCATAAGACTGACATTCTCATAGTACAAATATATGTTGATGATATTATCTTTGGTGCTACTAATCAGAGTATGTGTAGTCAATTCTCTAAGCTAATGAAAGGAGAATTTGAAATGAGCATGATGAGAGATTTGAGCTTCTTCTCAGGACTTCAAATCAAACAAATGGAGAATGATATCATTAGTCATCATGAAAAATATACAAAGGATCTTCTCAAAAAGTTTAAAATGGAAGAGACTCAGCCTACAATTACACCTATGCACCCTTCTTCAGTACTTGATAAAGATGAGAAAGGTAAGTTAGTATCTAAGAAGGAATATAGAGGTATAATTGGTTCCTTACTATACTTAACTACTAGCAGAGCTGATATAGTCTTCTCAGTAGGACTATGTGCTTGATTTCAATCTCCCCCTAAAGAATCTCATATCACAGCTGTTAAAAGAATTTTTAGATACCTTGATGGTACAACTAACTGTGGTTTATGGTATGAGAAAGACTCAGAATATGATCTAGTAGGTTACTATGATGCTGATTATGCTGGCGATAAAGTTGATAGAAAAAACACAAGTGGTGAATGTCACTTTCTTGGAAAGGCTCTAATCTAATCACTTGGACTTTTAGAAAGAAAAACACCATAGCATTGTCCACAACAGAGGCATAATATGTATCTGCAACTAGCTACTGCTCTCAGATTGTGTGGATCAAGCAACAATTGGAGGATTATTCCGTAAGGTACTATGAAATCCCAATGTATTGTCATAATACAAGTGCCATAAATCTTTCAACGAATCCTATCCAACATTCTAGATCAAAGCATATTGATATCAAGCATCATTTCGTTAGAGATCATGTTCAAAAAGGTGATATTGGATTGAAATTCATTGAAACCAAGTTTCAAATTGTTGATATCTTTACAAAGTCATTGTTGGAAGAAAAGTTTAATTTCATCAAGAATCTTCTTCATATGCATATGATTGAAAATTGATTGTTTATTGTGTGTTTGACATATGAATTATGTGAGAATGTTGATTAGAATGTTAGAACTAAATCCCTTCGGGTGATTAAGAGTTAAATGATCCTTAGAAAATTCAGAAGGACAGAATAGAATTGTGAGTGCCTAAGAATGTTCATGAAAATGTTCACTAAGAAAATTCACTGAGAACGTCTTTGAGAATGTTAATCACTAAGCCATTTCAGTTAACACTTTGACCGTTGCCTAACAGTAACTTTCTTTCTCTCTCCTACGCAGTTAAAACCTCAAAGGCTCCCGACGGCTATCTCAGCAGGTAAAAAACAGCTAATTTGAGATGAAAACACATCTCGTTTTAACCGTCTATAAATAAGGAGTTTAAACCAAAAAATTTGGCCTTACTTGAACTCTCTCTAAACTCTCAAACATTCTCAAACATTCTGGTACTGAACCATGAAACCTCTCCCTCACCTCATGAGGAACCACCACAAGAAACCCATGTTTCTTCTACTCCCACCATTGCTAAGGGCAAACGCACCACTCCTCCTCCTCCCTTTAGGCGTTCAACAAGGATTATGTCAGGAGTGTCACAAAGCAGCAAGCCGATGATTGTTGGAGATGAAGTGGAATTCGGCATCATAAAAAGGGGTTTGAACTGTGACTTGTTGAGAAAACTGACAAAGAAACTAATTTTTAAAAGCAAAATACGTATATATCCTTATTATATTTGTCTTTTATTAATTATATAAATAAATAATTTTTAAAATTTTTTCATTTATTCAGGAATTTAAGTAAATATTTACTTTTTATTTTATATTAGTGAGAGTGTTTATTTATTTATTCTTTTAATCATATCTCATATTTATTAAGGATAGTAATTATGTCATTTTACAATTATGCTTTTTTTTCTTCTCCTCTCACTTTACTCAATCAAACGAGGGAGAGAAATTTTTTATCTTTCTTACCTTTCACTTTCTCTTCTAGCAAATAACCACAAAATCATCTCATTTTCTATTATCTTTCTTTCCTTTTAAAATAAACAACCACTTTGGTCCCCGAGAGTGTCAGGCGGTGTCATTTTGATCCCTGACAAATATGAAATTATAAAAAGGTCCTTAACTGTTAACCGTTTGTCACTTTAGTCTCTGAAAGTGATTATTTATTGTCATTTTGGTCCCAAACAATTATTACCAAAATGACAGTAAAAAATCACTTTTAGGGATCAAAGTGACAAACGGTTGACAGTTGATGACCTTTTTATAATTTCACATCTGTCAGGGACTAAAGTGACACTGCCTAACACTCTCAGGGACTAAAGTGGCTGTTTAATTCCTTTTACTTTCTTTTCTTTTCACTTTCTTTCCAAAACCAAACAAAACAAAAGAAAAATCAATGGTTAAAAAATGTTAATTTAAAATATTATATTAATTTGAATTTTGGTGATTGACTCCTCGGCAAGAGGGATGGTATTTTTTAGAGTAAATCATCAATTTGATACCTAAAATTGTAAGCCGTTGGCAAGTTAGTCCCTGACATTAAGAAATTGACAAAAATATCCCTAAAATTGAGAACTGTTTGTTAATTTAGTCTTTTCATTATCCCAATCAGCAAATAGTGTCAAAAATATTGACTTGGCACATTAAGTGCCTAGATGACACCCACATGACCTCATATGTGGCAGCCTAATTATTACTGATTATTAGGGACTAAAATAATACGTATCTCTAACATCCTGTTCTTCTTTGAAAATTACAAAATGATCCCTCTCTCTCTCTCTCCTCCTTCCACATCCATCGCCACCCTCTTCATGCAACTCTCCTCTCATTGTTCTCTTTATCCCCACAATCTCATAACCCACCATTGCTCCTTCTCTCAGTCAATCAGTTTAATTCAAGAATATTCGATCCCCAATTGGTGGTGCATTTTTTTTAACTTTACTCAATTTCTAGTTCCAAAAGTCACAAATTTTCTCCTCTACTTCATTTCTAATTTCAAAAGTCACAAATCATGCATTTTGGGCGCAAACCGCTTACTGTTGTCTTCACCGTACTTTCAAAGCTCAAACCACTTGAATGGTGTAACGTCCGTAATTTACGTTTCTGTTTTAATTCTATTTTATGTATGTGATGTGTGTTTAAATAGGATAAAATATATTTTATTTAGGATAATTAAATAGATGAAGTTCTCTGACGTTAGAAAGTAGTGGTTTAAGTTGGACGGTTAGAAACAGACAGAGTTTTGTTTATCGTAAACAGACAGAGTGAGGACTTTATGAAGTAAAAACCCTAGATTTAGGTTAAGGAAAAGATTTGAATGTATAAATAGTGATTTTATAATATTTGAGGATTTTAGAAATTTATTCGAGAATTTTCTGAAGAACGCATAAAAATATTACCGTTTTGGTTCCTATAGTTTGACTAGGTTGAACTGTGAGGCGATATGGAGACCAAAACATATCTAGAAATATTTTTGAGGATGCCAAATGATGTTTCCTAATATTTTAGAATTTTAGAAATTATTCTGGAAATTTTTGGATTGACAGATAAAGAATTACTGTTTTGGTCCCTGTAGAACGAGAACCGGATAGCAGGGAGAGTAGGCGAATGCCAGAAGCTTAGGAAATGATTCAAAATCAACCAAAAGAGTACCCAATGGTGTTCTTACAATATCTATGATTTTTAGAAATTTTCTAAGAATTTTGTGAGAAAGTCAATTTTTACCCTAAGTTACGGGTTACGGTAAAAACCGAAAAGTTACCGTAGTGCTTCTAAGCTTGATCTTTTTAAACCAAAACTTTTGTGACATCTTATTTACATGGCTTAGGACTCATTACAAGGTTCATGAGAGTTTTTATCCCAATAGGTTAAGTTTAGACAATTTTTACTATGAAATACAAAAATTACCACACTTAATTACCCTTGGAGAGTTACCATTTACCATGGTTAAGGTAAAAAAATTATTTACCCTCCCTTGGTCTGCAGTGCTGCGCTGAAGAGAGGAAGAGAGTAGAAATTTCTTGAAGCCATGACTCATGTGGATTAACCAATAGGATTAGGGCCAGTTACTAACTAAGGTTTAACCATGGTTAAGTGTAATGATTAAACTAGGAAAAAAATCTTCTAAGGTGGGAGAGAAGAGGGAGAGGCCGTGAGCTTTAGGGAGAGAAGGAGAGAGGAGAGCTTGTGTTCATTTCTTCATCTTGCTCATCACCATAGCCAATCTTTGAGTGGTTTTTTTCCAAAATCTTGTCCAAGTGAGCTAGATTTCCAAAGTTTGATCATCATCTTGTGACCAACAAGCTCCAAGAAGGCAAGCAAGGAGGAGGAGGAGAAGGAAGAAGAAGAAGTGAAGGTTAGGGTTGCTACAAGAAATTGGTAAGGGGAAAGTTCTTCTACATGATTTCAAAGCCTAGAGGACATACTAGGATTCTTGTTGGTGTTGTGGTGATTAAGGAGATGCTATATCATCCTAGGGTTTATGTTTATGAGCAAACCATGTTCTTCTTGTTCTTATGATTATGTTTGATTCTTGAGTGATGGTCATGTTATGTGTATGAATTTCTTTGAGTGGTTTGATTATGAATAACCATGCTTGAGGTTAGGTTGCATGATTGGAACCTTGATATGCATAAGGGCTTATGACTATTGCTTATGGAGAAAGTGACCATGTTGTATGAGATGAGTTGCCCTATCTTGCATGCTTGATGATTTTGTTCCATGCTTGGGTTGAGTTGTTTGGATGATTGTGATTGTTCATAAGTTTGAATCATGGCATGAGCTAGTAGTATGTGTATGTGGATGAGCTTGATGTGTGGTGATGGTTATGTCTTCATTGCCTTGCCAATTGAAACCATGGCTTGATGATTAAAGAGTGTCTTGGAATTGATCTAGACATAATAAACTTGACTTATTTTCACTCATTTGAACCTAACTATGTGATTGAACACTTGATTTTCGAGTCCCTGTCATGCCCTGGGTGTGACCAGTTTCGCGATTGGGAAAAGCTGGAAAACAGGGGACCGCTCTGTTCATACCGCGGGTGTGAAAAACCCTCGCGCCTGTGAACAGTTCTGGACCCAGTATTTTTGGAAATTAATATTTTTGTGAAACTCAGTTTTTATCCAAATTTTATTTATAACCATACCTAACAGAAAATGATATTTTTAAATATTAAAATTGATAAATATTTTGGTCAATTAATTTTAGAACTTAATAATGTTTTGGATAATCCATTTGGTTAAAAGAGGAACTATTAATAAGAGTGTGAATTTGAAAGAGGAAAAAGAGTCATGTGATGGAGAATCATGCACAAAGAGATGTGATTATCATAAGTGATGATAATGATATAACCAAGAATGAAGGTTATATGTGATTGTGCAAGTGATAACCTAGAGAAAAGGTTAAAGTGATTACAAGAGAAACCAAAGCTTAAAAATGCTTGAGATGATGATTTTGTATGCTTAATGTGTTATGCCATTTTGCATAAAGAGAAAGAGAATTTGGCAAGTGGCCAATGTGATGAGCATTACAACCCGGATGGGGTTGAGAATAGGGATAGTCTGGCCACAGTAGCCTAAAGGGATTATCCAGGTTGCGAAACCCCTCAAATGGCCTGGTAGGAGATATCCCCTGAGCCGAGGCAAGTCGCACAACCCTGCTTGGATAAATCTGACGGACTTGACTATTCAGGATATGGTGAGACGTAGCTTATCTGAATGATTACTATGAAGTCTGGTGGGACTCTCTGGTAAGTCTGGTAAGTCTGCTACGGCCAATCGCTCAATGGTGTTGGAGGTAGGGAAGTCTCCTTGGAGCACTACGAGGGTGATGTGAGGGGAAATAGAAGTGACATGCATTATAATATATCTGAGTGTATGATATATTGATTGATGCTAAGATATGTGTGTGACTGTGTTTATTCTCATTGTGTCTGTGAGAATGTCTTACTTGCAGGAAAATCTTATCCTCGTGTTTTTGAGAAGGGTAAGTAGTAGTTGATTTTCTAATGCCTAAGTGTCTGATAAATTTTTTTAATGCAAATGTGTCTGATAGATGTGGCATATTTCTATATTTGTTGTCTCTTTGCTTTGTTATTTGTGTATGAGGATTGTTCACCCTTGCCTATATGTTTTGTGCTCTCTTTTGAACATGACTCATATAGATGGATCGCCCGCCAGAGGGGCTAGTGAAGGTTCGTAGACTCAGTCTGTTGCCCGAGGGGCAGAGGGTGAGGGGTGGATCATCAACCCCGAAACCCAGTGGGGGACATACCTAGGATATGTCACTTCACTTGAGACTACGGCAGAGGGACCACAGAGATGGACGGTTGAGGACATGATCTTGGATGTAAAGATGCCCATACGGCAGTTGTGGGATACGTGGAGAGAGAGAGAACGACAGAGCCAGCCAGTTGCTCAACAGATGCCTGCCCAAAGATCTGAGCCGGTGCAGCAGGAGCCTGCAAGGCCAGAGACCCAGCATAGAAGACCTAAGACCCCACCCTGCAAGAGATACTATGGTAGGTGGAGGCAAACTGCTCGCAAGAGTACTGTTTGCCGTACCCAGACAGTTAGGGTTGCATCAGCTGAGAAGGTGCCTGCTGAGAGGCCATCTGCTACTCAGTCTGACAAACCCATTCCCGCTATACCAGTTTCTTTTGCAGAGCCTGGAGGGAGACCGAGACCTTTTCCTTCTACTGTGATGCCTTCTTGGCGAACGTCAGCTCGTCAGGAGGTCAATGACGGTAAAGGGAAAGGGAAGCAGATAGTGGAAGAGGAGAGTGATCCTTCCGAGGAGTCTATAGGGAGTGTGTAGGAGCTGATGTAGTGCAGACTGTTGTGTTAGCTGATCTTGTCTTTTTGTTAGACTGACTCTATACCGGTGTGGGCGTATGCTTAGAGTTATTTTGGATGACTGTACTCTATATGATGTGACCTGTAAAACTTTAAACTAATAGTGTATATGATGTGTATTATTTGCTTACTAGTTGCTTATCTCGTTTTCTTTTCTGATACATTACGACAAGAGAGAGTGCTGAAATTTAAATCACGTAAGTAAGAGTTTCAAGTTAAAATGGGTTTCAGTAATAAAAGAAAAAAAAAATTTAAGCTCGTTTTTTAAGGATTAACTTAAGATAATTAAAAGAAGAATTTCTTTAAAATGAGAATCTATATGACGTTTTTAGACAAATTCGGTTACTTATGTTGTAATATCCTTTTATGAGAAAGAGTGTTGCAAATGGCGCTGTCCTTGCCACTGTAACTGTTTAAATCCCAACCACCAACATGATCATTTGCATGGAATGCGGACTGCCTTGAGTTCTTGAGGAAAGTGGGGAAGCCTCTCTACCAAGTCCCTATGTTTCCCCAATGCTCAGATTAGAAATTCCCACAAGTTCATTAACATTGACAAGTTCCTTGGGAACAATCGAGATTGGCTTGAGGGTCTAATGATTAAATGTCTCTCCTCTGTGAACTTCTTCAGAGGGAGCACCAATTGGGAATTGTTGTTGAAGAAGCCATGATAATGATTTGCGCCCAAAATGCATGATTTATGACTTTTGGAATTAGAAACTGAGTAAAAAAAAACGCACCACCAATTGGTTGGGATCGGAGATTCGGGTGGGTTATGAGATTGTGGGGATAAAGAGAGCAATGAGAGGAGAGTTGCAGGAAGAGGGTGGCGATGGAGGCGGAAGGAGGAGAGAGAGAGAGGGGGAATCATTTTGTAATTTTTAAAGAAAAAGAGGATGATGTTAGGGATAAATAACATTTTAGTCCATGATAATTAGGCTTCCAATTGTGAGGCCACGTGGGTGTCATTTAGACATTTAATGTGTCAAGTAGGTATTTTTGACACCATTTGCTGACTGGGGACGGAAGTATACTAAATTGATAGACAGTTCTCAATTTTAAGAATGTTTTTGCCAATTTCTTAATGTCATGGACTAACTTGTCAGCATCCTACAGATTAAGGGGTGTATTGGATTGAGATTTTAAAAGACTATTTTGGTATAAAAAAATCTTATAGATTTTAAAAGACTATGTATGAATGTAATAACTTATTAGATTTTTTTTGAAGTCTTGTGGATTTTAAAACACTTTTATATCATAAGAATTTATAAGATTTAAAAGGATTTTATGGATTTATAAAGAATCTCATGAATTTTTAGCAAACATTTAAAGTTACAAGAGTCAATAAAAACGATGATAAAAAATTTGGTTCTATCTTGATCTCATTCTAAGTAGCATTTCTCTACATATCTAAAGCAATACTAGCCCTCCATGCATTAGCATGTTCCCGTTCCTACTCTTGGGTTTGAACTATTCAAAATTATAATGTTCGTTAACTGGTAATACTGAAGGTGAAAATTCATATGCTGGCTCAAAATTATAGTCTTCATTAACTCATAATATCGAAGGTGAAGATTTACATGCTGACTGAATTGAATTCATAACATTCTTTGCGAAGAATGCAGAACAACATGCTAACACAAGTTCTGCTTGTGTTAAGCAAACCAAATAAGATATATATATAAAATAAATAAATGGAATAGTTTTCTGTCTAAAGTAAAAATAAAATTAAAAAAATAAATGAAAAAACAATATTTGAAATACTATTAAATTTATCAAAAATAAAATTAAAAAAAATACAACCTGAAAATTTATATAAACAAAAAATATGAATGAAACCTGTTAAGAAAACTATTATGTTTATAAAAATAAAAAGAGGATCACTAATGGAAAAATAATTGAGATTTGAAAAATTATAAATTTATTATATTAATTTTAAATTAGTAAATACAAAGAGGATAAAAAAATGGGAATATCACATTTTGCCAGAAACTGTAGTGGAAGATTATGAAATTAAAAGATGGGAAGATCACTGTTGCACGTGTAAATGTTGTACAAGTATACACAGTCAAACAAGTAGTAAAGTGAAAATAGGATCGTTCCCACGGAGATTGAATACGGCTAAATTCAATAAGTTTCCAATTTGGTTATTCTAATTAGTGAGCAAAGATAGTAACAAGTAATATTTTCAATTGATTGGTTTAAACAACAATTTTAAATAATGAAATAACAGTAAAAATGCAGATTAAATGTTGTAAAATCAGAGGTTTGAAAACTGGTTATAGATACTATTTCATTGCAAAGCTTTTTACAGGGTTAGGAATGCTACAGCATCGCAGAGCATTTGGGTCTAGAGTTAAAAAAAATGAGTGTTTTCCAACACTGTCATGGTGAGTTCATTAAGTTAATCTTATTCCTAATTTTACATTAATTACTCTCATCACAGATAAGTACAACTCAGCTATCCTATGAACTTGAATGAATATTCCTATCATATTCAACATTGATTAATTTTCCAATTACCAACTTCATCCACAATCAATGAACACAACCACTCACTAACTCTTCCGATATTAGTGAGCTTTCAAATAAGCTTAGGGGATCAAACTCAACTTAAATATATAAATAAACATTTAAAACAGTTCAAAGATAGAGCTAAAACCAAACATGTAGCTATTCCATTCCCACAAAAATTCTTACAAATCCATAGTTCCCTAACCAAAAGAGACTTAGCTCATGTTGAGCTTAAGTTCAACAGCAACAAACATAAAAAATAAAGACATGATATACCTAATGAAGCAACAAATGAAGTTTACAAGGCTACAGAAAAGAGTGAAAAGAAATCATAAAACTCTTCCAAGTTTGTGCCTTGATCTTGGTCTTCTCTTCAACTTGAAGCTTCCAAAAATGGTGGATGGCAATGGAGGAAGAAGATGATTAACGGTGGGTGGCGGCTGTGCTTTTCAGAAAATGAGGGAATGTCTCTCTTCTAGGTCTGCCCTTTTTTGTCTAGGTTAGGGAATGTCTCTCTTCTCTTCCTTTTTTTTTTGGTCCAACTTCTCTTCCCTTTTTGGGTCTCTTTTTCCCTTCCTTTTTGGGCCCCCTTTCCTTTCCTTCTTGAGGGAATATTGATTTGGCTCATTTACACCATTGTCTCATTAATGTGTGGAGACCACTGAATACTCATTTTCTTGGCTAGTACTGTAGTGCGTGCTCAATATGAGACTTTTCTTCAGGTGCTCAGATATAAGTGCTACAGCATGCTGCAACATCCTCTGATGTTGTTAAATCCCAAATTCCTTTTGCACAAGTTGATTCTGCACACTTAACAAACATCACAAAAGTGGCACATAAAGTGCCACAAACACCAACTAGCTATAATGTAACAATTTACTCCTAACTACACAATATACTCAACTAAACACAAGAATGACCCTTAGAGAAGACTAAACTAAGCTTAAAACAATGAAATAACTCTCATTTCTAAGAGTTATCAATCATGTTTGGTTACTATAGCGTTTGAGGAGGTAAAGTATAGATAGAATGTACACACACATATCTACAATGTTGCCATCCAAGCCAAGCATATTCAACGTAAATAAAATGTATAAAGAAAAGAAAATCGAAAAAGGGAAAAAGAAGGAAAAAAAAAAAGAATTACCTAGTAAGTCTAGCAATGCTGCAACAATAGGAAAAAAAAGCCTAAAAAGTCTTAAGGGTTTGGGTGGGATTATTGGATGAGTATGATCTTTATATTTTTCAATAAGAAGTCACACGAAATCCACCATACAAAATAATCAATCGAAATCTATATGTTTTGGAATACCAAGAGACTTTTTTTAAGTTGTAAAAAATCTCAATTGAATACCACCAGATTTCATTGTCATCTTCAAAAAGTTATGATAGTTTTAATTGAATACCACTAAATTTCATTGTCATCTTTAAAAAATCATAATAATCTTATTTAAATACCACAAATTTTTTTATATCATTAAAAAATCTTAATTGAATACCACAAAAATTTTTAATCCCAAAAATGTCTATTAAATTAATTAAAATCATTTACTATTGTAATCCAATACACTCAATTGATGGTTTACTCTTACTTTTTATTTTTGTCTGAAGATGTCCGCTACTACTCGAAGCACCAGAAGTTGGCTTTTGCAATAACAATGCCCCAAATATCAATTTTCCTTCATTCGCCACACTCCAACCTTGGCGTGTCCCACATTCCCAAATGCCACACCTTCGCCTCCAACTACAACAACAAGCCCCAAACCCCCTTTCTCTTCTCCTTCGCCGGGTCGTGGCGCTCCAAAATCTACCGGGTCAAAACCCGTTGCGCTGCAGAATGCAACAAGGATGATGTTTCTGGCTTCCAGAAGGTTCCCGGAAAACGGGTCGGGTTCGTGGACAGCAGCTGGTGGACCCTTTCGGAGAACCGGGACGACTGCGCGGAGCCCGCGGCGGCGATGCTTGCTCTCTGGCGAATGTGGGAGTTGGTTGCCGATCAGCGATGGGTTGCGTTTGTGGCGTTCGGGTCCCTTGTTGCTGCTGCTGTGAGTGTGATATAGCATAATAGCATCCATTAGTAGAGTGTGGCCTTTCTTCTTATCAACTTCAAAACCAGCAATGCTTCCATGGATAGTCAAATTTTTAAAATAAATATTAAAATTAAATTAAATAATAGCATTTTAATGTTATTTTAAATTTGTGATTAGCTGTGCTTCGTAGACACTTAGACAGGTGCTCTTGTAAGAATTTGCTTACTGATAACAAAAAAGATTGATGACAACAATTTTATTATTTTTCTTTTTTATTAATTTCAGTCCATGTTTCGTGTAACATTCAACATAAGTGTTCAGTCCTGAAAGAAGTCACTTAAGTTGCTTTTGGTCCCTGAAAGTTTTGGTATATATGAATTGGTTCCCGATGGATTAACTTGTTCAGCAAGTCGATTACCTTGGAAGGATGAACTTGTGTAGATGAGGGAAATTGTATATTTACTCTGGTTTTTTCTTCTCTTGTTAGATCTGGTTATTGCAATTTGGGCAACAGTTGTTGTTCTGTTCACCAACTTTGTATATGAAATGCTATATATTCCTTGGTTGTGTTTCAGTAGAATTTCTTTGGGTATTTATGCTTCAATGGATGTTATTTTTAATTCAATGTGTGCAATATTTTGCACTGTCATTGGATAATACGATACTATGTCATTAAAGAGTCTGACTATGACAATAATGACCTGAGAAGTCAAATCTCTTGGTGTGTGTTTATGTGAGAGTTTTTCAAAATTTATTTTGAAAATATGCATGTAATTTGGGATTCTTGTTCTTGCTGATTTTTTTTGGGGGGTGGGTGGGTGGATTGTATGATATTAGCACTTGTTGTGGGTCACTCCATAAGATAGCAGTCTTAAGTATAGTTAATAGGCCTAGGTCAGTTCATAAGTCCTGACAGGCTGGCTGATCTATTTTCATCGTATGGACCAAAAGTGAACTCTTAAGTTTCTTCATAGTTTTATGATTTTTTTTGTTTTAAATTTTTATTTTAATGTTTTGGTTACAAAGAAGATGTAAATGTAAGACCTGGTGCGAGGGAGGTTAGGCTAAAGTTCATGCAAGGCAGCCTAAATGGTATTTCATAATTCATATAATATTTGACAAGGCTAAATTTCAATTGACGTTGGGACTTTAAACATTTTATTTTATAAATGGATAGTAAAGGCACTGCTATGTTAGCACTGTAGCTTCATCATTTTCCTTAGGTTTTGTCCCAATCTATTAATTCTCAACATTTATTTGCAATCATTTTTCTTATTCTGCTGCTGCAGCTTTCAGAAATCACCATGCCGAGTATATTGGCAGCATCAATATTTTCAGCACAGAGTGGTGAGACCATGGCATTCTCTAAGAATGCACAGTTTTTGGTTCTTCTGTGTTTCTCTTCAGGAATATGCAGGTGATTCTTATAGAGCTTGATTTCTTTGTCTAACCTATTATTTTCGTCACTTTTCCCAAAAGCTCTACAATTATTAGTAAAAGGTTTATCAAGGTACAGAACCAACCTAATGCACTTTAGAATAATAAAGGAGCTTGTCTTAAAGTAACCAGGGCCACTTCACAGTGTGAAAGTAGGAGGCTACTGGTCTCCAAACTCTGAAAACACGTGACCTTATTTTTAGGAGACAAAACCTTTTGCAAAATGCCTTATTGTCAGTGTTAATTCCGCTACTGTTAAAACAAGGAATGCTTGTCTCAAAATTAATTTTCTCTTCTTGATATGAACTATGTGTTATATGTTTTAGTATTAAGATTGAGCAGGTGGTTATTTGGTTCTGTTATTTGAATTTCAGTGGATTGCGAAGTGGCTGCTTTGGAATTTTGAATGTAACCTTGGTGAGTGGTTCTGGATCTCACCTATTTCCAATTTACTTTATGGATGCCTCAACTTATTTTTCCTAGGATTTTTTTTTTGTTTATCCTGCCTGGGCCGTTGCTATGGATCAATGTGTATTTTATGCTGGACGATACTGTCAGTGGAGCTCATCTAGGATGATGCTCAGGCCAATGTTTTACAGCAGACTCAGTGGAGCTCATCTAGGATGATGCTCAGGCCAATGTTTTACAGCAGACAAAGGTTGTTTGATGAAGAAGTATCGGAAAAGATACATTTAACTTTGGGCATTCTTGTTGTTGCTGTGTGTGGGGGGGGGGGGGGGGTTGTATGATATTAGTGCCTGTTGTGGGTCCTGACCTACAATCTGAGTCCGACACTATTTGATTGACATGTCTCTGTCGGAAGCCCTTGAACCCTCCAATGCATCCAAGGATTTTGTTCTTTCCATGAATTCTGAAACAAGGTTCCTTCGTATGGCAAGACCTTTGATAGTTAGTACACCAATGATTTTCACGGTTAGACTTTCAAGAAGGCTTCCTAGTAGAGGACAACCCTATCTTGGTTCCCTTCCCAGTCACTGACCTATGACTTTCTTCATCTCGACTAGTGTACAATACCTCCGAAAGTGAAGGAAGTTTTTCCTTATCCAAAATAGGAACCCGTCAGAGTTTAGACCAAGAGAAATTTAAAGATTCTCGCCTGCTCAATTAAACTGTGTCGGTGTGGCATGCACTTCATCATCAAATTCTGGTACTAGTCTAGCTCGATCCACAAATTGAATCGTTTTTATTAAGCCAGCAGAGGACTTCTTATCCTTTCTTGTACCTTTTCCTTTCTTCTATTATAATAATATTTATTTTCTATTCGCTGAAAAAAATGATGGTATGGTATTCTTGGGTTTGCTCGTGAATTCTTTTCAGGAGAATCACCATACTGGAAAGTCATGAAGAGGTGTTGGACAAAGACAAAAATGGTTAATGATGAGTGGTTAAACAGCTTGTTTACTTAAGTAACCACTTTTTGGGAGCCATTTCTCTCTTGGTCCAACATTTTCTGTAAGATTTCTGACATGGGAATCATCCCATGCTTTCTTAAAATAGAAAATCAGTTCGTATATTTACTGTTTTCTTAGTGCAATTTCAGTTTCTACTTTGAATAATTTATTCCACCATTTGGAAGTGCCCTCCTCTAGTTCACTTAGTGTTCTTTTGCTGTTGTAAAACATTTCTCCCCCTCCAAACTACAATACAGATTAGCACTTGTTTTTTTAAGTACTGTTGGTGTTGTCTAATTCAGGTCACATTACCATCCCATTCTCCATGCACATTTTTCAGGTAAAGCGTCTACGAGAAAATTTGTATACAGCCATTCTTTTTCAGGTATGTGTTTTACAAAGTGAAATGATACAGGACTAACAAAGGGTGTTCTTTGGCAGTTGTTGGTTATTTATTTATGTTGTTTTTCTATTTTTTTTCTTATGGTTACCCTATGCTTGTATTATATGTAGGACATATCCTATTTTGATAAAGAAAAAGTTGGTGCCTTGACAAGCAGGCTTTCAGCAGATTGTCAACGACTATCCCATGTTATAGGAAATGATTTTCAGCTAGTATTACGCAACACATTGCAGGTCTTAATATTTACATGTTAATCTTCTGGTTTAATTTGATGATATTATTTTTTCCTCGCATTATCTGTTCTTTTCTTTGATATCTAGGGAGCAGGAGCAATAATTAATTTGCTGGCTTTATCTTGGCCTTTGGCATTATCTGCATTGATGATTTGTTCTGTGTTGTCTGTAATTTTCCTGGTTTATGGCCGGTAAGCATCAGTGACATTTTCTTGTTTATGTTTAGGGACTGGGTAGCTTTGCTTCATTTCCCTTTTTGTTTCTTTTGGTTCTCTCTTTTGTATTGAAATCTTGTTACAATATTTAGCCTCTTATCACTTTGTATTCATTTTTTTTTATCTTGATAATTCTTTTATCCCTGCCAAAAAAATGCTTTATTGAATTTGTCTTAATCCTCAAGTTTTTTTTTTCCTTTCATTAGTGTTATTACAGAGATACATGGATATCATGCAGACTAGTTATGCCATTTGAATTTATTTGGATCCATGCTTAATTTAATTATGACGTTTTCTCCCTTTGATTAGCTTCCAAATTGGTTTTTGTAAATTGTCAAGTAATGTATCCTTTCTGTTATTTGTGTTTATTGAAATGATAAAAATTGAGAAATACAGTTTATTACATAACCTTTTAGTGCAATGAAGATATGCCAGTAAACTGCTGGCTGACATGCACATTATCATGAACTTGTGTTTGTCTCAGTTTGGAGTTTTTCATTCATTCTAGTTCTAGTTTGTTTAAATTCCTTTTAGTATGGCATGGCAAACTTGATGACTTAGTTTTTCTAGACCATCTTATTTGAGATGAAGGTTTTCTTTGCCACACTTAAAGATGAAAAATCTGTTTTGCCTAAGGTAATATTACATGTGATTAAATGTTTAGAGGTTTAAATCAATCATAGATATTTCTGGTTTTATTCGCACTTGGCAATGCTGATTGTCTAAAGCATGTATTTGTTGTATTAATAGGTTTCAAAGAAAAGCAGCAAAGTTAATCCAAGATTTCACAGCTTGTGCCAATGACGTACACACATTATACTGGTAGACATTGTTTCTGAAATCGTGACCATAATTTTTTTTTTTTAATTGTTAATATGTTTTCTTGTACAGGTAGCTCATGAAACACTTTCTTTGATAAGAACTGTTCGAGTGTATGGAACTGAAGAAAAAGAATTTGGAAGGTGCTTTGTTGTTTATTCCCTTACTAACTATTCTTGCTGAAAATCCATATTTTTACTTGTTGTATTATAGGATTAAATCTTCTGTTATTTCCTTTTACGCACAATTTTATTTTGTATTATTTTTCGGTTATTAGGACAGGATCACTTTCCCTTAGTTCTAGGATATCATTTAATAGAATTTATATATTTTAGTCTAAAGTGTAATTTGTTTTGTACTATTAAATCAATTCAGAAATAATATTCAAAATTTTTTCTCTGTTTTGAAGTTGCTACTAAGGCTCCTGATCGAGGAGACTCTGCTTTCGCATTATTAGAATTAGTCACATGTGGTATAGAATGGTTTGTCTACTTTAGTGATGATTGTATTATGTTAATTGGTTATTTCTCATGAAAGTTAAACCTGAAGTATTTTGATTGTTTGTGCAATTTTATCATACACTTCAGACTCAGTTTGGGAAGTCAATTAAAGCTTTGCAAGAATAGGGAATATGTCAACCAAAACCTATCAAAGCCTCTCAAAGACTAAAGAATAATTATTGACTCTTTTAGATAACAGACTTTGAGATCCCACATTGACTAGAGATATTGCCAAAGTAGTCCTTGCAAAGCTTGGTTAGTCCTCACCCTTTGAGCTGATAGAGTATATATGTTTATATATTGTAATAGCTAGTTTAGGAAATAGCTTACTACAGACTTGCTGACTCAGCAAGCTAAAGTAAGCTATTTCCTAAACTAGCTATTACAACATATAGCTAGCTGTTGGGGTTAGGTTAGGCCTAGGTTCAAATTTTAAGATGGTATCAACGCCTATCCTGAATTGTTATTGAGCCACCGGTAATTGTTCACGCTCTAGATGTCTATTCCTAGGCATGAGGTGTTATTAGGCCAACCACATTTATCCACACCACACTCCAGATGTCCATTCTTTGGCGTTAGTGGATGTGTTGAGATCCCATATCGACTAAAGATATGGCCAAAATAGACCTTAAAAGGCTTGGGCAGTCCTCACTCCTTGAGCTAGGTTGAGTTAGGCCTAAGCCGAAATTCTAAGAGCACATATAATGATGTTAAATTATTATTTTGAAAGTATTGCCCATTATTCAAGGCATATTATATAATAGATATAACTTCCTAATTTATTTATTGTTTGTTAAATTGCAACTTGCAGGTATTTGTAGTGTTGTTAGCATTTTTTAACTCATCTATGCATAGTGTGATACTAGGATGTAAGTTGATCCTACATTTTGGTAAATGGTTATGTCTGTAATACGCATAATAACTATCCTATATCTAATATCTAATCAGGTACAATCAATGGCTACAGAAATTAGCATTTATAAACTGTCGAGAAAGTGTGGGGTATGGATTCTGGACCCTGAGCTTTAACACCCTTTACCGTTCAACTCAGGTTTGGCTCATTTAACCTTATTAAAAGTTCCTAACAAATAATTGCATACTTCAATTCCTCCATGCTACTTTTTTTGAAAAATAGGGAAAGGGAGTAGAGTTACCCTTTACCTTTGTGTTCTTGAGTTTTTATGACTTTTATTAGAATGAAAGGAAAAACATTTTCTCCATCCCTCCTTTTAGTTGCTTTTCTTTCTTTCTTTTTTTGGGTATGGTTGGGGGCCTAAATGTTAATTAGTACTTAGTAGTATTCTGATTTCTTTTAAAAAGTTTCATAATATGTCAAAATTTAAAGGTTAGTTCATAAAGAGTATATCAAGTTTTTGTGTTATTGTTTATCATCATTTGGCCACATGTCCTATTGTTAGTTCTTGGACGACTCTTCCACAGTTTATTAGTCCTCTATCTCGTGTTTTCTGTTTTAAGTTTTGAATAATTAATTTAAAACTCTTCCAAGTTATTCTTCCTTGCTGTTAGAATCCAGGCATTATATGGACCAAATATATATAGCAAAATCAGATAGTTTTTAGAGTTTGGTATCTATCTTGAGTATTTTATAATGGATTTTTAAACATTAACTTTCAAGAATAACATACGGTCCATAAGAATTTCTGGGCCTAAATCATCCTTACAAAACCGGCTTATAAGGTGAAGATTGTCCAAGCTTTATAAACACTAAGTTATCAATGTGGGACTCTCAACATATGGTTTAGAAATTTTTTATGCTTTGCCCTATTTTGAAGGCATATTATATAATAGATATAAATATTAATTGAGTTTTTGTTTGTTAAATTGCAACTTGCAGATATTTGCAGTGCTTTTAGGAGGGCTATCAGTTCTCAGTTGTTGTGTAACTGTTGAGCAACTTACTAAGTATGTATTGTACTGTGAGTGGTTGATTTATGCTACTTGGAGGGTGACAAACAGCTTATCATCATTAATGCAGTCCATTGGAGCATCTGAAAAAATCTTTCAACTGATGAATCTTTTGCCAAGTGACCAATTCTTGTCCAAAGGTAAGAAATTGTTAGAGTCCCTTGCTCTCCCTACTCCTCGTGCATGGAACTGTATATGGTTTAATTGTGCTTCCACTACATACAGGAGTTAAGTTGCAGAGGTTAATAGGGTGCATTCAGTTTGTAAATGTATCGTTTCATTATCCTGCAAGGAGTACGGTATGTGTTTTTATTATATCAAGTGTCTTTTGCTCCATTTGTTATAAGAAACATGTTTAGGTTAGTCATTTCTGCTTAAAAATTAAAATGCATATGGTCATATGTAGTTTTTAGAGTATTCTATATCATAATTAATAATTGCAAACTAGTCGTATGTCTATTAAATAACACACCGAGGTACTACTGCCATATGAATATTTGAAAATTCTGAAAAATACATTAACTAATAGCTATTCATGATATCTGCTTTCCCTTCTATAAGCCATTAATGTAGCTGCTGTAACGCCCTTTTTTTCCATAATGATTGTTACGTAAAATTATCAAGAAATTTAATGCAGAAATAATATAAACTGGTTTATCTTTATAAAATTCATGGCTAATTTTTTTTTTAAAAGAAGTCTTATAAGAAGTATAATACGCGCAACTCTTTTTGCCATCCAGAACCTCAGAAGAAACAAACATATATACACGTCACGATGCATGATCCTGTCATAAAAGAAAATTAAGCGATAAACTAAATCTAGGAAAACAGTAAAAGAAACTATGTGTCAAATACACGACATGAACATCTACTTTCCAAAACCTAGGCTGGTCGGCTAACTGACAACCTACAACCTACAACCTAGCACTATCCGCCCCACACCTAGAGAACTAAGAAGATGTCATCACCTCGGGTCCTCCTCGGGATCCTCCTCTTCCTCGGACTTAGACTTCTCAAACTAATCGCATCCAGGCTCGTCTCTGAGCTTTCTCTTCTTTCTATTTGCGTGTCCCGAAGGTCATGCAGAAGTGTCAGAAGAACAGTGCACAAAATGTCCAGAAGGTGCGACGTATGAGACAGAAGTGTCGGCCTCACGGTCTCGAGTGATGGAACTGGTGTCACCAGTGGAGCCATCCTTGGTAAGCGTGCCCTATCCAAGGAACTCTTCCTTGGCGTGCGACGAAACCGACGACAGTACTCAGGAACCGACCCAGTTACCCGCGAAGGTAATGATCTCTCCTCCTCCCTAGCCTCTCTACTCGGTTGTCCTTGAAGAAATTCTAGAAACCTCAGAGAGATTGAGAGAGAAGAACCGAGAGAGAGAGAATGTGAGATAGAACTCCTTTTCTGAAATGTATTATTGAAAACTCAACTGAATGCAGTTAAGTCTAACTGTATTTATACAGGGGAGTGACTGCTGACTCAGCAGTCTAAACTTAAGTTCTAAACTTAAGCTATCATATGGTAAACATAACATACTACTCTAACATTTCCCCCTCAAATTGAGGTCGGTTGTGTTACATCATTTTTATCTACAACTCTCAATTTTTCTTTAAGAGTCAAAAATCTGTTTGCTGATAAAGGCTTGGTAAGCAAATCAGCAACTTGATCTTGGGCTGGTAGATGTTGGACAATTAGGTTCTTGCTCAGAACTTTTTCCCTGAGGAAGAAGATGTCCAATTCCATATGTTTGGTTTTTGCATGAAGCACTGGATTGTGCGACAGAGCCACTGTGCTAAGATTGTCACAGTAAAGCACTGGAGTTGAAAAGGGGATTTTCAGCTCAGCAAGCAGCGACTGTATCCACAGTACTTCTGCAGCTGTATTTGCTAAACTCCGGTACTCCGCTTCTGTAGTAGATCTGGCTACCAGTGTTTGTTTCTTGGACCACCAGGAAATCAGATTTGGACCCAAGTATATGCATGAACCAGATGTTGACTTGCGATCATCCGGATCTGAACCCCAGTCTGCATCAGAAAAACCTGTTAGCTTGAGTGGACTTTGAAGAGATGCAGGCTGCAGAAGAAGTCCATGATTTAGAGTGCCATTAAGGTATCGAAGAATTCTTTTTACAGCTGCCCAATGACTTTCTAACGGCTGGGATAGGAACTGACATGCTTTGTTAACAGAGAAAGAAATCTCTGGACGAGTGATAGTGGCGTATTGGAGTCCTCCCACTATAGATCTGTAGAAGGAAGGATCAGGATCTACAAGAGTATCACTGCCATACTTACTTAGTCTAACACTAGCAACCATGGGTGTACCAATTGGCTTGGCTTCCAACATGTTAGCTTTAGCCAAAAGATCCCTGATATACTTTGTTTGTGAGAGCAGTAGAGAGCCATCTTTTAATTTCTGAACTTCAATGCCTAAAAAATATTCCAAGTCCCCCAATTGCTTAAGAGCAAATTGATCATTGAGCTTAGAAGTAAGCTCTTGAATTAAAGGCAAATAGTCCCCAGTAATAATTATGTCATCCACGTATACCAACATGATAACACAGTGCTTTCCACTAGCAAGAGTGAACAACGAGGGATCACATTTGCTAGGCTGGAAACCCAATTGAATAAGGGTGGATGCTAATCTTTCAAACCAGGCTCTGGGAGCTTGTTTTAGTCCATAGATCGCTTTGTGCAACCTGCACACTAGATGTTTATCAGCTGACTCAAACCCCGGAGGCTGTTGCATATACACCTCCTCTTCTAGAACACCATTTAGGAAAGCGTTGTTGACATCAAGTTGTTTAATGTGCCACCTTCTAGAGATGGCTAAGGATAACACAGTCCTAACTGTCACCGGCTTAACAACCGGAGAGAAGGTTTCTTGAAAATCAAAACCGTGTACTTGATGAAAACCTTTGGCCACCAACCTGGCCTTATATTTCTGCACTGACCCATCAGGGTTTTGCTTAATTCGGAAGACCCACTTGCAACCGATCGCTTTTCTTTGAGGCGGAAGAGAGACAAGGGACCAAGTATTGTTTCGAAGCAATGCTTGATACTCCTCTGTCATGGCATTTAGCCACTTGGGATCTGCAAGAGCAGTCTTATAATGAGAAGGTTCTACCTCGGTGAGCAGAACAGTAGGATTCAGTCTGGGCTTTACAATTCCATTCTTGGCTCTTGTCCTCATGGGATGAATATTCTCTGGATGAATGTATACTAATGGAGCAGAAAGATCAGAAGTAGAGTTAGAAACGGGGTGGCTATCACTGGTTTGGGGTGACAAGATAGGACTGTTCTGCAAAGGTGCAGGAACATCTTGTGAAGGAGAGGGAATAGTTTGGGAAGCTGAACTTGTGCTACCCAAGTTGCAAGGTGCAGAATGCCTGGACTGTGAGGCAGAACTGTATTGCATTGATACAGAACCAGAATTGGAACTGCAGGAATTGGAATTACAGGGTGCTGCAGTGGCCGAATTGCTGGCTGCTTTATGTACATTCTCAGAACTTTCACCATTAAGATTCTGAAAATTCTGAAAAGGAGGAATGGTGACAAGAGGAATTGGCAGGTTATTTGTGCCTTGAGCTGAGGTGTGGAGAGGAGTACCCTTGCTAGAGAACAGACTTAGATAAGGGAATTTGTTTTCATTAAAAATGACATCTTTAGAGATGAAAATTCTTCCATCTGGTGCAAGACACTTGTATCCCTTATGTGAGCTTGAGTATCCCAAGAAGACACACTCCTTGGTGTGGAAGTCAAGCTTGTGTGTGTTGTATGGTCGAAGGTGAGGGTAGCAAGCACACCCAAACACTTTCAGAAACCTGTAATCTGGCACTTGTTTGTAAAGTGCTGAATAAGGTGAACTCATGTTCAATACAGCTGTGGGCATCCTATTGATCAAATAGACAGCTGTGAGAAAGGCATGGTCCCAAAACTGAAACGGGAGACCAGCCTGTGCAAGGAGTGTTAACCCTGTCTCAACTACATGCCTATTCTTCCTCTCCACTGAGCCATTCTGATGATGGGTGTGAGGACAGGCTAGTCTGTGATTGATACCACACTCGTTGAAGAATGAAGCTAAAGCTCTGAATTCACCACCACCATCTGTTTGAACAGCCTTGATCTTTGTGTCAAATTGAAGTTCCACCATAGTTTTGAAGTGTTTGAAGACACCATAGGTATCAGACTTGAGTTTAAGTGGAAATGCCCAAGTATACTTGGTGCACGCATCTACACAGATTAACAAATACTTGTATTCACATGAGGACAGCATCGGTGCTGGTCCCCACAGGTCACAGAACACTAACGCAAAGGGAGTTTCATATACAGTCAGAGATGCATGTGATGGTAATCTATGGATCTTTCCCAAACAGCAAGCTGAACAGAATTCAATAGTTGATTTATTCGGCAAAGGAACTCTACAAATTGATAAAACTGTCTTGAGAGCCTCAAAGTGAGGGTGTCCAAGTCTGTAGTGCCATAGTGTGTAAGAAGTAGGTCCTAAGGGTGTAGTGGATGTTGGTGGTGTGTGAGTGGGTGTAGTCTGTGAATTACAAGTAGTAGTGACAGAGTTAACAGCAGGCTGCCACTGAAAATTAGTTAAAATGTCACCAGTAGATCCAGCAGTAGAATTCTGGTGAAGTCTGGTATCAAAGCTATAGAGTCCATCACTTCCAAGTTTTCCTTGCAGCAGAATTTCAGAATTGGCCTGTGATTTGACAAGACAGAAACTGGGATGAAACTCAAAGTACACTTGATTATCCCTTGCAAATTGACTCACACTTATCAGATTTTTGGTTATTGCTGGAACTAATAAAAGATTTCTGAGTGAAAGTGAGGTGTGTGGAGAATATGGTGAGGTGATATGTGCTGAGCCAATGGATGTGATTTTCAGACCTTGTCCGTTTCCCAGTAGCACCTGATCTGTCCCAGGGAGTGAAATACTGTCCAACAAGGTTGAAGGATTATTAGTGATATGATGTGTGGCACCAGAGTCTGGGTGCCACACTGGATCAGTCCTGCTGTGAGTTGATGCAGAATCTGACCCTGTTAAGTATGCCTGTGGAGCTCTCTGTAATTCATTGTTTCTTGATGGACCAGCTTGTGAAGCACTAGATAACGTGCTAAGAGAGTGCTGAGTAAAAGATCTTGGGCCTGAATTTTGAGAGGAGGCATCCCAAGGGCTGGGAGGCCCACTCCAGTTACTGAGAAACCAACCATGTGAAGGAGAATAAGTCCATTGACTCGGTGAAGGACAACCTGGGCCTGGCCACTGATTTGAACCATTCCAGGTAGGCCCAATCCAGTGAGGCAGAGGTGGAACTGCATTAGGTCCAGCCCAGTGAGGACCATTCCAAGGGACTTGTTGAATTGGTGATCCATTCCACTGATTGCTGGACTGTCCGGACCACTGATTGGGCTGAGTAGGCCCAGGCCCACTCGAACCATTGGAGCCCAGATTGGAATTGCGATGGTAACAGACCGAGGCGTCATGCCCATACTTGTGACAAATCTGGCACTGGACTTTGCCACGGCCACCACCTCGACCGCCCTCACTACTGCGTCCGCCACCACGGTCATCACCGCCGCCGCGACCGCCACCACGGCCACCGCCGCGACCTGCTTGATTTCCACGTTCATCATTACTTTGAGGATTTTGAGGCTGAAAATAGCTAGAATTCAAGGATTGTTGCTGCTGCATTTGAGTATGATTTGGATTTGGCTGCATCTGAAAGGGAATCTGTTGAGGAGGAGCTGGAGCAGATTGAACTTGTGCAACATTCACTGAGAGTGTTTCAGTTAGGGCTAACTTCCTCTGCTTCTCCAACTTAGCTTCATGCGATAGAAGCATGGATTCAGCCTCCATGAGATCACACAGATCACTACGATATTGAATTATCGCCGCTAGCGCCTCATATTCTTCTGGCAAGCCTTCAATGATGGCATCAATGTGATCACGATGTGTGACCGGATCACCAATTGATTGCAAAATGTCCACAATCGTTTGAATTCTGGCCAGATACTCTTGAATTGAGCGATTGCCTTTGGAAATTGTTTTGAGCTCAGATCGGAGTTGCCTGGATCGAGCATTCATCTGTGCTTGAAAGTACCTATGAATCTCATCCCACACCTGATAGGAGTGGACGCAGCGAACTACACGAGGAAGAAGACTCTCTGACAGTGTCGATAAGAGCCAAGTAAAGAGTAAGGAGTCTTGCTGCTCCCACTCGGAATACACCGGATTCACAGAATTAGTGTCACGATCACGCGTAGTGAGATAGCGAGGTGGAATCGTAGGGTTTATCACAAATCTCTGCAACTTGTGGCCACGGATTACACCTTCCACCTGTTGCTTCCATGACAGGAAGTTCTTCGATTCAAGCTTCACCGAAATCTGCTGAGAGAAGGTTGAAGGAGCTCGATCTGCAACTCGAAGATTGCTGTTACTCTTGGTGCGATTGCGACTGCGATTGCGATTGGAACGAACTGGACTCGAATTGCGTTCCGACGATGAACTGCTATCTTCGTGTCCTCTGATATTCCTGTTGCGATTGCGATTGGAGCGAACTGAACTCGAATCGCGTTCTGGAGATGAGTTGCGAACTTCACGATCTCCATTATCAGAGAGAGAGTGTGCGGAAGCCATGGATTTGGATCAGAAAGCGAATGATACCATGAAGAAATTCTAGAAACCTCAGAGAGATTGAGAGAGAAGAACCGAGAGAGAGAGAATGTGAGATAGAACTCCTTTTCTGAAATGTATTATTGAAAACTCAACTGAATGCAGTTAAGTCTAACTGTATTTATACAGGGGAGTGACAGCTGACTCAGCAGTCTAAACTTAAGTTCTAAACTTAAGCTATCATATGGTAAACATAACATACTACTCTAACAGTCCTCTCGGCTCTCTAATCTCCTCAGCTCCACGGCGTGCATCAGGTGCGTCTGCCAGCCAGCTGCGCATCTTCTCATTGGGTATGTAGACATCCAACACTATGTCCCTCTCCAAAATCTCTTCGGGACCCAGCAACCCTCCTCTGGTCCTGACCACATGTTCAGCAACAGTGGCCCATATCCCCCTCCTTCGGCCTCAAGAGACCTAAAACTCTCCCTCACTCGGGTAATCAGAGGTCTCGGTGTGAACATCTATGCACAACGATTATAAAGTAACAGAAAAACATGCAAGGGTGAATTTCTTTGCACAAGTTGAAATCCACTGAAAGGGTGTATATGAAAAAGAAAATACTACACTAGACAAATGGTTTATAGAGCATTCGAATTATTTGAATCAGACAAAGCAAGAAGATACTGATGCATTATTTTTATTTGAGAAGTCAAAAATTATGGCTGAATTATCCTCTTCCTCCAATAAACAAGAATTTCTGAAGAAATTACAGCTGACAATGTCGGCATCAGAAGAAAAAGATGATAAAGTAGATCATGACTCATATGTTCAAGTCAGAATTATACCCCTATGAATGAAGATGACTGTTATGGTGTTGAAGGAATACCCGAATTACATTGCGATTCGTTTTGATTACTTTCGGTGGAAGTGGCAGACAAGACACTACTCACCCGTGATTACTATTCACGCTTTTACTGTTCATTTTTTACTATTCATGTTACTGTAGTATCGGCAGCACTGTAGTGTTGGCAGTTACTATTCATTACTGTAGATTTTAAAATTATTAAGTTACTGTTGTAATAGTGCTTTCCTTGAATTATAAAAGGAGCACTTCGCATTAGTTCTAGGCATCGGTTTTTCTCTGGCTTAGTTCTCTACAATCAAATCAAGAATTCTCCGAGCCTTGTAAGTTTTACATTTACAAGTTTTCATTAAGTTTTCGACTTCATTACTTTTGTAAACTCTATCTACTTTTGTAAACTATCTCTATGTATTATAAAAGACTTATGTTGAATTTGAATTCTATCATACTTTCGTAATTATCTACATAACTTCCGCTTATTACCGCATTTCTGGTTCTTCTCTGATTTTGGTATCAGAGTCTTCTCAGAAGGTTTTGATAGTTGAGTTATAATTATTTGAGTTTTGTTGTTAGCTTTTAAAAACTCTGCTGCTCTTAGCGTTGGTCAGTGTAACGCCCCTTTTTCCTATAAGGAATGTCACGTGAAAAACTAAAAACTTAATGCAGAAAATCGTCTTTCATAAGTCAAGGTTACCAAAATTGGTGGCTAATTTTTTTTTTTAAAAGAATCTTATACGAAAAGATTTCTCACATCACATTTAGCCATCCTGAAACTCAGAAGAAAAGAAACATCATACACATATATATATCATGTCAATATATACAAGTCTTGCGCTCGCAAGTATAGTTTGGAACCACAACATAGTGGCCAAAATACATCATCCTGATACAAAGAAAGTAAAGCGATATGTCTAAACCTAGGAAAACTATAAATCAAAAGGTGTCAAATACACGACACTGAACATGTACATCCCAAACCTAGGCTGGTCGCTAACAGACAACCCATAACCTAGCACTAGACACCCCCACCACTACGACCTAAGACGATGACATCTCCTCGGGATCCTCCTTGGGCTGAGTCCTCCTCCTCCTCGGATATCTCAATGAATACCCGCGCTGACTCATCTCCAACCTTCCTCTTCCCCCTCTCTGAGTGTCCCGACGGTCCGGCAGAAGTGTCAGAAGAGCAACGCACGAAACATGCATACGGTGGGGCGTAAGGAACGGAGAGCGTCGGTCTCCCTGTCTCTTGTAGTGAAGCTAGTGTCACTGATGGAGCCATCCTCGGTAGACGATCCCGCGCCAAGGTACTCTTCCTTGGAGTGAGACGTGTGCGACAAAACATACAATGATACTCCCGAACAGATCCGGTTACCCGTGAGGGTAAATGTCTCTCGTCCGCCTGAGTCTCTCTCCTCGGCTGCTCCACAGATGCCTCGGGTGCGGCTGCCAGCCAGCTGCGCATCCTCTCTAAAGGAATGTAAGCGTCCAAAACCATGTCACGCTCCAAAACCTTTTCGGGGCCCAGCACCCCTCCTCTCGTCCTGACCACGTGTCCACACACTGTGGCCCATTGGGAGATGAGATCATAAGTCCATCCCCCTCCTCGGACTCGGCCTCAAGAGGCCGGAAGCTCTCCCTCACACGGGCTACCAGAGGCCTCATCTACGTGTAACGTACATACAGATACAGGAAAATATACAAGGGTGAATTTCTTTTCACAAGTTGAAATCCACTGAAAGGTTGCATATAAAAAATAAAGTACTACATAATACATTCCAAGAATATATTTATATAGGGTTACTCTTTCGCAAATCTTTTAGCTGAGCTATTCAATCATCAACAAGAGACACATCATCAAGGTAAACACGCAGTCAAGCACACACATAGCTTTCTAGCATAATGCATGTCACTTCAATATCTCTTTTCATACACCGGTGCACTGTTCCATGGAGACTTCTCTTCCTCAACTAAGTAGAGCGATGTGGCGGAATTGTATACCTATCATTAATGCAAACTGACCTTCACTCTTGGCCATCGTTTGTCATTTATTCGGTACAGACTCATTGTGCTACGTCGTACACCCCATCTCAAATAAGGCAGCTGGTCAGGATCATCCAAGCCGGGTACACTACTTTTCTCGGCACAAGGGGATTCACCGCAAGACCATTGAGAATTTCGTAACCTGGATGTCCTCAAAGACTTATAGTCAGACCATACTTATTTACAATCCCTGCATAGGATTGTGTGCTCTAAAATTTGGCAAAAGCCACGTTTTTAATGCAAATAACAGTATATTTGCAACCACAATCAATACAATCAATGCGGTCCCTCGTCTTAGGGTTTTTCGTCGCCATGTGTCAGCTTTCATCTAACACCGTGTAATTTTTATTGTCCTCGACTTTATCATCGCCATGAATTGATCCTCGTTCAATACCGTGTAAAATCGTTATTTAACACCATAAGTTTTTAGAAGAATTTCCTCTTTGAATTCTTAAGTTTTTTTTTTCTTTAACTTTAAATTCTTAAACCTTCACTTTATTAATTTTCTTCCCACTTATTCATCATAAAATGATTTAATTAAAAACTTAATTAAATTCTTTGATAATTTTATTTAAATTCTTTTACTTTAAGTATTTACAATTCTGACCCCTAAGAAGTTTAGTTTCGCAGTTCAGCCCTCAATTTTCTGAAAAATTAGGTTTCTGGCCCAAAATGCTTAGACTTTACGTTTTCTGTCCCAAGACTTTTATAAATTATAATTCTGGCCCAAAGGTACCCAGACTTCGCGTTTCTGCCCCAAAGTTTTGTAAATTATATTTTTGGACCAAACGTCTCTAGATTTTGTGTTTTTGCCCCAAACTTTCGTAAATTATATATTTGGCCCAAATTGTCCAGATTTTGCAATTTAAGCCTTGCATTTTAGAATTTGTATTTTGACCCCAAAAACATCTAGTTTTTGTTTTTGACCCCTAAAAATTTGAAATTTGATTTTTCTCTCACATTAATTAATTTTCTAACTCATTTAAAGTTTTATGGATAACAAGGATTTGGTATGGAATTGATTTAGGACTTAGGATTAGAAACTTGATGAAAATTTATCAAATTAAGTGTTAACTTGAATTCCAATTGATTCATTTGATTTCATTTTAGAAAACTTTTTCATTAAAGCTTTTAAGATCTCCATCTCACACTTAATCGAATCTTTTCAATCCAATCCCAATCAAAGTAAATCAAAGTATATGAAATACGCATAAATCAATATACATCAATTTAGGCCAAAAACACAACCAAGCCATAAATCAAAGATACACTTAAAGTACTCATTCATAACATATTAACATACATCATGAACATAACATAAAACATACTTAACCAAGCACACACTTAGGCATCCAAAATCACCCCAAAGCATACATATGATTTTTCCAACAACACATAGACTCATAAAAAATTATCATGCCTCAACCAAAATCATATTTTTACTCATATACATATACATGTAAAAATACATATTACTAAGAGAATGAAATTTCATTCAAACACCCAATATGAAAATTTAAGTCTTTGAGTTTTTCATGAACATACAACATAAACCACACACATACACATCTTTCCCAACTTATTGAGAAAATTCCCTTACCTCTTGAAGCTTAGGAAAATGGGCAAACACCAAAGATCACATTCCCTCAACACAAACACCAAGTGGCCTCCTTGAAGCCTTGATGTTCCCACATTTAGAAAAATTTACCTTTCACAAAATACACCAAAATAAAACCATAAAAATATGAGTTTTATGAAAACCAAAAAACCCTAAAGAGTAGAAATTTGAGTAGATGAATACTTACTCAAATCTTAAAGGAAAATAGATCCAAGGTAGTTTTCAAGCTTGTAGGTTCCAATGGAGTAGAAAAATAAAAGTGGTGGAAATGAAAAAATGAAAGAGGTTTATGGATTAGAATGATGATCCAAACCTTTTTTGTGATGCTTGGGTGGCCAAAAACTCAACGAAACTTAACCTTTTGGTGTGTAGGAAAACTTGAGAATATGAGAGAAAATGGAGAATGGAGATTTTGGAGAAGATGAAGTGTATGAAGCAAATGAATTTCTCTCTCCTTTCTCCCTTAGAAATCTCGGCTGAACACAAAGGAGCATGGGGGAGGTATGGGCTTGCATGCTTTGGTGGTTGGGAGCCATACCTCTCTCACCTAATTTGGGAAAATTCAAAAGTCAACCTCTATTTGACCATTTGACTTTTGGAAGGATTTTGAGAGTGGATCAGGCCCCCCTTATGCGCCCAATCTGACTGGAAAATGGTGGAATTTAATTCCACCAAGTTAGGGTTTAATCGATAGTTTGAAATAGTAAAAATGCGTAGTTTCCGAACCCCTTTTTAGATAATTTTTTTCTAAAATGAGTAAAATTATGAGAAATGAATTTTATGATTTGAATGTCATAGAAAAATTTAAAAACTCAAAACTAAATTTTTGAACTATTTTTCATGTCTCGGTTTTACCCGTAAAGCACCAAACGCGAGTAAAATAAAGTTTTTTTGAAATTTTTTATCAGAAAATTTCTAAAAATCACAAATATTATAAGAACCATTTTTGGTTCGTTAAAAATTTATTTTGGAGTAAAAATGACCTCCAGAAAAATACTGAACCCTTCCTGCATTCCGCAAGAACGCGGTTCCCGCAAAAACTCAGTTTTGCGAACTTTATTACTCTAAACCCTTCAAAAATAAACCTAAGATATAAATATTATCATTCATAACTTAAAATCACAAAAATAATTTTAATTAAATTAAAACAGATTAAAAATCAATAAAAACTATATATAAAAAAACAAAGTGTTACAGTCAGCCGTGGGGAGGTAGCGTTGAAGTCGTGAAGCGTTGGTAAGCCCGGAGATAGGGTGTTCCTGTTGCTTAGCGGTGGTCCCGTGAGTAGGTAGAAGTGTTTTTAAAAACAAAACCTCAAAATCGAAGTAAGTATGTCTCATCTTATCAGATCCCTGAGTAGTTTAGGATCCCGAAGTAGTAATAGAACCAGAGCGTCCTCTCCATTAGGGATGGCAAAAAAACCCGTACCCGCGGATATATGCGGATAAAATCCGTTACGGGTATGGGGCGGGTACCTTAACGGGTACCCGCGGATAAATTAAACGGGTATTTAAGGTACCCGCTAATAAATGGGGATGGGGGCGGGTAGTGAGGTACCCATACCCGCGGATACCCGTACCCGTTAGTAAAATTACAATAATTATCTTTTTATTTATATACATACCTAAAAGTCTAAAATATCAATACACAATTTGACAAGTATTAGAGTGTGATGCATTACTTTTAGTTGTTGTCTTGCTTTGTTTTAATATTGAACAAAGTGACTCCAAAATATGTATTATTGTTGTGTCATGTATTAATTCTCACACTCATATTTTTCATTTTATAGCTTTATTTGTTTTTATTTAATTAAACAATTAATAATATAACAATTGAGTTAAAATTATATGATTGGTATAATTTAGTCTTATTAATATGATGTCCATTATGACAAATATTGTGTGGAAACAATTTTTTTTAATAAAATTTTTATAGAATTTTTTAATTTTTTAAATATCCATGGATATCCGCGGATTTCACGGATACCCGCTAAAACCTAGGTGACGGATACCCGCACGGGTATGGGGCGGATATAGGTAGTGGGTATACCAAACGGGGGCGAGTAGCGGGTAGCTACTACCCGTGCCCGCCCTACCCCATTTACATCCCTACTCTTCATCATTACATGTAGCCTCTACATCTAAAATTATCAGAATCAAGAATTACAAATTGCAGAAATAGAAAATAGATTGCAAAATTGGTCATTGCCGGGAATTAAACCTAAAGAAATTTGTAAGTCCATTACTTTTAATTTTTGAAGTCAAAGTGTTACTCATACAATAGATATTTCTAAGTCTTTAACTGAGAACCATGAGACTATTAAATTATTAAATGAAGATACTTTAAATGAGCATATTAATGAAAAATTTAAATATATTCATCTAGGATTAATTCAAGTAGCTGTTAAACCTTTACATAAGCTAGGACTTAATACGCCTATATTATTAGTATTAAGAGATACAAGAATTAGAAGATTTCATGAATCCACTCTTGCAATTTTAGAATCCAATTTAAATGATGGTCCAGTATATTTTAACTTATCCAAACTTTTCTATGAATTTAGAAAATCAATTTACTAAAGATGCATTAGCCATTAATATTCATTATTTAAATAATATCTTTAAGTCTGGAGTTGCTAATATAAATGTAATCTATAAAATTACTTATAAAGTCTCTACTATAAATTATGATTTTAAAGCATTACGAGCATTACCTAAGAATGAAACTGTTATTATTGAAGCTAATCTTAAAAGATCTAATATCAAATTACCAAAAAAATTAACTGTCTCTGAAGTAATTAGTAAACTTCCAGAAGAATGGATTTTAAAATATGTAATGGAATTACCTAAAATCGAAAATAGGAAAATTAGCAAAATTATTGAAGATGATGATGGATCTATAAGAATTAGAATGAATAGAAGTCAGTCGTTAAGAATTAATGAACCAATTACTCCTGGTAATATGTCATCCAGAAGTTTAATAGATTCCACTATACATTTGAATTTAGCTGGGGTTAATTTTAATCCTCCAATACCTCAACCATTATATAATAATCCTGAATTATCTGAATCACCTCATCATTCACCTACTAGCTCACAAGTAGTAGGAGTACTATATCATGAAGAATCTTTTAAAATTGATAAAGAATGGATTAGAGAAGTGTTTAACTCTGATTATAATAAAGATAAAAGAGATTGGTATTTTAGTATTTTACTAAAGAACATGCTAAAGATTATTTATATAAGTTTTATGATTTCTTAGAATTACAAGCACTAAATATTTATTTCTTTACTTGGTTTGAATTATTTTGTTAAGAAAATAATATTGAAAATCTTTCTTAAAGGATTTATATGTTGATGTTAATACAAGATCAAATACTAAATGGAAATTATATAATAAGAAAAATTATGTTGATAGTATTCATCTACCGTTAGAAGCTATTATAATTCCTACAAAAGAAGGAGTAGAAGTAGTTGCTTCTCCATTAAAAACTATTAAAAATCCCTCTAAAGGTCCGCAGAAAGAAAGATTAGATATTTATGAACAATTGAATTATACTAATCAAATTTTATATACTATGTCACAACATTTAGATAGAATTGAATTATCTAGGCAAATAAGTAATAAAAAGGTAGAAAATCCACTAGACCCTAATAGACCTATATTTAAATATGGTTCTGATAAAGAGTTAATAGATTTTAAATTAGGAAAATCTAATATATCTGATAACTTAATTACAAGGTTAGAAAAATTATCATTATTAAACTAGAATAATAATACCTCAACTTCAAAAATAAAATTAAATGTTTTACATTATGAAGATGATAATATGTTAAATAAAATTAAGTATAATAACCCAAAACCTACAACTAGAAATTATTACCCAAGACCTTCTTTTGCTGATGTCCAGTTTGAAGAAAGGCCTAACTTTATTGAAAATAGTTATTCTGGAGATGGAATAGTAGAATAGAATATAGATGGTGCTAGTGAACAACAAATACTAGATATTATTCAACAAATGATTATGGCTGCTACTGCTTATAAATCAAAAGGAAATTCTGATAAGAAAACTACTTTAGAAATTACAATGGGATTTATAGGTCAACTTAAAGGTTGGTGGGATAATATTATAACTGAATCACAGAAAAATATTATTTGGGATGCAATTAAAATTGAAAATGGTTTGCAAATAGATGCTGTTACTACATTATTATATACAATATACAATTACTAAACATTTATAGGAGAACCTTTGAAATTACAATAGAGAATATCTGATCAATTAATAAATTTATATTGTCCAACTATGTCTGATTATAGATGGTATAAATATATGTTTTTATCTAAACTATATCTTAGAACAGATGGTGCTGCAGATTACTGGAAAGAAAGATTTATAGGGATTACCTAGATTATTTGCTGAAAAAGTAAAAACTAACATTAGTCAAAATTTTAATGGTATTATTCCTTATGATCAATTAACTATGGGAGAAATATCAAATTACGTTGTAGAAACAGGAATACAAATTTGCACTGATTACAAATTACAAAATAAAATTAAAAATGAAGCCTTACAAAGTAAAAGAGAATTAGGAATATTTTGTGAATAATTTGGAGTAGAACCCTTAAAAGCTCAAAGTAGAATTATTAAGAAAAAAAGAAAACAGAATTTTAGTGGAAGACCATATTATAGACAAAGAAATTATAAAAAACCACAGCAGGATTACAAGCCTAAGCCTAAACGGCATAATAAAAGAAAATGTCAGAGAAAGAATTTATCTGATGTTAAATGTTTTAAATGTGGAAGATTTGGTCAAAAACTTATAGAGTTAAAGAAAAAATTAATAAAATTAATAACCTTAATATTCAAGAAGATTTAAAAGAAAGTTTAATTAATATTTTAGAAGATATAATGATTTATGGTGATAATAGCTCCAAGAGTTCTTCGGAAGAAGAATCTTGGTATGAAGAAGAAGCTATTAATCAACTTAAAGAAACATCAGGAGAAGAATCATGTAATACTTCTGAATGTTTAGGAATAGATATATGCGATTGCGATAAATGTATTAAAAGGATGAATGTTATTACTAAAAATCAAGCTTATACTTTAATAGAAATATTAGGAAAAATGCAAGAATATGATGTTAAACAAGAATTTATGAAACAAGTGCAAGATATTATTTTAGAAGAAAAATAGAAAGATACTTTACATAAAATAGAATTTAAAGATGTTATGAAAAAGTTTTAAAAATCCGAAAATAATACAATAACATTAAAATATTTACAAGATGAAATTAGAATTCTAAAGCAAGAAATTCAACAATTAAAGCAAAAAGATTTAGAATTAGAATTAGGATATTTAAAATTAAAATGAATGAAAATAATTACAGATCAGAAAGGAGAAAATTCTGACAAAAATGATATTAACGAAGTTTATAAAATAAATAGATTAATTTCTCATAAATGGTAATGTCCTATTGAATTAATAGTTAATAATGAAAGATTTAAACTTATTGCTTTAATGGACTCTGGAGTAGATTTAAATTGTATCCAAGAAGGATTAATTCCAAGAAAGTATTATGAGAAAACTAGAGAATCATTAAGTGGAACTGATGGTTCTAGATTATCAATTTCTTATAAATTATCCAAAGCTAAAATATGCAAAAATAAAGTTTGTTATACAACTTCTTTTGTATTAGTCAAGATATACATGAAAGTATTATTCTTAGAACATCTTTCTTATCATTATTATACTCATTTTCTGTATCAAGTACAGCTATTACCTCAAAAGCCCTGGGAAGGGAAGTAAGTTTTGAATTTATTCAACCTTCGCATATTAAAGAATTAAATTAAATCAAGTACAAAACGAATCAACTTCGTATATTAATTTGATTAAACAAAAACAGAAACAAATAGTTATGATTAATAAAGAAATTCATTAAAAAAGAATTGATGAGCAATTAAAGTCTTCACCAATTCAAGAGAGAATTAAAATATTACAAGAATAATTTTCTAAAGAATTATGTGCAGAACATCCAAATGCTTTTTGGAAAAGAAAAACTCATGTTATTTCATTACCTTATGAATCTGACTTTAATGAAAGAAATATACCAACTAAAGTAAGACCAATACAAATGAATCAACAATTTCTTGATTATTGTAAAAAAGAGATAAATGAATATCTTGATAAAGGGATTAATTAGGCCGAGCAAGTCCCCTTAGAGTTGTTCTGCTTTTTATGTTGTTAATACATCTGAATTAGAAAGAGGAACTCCAAGATTAGTAATTAATTATAAGACATTAAACAAAGCGTTAAAATGGATTCGATACCCTATACCTAATAAAAAATATTTAATCGAAAGATTACATAATGCTGCTATATTTTCTAAATTTGATTTAAACTCAGGATATTATCAAATTCAATTAACTGAAGAAGATAAATATAAAACTACTTTCTTAGTACCTTTTGGGCATTATGAATGGAATATTATGCTATTAGGATTAAAAAAATGCTCCCGGTGAGTTTCAAAATATTATAAATGAAACATTTGATAATTATTTTGAATTTGCTCTAGTATATCTAGATGATGTATTAGTATTCTCTAATTCCATTACTCAACATTTTGAACATTTAAATATGTTCTTTAATATTATTAAAGGCAATGGTTTAGTATTATTTGAAAGAAAAATAAAATTATTACAGAATAAAATAAAATTTTTAGAATTTGAAGTATACGAAGGAACAATTACTCCAATAAGTAGAGCAATTGAATTTGCTGATAAATTTCCACATGAATTAAAAAAAAACTCAATTACAAAGATTTATATGATGTATTAATTATGTTGCAGATTTTATCCCTAATCTTAGAATTACCTGTGCCCCTTTATTTAAGCGTCTTAGAAAGAATCCTCCAAAGTGGGATGAAGCTATGACTGAAAGTGTTAAACAATCAAAGTCCACTGTCAAGAAATTACCCTGTTTAGGTCTCCCCCTGATAGTAGAAGCCGATTCCTCTGAATTAGGTTTTGGTGGGATATTAAAACAAGTACTACCTGAGTCTGAGAAAGAACAAATAGTGAAATATTACTCTAGAGTATGGAACACAGCTCAGCAGAAGTGTAGTACTATTAAAAAAGAGATTTTATCAATTGTTTTATGTATTACTAAATTTCAAGATGATTTATTTTCGAAAAGATTTTTATTAAAAACAGATTGTAAAGCTGCTAAAGATGTTTTATAAAAAGATGTTAAAAATTTAGTTTTTAAACATTTTCGCTAGATGGCAAGCATTACTTTCTTGTTTTGATTTCGATATTGAACATTAAAGGAGAGAATAATTCTTTACTTGATTTTCTTACTAGAGAATTTTTACAGGGAAAATCATGAGTGAGAAAAAGGATCCGAGAGATAATTACGGGCCTCCTCTTGAGGACCAAAAAATACAAAAAGCTATTACTTCAAAACAGGTATTACTTCAAGGGTTTTCATCTAAAGACTCTTCATTACAAAACCGTTATGCTCCCTTATCTCCTTACCAGATTGTTACCCCAAGGCCATTAGCTTTACCAGCCTCTTCCTCTACCTCTAGATTAGTTCAAACAGCCAATACCCCATTACACACTGTCCAAGTGGCTAATACACCATTACATTCTCAGCAATTACAACAGATTTATACTCCATTACAACCTCAAAGGCCTATATTTACTCCTCCCTCTAAGGATAAAGAAAAATTGCCCTTTTACACCCCTCCGGCATATGACCTCCATGTCCCTTTATCCCTAAACCTTACAAATTACCATTATTTACTCTAGAACGTGAATATCTAGAGGACATAGCTCCTTATTACAGACTGTTACTAAATTTTACCCTCCTAGATTTCATTATTTTCCTAGAACCCCAGAACATACTAGGAAGTTTTATGAATTTATCCTTGTTGATACCGGATCTATTGAGTTAACTCATAACAGGGAAGACCCAAATGATCCTCAAAGAATTACTTATTCAAAGTTCAAGATATTAAAGGTCATTACTCCTCAATCTTGAGGATCTCACCCCTCTGTTCATAAATCACTATCCAGAAGATTTACTCCGCAGACATACAATTATATTGATTATATGGAAGTCTGGTACAATATGCTTTACTTAGAGCCATTTAATCATTCATGGTTTATTTGGTTCAAAAGAGACATCTCATTAAACTTTCCCCAATGGTTTGTTATGTGGTTCATTGATATTGGAGCAAATACGGATGTTTTCATAGACTTTGCTCTCAGCTTTTAATAGATTTATTACAGAAACCTCTATCCCAAAGCAGAATAAATTAATTTCATTCTGTGCAAGCTTTGGAATTACGTGGATTACTTCATGGGCATATGGATCACAATTAGTTTGGGACGATTGCTCACTCTCCCAAGTTGTTAGAGAATTTCGTGTTAAATGGTTGATTAAGTTCAATCCCAATCTGTTATGCCCTACTGCACTAGACAAATGGTTTACAGAGCATCCGAATTATTTGAATCAGACAAAGCAAGAAGATACTGAGGCATTATTTTTATCTGAGAAGTCAAAAATTATGGCTGAATTATCCTCTTCTAACTACTCTTTCGTAAATCTTTCACTAAGATATTCACACACCAAAAGAGAACTCATCATCAAGTTAAACACACACATAGCTCTCTAGTATAATGCATGTCACTTCAATATCTCTTTAATACATCGGTGCACTGTTCTATGGAGACTTCTCTTCCTCAACTAAGTAGAGCAATATGGCGAGACCGTATACCTAACATAAATGCAACTTGACCATCTCTCAGCCCTTGTTTAACATTCATTCGGTATAGAGCCATTGTGCTACGTCATACACTATATCATAAATAAGGCAGCCGGTCAGGATCATCCAAGCCGGGTATACTACTCTTCTCGGCACAAGGGGATTCCCCTCAAGACCATTGAGAATTTCGTGACCTGAATGCCCTCAAAGACTTATAGTCAGACCATACTTATTTACAATCCTTGCATAGGATTGTATGCTCTAATTTTGGCAAAAGCCACGTCTTTAATGCAAATGACAGTATAAATTTGCCAACACAAACAAGACAATTAATGCAATCCCTCCTCTTAGGATTTTCGTCGTCACGTGTTAGCTTTCTTCCAACACCGTGTAGCACTATTGCCCTTAATACTTCATTGTCGCTGTGTATTGATCCTCTTTCAATACCGTGTGAAAATGTTATTTAAAAACATATGTTTTAGAGAGAATTTCTCTTTGAAATTAAAATTCTTCATTAACTTTAAAATCTCACATCTTGAAATGCTTGGGAAAATGAAATACCTTTTAACATTTAAAAATACAACTAAGAATAGTTTTTATGGAATTCATTTGGAAACTTAAATACTTTGATTTAAAAACCAACTTTAGTGTTTCTCTTTCAAACTTCTCATTTGTAAAAAGATTGACTTAATAGTCTTAATTAAATATTTCGATAAAACTTTACTTAATTTTATTTACTTTTAAGTATTTAAAATTTGAATCCTTAAAGTATCAAGTTTCACGCTTCAGCCCTTGATTTCTGAAACATTATATTTCTGGCCCAAAAATATCCAGTTTTTCGTTTTGGCCTCTAAACTTCTAAAACATTGCGTTTTTGGCCTAAAACACCCAGCTTTCATTTTTCTGCACCAAAACTTTCAAAAATTATAGTTTTGCCCCAAAATGCATCTAGTTTTCATTACAGCCCCTTAAAAATTTGAAATTCTATTTCTTTCCCTTTTCAATTAATTCTTTAACTTAATTAGGGCTTTTGAAAAGAAAAATTTGTAAAAAGTCCATTGAAGACTTAATTTCAAAATCAAATGAAAATACCTAATCAAGTGTTGACTTGAATTCTAATTAATTAAATCTTGATTTTCATTTGGGAAAAACTTCTTTTTAAAGTCCTTTAATTCTCTTCCATAAGCTTGGGTACATAATGTAGTCCTCTTTGAATCCAATCACCAATCACAACAGTGATCATAATAAATTTAGAGCTTTAACCACTTTAAATAATTACAATCCAATATCATCATCAAAACACACAAATCACCTAAGAATCAAATACAATCAATATATCAAGAATACAAACTCCAATCATGAAGCACACATACACTTAAAATAATCATTTTTAGCATTTTAAATACATCAAGAATACTAAACAAAGCATTAGGCATAAACCACTTCAAGTCATAATATATTTTTTCAAGAGACAGTAAAATTTCGAAAATCATCTTCATCAATCAAAAATCATATATTAGAAACTCTTAAGTTCTAAATATATCAAAATAGACATTACTAATAGAATGAAAAACTCATTAAACACCCAATAATAAAAACTCAAGTCTTTGAGTTTCTCATCAAGAACAAAACATAATCACCCACATATACAACTTTCCCAACTTATTTGAGAAAATCTCTTTACCTCTTGAAGCACTTAAAGGAAAATCACCAAGAGGTCTTCTAGCAAACAAGCCACCAAGAGGTCTCCTCAACACCTTGATGCTTCAACACTTAGAAAAATCAACCTTTTTCAAAATATATGAAACACATAACCATGAATATGAAAATACACAAACCCTAAAGAGTAGAAATTTGAGTAGAGAAATACTTACTCAAACTTTGAAACAAAATGGATCTAAGATAGTTTTCAAGCTTGTAGGTTCCAAGGGAAATGAACCTAAACCAAGAAAAAGTTTACTTTTAGAAAAATGAAGAACACAAGATTCTTGGAAAAATTAAAATTGATGAGAATGGAAAACTAAAAAGATATTATAGTTCAGAATCATGATCCAAACCTTTTTTGTGAAGCTTGAATAGTTAAAAACTCAAGGAATCACAATGCTTTAGTTATCGAATCAAGCTTTGGGAAATGAGAGAAAATGAATTTTTTGCAAGATTGAAGAAGATGAAGTGAATGAAGAATGAAACCTCTCTCCTCCCTTCCCTATAGCAAACTCGGCCAGAACATGGAAGTATGGGGGAGGTATGGGTTTTGATTGAATTTGGTCACCTACTCCCTCTCTTTGATTTCGAAAAAAATTCAAAAATTAGGCATTTGACCCCATTTGACTTTTGAGATATTTTGAGAGTGAAAATTAGGGCTTCTTACTTGCCCAACCAGACCAGAAAAATGGTGGGATTAAGTCCCATCAAGTTAGGGTTTAATTGATAGTTCAAAGTAGTAAAAATGCTTATTTTTATAATCTCTTTTTAGATAAATATTTTTCTAAATAGATAAAATCATGAGAAATCAATTTTATGAGTTGAATATGATATAGAAAAATTTAGAATCTCAAAACTAAATTTTTGGACTATTTTTCATCTCCTGGCTGTGCCCGGTTAACCCGAAAAGCACCAAACGCGGGTAAAATAAAGTTTTTCTAAAAAATTTTCAAAAAAATTTCTAAAAATCACAAAAATTATAAAAATAACTTTTCGTCCGTTAAAATATTATTTTGGAGTAAAAATGACCTCTAGAAAAATACTAAACCTTCACCGTAGTAAAACCGAAATACGGTTTCCGTCAAATTTCTACTTTTCAAATCTGACAACTATCTACCCATCTAAAAATCATAAATAATATATAACACTAATAATATTCGTAACTTTCCATTCGGATAAGTTCTTAGCCCTCAGATAATTATTTGTTCACTATATGTCACTTATACCATTCTACAGGGATCAAAACTGTAACATCTTTATTCTAATCTCAGAAAATTCCAAACCAAAATACTAAAACCCTTAAATAATATAATAATACTATTTGTCTCTTTAATTCCTCATGATGGCATTGTCTTGGCCTTCAGATCAATATAATCTTATTTCTCCTATAGTGAGAATCGTTTTTTGTTGAAATTTTCAATTTCAACTCGAAATCCTAATTGCTTTACTACGGGTGACTATAATCATAAAATTTTATTTTCTAATATTATCCTATAGTATGTAATTCGATCTACTAGCTTAGTAGAATAGGATTTACTACGGATCTAAAAATACGGGTGTTACAGCTGCCACCGACTTGAACAACACCCATTTGATTTTGTCACGAGTTCACAGGGCCGGCCCGACACATTTGGAGGCTTAAAGTAATTTTTGAAAAAATTTTAAGTGAGAGTAATAGAAAAATTAGAGGTCTTTAAGAATTAAACAAAATTTTTCCTTCTACATGATTCAAGCCCTGTTTCCCATGGTTGAACTGAGACAGTTGCTAATAAAGGTTTTTGATTTGATATACACTAATAGTAAATAATAGTTTTGTTGGTAGGCCTTGTTGAAATTATAGGGGTTCAAGTAGAGAGAGAAAAGAGAAAGACTAAATTCTAAAATATGTTTGATAATAAATGATTTGATAACTTGATGACTTGATACAAATGACTAACCACTAACCCCTATATATAGGGATACAAGAATCCTAATTCTAGTTAAATAGATTAACAAATTATGATAATAACTAAGTAATAAGGAAACTAATCTAAAGAGATACCCTAAATCATAAGTAATAAGGAAACTAATCCTAAGAGATATTTTAAGATAAGAAACTAATCCTATGAGATAAACTACGATAGTCTAACATAATATAAAGATATTATAAGATACTTTTTTATATTCTAGGTTCTAACTACCCCCCTCAAGCTAAAGCTTGCTACAAATATACCCTTTGGAAGAGAAAATTAACAACCAATGTAACCAGACCCAAAAAAATATCTTGAATAAATCAAGAAAACTGAACAACCACCAAACAACATCCAAACCAAACTATCAGCAAATGGGCCAGCATGCTGAAGCCCTAAACAGGAACGTGTCACAACTTCGAAACCAACAATGATAGTCGGCCAGCGCTCTGCTAAAACCCTAACTTGAAGGTGACCATCTTCAATAAAAGCTGAATCAATAATGGACCAGCGTACCATGTTGAAATTATAGGGGTTCAAGTAGAGAGAGAAAAGAGAAAGACTAAACTCTAAAATATGTTTGATAATATTTGATAATAACTTGATGATTTGATAGCTTGATGACTTGATACAAATGACTAACCACTAAACCCTATATATAGGGATACAAGAATCCTAATTCTAATTAAATTAAATAGAGTAACAAATCATGATAATAACTAATTAATAAGGAAACTAATCTAAAGAGATATTTTAAATCATAAGTAATAAAGAAACTAATCCTAAGAGATATTCTAAGTACTAAGATAAGAAGCTAATCCTATGAGATAAACTACGATACTCTAACATAATATAAAGATATTATAAGATACTTTCTTATATTCTAAAAGGCCTAAAGCAAGGGCTTGGGCTTGGGCTTGGACTGCCTTACCCTTGGGTGGGCCTGCGAGTTCAAAACTAATTACTGCATTACTTTCTACTATAAGCACCTGGGTATCTCTTTTACCTACACCACCACTTAATTGACTCCATTGTCCCTATCGTCAGCAGACAGGCTGCAACCGATATGGTAGCTGATCCCCCTCTTTCCACTTGCCAAAGATGCTATAATCTCCAACTAAAACCATCTGCTTTTTGCTGCCTCTACCAGCAAATAGCCACCAATACCCATCTTGTTGCTGATGTCATTAGAAAGACATTTGCCATCTTACGTACTATTGAGTAATGTACAAATTGTATTGTCCCCCTTCCCCAACATAAATAGCACATATATATAATGTACTTGCATGCATTTATTACTTGTTTAACAGTTTAACTATTGGGCTGGGGATGACAGATTTTGTACGTGTCATTTTCTTTTTTCTTTTTTAATTATGGATCTTTGCTTTAAATGCATTCTCAATTTCCTTTTACTTTGGTTAGTTGGTCTCTGTATCATATGCAGTGGACGTTGCAATGAATTTTCTTAACCCAGTTACCGACCATTATCATATTTGCCATCATTACAATCTTTTTTTATCCTTTCACATGTTATGTTGCATCCATTTTACCATACTACCACTCAATTCTGAGGCATGGGTTTGTTTGTAGCTGATTAAGCACTTGTTGATTTTCAATATTTCCTGACATTTGAACAGGTGCCTGTTCTAGAACACTTAAACTTCTCTGTAGAAGAAAATAAAGTCATTGCCATTGTAAGATTTCTCTCTCTGTTCATAGTGATTTCATGTTGGTGATTCTCAAAAGATTAACTGGACATATCTACCTTGCCAAGGGTGGTCTGAGTGGTAGTGGAAAGAGCACATTAATCAATCTTTTACTTCGTCTCTATGAACCTAGTAGCGGTCAGGTAAATAATTTATGCTTTTCAATCCTTCCCACCGCAAACTATCTCATCAACTTCTTGTATCATATTTCTAAGAAGTAAATCCAGTGAAGTTATGATCTGGATTAGTGGTTGACTGGTTACTCCTGAATTGGATAGCCTCTTGCTATGAATACTCTGGACCATTGAGATTGTGACTAGTAGTCTACCATTGACTAGAAATGGCACATTTCCAAGACCATAGACCTATACGATCGAGTGTTTTTTAAAAATTATGTTAATAGATTCAATACAGATGTGCATTTTATGCTAAATGATGTTTTCAAAATTTGAAGTTTACAATTATGACATTGTTCTCAGACACAGATGGTTGAACTTGAATGTCACATATTCTTACTTTGTCGAAGTTACGTGGTGTCCTTGACATCTTCGATTTATCTACAGATGTGTGATTTGGAAACATAGGACATTGTTTTTGTTTTAAAGAGTATTAGAAAAAGAGCAGTGGTAATAAAAGTCAGAGAATATGATAAATTAATCCTCTTAAAAAGATGACGATGTTGATAGTACAACTGACAGAGGCTAGTTAGTACAGTTGACCCATCTAATTTTGTTGTAGAAATTCTCTTAACACAACTGAACAAAATATTAAAGAGAAGACACTCCTCTTTTCAGATCAAGTGTTTATATGCATAAAACATTCATGGTTATTAATATGGGATGGTGAGTAAAATCTGTTATACGGACGGTTATTAGTTGGTTAGAGAGATAGGCAGGGATAGAATACATTAGGGCGAGCTTAGAATGCACACCAATCTGTTTGTATAATAAACACAGTCTGTAACACTGATTTTCTTCATTCAATGATAATGGCATTCATCTGTTTCTACTCTTTTCTCTCTACCAGTTTCACTCTTATGAGTTATCATTTCTTGTAACCTGTACTTGTATACAGATATATATTGATGGGTTCCCTCTTAAGGAGTTGGATATCAGGTGGCTGAGGCAGAACATCGGATATGTTGCACAGGTTACAATCTTGTTTTATAGGGTTGAGTTAGGCCCTAAAAAAACTCAAATTCTAAGATAGTATCAGAGCCTATCCTAGATTCATTATTAGGTGTATCGAGAAAAACCCAATTCCCACGTCTACTAGAGCTAACGCCTATATAGAGTTTATAAAGTTGTACTTAATACCTAATTAGGTATAAATTCATTTTCTGAATTTTTTTTTCCCTTCAAACAGGAGCCCCATCTCTTTCACATGGACATAAAGTCAAACATAAAATATGGTTGCCCGAGGAATAACATAACACAAGAAGATATTGAAGGGGCAGCAAAACAAGCCTATGCACATGATTTTATTTCCTCACTTCCTAATGGGTATGATACCCTTGTTGATGACAATGCACTTAGCGGGGGACAAAAGCAGCGAATTGTCATTGCCAGTCTTAGGGACCCAATTATTATGATACTTGATGAGGCAACCAGTGCCCAAGATTCTAAAAGTGAGCATTATATCAAGGTATATTTTTCAATCCGTATAAAGTACAAATCTTTTTCTAACAAAAAAAAGTAAAAAAAAAACTTCATTGAAAATAAAGAGTTGAGAGGTGACACATGTCACAGTTTAAGAGACTAGAAGTCACTTTTCTTATATTGTAATTGATAATTGATAATTGATTTTCAAATTTTTGGTTGAATGTAATTTACTTTATTTGATTTAAATGAAAATGTGCTATGCAGCTGTTTACGTGTCATGTAATTTTTATTTCAGGAGGTGTTGTACGCGTTAAAAGATGGACCTAAATCAAGAACCATCATTATCATAGCGCATAGGTGAATTCGCAACTATCTTGCTTTGTTTTTTGCTTGTTTCTTTAATAGGAGTAGTTGCATTGAAATTGAAATTACCAAAATTTCACAGGCTTTCTACTATAAAAGCTGCTGACCGGATTCTTGTTATGGATAATGGTCGCATTATTGAGGTGATTTCCGGTTGAACTTATCGTTATATTTTAGCCCAAAAAGAATGTGTTTTCATGGTTCAAACATGAAATTGTTGTGCAATTTTATGGTGGCTGCGCGATTTTTTTTTTTTTGCAGCTTTATGAGTTAAAAAAGAAGATTATTTTTACCTTAGAAAATGTAAGCTTTATGACATGGTTAATGCCCTGGTGGCGTACTACTCATTCAGTTCTTAATAGACCGCTTAATTAATGACAATGCTTAATCAATGTGTTTTGCAGATGGGAAGCCACAAAGAGCTTCTGCTCAAGGATGGGCTCTATGCGAAGTTAAATAAAATTCAAGTAGATATTTTAACTTGATTGAAGTTGGGTATTTTTTATTTTAAAAGGCAAGGAGGGACATGTGAACCGTGTTGCTATCCATCTATTTATTAACATAAAATATAAATTTTGCTAAATCCACTCATCATTATTTGATCTATGTCATTGAGTATATTATTGTGATAATTATCGAAGTTCAGTCAAGCAAGAATGTGGCAAAAATTGCAGTGATTCCATTGTTAATATATGAGATGGACAATTGTTATTAAATGTGTTGCCCATTCAAGTGTGATATGTGGGGAATGCAACTGAGAGTACCATAGCTCGACGAATTAGACACATGTTGGATTGGGACTAGCAAGTTCGGATTAGTCACACCTATAGCGAGGCTAATGGTTGGGTTGATGTGTTAGCCTCATTAGGATGTGATTTGGATGTAAACTTGCATATTTTTTTTATCGTCCTGTAGTAGCTGTGCAACATTGGTTGCTTAAAAATAGAATAGGAGCAGCCAATCCTAGAGATGTTCCTGTTAATATTTAATGTTTAATTAATGTAATTTGGGCTTTGGGCCCTTTTGTTTTTGCAAAAAAATATATACTAATTTAAGATAACATGAAAAATACAAAACAATTATCACCCCCACACACAACCTTGTTACTGGGTGGTTTTATGAAAAAAAAAATCAAATAAAAAAACTCAACAACACATCTAACAAAATAAAATCACCAAATATTGTGATTGAAGATGTGAACCCAAATATTTGAAGTGTCCGAATTCCATCTTTTGATCGATTAATGACTAGCTTTTAAGGGTGGGACATTGGAAGATTAAATCAATGTGAGAATACAACATACGCTATTTAAGTAATATTGAAAAAGGTGTCCTTTTTCCCAAGAAAGAAGGAATCAATGGGGTTAGGCTTGAGTGGGTGGAAGCTCCTTGTCCAAGGCTTCAGCAAAGAAATCTCCAGGTTGTGGAACTTGCTAGTGAGGCAGCCCTTTTGCCTTATGATTTTGTTCCCCTATCCCCATTTCTTTGCTCCCCTCCTTCACGATCCCTTCAGGGTCGTGTTTACCATTAGGCAAAAAAGGCAACAGCCTTAGGCCCATAAGTTTTATTGTTTACTATACTTGACATTCTAAATATTATTATAATAAACAAAAAGGAAAAATTATAATAAATGAAAGAGAAAATAATAAATCCATTTGTGCCTTTCGTTTTGGAAAGAAAAAAAAAAAGAGCAACAGTGCAACGTTCACGTTCCAATTGAAAGTATCAAGGTGCAAAATTTAAGTAATCAGTAAATGCCCATCACTTCATAATGATCATGTTCCAAGACTTGATAAATGATTTCGTAGCTAAAAGATAAGTAATTAGGAATATTTCAAAGCAAGGGTTGAGTGAGGAGAGAGTGAATTGAATATTGTGCACTTGGCCTTTGGCTTGGTTTTGAAATAAAGAAAAGGGTAAAATGGTATTTTTATAAAAATATTTAATATAACTGATTTAATTAATGAAAACCAATGAAATTGCTTGAAAATGTCATGTTAGCTCTAAATAGCTTCATGGTATCATTTTTCGAATTTTTGAAAAGCACAATCTCTTCGGTTTTGCAGTTTTTTGAGTATAGCTCAAAATAGAGCAAAACGGTATTTTCAAAAACCTATACAAAAATAATTTCTAAAATTTTCAAATAAGTAATTAAAAATAAAAAAAATCGGTTTTGGACTCATGACACGAATTTAACGGTATAAACGGGTATTTTGGTCATTCGCCACCGTTTAGCATATTTGTCGGTCATTTTCAAAGTTTTCCAAAAATTTCAATAAATCACAAATAATGAAATAAACATATTTTGTGAATCAAGATAATTTTTTGGGTTTTTTTAGCATTTTTATGCTATTTAAAACCTATTCCGTCAATTTAAACGTAAATTGTTTTCTGTTTAAAACTCAACGTCAAACGGAAATTACTAATTTCAATATGAAGAACGATTATACATATAAGAACCCTTTTCTAGGATGAAAATAATTCAACTATTACATATATCACAAAATTTTTATTTAAGACAGAATAAGGACGAAAACAGAAAAAATCAGGTGTTACACAATGCACAGTGTACGACATATGAACCAAGGTGAGGAGGGAGAAGAAAATGTAGACGATACCGACCCACTGTGGATTTCAACAATATCTGCTTCGATGGTTGCATGCCTTCAAGCACTAATCAACTTAATAATTATTCTTTTTTATTGAATTTGTTAGTTATTTAAAGCGTCCTTGCAAAATTGTTTAATCCCTTATCCCTTTCTTTGTGGAGTTTTAGCATGTGCCTCCACACATTGTGCAAACCAGATTACCATAGAGACCACACAATATTTGTGTACTGGTGCCGAGTGGAGGTTTCAAAACGTGGTCACTAATCTAGGATAATCAAAGGACGACTCAATGTCATATAGGACAAGGATGGTATGGATTTGTTCGAGAACATCCAGTTCCCCATAATGAGGTGTCCTTCTTGAAAACCGACAATGGATGAACTTTATGTGTTACAGTTACTATAGTGGTGACATATCTTTTTTTTTTTTATTGGTTTCATACCAAAGCTTTTGTTTTACCTAGTTTGCCTTTATGGTTTCTGGTGCACTGCGGTTTGTAACAAGTAATTATGCAGGGACTAATTACTGTGTCAAGTTTTAGTACCCCAATTGTTACCACATTATCTATTATGTCAAGTTTACATCCTTTGTTTACGAGTTATTGGTTTAATTGTGTAAAACCCCCTTAAGTTATATATTTTTATTTAAAAATTTTGTTGTAAAAAAATATTCTCCAATAATAGATGAAGACACTGATTCAATCTTATAATCAATGATCATATAACACATGTCCTAATAAGTTTACAAAGGGTAAAAATTTCCACAGATTTATTTAATTGTCACATAAATTTTAATAACTAGAATCAATCATCCACAACACATCTTAAGGTGAGAAACCTGCAAACCATATTACTAATAAATATTTACGGGCTTTAGTTCTGATCCAAATACAAGTCTACATACATCAAAGGAGCCCACACGACTCTCCAAAACTAGATAATTGAACTATAACTACAACCTTTACAGTATTTACATAACTAATACTGATATACTAAAGAGAGATACCAAAAATATATATGTACAAAATCTCCAGTAAGATCTCTTCATCTCTAAACCACTGCAAAATATGCAATACCCTTTCTTATAAAAGGATATTACAACATAAGTAACCTTATTTATCGAAAATAATACTAATCTTTATTTTTTTAAAAGAAAATTCTCTTTTAATTATTACAAGTCTATTTCGAAAATGAGTATAACTTTTTTTCTTTCTTTAATTCCTTAAACTTATTTTAACTTAAAACTCTCAGTTACATTGTTTAGATTTCGAAACTTATTCATGTCGTAACGTATTACTGCAAAAAAACAAGACAAACATCATCTGAATGAATAATATACATCATATATATATACTGGTTCAAAGTTTTACAAGTACATCAAACTAAATAGCTAGTAATGTCATATAAAATAGTACAATCATCCGGTAAGGATAATAATAATAGTCTACCCCAAATGAGACTAAGCCGGTCGAGTCTCCGATTACCTCCAAAAGACTATCTAGCCAAAGCCACTCCAGACGGTAGTCTTCTTCATTCCTCTGTCCTGGTCAATTCACTTGACTAGTGGTATATCTATATGAATCATGTTCCACAGAGCACAAAACATATAGGCAAGGGTGAAAAATCCTCATACACAGATTATAAAGCATAATGACAACATATCAGAATAAAGTAAATCAGACTTATCCAACATAATCTTCATTAAACATTACAGTATCATTTACCTTTTCATAGCACAAAAGTATATACTTTCTCTTCTAATGAGACACTCTCATATACACAAGCAAAATCATCATAGTTACAACGCATAACTCAGTATCAATCAATATATCATTATACAGATATATTTAAAATGCATGACACTTCTATTTCCCTCTCAACACCGGTGTAATGCTCCATGGAGACTTTTCTCTTCCTCATCAATATTTGAGCTATAGGTCACAGTCAATCTTTAACACACTGTTCAAGGCTAAACCTCCGGTAAAGTCCAAGATAGTATTCAGGAAAGCCATGTTTAAGTCTAAATTGTTCAAGGCTAAACAACCAGCAAAGTCCAAGTAACAATTATTTAATGCTCTCAGTGACACCATATCACAAATAGGTCAGTCAGTCAGATTTATCCAAGCCAGGTGCTCTACTCGATCTCGACTCGCTGGGAGTCACCACGCGGCCATTAAAACTTTTCGAAACCTGGATAATCCCAGTAGGCAATTGTAGCCCAACCATACCTATTTTCAACCCCTCTCTGGGTTGTAGCCCATCATTTGACCATCCGCCAAATCTCTTTCTCTTTATGCATATGACATAACACATTAAGCACATAATATCTCTTGGCCATCCATCAAATCTCTTGGCCATCCGCCAAGGCTCTTGACCATCCGCCAAGTCTCTTTATACAAAAGGACACATACATTAAGCATACAAAATATTCATTCTCAAGCATTTATAAGCTTTGGTTTCTCTTGTAATTTAATTAATCTCTTCTCTAGGTTACCTCATGCACAATCACATATAACCTTCACTCTTGGTTATAGCATTCTCATCTCTTATGATATTCACATCTCTTTGTGCATATTCCCAATTAACATGGCTCTTCCTTTTTCATACACACTCTTGATTAATCTTTGTCCTTTTTAGCAAAAATGCATTTTTCCAAATCCATTGTTTAATTCCAAAATAAATTCACTAAAATATTTACCCATCCTTTAGATTAAAATGTCATTTTTCTCTTAAGCATATTTGTTTAAAAAGCTGGAAAAAAAGTGATTTTCGCAAATTCATCAGCTGATCAAAATTCAGGATTCAGAACTGTTCACAGGCGCGAGAAATTTCACACCCGCGGTGCAGACAGTGCTGTCCCCTGTTTTCCAGTTTTCCACAACTTTGAAAATGATCACACCCAGGGCATGGCAGGAACTCTATTTTTCAAAGCTTAACCAAAATTAATCTTTTCTTTACATAGTTATGACCAAATGAATAAAAATGAGTAAAGTTTACCATCTTGGGATCAATGACAAGACACAATCATTCATCATCAAACCATGGTTCCAAACTCATCAAGGCAATGAATCAAGATCATCATCACACACCAAACATATATTGTCATACTAAAATCAATTCCATCATGTCAAGCTTGGAAACATAGTCACAACCCAACACTCAATCAACTTAAATCAAACATGGAACAAAGCTCATCATGCATCTATCATAGGACAAAATCATCTCACACAATACAATTAATTTTCCACAACCAAGAGCACTCCACAATCAAGGCAAACTAATCTTATCTACATCTAGGTTACCAATCCTAAAACTACCATCAAGCAAAACTTTCCTAACCATATCACTCAAGAGAATTCATATCAACCACAAGACAAACTCTTGGCTCATCTATCCCCATAAGAGCATAATGTTACATAGCTTAAAAATCAACATATTCTTTAGGTTAAATTAAACTCCTCTTGAACAAATCACTACCACATCATACTAATATGTCAACTAAGCTTTAAAAATCTTGTATAAGAATTTTTTTTTCCTTACCTTCTTCCTTTAGCTTGTGTAGAAAACCCTAACCTCCAATCCCTTCTTCTTCTTTCTCCTTCTCCTTCTTGTTTGGTTCCTTATAGCTTGTTGATCACAAGATTAAGAACAAACCCTTGAAAATTGGCTAACTTGGACAAAATTTTGGAAAGAAAAGCTTGAAGTTTGATTATGGTGTGAGAACAAGATGAAAGTATGAAGCAAGAAACTCTCTCTCTTCTCTCCAAGCCTCGGCCTCCCCCTCTCCTTTTCCTATCACCCAAGATTTTTTTCTTAACCATGATTACACTTAACTGAGTCATAACCCTAGTTAATCACTTGGATTAATCCTATTGACTAACAACTATGAGTCAAGAGTCAAGAATTTTCCACACTCTTCTCCCCTCAATCTGGCGCAGCAGCTGGTCCAAGGCTGGGTTAAAATAATTTTTCACCTTAACCATGGTAAATGGTAAGTCTCCAAGGTAATTAAGTGTGGTAACTTTTGTATTTCATAGAAAAAAATTGTCCAAAAATAACCTAGAGTAAAAACTCTCATGAATCCTTAAATAAGTTTTAGGCCATGAAAATAAGGTGCCACAAAGGTCTTGGTTCATAAAAATCAAGTTTAGAAGCATTACGGTAATTTTTGGTTTTTACCGTAACCCGTAAATTATGGTAAAAATGAACTTTCTCAGAAAATTTTTAAAAAATTTCTAAAATCATAAATATTATAAAAACATCATTGGTTACTCTTTTGGTTGATTTTAGATCATTTTTCAAGCTTCTGACATTCCCCTGTTCTCCCTGTTATCCTGTTATAAGTCTACAGGGACCAAAACCGCAATTCTTTGTACCTTCAAATCTTATTCTTAACCTAAATCTAGGGTTTCTACTTCACAAAGTCACCATTCCGTCTATTTACGGTAAATAGAACTCTGTCTGTATCTCAATGTCCGACTTAAACTACTGTTTTCTAATGTCAGGAATGTAGGTAACAAGATGAAACACAAGAAGGGGGGTTGAATTGTGTTTCTAAGCTTTTAAAACTTTTCGCAATATTGGACTCTCGGCTTTGAAAATGTTGGACGCACAAAGTCTTTATAAAAACTGGACGCACAGTTTTTCTAAAGATTGGACGCTGAAACGTTTAAAACACTGGACGCACAGATTGTAGAAATATTGGACGCACAGAGTGCTTCCCTTTTAGTTTGAAAAACTTGTTTGAATAAACTCAATTCAATCCCCTTTGTTAGTAGTAAACACAGATAAAAAAGGAGTTAAGGGAAAGAAGAAATAACACAAGTTTATCCTGGCTCACCCTTTCCTAAGAGCTACGTCCAGTCCCCTCAAACTAGAGAGATTTCACTATCAATCCAGATAGGTACAAGTATTCTTTGCACACAGCCTCTTCAAGCTAAATCCCAAGTATTCTTTGCACACAGCCTCTCCAGGCTAAATCCCAAGTATTCTTTGCACACAACCTCTTCAGGCTAAACCAAGTATTCTTTTCACACAAGCCTCTCCAGGCTCAAACAACTCAGCAGAGTTTTGATATCAAGTGCTATCTAACTCACACAAGTGAGGATGTGAAATCTAAAGCACTTCGAGAGTTAAGCAAACTCTCTATTTACAAGAAGAAAGACAAATATACAAGACTTTCTATACAGAGTATTTGCACAGCGGTTTTGCTCTTTCTTTTTCGTTGTTCAGTGTCTTGTATCTCAGTTCTTCAGTGTCTTGCTTCTTCTTCTTGCTTCTCGGTATTTATAAGAGTAGTGAAGTTTCAGACTTGTTCTTCAGTTGCTCAACTTCAGCTCTCATAATATGACCGTTCTCTAATAGCATTAAATGCTATTTTCCCGTTGCTCTGAGGAGATCTACTTCAGTGAGCATGTCTGCGTTTCTTTCTCCTTAATCATAAGCAACATGTACTCAAAGTCTCAATTGTACAGTGGTTAATAGTAATATCTTATTGAAACAGAGAGAATACACTGTGTAAAGCAGCAAGATGTGTTTAGAGATCTAAGAGTACATTCTCTCTCTTAGTACACTTTCCACAGTGCTTTATGCTTTTCAAAAGTACGGTAAAAAACGTTGACAAGGTTGTACAGAAAAGCATTGCATACAACTATTTATTTCAAATCATTTGCTCAATAAATATGTTCCATATTAAATGCATGAGCAATAAATAACAAGTTTATGGATTCTGCGTATTGGACGCAGCATGTAGAAAGTTATTGGACGCATACCTTTGCACTTACCAATTTGCCCAGAACTCATGCAAACATTGGACGCATACCTGATGCTTTCAATTGCACTTTGTTATGCTGCTTTATTGGACGATGAATAGTAGACTGAGAACTTGTCCTACTTTGCTTCATTCATCGTGTAACACTTTGTTCTTGTTCTTCTCATTTATCGGACGCAGAACAGTAGATAATGAACTTGTTCCATTCTGTTTCATTGCTTGTGGAACACTTTGTTATTTTCCTTCTTCATTATCGGACGCAGAACAGTGCTTGAGTAACTCTGACTTCATTGGACGCAGAATGTTCAGTTTCATTGGACGCAGATTTGCACTCTTGCTCATGCTGAACATTGGACTTTTGTCCTTCATATGCATTGGACGCTTATTGGTTCTGTTCCTTTGGAAATCATTGGACGCAGAAAGTAGCGTGTCTTCAAGACTTGATTTCTTCTACTTCTGCGATTCTGCTTCTTCATAAGACATTGGACGCAGAACTTTGTTCTTGCCTTGTGCTTATCATTGGATGCACTGTTCATTGGACGAACTGTGCTGAAGCATTGGACGCACAACAGTAATCCTTTTGCTCAAACATTGGACGCAGAACTCTTCCTTCTGCTCAACCATTGGACGCAGAATTCATCCTTCTGCTAAAACATTGGACGCATAACTTTTGTGTCCATTCCAGTGCCAACATTGTGATGAGCTAGCTTATTGGACGCAGACTGCAATCTTCCTTCAATAAACTTAGTTAGGCAGCATTGTTACACATTGTACAAGCTTAATACATATTGATTATCCTTTGTAAAAACCTTAATACATTTTGATATCATCAAAACCATAAAATCACTTAGGGAGTTTTTGTATTAAAAACACTTTTAACCAATTTGGTTCCAACAATCTCCCCCTTTTTGATGATGACAAACATTATTAAGTTTTACAAACAATAAAGCATATAAACCAAAATCAGTCAGCAAAAACAGAAATTTTCTAAGGGAAACTCCCCCTGAGATAAACATCTCAGATTTTCCTTACTCTTCTCCCCCTGAGACTTAGAGTACCTGAAAATTTCTTTTACTCATAAAACAAAGATTAGTCCACAAATAGCTTATCAAAATAACAACATGGTAATAAGACTAATGCAATCAGACTTAATCTTTCTCCCCTTTTGTCAAAATCTTTCCCCTTTTAGTCAAGATATAAAAACTTAATCCCATTCTTTCTCCCCCTTTTGTCATCAGGCAAAAAGGTTCATAGAACATCATAGTCCAAAGAGAGTTTTGAAAAGACTTGGAGCTTTGAAAAACAGAATCCTCTTTAAAACTGAAAAACCCTTTTTAGAAACAATCTCCCCATTTTCTTGAAAACAAGAATGATCAGCAAACTGAAAGTTACTACAAAGCATTTGTAAGATACCAACTGTAAAATATATCTTTATGAAAAATAGATTGGACTCAGCGTGGGATGACTAAGATGTGAAAGCTTTTGAGTCTTTAAAAAAAATTTCTAAGTCTCCTATAGACTGTCGTGTCCTGTTGGACTCTAGTCACAGTGGACTCAGACTCAACTTAAGCATATTGGACGCTAAACATCAGTCTTTTATAAAGTGCATATTCAAATGCTTCCTTATAAAAATGAATCTATCTACAGAGAGGGGTTTTGTAAATATATCTGCCCATTGATTTTCAGTGCTAACAAACTGAATATCAAATGTTCCCTTCTGCACATAGTCTCTAATAAAATGATGTTTAATTTCTATATGCTTAGCTCTTGAGTGTAAGATTGGGTTCTTAGATACATTGATTGCAGCAGTATTATCACAAAGAACAGAAATCTTACTCTCGAAGATGTTGTAGTCCTCCAATTGATGTTTAATCCATAAGAGCTGAGAACAACAACTTGCAGCAGAGACATATTCAGCTTCAGCTGTTGATAATGCAATTGTGCTTTGTCTCTTGCTTGTCTATGATACTAAATTGGATCCCATAACATGACATCCTCCACTGGTGCTTTTTCTTTCAAGCCTGTCTCCAGCATAATCAGCATCACAGAATCCTACTAATCTGTATTAACTCAGAAAATTCTCTAAATAGAGATTCATCAGTAGCACCAAAAATGATATCATCTACATAAATTTGTACTATGATGAAATGTGAGTCTATGGATTTTCTGAAAAGAGTATTATCAACTTTTCCTCTTGAAAAACCATTTTCCATTAGAAATGAACTCAGTTTTTCATACCAAGCTCGAGGAGCTTGCTTAAGGCCATAAAGAGCCTTTTTCAATTTAAAAACATGATTTGGAAAAGTTTGATCCTCAAAGCCAGGGGGCTATTCAACATAGACTTCTTCTGTTATTATACCATTCAGAAAAACACTCTTTACATCCATTTGATAAAGCCTCATATCATGTTGGGCAGCAAATGAAAGTAAAATGCGAATGACTTCTATTCTAGCTACTGGAGCAAAGGTTTCAGTAAAAACAATACCTTCCTGTTGTGAGTAGCCTTGAGCAACTAACCTTGCTTTGTTTCTCACAACTTTACCTTCTTCGTCCAGTTTGTTTCTGAATACCCATTTGGTTCCAATAATGGACTTATCTTCAGGTGGGGCTACCAGCGTCCAAACATCATTTCGTTTGAATTGATTTAGCTCTTCCTGCATTCCAGAATCCATCCTTCGTCCAATAGGGCTTCATCTATGTTCTTGCGCTCCAATTCAGAGATGAATGCAACATCAGTTTGTTCTCTGAATGTGGACCTTGTTCTGACTCTATCATTTGCATTTCCAATGATTTGATCTTTAGGATGATAAGTCTTAAAATGCCAGCTTTTACCACCTGCAGTATTGGACGCATGACTGTCTCCTGCGTCTGGTCCATCTTCTTCAATCTTGATTGATGATCCTTCACCTCCTGGTTGTATTCTCATATCTGCAAGAGAATCACTTAGCTCTGACAGATCATTGTCAGGCTTTTTGTCATTGAATTTAACGTGAATTGACTCTTCAACAGTCAAGGTTCTTGAGTTGTAAACTCGATATGCCTTGGAAGTTTCAGAATAACCCAGAAAAATTTCATTATCAATTTTAGAGTCAAATTTACCAAGTTGATCCTTGGTGTTAAGAATAAAACACTCACATCCGAAAGGATGAAAATATGAAATGTTGGGTTTTCTTCCTTTCCACAATTCATAAGGAGTCTTTTTCAGTATAGGCCTTATATAAATTCGGTTTTGCAAATAACATGCTGTGTTTACAGCTTCAGCCCAAAACCTCTTAGAGGTTGAGTGATCATTGAGCATGGTCCTGGCCATCTCTTGTAAAGATCGATTTTTCCTCTCTACTACACCATTTTGCTGTGGTGTTCTAGGTGCAGAGAAATTGTGAAGGATTCCATTCTCTTCACAGAATCTCTGAAAGTTTGCATTTTCAAACTCACCTCCATGATCACTTCGAATGGAGTTGATACAAACTCCTTTCTCAGTTTGGACTCTTTTACAAAATATGGTGAATACTTTAAAAGACTCATCCTTGTGTGCTAGGAATTTAACCCATGTCCATCTAGTATAGTCATCAACTATAACTAGTCCATATTTCTTTCCACTCCAAGAAGCAGTTTGTGTTGGTCCAAACAAGTCCATATGTAAAAGTTCTAAAGGTCTAGAAGTGGAAACAATGTTTTTAGAATCAAAAGAGTTTTTCACTTGTTTCCCTTTCTGACATGCTTCACAGAGAACCTCAGATTTGTACACAAGATTTGGAAGTCCTCTTACGAGGCTATGCTTATTAAGCTTTGAGATGGTTCTCAAGCTTGTATGACCAAGCTTCTTGTGCCATATCCATTGTTCATTATTTAAAGAAATGAAGCATGAGACATTCTGTTTGGACAGATTTTCGAAATCAATTTTATAAACATTGTCCTGCCTCTTTGCTTGAAAAAGAATGGACTTATCAGAATTTTTGACTATACATTTATCCTTGTCAAAGGAAACATCACATCCACTGTCACACAATTGACTTATGCTAAGTAGATTATGTTTGAGTCCTTCAACCAATAAAACATTTTCAATAGTAGGAAAAGGATGTTTACCAATTTTACCGATTCCAACTATTCTACCTTTCTGGTCACCTCCAAATGTGACCCAGCCCTTTGTTCTAGGCTTGAGGTCTTGGAACATAGACCTTTCTCCCGTCATGTGTCGTGAGCACCCACTGTCCAGGTACCATGACTGTGTTGCTTTCCTCCCATTAAGCAAATCTGCAACAGGAATGATCATGTTCTTAGGTACCCAGATTTTCTTGGGTCCTTTCATGTTAGTCCTTGGCCTGCGTCCAGGCTTGTTCCATTTATTATGGAAGCATGTCGATGTGACATGTCCAGCCTTTCCACAGTATCCACAATATATATTAAACTTTGATGGACTCTTAGAAAACTTTGGTTTCGGTTTTTCATAACCCAAAGCAGTTTTGTCAGAAGGTTTTCTCTGAGTTTTTAAAATTTTATCCAATTTTTCAGAGCTACTGACAAATCTGGACAATTGTCCAGTGAGTTCATTTACTTCTTGTTGAAGTACTTGTACTTCACAGGAAGTATTGGACTCAGAATCTTTTTGAGATTCATCTTTGAGTTGACTTACTTGAAGTCTTAACTCTTCATTATCTGATTTGAGTGCTTTGTTTTCTAAAGTAAGCTTTTCAAAATCTTTGGTTATTAGAGAAAACTTTTTCTTTAAAGATCTATACTCATCAGATAAGATGGATGAATCTCTAAGAAGATCATCAAAATTATTTTTCAATTCAGAATAGGACATTACCTCCTCTTCATCTTCACTGTCAATTGAGGAGAGTCCTGCCATTAGACAGAGATTGGCTTCTTCCTTATCCTCATCATCAGAGGAATCATCAAGGTCCTCCCATGTTGCCATGAGACCTTTCTTCTTCTTGAAGAACTTCTTCTTTGTCTTCTCGGCCTCAGGACAGTTTGCCTTGTAGTGGCCTGGTTTTCTGTATCCGTAGCCCACCACTGGACTTTCCTCCTTTTTCTCAGCTTCCTTCTGTGGAAACCTTTTGCTGAATTGCTTCCTTCTGAAGCCACCCTTCTTCTTCCACATAGACTTTATTTTTCTGGATATGAAGGAGAGTTCATCATCGTCTGAGTCTTCTTCTCCTTCTGTGCTACATGACTCCTCATCAGAGTCATTGGCCTTCAAGGCTTTTGAGGTGCTCCCTTTATGAGCTTTAAGAGCAATGGCCTTTGCTCTTTTCTCGGTTCCCTCTTCATTAAGCTCAAGCTCATGTACTTTCAATGAGCCTAGAAGATCTTCTATAGCAAGAGTGGAAAGATCCCTTGCTTCTTGTATTGCTGTCACTTTGGGTCTCCACTGTCTTGGTAGACTCCTCAGAATTTTCCTTGCATGCTCCTGGGTTGTGTAGACTTTTCCCAAGGATCTCAGGTTGTTGGTAATAGTTTGGAATCTTCCAAACATTTGATCGATGGACTCTTGTTCTTCCATCTTAAATAGTTCATATTGATGAACTAGTATACTTATCTTGGATTCACGAACCTGAGAAGAGCCTTCATGTGCCAAGGCCAGAGTGTCCTACATTTCCTTGGCAGTGGTGCAGCTGTGCACCTTGTCATATTCAGATTTTGTGATGGCACACATCAGGTAGTGCCTGGCCTTCGAGTTCAGCTGAAATCTGGTTCTTTGATCAGCTGTCCATTGGGCTCTAGGTACTGGTTGACCTGCATCATTTATTGGGGCCGTGTAGCCTGTTTCCACAACATCCCATAAATCTATATTCTGCGCATCAAAGAATGTGATCATTCTTTGCTTCCAGTAATCATATTCGTTGCCATTGAACAGTGGTGGTCTGTTCACAGCCTGTCCTTCATTCTCCATGGATCTTGCTTTCTCTTCACTGTTAAGTGCTCAACCCCTTAGAGACCGAGCTCTGATGCCAACTGTAGGTAACAAGATGAAACACAAGAAGGGGGGTTGAATTGTGTTTCTAAGCTTTTAAAACTTTTCGCAATATTGGACTCTCGGCTTTGAAAATGTTAGACGCATAAAGTCTTTATAAAAACTGGACGCACAGTTTTTCTAAAGATTGGACGCTGAAACGTTTAAAACACTGGACGCACAGATTGTAGAAATATTGGACGCACAGAGTGCTTCCCTTTTAGTTTGAAAAACTTGTTTGAATAAACTCAATTCAATCCCCTTTGTTAGTAGTAAACACAGATAAAAAAGGAGTTAAGGGAAAGAAGAAATAACACAAGTTTATCCTGGTTCACCCTTTCCTAAGAGCTACGTCCAGTCCCCTCAAACTAGAGAGATTTCACTATCAATCCAGATAGGTACAAATATTCTTTGCACACAGCCTCTTTAGGCTAAATCCCAAGTATTCTTTGCACACAGCCTCTCCAGGCTAAATCCCAAGTATTCTTTGCACATAGCCTCTTTAGGCTAAACCAAGTATTCTTTTCACACAAGCCTCTCCAGGCTCAAACAACTCAGCAGAGTTTTGATATCAAGTGCTATCTAACTCACACAAGTGAGGATGTGAAATCTAAAGCACTTCGAGAGTTAAGCAAACTCTCTATTTACAAGAAGAAAGACAAATATACAAGACTTTCTATACAGAGTATTTGCACAGCGGTTTTGCTCTTTCTTTTTCGTTGTTCAGTGTCTTGTATCTCAGTTCTTCAGTGTCTTGCTTCTTCTTCTTGCTTCTCAGTATTTATAAGAGTAGTGAAGCTTCAGACTTGTTCTTCAGTTGCTCAACTTTAGCTCTCATAATATGACCGTTCTCTAATAGCATTAAATGCTATTTTCCCGTTGCTCTGAGGAGATCTACTTCAGTGAGCATGTCTGCGTTTCTTTCTCCTTAATCATAAGCAACCTGTACTCAAAGTCTCAATTGTACAGTGGATAATAGTAATATCTTATTGAGACAGAGAGAATACACTGTGTAAAGCAGAAAGATGTGTTTAGAGATCTAAGAGTACATTCTCTCTCTTAGTACACTTTCCACAGTGCTTTATGCTTTTCAAAAGTACGTTCAAAAACGTTGACAAGGTTGTACAGAAAAGCATTGCATACAGCTATTTATTTCAAATCATTTGCTCAATAAATATGTTCCATATTAAATGCATGAGCAATAAATAGCAAGTTTATGGATTCTGCGTATTGGACGCAGCATGTAGAAAGTTATTGGACGCATACCTTTGCACTTACCAATTTGCCCAGAACTCATGCAAACATTGGACGCATACCTGATGCTTTCAATTGCACTTTGTTATGCTGCTTTATTGGACGATGAATAGTAGACTGAGAACTTGTCCTACTTTGCTTCATTCATCGTGTAACACTTTGTTCTTGTTCTTCTCATTTATCGAACGCAGAACAGTAGATAATGAACTTGTTCCATTCTGTTTCATTGCTTGTGGAACACTTTGTTATTTTCCTTCTTCATTATCGGACGCAGAACAGTGCTTGAGTAACTCTGACTTCATTGGACGCAGAATGTTCAGTTTCATTGGACGCAGAGTTGCACTCTTGCTCATGCTGAACATTGGACTTTTGTCCTTCATATGCATTGGACCCTTATTGGTTCTGTTCCTTTGGAAATCGTTGGACGCAGAAAGTAGCGTGTCTTCAAGACTTGATTTCTTCTACTTCTGCGATTCTACTTCTTCAGAAGACATTGGACGCAGAACTTTGTTCTTGCCTTGTGCTTATCATTGGACGCACTGTTCATTGGACGAACTGTGCTGAAGCATTGGACGCACAACAGTAATCCTTTTGCTCAAACATTGGACGCAGAACTCTTCCTTCTGCTCAACCATTGGACGCAGAATTCTTCCTTCTGCTAAAACATTGGACGCAGAACTTTTGTGTCCATTCCAGTGCCAACATTGTGATGAGCTAGCTTATTGGACGCAGACTGCAATCTTCCTTCAATAAACTTAGTTAGGCAACATTGTTACACATTGTACAAGCTTAATACATATTGATTATCCTTTGTAAAAACCTTAATACATTTTGTTATCATCAAAACCATAAAATCACTTAGGGAGTTTTTGTATTAAAAACACTTTTAACCAATTTGGTTCCAACAAGGAAAACTTCATCTACCAACTTAATCTTCCTAAAATATATTTAATTCACATGAAATCACATATCCACATATTAAAATGTAATAAAGTCAGAAACCTAAAATTACGGACGTTACAAAATACATATCACTCTAAACCATCTTTCAGTCCCTAACCATCCCATTCCCAAGCTTCTTTTCTGGCTCAGAAGAAGAAAGCACTAACCTCCTGCGACCTAAATGCCTTGTCAGACTATGAACCTGCCTACAACCTCTCAAAACTATGCCCCTTCTACTAGTAGCCTGATTAACTGAACCTCTTGAAGTTGTAGCCCCGTGTTGATTAAGTGGAAGATGAAGCTTAACCTTGTACCTGCCAACTAACTCTATTCTAGGAACAAACGGATACTTAACGAAATATGTTACAAACCCTCTTTATACAGCAATCATAGTGCAAGGGGTCAAGTCCCATCCTTCCTCTTCATGAAAATATGCTTCAATCTCGGCCAGGTACGGATAATCCCCCGCCATCAGAAATGTCTAACAATTATGTCACCACAGAATAACAAGAAAGAAAAAGAAATAATATACAACAGGAGGTAAGAATCATATAGCTTTAAAGAGAAGAGCAAAATATAAGTAAAAAATAAAATACAAGAATCATATACAACTTCATATAATATATCTCACTCATTACCAACCTACTTGATAATTTCACTCTCTATCCCTTATCATTCTATTTGCTCTCATTGTACTCAAATTAGAAAATAAAAATCTAAGTTGAAAGAGTTCAAAAAACCTTTCTCATTTCCAAGAAATGAGTGTGTTGAAATTATAGGGTTTCAGATAAAGAGAAAAGAGACATAATGAACTCTAAAATATGATGGATAATATTTGATAATAACTTGATAGCTTGATTACAAATGACTGACCACTAACCCCTATATATAGGGATACAAGAATCTTAATTCTAATTAAATAGATAAACAAATCATGATAAAATAACTAATTAATCCTAATCCTATGAGATAAAATAAAGCAACTAACTAATCCTAATCCTATGAGATAAACTAGGATAATATTAAGATATTTTCTTATATTCTAATACTCCCCCTCAAGCTAAAGCTTACTAAAGCTTTAAGCTTGTTACAATTAAACCTTTTAAAAGAGAAAATTAGCAACCAATGTAACCAGACCCAGAAAGATATATTGAATAAATCAACAAAACTGAAACAACCACCGAACAACAATCAAACACTATCAACAAATGAGCCAACGCTCACTCCGGCGACTGAAGCCCTAAGAAGGTGTCACAACTTCGAAATCAAACAGGGCTAGCATTGACTCCGGCTGCTGAAACCCTAATAAGAATGGACCAACGCTCACTCCGGCTGCTGAAGTCCAAAGAAACGAGGTGACATCTTCAAACTAAACTGAAATAATAATGGACCAGCGCTCTGCTGAAGTCCTAACAAGAATGAGATTGATGTGTTGTCAGTGGCGTCGCGACAACCCAAATCGGAACAATAAATGGAGGTCTGGAAAGCTGAATATTTCTCTATCATGACGGGCAGCTATGAAATCAATAGGGGCAAACCAGAAACGGAAAAAACTCTAAAAATAACCCAAAATCCTAATCAAACAGCAACTTATAAAAGAAAATCATGCAGGGCAAACCAAGCCTAAAAATATAGCTGCAGCAAAGGGAACCAAACTATGGCCCAAAAGAACCAGGAGATGCCAGTGAGCAGTTTGGAAGAAACGATGTAGCCAATGGTGGCCCAAAAGATGACATGTGGATTGCACGTGTCGAAAAGTGCATCAACAAAGAACAGGATCAAAGATCGTCCCAAAACACCCCTCAAAAGTGGGACCACAAGCTAGAAGGGGTCCCAAACTAACCGGAGAGGGAAGGCGGGCTGGGCCACGGCGGAACCATTAGAGAAGGGCACTAGACGTGCCCTCACATGCCGAAGAAAGGCAGCGGCGCTATGAATAGATGTAGGAACTTCAAACGGAAGCACGTACAAGGGAGGTTGAACCTGAAATTTTCACGGTTAGGTAGATCAGGGAGAGGCACTTCAGATATCGGTGAGGATCACTGAAAAATTCGCTGAAAATTTTTTCTGACAATGGCTAACGGTAGTATTGCGGCGGCTGACAGCCAATAACAGTGAAAGAGCACACTAATTTGCCAAAGGCTGCAATGAAGAATTTAATGTAGAAGCAACAAAAGAAACAAAAACAAAGAACGGTGGCCGAATGATTCTAACAGCGGCCAACAACGGAGGATGTTGGACCACAGGTCAAGGAGGATGATACCGCTTTGATACCATGTTGAAATTATAGGGTTTTAGATAAAGAGAGAAGAGATAGAATGAACTCGAAAATATGATGGATATTACTTGATAAGAACTTGATAGCTTGATTACAAATGATTGACCACTAACCTTTATATATAGGGATCCTCAAATGTTAATTCTAATTAAATAGAGAAACAAGTCATGATAAAATAACTAACTAATCCTAATCCTATGAGATAAAATAAAGCAACTAACTAATCCTAATCCTATGAGATAAACTACGATAATATTAAGATATTATATGATATTTTCTTATATTCTAATAGAGTGAATAAATGGGAACCTAGTTTATAATAAAATTAAAGTCACAAAATGTTTAGTTTTATGACTTACTAGCTTATCATCTTCTAAAATTATTTTACCAAGTTCTATAAATTCTAATTCTAACTACAAGTTGTCACCCACTTAAATTAACAAGATCAATCCCCTTATCACTTTCTTCATTTCTCACCATATATAAACCAACATAAGTTATATCATCCAACCATTAACAATACCTTCCTTCAAGTTAACATTTCTCTATAAATTATATCATCTAATCATAATGCTACCTCCATTTAGTTTATCTTAACTGAATCCAAATGACATTCCATCTTAAATTAATTTTGTTTTCACACACCCATTTATACTCTTAGAAAAATGATCATTTCCATCATTTATATTACTAACCCCAAAACTACATCACTACACCACCACAAACACTATTTCATGTACATCCTAAAAGTTAAAATTCACTTCCCATCTAACACTTAACCTATTCAACCCTTTCTCAACATCACTACACTAAGCTTAAAAAAATGTAGACTATTTCATTCATGACTACTTTTGACTAAAATTCACAAAGGAAATGTTTCTTCCTTTCAAACCAAGCAACAATATCAATTTCAACATATTCATAACATTATACACAATAAGAATAATCAACCACACAATTTTTAGCAAGGACATGAATAATTTGCCAAACAACAACTAAAAATTATTACAAAACATTGAGTGAAAATTTTACATTGCTCTAAAAATTCCCAAAACCCCCCATTTTACAACCAAAGGAAATTAAGAACAACCTAAATTTTCATCCAATGATAAATTATGCAAAGAGGAGTTGGGTTTTCCTCATTAAACTACACAATTCACATATTTAATCTTGCTTTCTAGCCAATAAATCCTTCCTCCCCACCTTGTTTCAAACCCTAGGTAGTGAAGACCTTTGTCCAATATAAGATTCACAAGTTTAGTTCCTTTTCTCCCTTCTTGTAGCCTTTGTACAACACCCAAACAAAACATGCAACAATGATAGTGCAACAACAGTCACGAAACACGAGAGAGAGAGAGAGAGAGAGAGATAACCAAGAGGGGAACAAAAAAATAAGACGAAGAAAACTAGTGTTCCTTGCAACACCCTTTCTCATAAAAGGATATTACAACATAAGTAACTTGATTATTTAAAATAAATAATAGTGATATTCATTTTAAAGCAATTACCCTTTCAATCATCTCAAGTTAATTTCGAAAATGAGTATAAATTTTTTTTTCTTTAATTCCTAAAAACTATTTTAACTTGAAACTCTCACTTATATTGTTTAGATTTTGAAATTCATTTATGTCGTAACGTATCATAAAAAAACGAGATAAATAACTACCGAATAACTAATAGACATCATATATACTACTAATCCAAAGTTTACAAGTACATTACTAATCAACTGGTAATGTCACATAATATAAGGTACAGTCATCCAAAATATCTCTAAACATAAGCCCAATCCGGTACAGAGTCAGTCTACAAAAAAAAGAAGATAAGATAACACAACAGCCTGTGCTATGTCAGCTCCTACACACTCCCCACAGACTCCTCTGAAGGATGACTCTCCTCCTCCACTATCTGCTTCCCCTTCCCTTTACTATCATTGGCCTCTTGACGAGCTCGTGTTCACCAAGACGGCATAACAGTAGAAGGAAAAGGTCTCGGTCTCCCACCAAGTTCAGCAAAAGAAACTGGAATGGCTAGTATAGGGGTAGCAGTCTGCATAGTAGGTGTCCTCTCAGTAGGCACCTTCTCTGGTGCTGTATCTCCAACTGGATAAGAACGACGCACAGTACTCTTGCGCGCGGTCTGTCTCTATCTACCAAAATACCTTTTACAAGGTGGAGTCGTGGGTCTCTGGTGCCGTGACTCTGGCCTTGCAGGCTCCTGCTACACTGACTCAGGTCTCTGGGAAGGCTCCTGCTGCACTGACTCAGGTCTCTGGGCAGGCTCCTGTTGAACTACCTGTTGTCTTTGCCTTTCTCTCTCTCTCTAGGTATCCCACAATTCCTGAATTGGTATCTTTACATCTAATATAATATCCTCTACCATCCATCGGTGTGGTCCCTCCACATAAGTCTCTAACGTAGTCACATACCCAAGGTAAGTGCCCCATTGGGTTTCGGGGTTCACTATCCACCCCTCCCCATCTGCCCCTCTGGCCAAGAGATTCAATCTACGGACTTTCGTTAGCCCCACCGACGGGCAGTCTATCTATATGAATCATGTTCAAAAAGAGCACAAAACATATAGGCAAGGGTGAAAAATCCTCATACACAGATAATAAAGCATAGAGACAACAGATAGAAAATATACCATATTTATCAGACATATCTACATTAAGAAATTATCTACTACTTACCCTTCTAAAAACAAGAGTATTCAGTTTTCCTACAAATAAGATATTCTCACAGACACAATGAAAATAATCACAGTCACAAACACATATCTCAGCATCAAGCAATATTTATCATCAACTCAGATATAGTATAATGCATGTCACTTCTATTTCCCCTCACATCACCCTCGTAGTGCTCCAAGGAGACTTCCCTACCTCCAACACCATTGAGCGATTGGCTGTAGACGACTTACCAGACTTACCAGAGAGTCCCACCAGACTTCATAGTAATCATTCAGATAAGCAACATCTCACCATATCCTAAATAGTCAAGTCCGTCAGATTTATCCAAGCAGAGTTGTGCGACTTGCCTCGGCTCAGGAGATATCGCCTACCTGGCCATCTGAGGGGTTTCGCAGTCTGGATAATCCCAATAGGCTACTATGACCAGACTATCCCTATTCTCAACCCCATCCGGGTTGTAATGCTCATCTCATGGCCTCATGCCAATTTTCTTTCTCTTTATGCAAAATGACACATACATTAAGCATACAAGTCAATTTTCTCAAACATTAACAAGCTTTGGTTTCTCTTGTAATGTATTAACCTCTTCACTAGGTTATCACTTGCACAATCACATATAAACTTCACTCTTGGTTATAACATCATCATCTCTTATGATATTCACATCTCTTTGTGCATAATTCTCCACCAACATGGCTTTCTCCTCTTTCATTCACACTCTTTATAAATCTTCATCTTTTTAACAAAAATACATTTTCAAAAACCATTGCTTAAGTTCTAAAATTAATTAACCAAAATACTTACCAATCTTTATATTTAAAAAGTCATTTTTCTCTTAAACATATTTGTTTAAAAAGTTGGAAAAAAAGGTAATTTTTGCAAAAACTTTGGCTATCAAAAATTCTGGATCCAGAACTGTTCACAGGCGCAAGAATTTTCACATCCGCAGTGCAGACAGTTCTGTCCCCTGTTTTCCAGACTTCCACAGCTTCAAAAATAATCACACCCAGGACATGACAGGAACTCGAAATTTCAAAATCCAACCAAAATCAATCTTTTCTTTGCATAGTTATGACCAAATGAATAAAACTGAGTAAAGTTTACCCTCATTGGATCAATCACAAGACACAACCAAGTAACATCAAACCATGAATTCAAACCCATCAAGGCAATGAATCAAGATCATCATCACACACCAAGCTTATTAACATACAATACCAATTTCATCATGCCAAGCTTGTGTAGATAGTCACAACAACAACCACTCAATCAACTCAAATCAAGCATGGAACAAGAATCATCATGCATCCAACATAGAGCAAACTCATCTCACACAATACAATTAATTTTCCACAACCAAGAGAAATCCACAAGCAAAGACAACCTAGTCTTATTTCCATCTAGGTTAAGACCATCCAAAACTATCATCAATCAAAGCTTTCTTAACCAAGCCACTCAAGAGAGTTCATATCAATCACAAGACAACCTCTAGGCTCATTCATCACCATAAGAACATAAAAGTATATGGCTCAACAATCATCGTGTTCTCTAGGTTAAATTAAAATCATCTTAATCAAACCAATATCAACATAGTTCTCATATATCCACTAAGCTTTAAAATCTTGCATAAGAAAATTTTCCCTTACCCAGCTTTTGTAGAAAACCCTAACCTTCACTCCCTTCTTCTTCCTTCTCCTTCTTCTTCTTGCTTGGTTCCTTGCAACTTGTTGATCACAAGATTAAGAACAAACCCTTGAAAATTAGGACAAAATTTGGGAAAACAAAGCTTGGAGTATGGCTATGGTGTAGAAGCAAGATGAAGAAAATGAACAAGAGACTCTCCCCTTCCTTCTCTCCCAAACTCGGCCTCTCCCTCTCCTTTTCCTATCCACCAAGATTTTTTTCTTCAGTCATGATTAAGCTAACCATGCATCCTAACCCTAGTTAGTCACTTGGATTGATCTTATTGGCCACTAACCATGAGTCATGGAGTCAAGAATTCTCCACACACTTCCTGCTAAATCTGGCACAGCAACGTCCTAAAGGGAGGGTAAAATAATTTTTCACCTTAACCATGGTAAATGATAAGTTTCCAAGGTAATTAAATGTGATAACTTTTGTATTCATAGTAAAAATTGTCCAAAAATAACCTATTGGAGTAAAAACTCTCATGAATCTTAAAACAAGTCCTAGGCCTTGAAAATAAGGTGTCACAAAGGCCTTAGTTCATAATAATCAAGTTTAGAAGCATTACAGTAATTTTTCGGTTTTACCGTAACCCGTAATTTAGCGTAAAAAAGAACTTACTCAGAAAAATCTTAGAAAATTTCTAAAAATCATAAATATTGTAAAAACACTATTGGTTACTCTTTTGGTTGATTTTGGATCATTTTTCAAGCTTCTGGCATTTACTTGTTCTCCCCGTTACCCTGTTCTTAGTCTACAGGGACCAAAACCACAATTCTTTGTCTGCTATTCTAAAAATTTTCAAAATAATTTCTAAAATTCTAAAATAATATAAAACATCATTTGGCATCTCCAAAAATATTTCTTAACTTGTTTTGGTCTCCAAACCAACTCACAGTTCAACCTAGTCAAACTATAGGGACCAAAAGGATAACATTTTTTTTTGTTTCTCAGAAAATTCTCAAATAAATTTCTAAAATCTTCAAATATTATAAAATCACTATTTATACCTTCAAATCTCTCTCTTAACCTAAATCTAGGGTTTCTACTTCACAAAGTCACCATTCCGTCTATTTACGGTAAACAGAACTCTGTCTGTATCTAAACGTCCAACTTAAACTATTGTTTTCTAACGTCAGGGAAACTTTGTCTATGAAATTACTCTTACTAAAATATATCTCACATGTACAAGCACACATCACACAAATGAAATAAAATTAAAACAAAATCAAAATTTATGGACGTTACATTCCTCCTCACCAAATCTAAATGTGAAAAACGATAGTGCAACGACAAACAAGACAACGTTGGCTCCGAGCAACTCCAACAGCCAGGGCAGCGGCCAATGATGGTTTGAAGAACAAGTGGGTGGGTTTTGATCGCAATAGTGAAGAGAACACTTTAATCAGTTTCGTTTTTTATTTTCCTACCTGTGGTGGCCAGAAAATGGCCGGTAAGGAGTGGTTATGGTGGGGAAAATGACATAGAAAAAAGAAAGATGGTGGTAAGAGAGAGAACGTGTTTTTTTTGCTGAAAATGGGGTAATGGCTGGCTAAAGGAGTAGTGGGAGAAATTAGGGTTCTCCTTGCCATCATCCAAGGGTCCATAATCAATCTAATAGCAGGGGGAGATCTCAACCTTTCCTTAACGAGGCGGGGTCAACAACAAAATGTTAAATAGTTGCAGGGTCCAAACGAATACTAATACTTATTTGCATAACTGACCCTCCTCCTCTTTAGAATGAAATTTTGGCTATAGATTGTAGGGGCGATCATTGGGTGGGTTGACCCGATCCGTGTGAATTCTGGGTTGGGTTGGACCCGTGGGTATAGTTGGGTTCAAATAAGTTGAACCAAATCACTTCACAACCCGACCCAAACGGAGTATAATAGAAAAACACTTTAATTGATATATAACTGACAATATGTAGACATAGGAAAGTGTGTGGGAGATTAAAGGATGCTTTATAGGAGTAGAGCAGAGCAGACTTTGTTTAGTAGCTGTCATTTTTCTGTCTCATCTCATCTACACATTTTGAAATGTGAACTACTCTATCAACTATGTGTACTGCGTAGAAGGCAAAGTGCGATTGTCCGTGCGATAAAACTGGGAAACAAAAAATGCCATCTCTTTACATACGCGTAGAAGGCTTTCATCTCACCACCGTAGCTCGCCAATAGCGTCATTGTGTCGCCACGAAGCTTGGTCATTGCACCTCGCTGCAAAGCTTGCACTTTGAGGTGGTTTTCCACTTTACCTTTCCACCTTTCCCTAACCTCTAATTAGAGGTAACCCACCTTTTCCATGATGAGGGAGTGAAAAGGAGAGATTTTGTATTTTGTTGTTCTCTCTAGTTTTTTTTTTCTCCTTGATTTAATCCTAAAGTTGTAACTAAAATAATTTCTTCTTCTAACATTGTTTGTTTGTCATGGTTTGGGACCAGACTGGTAATTGAACATCAATGACTTTTTTGATTTTTTACTTCAAGCACTAGATAGTCTGTGACCCAACCTCCCGACCGATCCAACTCATTCATACTCAGGTTGAGTCGGGTCGGGTTGCACCCGCAAAAAATGACAAACCCGAACCGACCCAAACCCATATGTATTATCTCGGTTCGATTCCATTTTTCCCATCAACCCGACCCTTGTCAGTCCTAATAGATTGGATGAGCTGGGTCAGTAACGCAATTTTAAAAAGTTATGGGCTGTTATTGATATAATGGATAAGAAATTCTAAAAAAAAATCTTTAATCAAAATTATCATAGTAATAAAAAAACTCAAATATTTATTTTTTGGAATAATAATAAATTTAAAAAATGGACATTATAAATTGTGCATATTTTCAATTTCGTTAATAGTATGCACTTGTGTATTAGCACCTTCATATAATATAAAAATTTTTGTTTCGCTTTGGTCAATACCTTTTTTTAGGTCAACAGTAAGATTCATTAATGGGTTGGAACCCAGCAAAAAAAACTAGGCCCAAAACAAAAAAAAACCTAGCCAAACGCGGCCCAGTATCTTATGAAGTATAACATTGTATAAACACTTTTTCTATATTTTATCTATATAATATGAATTTTCAATTTAACAATAAACTGATGAAATTCAATATTCATAAAAGGTGGTAAGTGTAAGTGGAGTAATTTTGACAAAAACTTCTATTTACTAACTATGAAAATAAACTCATTTGTTGGATACATGTCACTCTATTAAACCACCAATGTGTCAATCTCCTTTGCTAGACACGTGTCACTCACAATGGCTATTGGCTTCGATCTTTTTCACTACAACCTTTTAAAAGAACAATATTTTATATTTTTATTTATTGTGATTATTTTTATTTTACTAAACTTTAACTTTTTACTCTTGGACTTTAACAACTTTTCCAGAAACCTCACCTCAGTTTTCATTTTCTTTTTTTGATGAATAAAATAGTGTTTGCTCACGAATTTTATTAGTGTTTTTTTTTTGTTTCGGTAAAATTTTAAGTTGCAAATTATTTTTCTTTTAATTTTACTTTTGATATATAAAATAGTGTTTGCTTATGGGTTTCGTTCATTGTTCTAGTTTCAGTAAATTTTTAGGTCGCAATATCCTTTTGTTGGAACCAAATTGGTTAAAAGTGTTTTTAATACAAAACTCCCTAAGTGATTTTATAATTTTGATGATAACAAAATGTATTAAGGTTTTTACAAAGGATAAACAAAATGTATTAAGCTTGTATAATGTATAACAATGCTGCCTAACTAAGCTTATTGCAGTTTGCGTCCAATCAGTTCTTCATGACATTGGCTGGCATTCAAAGTGAATTTTGCGTCCAATGTTGGCACTGAAACATAAATACCAAGAGTTCTGCGTCCAGTGATTTTGGCAGAAGGAAGTTACTGATATAAGAGGCAAAGCAGTTCTGCGTCCAATAACTAGTAAAAGTTGTGCGTCCAATCTTGAAAGAAGCAATGCTTCAGCACAGTGCGTCCAATGCTTCAGCACAGTTCGTCCAATGAACAGTGCGTCCAATGATGAGCACAAAGGCAAGTAATGTTGTGCGTCCAATAAAAAGTACAAGGCAAGACTGGCATAAGTCCAATGATAAGAACAAGGCAATACTGGCATAGTCCAATGTTCTGAAGAAGCAGAATCGCAGAAGTAGAAGAAATCAAGTCTTGAAGACACGCTACTTTCTGCGTCCAATGATTTCCAAAGGAACAGAACCAATAAGCGTCCAATGCATATGAAGGACATAAGTCCAATGATTTATAAGGAAGCAGAATTGCAGAAGTACAGAGTACAATGATTTCCAAAGAAGCAGAAGCAGTAAGAGTCCAATGATTTTCAAAGGAACAGATTCAGTGAGCGTCCAATGCAGATGAAGGATAAAAGTCCAAAGTTCAGTGTGAGCAAGAGTGCAACTCTGCGTCCAATGAAGCTGAACATTCTGCGTCCAATGAAGTCAGAGTTACTCAAGCACTGTTCTGCGTCCGATAATGAAGAAGGAAAATGACAAAGTGTTCCACAAGCAATGCAACAGAATGGAACAAGTTCATTATCTACTGTTCTGCGTCCGATAAATGAGAAGAACAAGAAGAAAGTGTTACACGATGAATGAAGCAAAGTAGGACAAGTTCTCAGTCTTCTATTCATTGTCCAATGAAGCAGATTGACAAAGGTACATCAAACAACTGTCCTGCGAAGCAGAAGAACAAATGTACAACAATACTGCTTGCGTCCAATGGAGCATAAGTCCAATAATCAGAATGAGGCAATACGTCCAATGCTACTTGGTATCTAATCAACAGAATGGTATGCGTCCAATGAAATGAAATGGTAAGCATGAGGATGCGTCCAATGATTGAATGAATATCATAGGCAAATGGTAAGTACAAGGTATGCGTCCATTTGCTAAAAGGACTGAAAGTCCAATGATTTCTACATGCTGCGTCCAATACGCAGAATCTATTACTTGCTATTTATTGCTCTTGCATTTAATATGAAACATATTTATTGAGCAAATGATTTGAAATAAATAGTTGTATGTAATGCTTTTCTGAACAACCTTGTCAGCGTTTTTGAACGTACTTTTGAAAAGCATAAAGCACTGTGGAAAGTGTACTAAGAGAGAGAATGTACTCTTAGATCTCTGAACACATCTTTCTGCTTTACACAGTGTATTCTCTCTGTCTCAATAAGATATTACTATTAACCACTGTACAATTGAGACTTTGAGTACAGGTTGCTTCTGATTAAGGAGAAAGAACCGCAGACTTGCTTACTGAAGTAGATCTCCTCAGAGCAACGGGAAAATAGCATTCAATGCTATTAGAGAACGGTCATATTATGAGAGCTGAAGTTGAGCAACTGAAGAACAAGTCTAAAGCTTCACTACTCTTATAAATACCGAGAAGCAAGAAGAAGAAGTTAGAGACTGAACAACTGAGATACGAGACTGAACAACGAAAAAGAAAGAGCAAAATCGCTGTGCAAATACTCTGTATAGAAAGTCTTGTATATTTGTCTTTCTTCTTGTAAATAGAGAGTTTGCTTAACTCTCGAAGTGCTTTAGATTTCATATTCTCACTTGTGTGAGTTAGATAGCACTTGATATCAAAACACTCTGCTGAGTTGTTTGAGCCTGGAGAGGCTTGACTGTAAAAGAATACTTGTTTTAGCCTGAAGAGGCTGCGTCCAAAGAATACTTGTTTTAGCCTGAAGAGGCTGCGTCCAAAGAATACTTGGGATTTAGCCTGGAGAGGCTGTGTGCAAAGAATACTTGGGTTTTAGCCTGAAGAGGCTGTGTGCAAAGAATACTTGTACCTATCTGGATTGATAGTGAAATCTCTCTAGTTTGAGGGGACTGGACGTAGCTCTTAGGAAAGGGTGAACCAGTATAAAAACTTGTGTTATTTCCTCTTTCCCTTAACTCCTTTTATATCTGTGTTTATTACTAACAAAGGGGATTGAAATTGATTTTATTCAAACAAGTTTTTCAAACAAAAAGGGAAGCATTCTGTGCGTCCAATCTTTAGAAAACCTGTGCGTCCAGTTTTTATAAAGACTCTGTGCGTCCAGTGTTTTATAACTATTGTGCGTCCAATATTTCAGAAAACGCTGTGCGTCCAATATTTGAACTAAGTTGTGCGTCCAACGTTTTTAACAGCCAGCGTCCATATTTGTGAAAAGTTTTAAAAGCTTAGAAACACAATTCAACCCCCCCTTCTTGTGTTTCATCTTGTTACCTACACCTTTTTCCTTATCTTATTATCTTTAGAAAACATTGAAAATGAAGGACAGGCTGTGATCCATTGTTCAATGGAGAAGAATATGACAATTAGAAGTAGAGAATAATCACATTCTTTGATGTCCAAAATATTGACATGTGGGATGCTGTAGAAAATGGGTACACAACTTCAATTGATGTAAACAGAGTAGCTTTACCAAGGGCTCAGTGGACACCTGAAGATAGAACCAGATATCAACTCAACCCAAAAGCCAGAACTACTTGATGTATGTCATCACAAAGTTTGAGTATGATAAGGCCCACATTTGTACCACTGGCAAGGAGATCTAGGATACCTTGGTCCTGTCATGAAGGCTCCACCCAAGTACGGGAGTCAAAGATCAGCATGTTAGTTCATCAATATGAACTATTCAAAATGGAGGATCATGGGACCATTGACCGGATGTTTGAAAGATTCCAAACAGTCATCAATAACTTGAAATCTCTAGGAAAGATTTATCCAATCGAGGATCCCATCAAAAAAATCCTTAGGAGTCTGCCAAGACAGTAGAGACCTAAGGTGATGATTCTTGATGCACAAGGTCTCTGCTATTCAAAAAGCACGAGATTTGTCTGCCCTTGCTATTGAAGAATCGCTGGGTTCTCTTAAAGTTCATGATCTTGAGATAAGAGAAAAAGGTGCTAACAGGAGAGAAAAGTTTATTGCTCTAAAAGTTCAAGAAGAGAGCACCTCTAAGGCACTCAAAGCTAATGACTCAAATGAAGAGTCATGTAGGTAAGAAGGAGATGAAGGATCATATTGTATGAGTTTATTCAATAATTAACTATACCCACACACACACACACACACATATACATATATATTTAAGAAATTGTATGAAATAAATAATTGTTATTTGTTGTATATTTATTCTTTGAGAAATTGAGTAGCACTCAACACATGAATAATCAAAATTTATTCTCAATAAAAATATTGTACTTCATTTCTGTGTGCATTTGAGAGATAAAGTTTGTGCATATATATATATATTATCAACATGTACTTGCTCGAATAGTATAAAATAGTAATAATATAAAATCAAAATTTAACATATAAGTTTGTAAGAAACGATAAAGTACATGATGAATTTTGGAACCACGAATCACTTTGATCGAGTGATAATATAATTTCAAAATGTTGGTGTTAATCTTAGATATTGTAAGAAAAATAAAATATCCCAACTCCTATAGCTAAGAAAACTAGAAAAAAAACTAGAGAATAAAGGGAAAGGACTCCTTTGGAGGGGAGTGATCTCCTTTAACAATAAAGAAAACAAACTTTGTCCGATATTCTTCTCTATCCCCTCATTGCATCATTGGGGGTTATATTTATAGCATTTATCCAACCCATTTGACAAAATGACTCGGCTTAACAACCAATTACTTCAAGATCATTTTTTTGTATGTATTTCATAAAGGCCAAAGTCAAGGAAACAAGGTCGAAGCTAGATAGATAGATGGGCCAAACCCATTCCAGTACATAAACATATGCAGTATCCTAAGAGATTGACATGAAGCTTCCAGATATGCTGCTTAAGAAATACAAACCAAAAAAAAAAACTTCTAGATCCTTCTAATCCTAGTGCATATTCACATCTCATATTATTTGGGTTATAACAATGTATTTGGGCCATAACTGAGATCCTCCTCATTCCTATATATGAAAAACAATAGTTGATGTTGACTTCATTGTTGTGCTCGATTAGACGAAATAACTAGGTACAAGTACAATTGGGTTTTTTTTTTCCTCCTAAGTTGTAGTTGAGGTTCGCTCAGAGTATATTCAACATGAGTAAGAGCTAGAAATATATAGATCGAATTTTGAACCATCTTTGCCAACAAGGATGGCGTCCCATATATATGCTCATAGAATTTAAGATACACCAGTAGAAGGAGAGGAAGAAATCAACTTGATATTCTTCTAATTGAACGTTTGCAAAAGATTTGGCTAGTAAGCTCCATGATAAAGTTCTTACAAGCTGTGAAGATAAGCTCTCAATCCCAAACGAAGATGTATCTTAATTGAAAAATATATAAACATTACATATTGATGTAATGTTTGGAGTGTGAGTAAAGAATATTCATAATGTTTGGAATGTGAGAAAAATGGATTTCAAATTCTCCATTTTGGAAAGCCAATAATATCCAACACTTTGAAATTTCCACAATGATGTCTGATTGAGTTTGCTTGGTTCCATACTTGAGGATATAAGCATCGCGTTGCATCAACTGATCCTGCACCAATGAAATACTTGGGATTTGAAATTAGCTCAACCGATGTTAGTGGTATAAATTTATATTTTTGCATGATTGTGTATGAATGCACATACACTTGAGATTGGGTATGATATGCTTATTGATTTATGAACCAAAAATTGACATGAGCAATAAACTTATGTTGTGCTTTATATGTATTTGCTAGAATAACAATAAAGATGGACTAAAAAAGGTAAAAATAAAATAAAAAATTAAGCCCTTATTGCAGGATATAAAGAGTATAAAACCTACAACATATCGAAGATTCCTGATCTTGGAATTCCATGGAACCAGACAGAGAAGAATATTAATCTCATCTTCATTACAATTGGAACACAGATGGTATTCGCTTATCATGGCTTGGAAGAGTTCTTCCGTCCTACAATGGGGATGGAGAAGCATACATCATATGTGTAAAAGGAAAAGAAAACTTATCTGATGTTTGGATGGATAAGTACTGATGAACCTCTTGGACATCTTGGCATTTATATAGATGAAAAGGGGGTTGTTTAGCTGTAAGCAACAAGATAGTCTAAGTTACAAAAACTTTTCTCACATGAATTTTGCCGTCATCCTTTGAAAATTTGTACTCTCTAACCTTAAACTCGGGGAACCAAGTCACGTTCTTTACTAGCTTCGTTAGATGGGTTGGTACAAATTATTTTATTTTATTTAAAAAAAATACAAGTAATGCGTCGCATGATAAAACACTTGTTGGCAGTCGGTCGTTGTCGGCGTGTACAAAAAAAATTCACGTGAATTTTTTCGTCATCCTTTGAAAAATTTGTGTCGTCTAACGTTAAATTCAAGGAACCAAGTCACGTTCTCCACTCGCTTCTTCACGAGAATTGACTTGGTGATATCACAACACCGCTAAATGGGTTGGTAAAAATTATTTTATTTTATTTTTAAAAAAATGCAAATAATGTTTCACATGATAAAACACTTGTTAATGGCAGTTGGTCATTGTCGGCATGAAAAAAGCAAAAAAAGAGTAACATTAATGTGACATATCATTGTTGAAAATTTTGCTACACAACTCTGATATATTCATATTAATATTAGTAAGAAAAACACAAATATATTAATAGAATTGTTATATCTAGTATGATAGTTTCATTCCTTTGCTTTCATTCACTTTTTAAACATGAAATCTAATTGAATTGAATTGAATTCTTCCCATGACCTCCTTGCTATGAATTTAGTGGCAAATAAGCCTATAATAATAATAATGAATTTTAGGAGTTGATTTTGTACTTGCTTGGTCCCTCAATATGTCCCTTAATATAGGAACCTTTTAAGAAATTTGTTTATCTATTTTTATAAGGATAATTTTAGAAAAATGACATAAATTATTAACAAATTTAATATTAGTAATTAAATTAACCAACTTTCTTAATCCTTATGAATTAATTAAAGAAATCTTATACAAAAGGATGAAAGGGAGTACCAGAATGCAATTATAGGCTGTCAACACATAGAACAATAAGTATCAACCGAATCTAAAAAAAGTGCAATGAGGCCCAAAATTTTATGAACAATATTCAAACACAATGGGATAGAAATAGATTGACAAAAAAAAACACAACGGGATAGACAATTTGTAACATCCCCATTTTCCAAGAACTTATATGTTGGTAGATAGATTATTATCTATGTAATTCTTGATTGTATTTAACTATTAATTTATTTTATATTAATTGTGTTTGTTTAGAAATGGATTAAAAGGAGATAGAATAGTGGTAAGAGGGTGAAACTCGGAGGACCAAAATGGTATTGAGATTAAAAAGGTAACACTCACTCACTTAAAATTCAAACTCACTCACTGCCCTCACTCTCACCTACTCTCTTACACACGACCACTTAAAACACATGCATTTAACTAACACACATCACTTAGGGAAAAAAAATGAAAGAAGAGTGAGAGAGGGGTGGTCAGCTGAGAAAAGAAGAAAGAAAGAAGAAAAAGCAGAAGAAGGAGAAGGGAGAAAGAAGAAGAAGAAGAAGAAGAAGAAGAAGAAGAAGAAGAAGAAAAGGAGGAGAGGATCCAAGGGAGGAGCTTAGGACTTCTTTATCTCTTAGATTGTTTTCTTTATCATGTGAGTTCCCCTTTTACTTCATCCTCTTTTTGATTCAAAAATGAATTGCATGTGGTATGTATATTTTGATATCTATGCTTATGGACCTGAATTTGACCTTACATGTCGATAGATTGATGATTGTGAGTTTCTCCCCTTTTCTCTGTTTTTGATTCTTTGATGTGGTGAGGAATACCCATGAATATCTAGGTATAGTTTACGTTGCTCACCATGTGTTTGATTAATTGCTTAAGTGAGTCCTTTCCACTTAGGTGGATGATGTTTGAGCATCATTCTAGGCTATAATATGGGTTATGGTTCAAAGTTTAGAGGTTGTGTGGTCTTGCATGTGATTTTTGACTCTTGCATGTATCTAAAGAAGGGTGAGAAAATTGTGTATGTGAGTGAATGTGATGTTGTTGTTGCTGTCCTTTTTTTTTTTAATTCTAGCAGTGTTGATTCTTTGGTCCAATTGGTTTTATTTCTTGGCATGTTAAACTAGACAAAAAATGAATTTATCTAGCCTTTGGAATCACTCAATTTGGATGTGTATAGACCGAGTAATTACTCGTGTAAATTTCTGTTGTAGAAAGTGATTTTTGATACTATCCTTATACTTTTCTATCCTGGCAGTGGTTGTTCTTTTGTTCGAATCTCTCTGTGTATATTTCCAATTGATTTTATTTCTGTGAAATTTAAACTAGACAAAAAATGAATTAATCTAGCCGTTGCAATCACTCAATTTGGATGTGTATAGACCTAGTAATTACTCTTATAGTTTTCTGTTGCAGAAAATGATTTTTGATACTGTCTTGACCATAGAAACAGAATTCGCTTGACACCCCTGAGAACCGCAAATTGGTACTTGCGTACCAATTCGCGGTACTTTTGCGAATTGGTTCTCTCCAATTCCCCATTTAATTCACATAAGCAGAGAACCGGTGAGTGACTTGCAAGTTGTTGGTGTTTGCAGACAAATAGGGGAAGAAGAAGCATAGCAGACCGAGAAAATAAACAAAGGCGGAAGATGAAAAGATAAGAGAGAGAGTGTGTGCTCTTTTCGACTAACTGAATAATAATTGTTAATTACTCTTCTTGGCTTTTGTTGGACTTTAGTCAATCTTCAGACTTGTACTTGTTGGTTAGATATTGTGCTCCAGCTGTATGCCTTTTATTTTTTTATCCAACAGCTGTATTTCTTTTATATTTTATTTTATATATTTTAATTTATATAATTTTTTATTAATAGTACATACCAATTAATATATTATAACGTACTGCGAACCTAAATAGCGTACCAACTCTGTATACCCCCACTTGCCGAATACTTCATAAGGTCGCGTACCGGTACCCGTACCACGCACCGGCGAGTACCGCGAACCTGGTAACTATGGTCTTGATAATTTTCTATCCTAGCAATGGTTATTCTTCTGTTCGAATCTCTCTGTGTATAATTCCAATTGATTTGATTTCCATGGAATGTTAAAACTAGACAAAAAATTATTCAATTTAGGCCTTGGTTTGACCTAATTTGGATTTGTATTGAGATAGAAATCGTCCTCTTAATTTTCAGTTAAGGTAGCCAAATCCTGACAAGATTTTATAGAATTCTGTTATGAATAGCCTCTGGTAAGGGGTACATATCTCTCTTTTTACTCATTGAATGGTTGTGTTCTTGGTGTCATATGAAAATACACAAAAAGTTATTCAATTTGGGTTATGGTTTGATTTAATTTGGAGTTGTATAGAAATAGGAATTACTCTTCCAAGTTGCTGCTTGATACTGAAAATCTTGACAGAAACTGTTATTATTTTGCTGTGAACTGACTTTGATGAAATGAGTGTAATTCTCTGTGTGCTAGTCCAAATGATGTGTTCTTTGTTGCATTTGAAAATAGACAGAAAATGCTTCATGTTAGCCTTTGGTTTTACTCAAATTGGAGTTGTATAGAGTTCGTTACTACTCTCTTAAATCTCTTTTTTGGTTGTATAATCCTTACAGGGATTTTATGTGATTATGTTAATTGAATAGATCATGTAATCAAATGAATCATGTTTACATTCATTAAAATAAAAAAATGTCATTGTTACCCTTTGGTAATCAAAGGTGCATGAGACGAGATGCTACTTACTGATTAAAGACATTTAACCAAGGATACTGTAGATCATGGCACGGTCCAGTGATCTTCAGACGTGGCGACGTAGTTTATGGTGTCAGTCTGATGATCTTCAGACTCGGAGGCATAGTTTATGTTCTCGAAGGCCCAGCGGCGTAGATTCCTGGTTCAATGTTAATTGAACTCTAAGGGGATGTATGCATTGAATGAAATAATTGTAAAAGTTTAGACAGGAATGACATATTCCTGGTTCAATAGTAGCAACTGAACCCTAAGGAAATATTTATATTGAACTGAATACTCAAATTTATGATGAATGACATGACTGCATATATATATATAGGTGGGGATCTAGTTACTCCAAGAGTATCTCTTGTTTGAGTTACTCCGCTTAATAACTCTTTGTAGACATTAAATTTCACCAATCCAACTGTCAAATTAAAAGTTTTTATTGAGTATATTAAGTCTGCAAATTCTCATAAAATTTAAAAAATATTTGATACTTCGTCAAACGACTTCAATTCAACGTATAATATGCATATTAGAATATAAGTAAAATATCGACTATAAGATTGTATAGCTACGGATGTCCAATTGATCTAAAATTTCGTATATGTGATCATTAAGATAATATGACAATATTCAACTGTTAGATTTGTGAAATTTAATGTCTACAAAGAGTTATTAAGTAGAGTAAGGATCAAGTTACTCAAAGAGTAACTCTTTAAAGTTACTCCTCATCTCAACCCTTTATTCGATTTTAATCTAACGGCCCAAGTTAATTGCTAATTGCACTCATGTGACACATTTCTGGGCATCCTTTTTTTTTTTCAATTCGACAACCCTTTCTTGGGTTTCTTCCCTTTGAATCCTGTTGCGCCAGAAAATAGGACAGGTGCATCTTCTCTATTCCTTTCACAATTCCTCATCAATTGCAAAAGATATGTTGGTGTTACCCACAATTCTCATGTGCGATTTTTTCCTGGGCATATACTTCCTCTGCTCTCAATTATAAGAAAAAAAAATTTGATTTCACATTGATTAAGAAAGTCAGTTAATTAGATTATTTTTTCTTAATTTTACCTAAAAAATAAAATTTATTCCAAAATTTTTCCTTAATAATATTTAATGTATATGACAAGGTTTTTTCCATCTTCTCAATGTAATTGGTGGCCACCAATTAAAACTATTCATTCCACATCCTTTACATAATCTGAATTTTTCTCCTTCCTTTAGTGGCGTGAATTTTCTTCTTCCATTGAACAATTGATTATGTGCTGTCATTTTTTGGGTGTAAACAAGGGAAGAAGAAGATGACGTGAGGAGAGAAAAGTTTGTCCTTTTATGCTCCCTTTTGGTATTGTCCGTTCTTTTTTCTTTATAAGACCCTTTAGTGTGATAGTGTTCATTCAGTTGTCTTGACAAAGCACGTGTGTATTTGCTTCATAGATAATAAAGGATATTGGAAATACAATTTGAGTTAAATAAATGTATTTTTAGAATGAACTCATTAAAGAAAATAAAAGGTAGTTAAATTTACTTATAATTGAAATTACAAAACATGAATTTTTTGTATGCTTATAATTGAAATAGGAGGGAGTATCTTTCACATTGGCGTTTCCCAAAAAACAAGGTGCTCACATTCATGTCTTCAAATTGGCTAGCCATTAATGTAAATTATATTGTTAATTTCATACAGCAATGTAATTGAAGATTGAACACACATCCTCCACCATGGATGCCACAAAAAATGACAATGCTGGCATTTAACAATTAAACTCGACAAAATGAATTAAAAGTTTTCGTTTGACGGCGAGGCATTTTATCGAATATCAAGCAAAAGATATGAGCGCGGTAGCTTTTGTGCATATTTTACAGGGTTTACCATTATGAGCATTGAAGAGAAGAAAATGGAAAATAATTCCACAGCCAATTTCAGAGGTGGAGGCTCGGAAGTTTTTCTCAGTTGAGGGAAATGGAAAATAATTCCATAGCCAATTTCAGAGTTGAGTGAATGAACACGTGATGTATTTTTATTTATTAATCCTAGCCATTAATGGGTAATATAATAAAGGGTTAAGATTTGGAGTAACTTTAAATAGTTACTGTTGGAGTAACTTGATCTCCACCCATATATGTGCATATATATATATATACGAGGGGGATCCATTTACTCTCGGAGTAATTCTGGGTAGAGTTACTCCACTTAATAATTCCTCACAGACATTAAACTTTATCAATCCAACTATTAAATATTAAGTTTTTATCAAGTAGATCAAGTCTACAAATTTTCAAAAAATTTAAACAATGTTTGATACTTCATCCATTAAGTTCAATTCAACGTATTATATTCATTTTAAAATACAAGTAAACTATCAACTATAAGATTGTATAGCTACGAATGTTGAATTTATCTAAAATTTGGTATGCATAATTGTTAAGATAATACGACAATATTCAACGGTTGGATTGATAAAGTTTAATGTCTATGAGGAGTTATTAAATGGAGTAACTTTACCCAGAGTTACTCCTAAAGTAAATGGAACCCTCCTCTCTCTCTCTCTCTATATATATATATATATATATATATATGAAGTTTTTATGTGAGAGTGAGAGGAATCCCTTTCAACCTTTGGATCAAAATAGATGGATGAGATTAAAAGATGTTTTAAGTGTCTCACGTGACTCATTTTTTCTAAGTTCCAAATTCCCAGACCCTTCTTCCCTATATGTTCGAATCTCTTCTTTCTCTTTTCGTTCTGTTGAAGACACCCACCGTCTCATCCTCTCTAGTATGGCCACCACAATCGACCCTCATGGCTTGATGGAATCCGGGCAGAAGCATTACTTTCTTCCTGCCAAACCCACTACTTTGATAGGAGTTTTAAGCAAAATGGTACTTGCTTTAATCAAATGCTTCAATCTTAGCACAGAATGGGAACAATTGAATAGGTTTATATTTGTTTATCCATTAATTTGAACCAGTTTTTATTTATAATAATAGATAATAGAAATGTGATTCTCGTTTTCTGTTGTCACCGTGAGTATTTAGTGTCGGGGCTGCTAGCTTTTGTGGCCACCAAGGAGCAGTTTCGAAAGCGAGGGATATGTCGAGTTTTGATGGATGAGCCTGAGATGCAGTTGCCACCATTGCCGTGAGTTTTGGTGTCAACTGTCGTCGATGGTGGGTGGCCGAATTGGAGAGAATGAGACGGTGGGTTTTAAGAGAATAGGAACTGAAGTTGCGAACAGGTGGGAGAAGAGGGGTCTGTGTTATGAATTAAGAATCTATACTGTTATATATCTATCTATCTATCTATCTATCTATCTATACCGTTAATAAAAGTATGTTTTTTTGTCACTCATCAAAAAATGGTAGTACACGTGTTAGCTTGTGGGAAAAAATTTTCTCTCTCAAAACTATTAAATCATCTACAGTACACACTAGTGTGTGTAACCCGTGCCCTACACGGGGCAATGGAGGGGTGGGGGTGAATGAAAATAAATATTTTATAAAATTAACATGTATAAATCTAAATCTAAATATTGAAATAGGAAAACAAAAATGTAATTCACCCTTAAAATAAAAAGAGATATCAAATCCATCCAATTCATAGTCATACTAAAGTATCAGACAAAGGTAAATAAAGAGATGAAATTACAAAATTAAAGTACGAAGTTTGGAGTTTGTGGTGGAGAACATAATAGTTATTCATATCTCTAAAACATAAATAGAACCCCTTGTAGAATCAGTAGAATCTATTTCAAACTTAATCAAACTATACTTTTTCAATCGATTTGCAACACATAGTTCTTTCCACTGACCTCCAAGATTTGCTTCAACTGATTTCCTACCGTTCGACACCTTGCAATTGAATTTTCTTCCTAGTTCATCTTGCACCAAGATATATTGTGGCCTTGATATTGAAAATGCCTTGCGAACAAAATGTCTTGGAAGATTCTACATATATTAAAAATAAATATTTCAGCAAATTTATTGTTGACATATAACTAAATAATCAATAGAAAAAAATAAATAAGTGTAAACTTTACTTACTATATTGTTTGACGTTGCTTGGTACTCTGTCAAAGTAAGCAAGCATTTTGCAAGGTGATAGTCCTCCATTCCAATAACATCATCGAAGTCCATGCTCACTTCTTGTTCTCCCATGAATTGAATCCCATCACTTTCATCACTATCAATCTGCATTTGATTGTCTTGTCCGAGGAGGGTTTAGTGTATTCATATGAAGATCTTTAATCACAGTAATTTCAAAGCTTTCATTATTTGAACACGACAAAGTAAGATTATAGCCATCAAACAATTTATAATGCCTAAGTATATTCCCTATTCCATATGAAAAGTAACGCTTCCTTTCCTTTTTCTCAACCACAATTCTAAGGTTGTGTTTGGCCCAGCTTTTTTTGGGCTTAAAAGCTACTTTTAAATTAAAATTTAAAAAAAGAGCTTTAAAAGTTAAGCTAAAGTTGTTTGGTATTTTTATATTTTTTTTATCTTTAAAGTTACTTTTAAGCTAAAAAATATTTGGTAAAATATTTTCATAAAATCTCTAATTTTATTTAAAATTATCATAAATGATATGCAATTGTAAACTTATATTTTTTTGAGCTAAAACTTTCGTGTAAAGACATTATAATTGTAAACTTATATTTAAGAATTTTTATTATATACAAATAGAAATTTACATAAAATTTAAATCAGAAAAAAGAAATTTACTTAAAATTAATTAATGAAAGTGATAAAATATTTTTATATATTAAAACTTTTTTATTTTAAATTAAATGATACGTAGGTTAATCTTCTTTGCTGACCATACGCTGCGCAGTGTATATATCATTATGATCAATTCATGTGTATTTATATTCAAATTCAAATAACAAATAACTATATGTTCAATCAATTATAGCAAATTTGCAAAAATTAACAGACGTAAATAACATATGTTAGCAGGCTAATGATGATACGTGGTTGGGCTAGAATTTGCTAAAAAATTCCACACACGTAAATTTATTCTTTTGTAAAATTATTAGGTGGCAGGCAGGGCTAATGAAATGGTAGAGTATAGCATTTCTAGCAAAAAAAAAATGGTAGAGTATAGCAGGGCTGTCGTAATTGGTAATTATGATCGCTGACAGAGAGAAAAGAGAAGCCAGAAATAAACGAAAATAAATATAAAACTATGGAGAACGGAATCGAAGCGGGATCACATGCTAAAAACTCCGCACAAGCGGAAGAAAAGCTCCTCCCATGAAGCTCCTTATTTTTGCACTTTGTTCTTTGAAAAAAAAGTCACTTTATTTTTCAAGAGCTTTTGATTGAAACTTGTTTGGCCCAGCTTCTCCTTTTAAGGAGAAGAGAAGCTATAAAAAAGCAGGGACAAACATACCCTAAAGTGTGTTCTAGCATGGTCCATAAATGAGACATCTTCTGCAAGCTCTTCTTTCAAACCACGATAGACATGATCAGGGATTCTAGTACGATGCTGTAAAAAGGAATAACATGACAAACAAATAAGTTTTGACCAATTGTATATTTTTTAATTTAATATGATTCGAATTAAACATGTTAGGCATAATACCTTATTTGATATAATCAATAAGTTGAATTCTCTGTACTTCAAGCATCCAATCTGCAAATCGTAGAATGTGCAGCTTTACCAAAGCTATGCCTTTTTCATCTTTCATTTTAATCTTTATTGCCCGGTTGTATAGTACTATATCCATCACAAATTTTAGAAGAAGTTTCTGCAAGAAATAGAATTTTAAATTATGTTTAAAACTACACTTGAATAAGACAAATGTTAAGTGCCACATTTAGCTGATAAAAAAAAAGGTTGTTATTCCTAGTACTGGTAGGATATAAACATGGATGTGTAAAGATGCATGAGATATAAATTTTAAAAGATCTAGCAAGTAGCACACCAATAAGCAGTGAGTAGCAAAATATAACGGGAACCCCGATAGAAGACACGTGATACCCATGTCTCAAGCCACACGATTCACGAATGCAAGTTTTATCGTTGAGTCATACATTTGTGCAACAAAAGAAAAGGAAAAAGAAGACAATATAACCATCAAATCAGCAAATGAATACTACAAAATACTTTGGGCACATTAAGCTTTTAGTTTTATTGGTGTGTGAATGCATGCAAGTCTTTCATCCTGTTGCTAATACAATACTTGAATGGAAATGGAAGACATGACAATAAAACGCATAAAGTAAATAAGATGATCATGCCTTCCCCGGTAAAGATATGATGTTAAGTCACAGCTTCTATTCAGATTACCAAGTCAAATTGAATAGGAACTCTGTACTTCCTACAATTCAAGTAATATGCAAATATGAGTAATATTCTTATGATTTTTTTTATCATAACAAACAATCACCAAAACAAATTTAGTTAATGAAAACAGAAAGAGATAATATAATTGCAAAAGTGCAACATGATGGTGCCTTCCTACTGACAACCATTTTAGTAGTAGAGAAATTGGAAGAAATGAGGAGGCTTTCTTAAAATCATGAGCAGAGAAAAATAGCAGATGATGCATACATATCTTGACTGGCACAAAGGGCAGACATAATGCTAAATCTCTACCATACTTGTGGGTGAAATATACCAAGGGAACTACCACAGACTTGAGATTAATAAAACTTCCACATTTACGTGGTTAATTTCGCATTGAAAAAACTTCCACCTTTTCTCAGGAAAAGCTCAACTTCATTTGGAAGGTGAAAAATGTAAAAATTCATTTAGGCCACAACAGCAAGGCAAGTCATGCAGCCAAAATTCTAGAATCAGTTCCTCATGCTCTCTCAAACACATAAACATAGCCGGTAATAGCAATCTATATCCCATCCATGATAGTGTATTAGATGGCTGAACTGGAGCATAATTATTTATCTACGACTGATGATCTTCTTAAAGCCCTTATCTGATTCATTTTCAATTACTGGTTTGGACTTACCAGTCTTTGGAGTGTGTGTGTCTGTAAACACATAATTACAATTTACCTCCACTATTTGTTGAAGCAAATATGCACCCCAATATTATCCCTATTTAAATATTATCCCTATTTAAATAAACAAAACCAAATTCAGAGAAAAATGATAGAATGGACTCCCAAAAAAATAGAGCAGTAACAAATACATAAAAAATCAAGCAAACTTCTTACCTGAGAAATTAAAAAATGCAGCATTTACCCTTGTCTATTGCCCCCCCTCTCAAAGCCATGCAAAGAAAGGAAAAAACACCACAAAAAACCCAACAGTGTCTTTATGGCCCACTTGATTGTTTCTTTTGTTTCCTATAGGTACCAAAAACAAAAAGAAAGTTTTCAAAACAATGAAACACAACATGAATTAGCACCAGCACTAATAAGTCTTCATCTTCATATCCAAATACAGCATGAATTAGTACCGAGAATTTTAACTGCAGAGATTCATAACCAAATGCAGCAAAAGTTAATGCATGATCAATTATCCACAGAACCTAAAAACCAATTTGAAAGCAAAAACAAAAAAAAAATGCATGATGACATTTCTTTGTTAAAAGGCAAAACAAATGGGGGGAAATAGGTTCTTACAATGCCAATGTCAATGGAGGGAGAACCCAGTGGCGTCGCCAGCGATGTCGATCGAAGCACCTCCTCGTTCTCGAAACCTCCAAAACCCGCCGTCGGAGAAGAAGCGCCACCCAGTAACCCTCACATGTTCCCTCCATCTCACTTGACTCTTGTTGCTGGCTCAGAAACGCCAAATCCTCCCTCCCTCTTCACCATCGATGAAAACATCTACATTGACTCAAATCAGTGAAAAAAAACTGGTAGAAGGTGGCTGTGTGACTGGGAGCCAATTTGGACCAAATAATAGCCAGGGTAGAGCGCTGGAGAGAGCAAGAGAAAAACTGAGAAAGAATTGAGAAAGGTAGTGAAATGGAGAGCAACAGGCTTAGATAATGAATGAGGGGGTGTATCCAGACGTGTTCCATCTAACTTGTATTTGAAATTCAAATTCAAATTCAAGTGATATTGGAAATGAAGTTCTGCTGAAGTAGTATAAAATGATATTAGAATATGATTGGAGCTTTCAAATATGGCTTGCACGTACGCTTATTGAAAAATTAAAAAATTTTAAATTATTCCTCTTAATCATTAGCATCAGACACACAATTAACTACTTCAATTAAATAATACTGCAGCCCCCAACTAATTTTGTAAAATATTTTTCAAATTAATTATTTAATTTTATTAATTTAATTTTGTTAAAAAAATTGTCAAAATGTGTTTAAGAAGGTATTGAATGTGAGAGTGACACTTGAATGACTCTCATGAGAAGTATCCTCTTTTAGAAAGATTGTCTCAAGAGTGTTAAAGAAGTCATTTATTGAGAGAATGTCACTTGTCCAACTTTTCAATTTTCAGACACTTCTTTTCTATATAGTATGACTAGTATAATGACCAGTGCCATGCACGGGACATATAATGTGCATTAGTTATTACTCAACCTAAATCTACATCAACTTTGACGGGGATAACCTACTTTGATGGGTTTTTAGGTCGATTTTGGGTTTTTTTTTTCATTTTTCAAAGGCAGAGAGATTGACAGAGGGATGTTGCACCCGCCCTCGAATACATCCCTCTATTTAAAATATTATATTAATTTTTAAAATATAATAGAATTGTGGAGCTTGATTTTTGATCTTAGGTTGGCTATAGAAGTTTGCACATCTTGAAAATTATTGTCACTTCAAGCAAAATATTTAAAGCAAAGCAAACTATATAATATATAGATCAGTATGACGCACGATATACATTAAAAAATATGAATTTCTATATTTAAAAATCTATATTAGTGTTTAATTTCTACTAATATATATTTTCACTCATAGTAAGTTTTTTTAAAGATTCACCTATATTAAGTTAAACAATAATGTTATTTCATATGCAAATTATTCAAACTAAAGTATATAATATGCATGTCTGTACTACTCACAACTTATATTAAAAAAAATATGAATTTTATGATTAAAATTTATATATTAATCTGTAATTTCATTTTACTAAATTTTTCATTCATATTAACTTGGAAATAATCTTCTTTAATTTAAAATTTCAAATCTCTTTACAATATATTTTTATTTTGTGTAAATATCATATAAATTTTGTTTATGATAATGAGTTAGTTTGAAGTCGCACATTATATTCAGAATAGAAAAATACAAAATTAATAAATAAAATAATTGTTTTCTATTTAAAATAGATTTGTTGATACTCTAAAAATTAATTAAAAAGTTTAAATATATATTTCAAATTAGATGACTTTTAACTTTAGCAAAGAGTAAAAAAACTAATAGATAAAATTTTCTTGATATAGTTGCAATGCGTTGCACTGATTGTTAGTTTTATTGATATTATATTTATTAATCTTATAATAGGTATCAAAATTAAAGGTATTCAAATTTTAGGTTTACTGGTAACAAACATTTGAATTCAATATGAATAGCGAATTCAAAATATAGGTAAAGTACATTATAGGGTTTAAACTAATCATATCACAAATAATCATAACGGATACATGATAAGCTCGAGAGATTGAATTCACATTTGTAAATTGAATCTATAATATATATATTTGTGAACCATTACTTTTACGGGTGTCGTCTATAGAGCTATTTTAGACTTACGTGGCGATCTAAATTTCTTTCCCTCTATTTTTTTAATTATAATAATAGTAGATTATTTAGCCAATAACAAAGTTTATCTATCTGTTTTAATTTTAAAAAATGAGATTAGAGCAGTTTTGATTTGATCTTATAAGTTTGTTATACACTAGTTTCTCTCTTATTTTTAAATTTTAAAAAGATATAATATATTTGAGCTTTACACATAGAACGAAGAGGAAACACAAGCAAAGAAGGGACACCACGTGTTGCACACAGTCATGCACATAAGTAGCAAAATGATCCCCATGAGAAACGTGGAAAGAAGTCATTCGATCATGTGAGTAAAATATTGGATCCGATTTCACAATTCACTAATTTTGATTTTTTTTTACATGTGATTATTTTTGTACATCAATTATGGGCTCTATTTGGCAGCAAAATCACTATCAAGAAATTCTATTTTCGGTATCACTATTTTCTTTGTTATGAGCAAAAATCTCAATTTATTTATCATATAAATTTGTGATTGATTTCGGTCCACCTAATATGAGTTTTGTTTCGCTGCAGATTCACTATCTTTCTATTATAATTCAGGAATCTTAAACTGTCATTTGAGAATGAAATTCAACGAATAAGCATTAAAACAGCAGACATAGATTCATATGATTCAAGTATCAGTTTTGACATTACAGTGTAGTTCATTTCTTTATAAATATATGTTCTTCCATTCCCTTCACTATTATTGCTGGCTTCTCCCAACAAAATTTCACTTCTATTTTTGTTTTTTTTTTTAATTTTAAATATTAATAGTTTCATGTATTGATATATTTTATTTATTCATTTTGTTCTATTATTCATATCTTTTTTATTCTTCTGATAATCAACACTGAGTTCTCATCAAAGGTGAGTTTTTTTTACTATTAATTATATTTTTTCTTTTATTTTTTCAATGTTGATGTCTCCATATGTTGATTCTTTTTATTCATTTTCTTATATTATCCAAATGATTGATGTTTGGCTTTTGTATTATCTATCATTGATATACAAGGTCATGGTTAAGATAAATGGTTTATCAGTATGGATCTGTCTAGAAAGGAAGTGAGACCTTTGAAGGGGCTAAAGCAGTCCGTCTCTCTTTAGCCTGGGATCTGTATTGATACGCTGTTTGGGGAATTCTTAACTTAGGGACTCGGTAAATACGTGACTAAGATAATTGGGGAATATAATGGTAATGAATTCTTGATGAATTCTACTGTTATATATATTTTTGGTTCAGTATTCTCTATGTTTTCAACAGTGAAAATTTGTGAATCAGTTTCAATGGGCTTTTTTCTGAAAAATGAACCGGTGTTCAAGTAATTCAAAATATTTCCATTTTGACCCCTGTTCAATAAAATAATTACTTTTTAGTACTATTATATACCTTTGAATGAAAATGAAGTATAAGTTGTCTGAGATAAGTGGTTCTGTGTTCTATCTGAATGGTAAAATTCTGTGTTTTCTTGAGATGTGTGATTTGGTATTCTTATCTGAGAAACGTGGTTCTGTGTGTACTTATGATTCTATGTTTATTTGAGAGTTAAGTCATAAGATGGTATCTGTGGTTACTAAGTAAAATCTCTTGGAGTAGAGGGCTAAATGCTCGTGGCTCTGTGCCGAAATTCCTATGGTAAAATCTCCTTGAGTAGCGAGTGACTTACTCGTGGGTGTGGCCCGAATATAAGTGGTAAAGTCTCCAGGAGCAGCGGGTTCTTTTCTCGTGGGTGTGGTCCCAAAATTGTGTCGTAAAATCTCTAGGGTTAGCGGGTTCTTTTCTAGTGGGTGTGGTCCCGAAATTCTTAAGTAAAATCCCCAAGAGTAGCGGGCCAGATGCTCGTGGGTTTGTCCCGAAAGTATAGAGTCTTGTGTGAAATTCCCTGTTTAAGATGTTGACTGATTCCTTTGCTGTATATTGTTCCCACTGGATGTTCCCAAATGTGCTGTGTTCAAGTGAAATTCTTATTGTGTTGATATACTGGTTGTTTTAGTATGATTCCTTAGTAATTGTGTTGTGTGTTGCTGTGGGTTGTACTTTCCTTATTAAATTGTTTAGAGTTTCACCCTTGCCTTCTTTGTTGTGTTGATTCATGACGGAGTAGATGTTGACCCAAGAAGAGGGTTAGCTCTTAGGAGAAGAGCTGAAGGATGTTGTTGAGTAGATGATATGGATTCCCAGAAGATTAGACAGTTACTATATTATTTGGGTAGGGATTTAGAGACCAGATTGACTCAGATTTTCACTATCTTACTTTAAACTCTTCCCTGTACAAACTCTGATGATTTTATATATATATATATGAGACGAGATCCTTTTTTGCATAGTATTGCGTTATGCTTCCGCACTTAAACCCTTTTGGAAAATAATTAATGCATATTTCTCCATCCTTCTGTGTGTTTAAAAGAAGAAAAAATTTTACTCACGTTTTCGGAGAAGGATTATTGAGTTTTTACTAAGTATTTTCTAAGTTATTTCGAAATTCATTGGTAACTATGGTGTAATATTCTTTTTGGAGAAAGAATGTTGCAAAAGGCACTAGTATTATCACAATAAATTGGGATGTCAGAGTACCTTATAGAATAATCTTCCAATTGATGCTTGATCCACAATATTTGAGAGCTGCAACTTGCTGCTGCAACATATTCTGCCTCAGTTGTAGATAATGCTATGGTGTTCTATTTTCTACAAGTCCAAGTAATTAGTGCCTTTCCAAGGAAATGACAACCACCACTTGTACTCTTTCTATCAATCTTGTCACCAGCATAATTAGCATCACAATAACATACTAGATCAAATTCTGAGCATTTCTCATACCACAATCCACAGTTAGTTGTACCAACAAGGTATCTAAAAATTCTTTTTACTGCTGTAACATGAAATTCTTTAAGGGCAGATTGAAATCTAGCACATAATCCTACTGAGAAGACTATGTTTGGTTTGCTAGCAGTTAGATAGATTAAGGAGCCAATCATACCTCTATATTCCTTCTTAGATACTAATTTACCTTTTTCATCTTTATCTAGTACTGAGGAAGGATGCATGACAGTCGCCATAGGTTTAGCCTCATCCATTCTGAACTTCTTAGGAATGTCCTTGATATATTTTTCTTGATGAATAAAGATACCATTCTCCATTTGTTTTATTTGTAGTCCTAAGAAGAAGCTCAATTCTCCCATCATGCTCATCTTGAATTCTCCTTTCACCAATTTGGAGAATTCACCGCACATATTCTCATTAGTAGCACCAAAGATTATATCATCAACATATATTTGCACTATGAGAATGTCGGACTTTTGAACTTTCTTCAACAAAGTGGTATCAATTTTTCCTCTAAGGAAATCATTTTTTATCAGAAAGTTACTCAATCTATCATACCAAGCTCTGGGAGCTTGCTTCAAACCATATAAAGCCTTAGTTAGTTTGAAAACATGATTTGGTTTATCATTCTCAATAAACAAGGAGGTTGATGCACATAAACTTCTTCATTTATAAATCCATTTAAAAAGGCACTTTTACCATCCATTTGAAAAAGTTTTATGTGTTTGTATGCAGCAAATGCAAGAAGAATTCTTATAGCTACAGGTGCAAAGGTTTCATCATAATCAATACCTTCTTGTTGAGTATTGTATCTTTGAGCTACTAACCTTGCTTTATTTCTTACTACCTTACCATTTTCATCAAGTTTGTTTCTAAACACCCATCTGGTTCCAATGACTGTTTGATTCCGAAATGAGGGCACAAGAGTCCACACTTGATTCTTGTCAAACTGGCTCAACTCTTCTTTCATGGCATTTATTCGTGATTCATCAGTTATGACTTCATCAATAAATTTAGGCTCAACCTCTGATAATAGAGCCATATCACATTCATCTCTTTTAAAGGATGATCTTGTTCTAATTCCCTCTGAGGTTTCTCCAATTATGAACTCTTGAGGATGATTAGTAACCATTCTCCAGCTCTTAGGTAAATTATGAACTTCATAATGTTGTGGAGAACATTTATCTTTCTGGCCTTAAGAAGTTTCAACATTCTAATCTTTTGAGTCTTCTTTGGCCTGGTCAGAAGTATTAGATTCATCTTGAATCTTTAAACTTTCCAGTTCTTCTTCAAGATCTGTATCTTTTCTTCTCTCAGACATGCTGTTAGTTTCATTCGATACGACATGCATACTTCCTCAAAAGTATTATTCTTTAAATTAAAGATTCTGTATGCTTTAGAAGACTGAATATCCTAAGAAGATAGCTTTGTCAGTTTTGGAATCAAATTTTCCAAGATTTTCTTTGTTGTTCAGGACAAAACATTCACACCCAAAGACATGAAAGTAGGAGATATTTGGTTTTCTCCCTTTCCATAATTCATATGGAGTTTTGTTCAGAATGTAGCAAGAAGTGTTTACAGCTTCTGCCTAAAATTAATTCTGAATACCTGATTCACTAAGCATTATTTTTGCCATTTCTTGCAGTGATCTATTTTTCCTTTCTACAACTCCATTTTGTTGGGGAGTTCTAGGACAAGAGAAATTATGATTGATTCCATTCTCATCAAAGAATGTTTGAAATTGGTAATTCACAAACTCACCTCCATGATCACTTCTCACATAAACTATGTTTGAACCTTTTTCATTCTGAACCATCTTACAGAACTTTCTTTTGCAGTTTTGCATTGTGCAATTTTATCAAACTCACTTCTATTTAGAGCACATGTAAGATAGTGTTTTGCTTTGAAGTTATATACCACCTTGGTCTTTTCTTCATTTGTCCATGAGACTTTTGGTTTGTCTGTTTCTTCTCCTGCCTCATTTGTAGATTTGGGTAGGTAAGGACCATTTTCTACAATCTCCCATAAATCTCCTTCCTGCGTCTCAAGAAACAATTTCATCCTTTCTTTCCAGTAGTAGTAATCTTTTCCATCAAAGACAGGAGGTCTGTTCAGTGAAGATTGTAACATCCCGGCTGTTTTTCGGACTGACGACTGTCCCCACACACCAACACGAGTCTTTTCAGCATGCTTTGTCCTCACTCACATGCTTTCCAGGAAACTTCCCAGAAGGTCACCCATCCCGAAATTGCTCCAAGTCAAGCACCCTTAAATGTGGAGTTCTTAAGTGATAAGCTACCGAAAAGAAGATGCATCTTGTTGGTATGAGTAGTACCAATCAATTCTATTAAGATTTCCTTAACTGTACAGTCTCATACCTGCATAGTCTTAGAATTCCTCTCATTCGATATGATTTCGGTTCATTCATGTACCCCTTCACCTAGAAGCCTACCAGGAGTCGTTCCTTGTCCGTGCCTCTTTGCACCGGCGATCACTCCCCACCCTCATCGGCCTCAGGGTGTGACATGCCCACCAGCTTCCGCTTAGTTCGTCCCCAAACAATACCGTATTGGGAGAGGACAGGCTCTAATACCATTCTGTAACATCTCGGCTACTTTTTGGACTGATGACTGTCCCCACACACCAACACAAGTCTTTTCAGCATGCTTTGTCCTCACTCACATGCTTTGCAGGAAACTTCCCAGAAGGTCACCCATCCCGAAATTGCTCCAAGTCAAGCACGCTTAACTGTGGAGTTCTTAAGTGATAGGCTACCGAAAAAAAGATGCATCTTGTTGGTATGAGTAGTACCAATCAATTCTATTTAGCTTTCCTTAACTGTACAGCCCATACCTACACAGTCTCAGAATTCCTCTCATTCGGGTATGCTTTTGGTTCATTCATGTACCCCTTCACCTAAAAGTCTGCCAGGAGCCGCTCCTTGTCTGTGCCTCTCTGCACCGACAATCACTCCCCGCCCTCGTAGGCCTCAGGGTGTCACATGAACGACGGTATAGTTGCAAAAAGCTTGAAAGAATTTGATAATTCATTCATTAATTCATTAAATTCTTGAGATAAGAATTTTGGGTGATGGCAAATATAGATGTCATTTTGCATTGTGATAATTGGCTTTGCCAATTCGAGCTACAATCCGGTGTGTAGGGTTGCGAATAATTGGCTATAAGCCTATGGGGGCATCCAGGTTACGAAATTCTCAATGGCTTTGCCTAGTGAATACCCTTATGCCGAGAAAAGTAGTGTCCCCTGATGATCCTGACTGACTGCCTTATTTATGTTATGGTAATAAATTTTAAATAGTAGCTCTACTGAATAATTGTGAAACTGAATCCTAGAGTGGACTGGGCAATTATGTTAGGTTTATGCTACAACCATTTCGCTCGACTTAGTTGAGGAAGAGAAGTCTCCTTGGAGCATTTACACTGGTGTATAAAGAGATTATTGAAGTGTCATGCATGCTGCTAGGTTGAAAATGGGTGATTTTCGTGGTGATGTGTTTTGGTAGTTGTGTGAACTTAGAGAAGAGTCTCAAATCATATCTGCGTATTTTGAAGTATAGTCAGTGGTATTTTCTTTTACTATGCATGTTTCATGATTGTAACTTTTGAGGAGAAACTCACCATTGCCTATATGTTTTGTGGTCTTTGGAACATGATTCATATAGATTGATTACTAGCTGAGTGGACTAGTCAGGACTCGAAGAATGAGATGTGCATTGAAGAGTTGTCAACTAAGTAGAAGAACGTGTGAGTCATAGTTTCGTTGGGGTTTTCTTATTTGAGCTTCTTGCAGAAGTTCTTAGCGTTTGACCAACATAGGAAGTCTATACTGATTTAGGAAAGGGATTTCTTGTGTATAGTATGCTCTATTATAAATGAATGAATTTTATTTCCTATACTATTTTCTGATTGGCGTTTATTCACATAAGTATTTCTTTTAAAAAGAAAAAAAATGACAAAGAAAATCTATTTGTGAAAATTAAATAAATTTTGACAGCATTTTCCGAAAGAAGAATTAGAAGAAAGATTTTAATTTTCGCATTAGAGGTTCAATTACGAAGTGTAATGCCTCCTGAGAAAGGGGTGTTACATTAGTGGTATCAAAGCTGGTCCTCTCCCAGTACGATATGGTTCGGGGACGAACCAAGCGAAAGCTGGTGGGCATGTGACACCCTGAGGCCGACGAGGGTGGGGAGTGATTGCCGATGCGGAGAGGCACGGACAAGGAGTGGCTCCTGCAACACCCTTTCTCCAAAAAAGATATTACACCATAGTAACCAAAAGTTTCACAAAGATTTAGAAAATATTTGCTAAAAGTGTATGAAGCTCTTCAAAAAATGTGGGTAAAATTTTTCGTTTATCATAAAAGAAGATGAGAAGGATGGGGAGTGAAATCCCTTATTTTCTTTATAAATATTTTGAACGCAGAGTGAACCATCATGTAAAGTACTCTCTTTCTCATATATATATATATAACATGATATTTTACAAAGGAGTTTGTTCTAAGACAAACTTTGATTTTACACTGCAAAAGAAAAAGAAGTGAAAACTATTCTAAACCAAAAAGTACAAAAGTGGTAAAAGAAAAACACATGCTACTATGTACAGTCGAGCCATGATCCCATCATCTATACCAAAAGGGATCTACTGTGCTAAAACCCTAACTCCAACACATCTATGGACAAGACCAGGTGGATCCTCCTATTCCGGGCAAGCTAGATTGTAGGTGTGGAATTTGAGTTACCGGGACCCAGTCGAAATCAAACTTGGATAGATCTAGTTTAGGGAAAGACTCTCTAGTAAGGTCAGAAGTAGCCCAAGAGTATATGGACTCCTCGGATTCCTCTACGGGATCCTCTTCGATTTCCTCATCCGATAAGGATTCAGACAACCAAATGATGTCTTTGGATTCTGATTCTGATGGATGGGGTAAAGGTGAGTATGTTGGTGGATTCGTTTCTCCCTAAGGTGAAACTGGAGTATACCCCATAGAACCTTCAATCCTTATAGGTGCGGCAGTAAAGGTGTTTTCAGAGGTTATATCTTGGTTTTCATCTGAGGATTTGTCTCTTGATTTTGAAGGCACATTATCAGAACTATTTCCATCATGTCCTGAAGGATGTAAACTACCACCTCCATTGTCACCGCTATCATTACTACCGAAAGTAAAGTCATCTGAGATACATCTTAAAGGTCTTAACTGACGCCAGGGTAACTTAACATCTAAAATCATTTGTTCTTGGATAGGTAGTGGGTTTGGTGATGCTCCTCCTCCAGTATCTAATGTTTCAACTCTTCCGACAAACCTTCCCCACTGGGTGCTAGGACATATAGTCCACCATATACTGTCTCCACTTTGAGGTTCTATGCTTAAGTGTCGGACATTTCCCAATCCCTTGTCATGAGGGTCCATCTACTCAGTCATGCATTAACACAACAAAGCAGGTAAGGATGAAACTCTAACTCAAGTTAATAGAAGCGGTATAAGTATGTAATCAAACAATAGATCACACAGTACTTAACTCAAACATCAAGAACAGACAAATCTCATGAACAACCAAGTTTCTCAAAACAATGTAACAGAATAACAAAGCATTGAAAACACACAATCACATCTCAAACAAGCAGATCTTACCTGGTATCCATGAACCTGTAAAACCAAACAATCAAAGAGTACATTATCACATCAACGTTTTATTTATGCATGCCTTTTCTATATTTCTCAAATCACACCGGTGTAGTGCTCCAAGGAGACTTTTCCAACCTCACACCATTGAGTGATCGGCTGCAGTAAACTTAACAGTATAAATAGGGAATCCCGTCTTTAGACCCCTGAGAATACTTCTGAAATACTGCATTTAAAACTTAATACCAAATCAGAAATAGTTCTGCCAATCAGATTTATCCAAGTCGGGTATTCAATTTGTCTCGGCTCGAGGATATTCACCAACACGATCTTTTGAGACTTTCGAAACTTAGATAATCCCAGTAGACAATTGTAGTCTAACAAAACCTATTTTCAACCCCGCTCTCGTAGGTTGTATGTTCAAAACGTCTTTATGCAAATGCACAGATTTTCTCTTGAATTCTCTTTAGTTTCTCTTTAATTCTCTCTGTAAAACTTCCTCTGTTTTACTATCTCTTTTTCTCAAAAATCTCTGAATCTCTTTAAAATTCTGTGTAACAGACAAATCAAATCCTTTTATGGAAAGACCAGTTGTATAAATAGATAGTTGTTTAAAATTTAAGGTTTCCCATAAAACTCTTTTTGCTGTACGTACAACTCTTGTCTCCTTTTACTATTTATTTACGGAATAAATTATCATCTCGATTTTAATAGCTTTAAATAGCTTAATAGTATGAATTGGTAAAAAGTATTTAACTGTATTTCAAGAAGATCAAACCAGGCAAGGCCACTTTGCATTGATCAAGAGAGAATAGATCAACAGTATTTTAAACTTGCATTCGCTTTTTAATTAGTACATGTTTGTTCACATATTTTAGATAACTCCTTGGGAATGGAAAAATTACACGGCGGCTGAGCCGACTGCGGTAATTAGTGTCCAGCTTTCTTGAAAATTTAATATAACTTAGTGATCGAAATTAAGGCTAATTAATCACAGCTTAAGTTTATTTTCGAAGATGAAAAGATTACATGACGGCAGAGCCATCTTTGGTAATCAGTACTCTACTTTAAAATCGATCCACTATACTAAGTGAACATAATAAATCTGTTTCTCTTCGAAAATATTTAAGCTCCAATTATCTTCCAGGAAAAAGGCCCGTTGAAAGCCTATCTCACTAATTTCCACTGCTGTAGACATTAAAAATTAAACTGAGTTACGTGCATATATATATAGATTGGATACCCACTCGATATTTCCCACTAATAACATAACGGTAGAATTTACCAAGAATCCATTACCATTAGATTATTTTTCCGAAAGATGCTATAACAGTAGGTTCATCGAGAATCCATTACTGTTGCACTTTTTTATCCATTCCAATCTATTTATATATACGGTATTAATAAAATTGCTTCTTTTCCAATTTTATCTTGTCACGTATATATCGGGTCCCCAGTGTTAAGATTTCCCTAAACAACGTATCAATACAGATCTCAGGCCAGAGAGAGACGGACTGCTTTAGCCCCTTCATAGGTCTCCCTTCCTTTCTAGACAGATCCATACTGATAAACCATTTATCCTAACATCACCTTGTATATAAATAAAAGATAATATTGGGTTTTCACAAAATAATAATTCATACTTTCTTTGCTGTAAAATCATACTTTGCGATACATCTAAAATTTGCCATTATAACGGTATGTTTACAAAAGTTCAAAAGTGATTTTGCGATAACCTCTCCACTTACTCGAAATTTTATATAAATTGGGCATTATAACTCTACAATTCATAATTAGCACAAAACAATTAAATTAAGACTATAAAAACAATCATAAACCATATTTAAACAACCAAAAAGCTATAAGCATACAAACAAGCAATTTCAAACACAAACAAGATCAAACTCATACTACTTAAATTAAAATGAAAAGAGAAGCCCCTTACCTTGGCCAAAACTTTGATGAAGAACAATCAAGAACACCAAAAGAAATTTAAGAAACTAAGAGAGTAAAGAGAGAGAACTTGGATGTTGTCTTTGTAACATCCCAAAAATTTCACTTTATGAGACTGAGTATTCAATTTGGAAGATTAAAATTACCTTTAAGATTTTCGGATAATAAATAATGGTTTAGAGCTGATGTAGAAGTCAAATGGCATTTTACGGACATTCTTGACTGTCAGAATAAGTTGATAATGAATATGGAAAATTCATACTTGATTTTCCAAAAGGTATTAGATGATATGAAATGGTGGCTTAATGTTCCATAAAGGTTTTAGAAATTAAGTTTGGAATTTTAGAGAACAGTATAAGGAAATGGATAATTACTGGAGATGGAGGAGTAATTAAGATGGAGACTTGAGGATCTAGTGTACTTTGGATAGTATGAAAATAATAAGTCTTGTTGATATTACAGTTTAGAACGGTAAGACAGTTAAGTCATATATAGACTTCTGTTTGCTATTTTCCGTCAATTATATGTTTTATATGAAATTGTGTGATCTAAGTGCTAAGTAAATTATTATAGTCTCAGAATTAAGGGTTTAAAATACTTATCAAGTTATTTCATTAAAACAGACATTTTTCATTCACTGTTTGGGTTTTTACGAAAAACCATATTTACCGTAATAGACGGATAAGGGTTTAAACAGAACAAGTATATCAAACCAACTTAGACAAACAAACTTCCTTCACAAAAGTTGGTTCTTTTAATATTTCTGATTTTCTGAAATTTTCTTAGAATTTTCTGAAAACTTTGAAAATTACAGTTCCCTATTACTTACAGTAAAAGCAAATCACTGATTCGGAGACCGACCTAAGGTCAGAAAAAGATTTTAAGTGGCTGAATCATGTTTTTATATTTTTTGAAATTTTTAGAAATTATTTCGTAATTTTCTAAAAAACAGGTAAAAATGCTATTTTTTTGGACGTTTATAAAATACGAAAAACAGGAATTTCTGGTCAAAAATAGATTTTCAGTGATCAGTGAGTGCTTAAAATCAAATTTCAAGAGGGACCATTAGTGTTTAAATCAAATTTGTGATTTTCTAGGAATTTTTCTGGAATTTTCTTAAAAAAGTACTATTTTTCACTTACACTAAAAAAAAATACTATTTTTCACTTACGGCGTGTCTGTTTTACTTTTTTTTGCAAATAGTAGGGTTTTCCCTTACCGTAAAAATTTCAAAACTCTTCCATGAAGGTTTTACATGTTAATTTTGTGATTTCTCATTGGTTCTTACTATTTAAAATTATTTTTGAGTGATAGATTAGTAGGAAGACCATCTTTTCCTTATTTACGGAATAAGCCGAATAGAGGCGAATAGAGATATAGTGGCCATGATATAGAAACTTAGGAACTTTGAGGGGTTCAAATATAATTCTAAGAAGCCTAAGAGAGTTGGGGACATCATGATTACCTTGAATAGTATTGTGGGCATGTATAAAGATCATTTTGCCCTTGGTTTTCACTTAACTACCTAAACATAAAGCTTTTGACCAAGCAATCCAAAGACTCACCTCCCTCCCTATCATGGTCGACATCCACTCTTAATTTGGAGCCTTGAATGTGCTTTTTGGCTTATGAGTCACTAGCTTAGTTATAAGGGATAGCCAATTAGAAAAATGGATCATTTATATATTAAGGTTTTATGACATACATGAAAAAGGTGCATGAGGTCACAAATTTTTAATTCCTCCTAGCTCCCTCCTTGGCCGCCCTCCCCTTCTTATAAATAGACCCCTTGGCCTCATAATTTTAACACACACCACAAGCTTGAAGACTAAAGCACAAAGTTCTCTCTCTTTTCTCTCTTAGTTGTCTTAAATTTCTTTTGGTGTTCTTGGTTGTTCTTCTTCAAGTTTTGGCCAAGGTAAGGGGTTAATCTTTCAATTTAATTTGAGAAGTATGAGTTTTGATTCTTGTTTAGGCTTGTCTTGTATGCTTTATGTGTTTTTGCTTTTATGCCTTAATAATTAGTTTATAAGCTTTAAATTAATTATTTTGTGCTAATTATTAATAGTAGAGTTATAATGCCCAAATTTTCTCAAGATTTTCGTGTGAGTAAGATGGCTATGCCAAAATCATTATTGAGCTTTTGTAAACATACTGTTATAATGGTGAATTTTAGACTATCGTAATTACAATTTTACCGCGAAGAGAATACAATTTATTATTTTGTGAAAATCCTGGTATTGTCTATCATTGATATACAAGGTCATGGTTAAGATAAATGGTTTATCAGTATGGATCTGTTTAGAAAGGAAGTGAGACCTTTGAAGGGGCTAAAGCAATCCGTCTCTCTCTGGCCTGGGATCTGTACCGATACGCTGTTTGGGGAATTCTTAACTTCGGGACTCGGTATATACGTGACTAAGATAATTGGGGAATATAATGGTACTGAATTCTTGGTGAATTCTACTGTTATATATTTTTGGTTCAGCATTCTCTATGTTTTAACAGTGGAGATTTGTGAAAATAAGCTTTCAATGGGCTTTTTTTGGAAATAAACCAGTATTCAAATATTTTAGAATAATTCAGTTTTGACCCCTTTTCAATTAATTAATTACTTTTTAGTACTATTATATACCAATTTATTTTTGAGGGACTTGAATATAAACAAAGTATCAGTTATCTAGAAGAAATGGTTCTATGTCTACCTGAGTGGTAAAACTATGTGTTTTTCCTGAAATGTGTGATCTGGTATTCTTATTTGAGAAATGTGGTTCTGTGTTACTTGTGATTCCATGTTTATTTGAGAGTTAAGTCGTAAGTTGGGTCTATGGTTACTAAGTAAAATCTCTTGGAGTAGCGGGCTAAATGCTCGTGGCTATGTGCCGAAATTCCTATGGTGAAATCTCCTTGAGTAGCGAGTGACTTACTCGTGGGTGTGTCTCGAATATAACTGGCATGTCTCCAGGAGCAGCGGGTTCTTTTCGCGTGGCTGTGTCCCAAAATTATGTCGTAAAATCTCTCAGGGCAGCGGGTTATTTACTCGTGGGTGTGTCCCGAAATTATTAAGTAAAATCCCCAAGAGTAGCGGGCAGGATGCTCGTGGGTGTGTCCCAAAAGTATAGAAAGTCTGATGTTAAATTCCCTATTTAAGATATTGAATGATTCATTTGCTGTGTGCATTATACCTATTGTATGTTTCTTATTTGTCCTTGACGTATGAACTGGGTAACGGGTAATTCTGTGTAGTTTGAGATAAGTGGTTCTGAGTGGTTAGAAGTAAAAGAGATATGCCTGGTGAAAGGCGATGTTCCTACTTGATGTTCCCACATGATGTTCCTACTTGATGTTCTTACTTGATGTTCCCAAATGCATTGTGAAAAGCGATGTTTCCACTAGATGCTCCTACTGTGCTGTGTTTAAGTGAAGTTCTTATTATACTGATATACTGATTAATTTAAGTACAATTACTTAGTATTGTACTGTATGTTGCTGTGTGCCCGAACTTTTCCTATTATGTTGTTTAGAGTTTCACCCTTGCCTGCTTTGTTGTGTTGATGCATGACGGAGTAGATGTTTGACCCAAGAAGTGAGTTAGCCCTTAGGAGGGGATCTGAAGAATGCTGCTGTATAGATGAATATGGATTTCAAGAAGAATAGATGATTACTGTACTGTTTTGGGTAGAGGTTAGAGACCAGACTGGCTTAGATGTTCACTGTATCATTTTCAATATTTCCTTGTAAAAACTCTGATGATTATATGAAATGAGATTACACTCATACAAGTCTTAATTATGCTTCCACATTTAAAACCTTTTCGAAAAGATTTAAAGAAAGGAATCAAGGGAACATACTCTTCATCTTTCTCATCTTTTTATAAAAAGGAAAAATTTTTACCTACATTTTAGAAAAAGGATTTGCTACTTTCGTTAAATATTTTCTAAGTCATTCGAAATTCATTGGTACTATGGTGTAATATCCTTTTTGGAGAAATGGTGTTACAGTCTTGCTCCTTGGTTTGGCATGAGCGAAAATATGAAGCAAAGAGCCCTATTTATAGTGGGGGAGGGGCGGCCAAATGGGGACCAACGGGGAATAAAAATATTGTGACCTCAAGCACCTTTTTAATGTATATATCATAAACTATCCATTTATCTAATTGGCTATCTTTCATGACTAAGCTCACAAGTCATAAAGCAAAAACTCATCCAAGGGCCCTCATGGAGTGTGGATGTCGACCAACAAAAGGGCAAGGGGGAATCATTTGATCAAATAGTGAAAAATTTTATGGTTTCGTAAATAAACAGAAAACCGATGGTTATATATTTCTTTTGCAAACAGGTCTCAAAAATAATTTATTAAAAGGTGAGAACTGTAACCACCCTAATTTTTATATAGTTTTTATTAACTTTTAATCTGCTTTAAATTAATTAAAATTATTTAATTAACAATTTTTAGATCTTGGGGTGAGAATAAGGATATTAACATCTTAGATTTATTTTAGAAGAGTCAAGAGTAGCAAAGTTCGCAAAACCGAGCTTTTGCGGGAACCGCATTCTCTCCTGATGCGGGGATAGGGTCCAGTATTTTTCTGGAAGTCATTTTTACTCCAAAATAAAATTTTAACGAACCAAAAGTGGTTTTTATAATATTTGTGATTTTTAAATAATTTTCTAGAAATTTTTCATAAAAACTTTATTTTACCCGCGTTTGGAGCTTTACAGGTAAACCAGGCGCAATTGGGATATGAAAAATAATCCAAAAATTTAGTTTTGGGTTTCTAAATTTTTCTATGACATATTCAAGTCATAAAATTTATTTCTCATGATTTTACCCATTTTAGAAAAATATTTATCTAAAAATGGGTTCAAAAATTACGCGTTTTTACTACTTCGAACTACCGATTAAACCCTAACTTGATGGAATTTAATCCCACCATTTTCCAGTCAGCCTTAGGGCACATAGAAGGGCTGATCCCACTCTCAAAATTATTCCAAAAGTCAAATGGTCAAATGGGTTTAATTTTTGAATTTTTTCCAAATTAGGTGAGAGAGATATGACTCCCAACCACCAAAAGCATGCAAGCCCATACCTCCCCCGTACCCTTCTTGCTTCAGGTGAATTACTAAGGGAGAAAGGAGAGAGAAATTCATTTTGTTACACACTTCATCTTCTTCAAGTTCCCATTCTCCATTTTCTCTCCATTCCCAAGCTTTTCATACACCAAAAAGATCAAGTTTTATTGAGATTTTGCATAGTCAAGCTTCACAAAAAAAGGTTTGGATCATCATTCTAATCCATAAACTTCTTTAATTTTTTCATTTCCACCATTTTCAATTTTTCCATGCAGCTTGTATTCTTCTCTTTACTCAAAGAGAGCTTTTTCTTGGTTTAGGTTCACTCCATTGGAACCTACAAGCTTGAAAACTACCTTGGATCTATTTTACTTCAAGATTTGAGTAAGTATTCCTCTACTCAAATTTCTATACCTTAGGGTTTGGTGGTTTGCAATAAAACTTGCATTTTTATGGTTTTATTTTGGTGTATTTTGTGAAATGTAAATTTTTCTAAGTGTGGGAACATCAAGGCTTCAAGGAGGCCACTTGGTGTTGGTGAGGAGTGAAGGTGATTGTGGTGTTTGCCCATTTTCATTGTCTTCAAGAGGTAAGAGGATTTTCTCAATAAGTTGGAAAGGATGTGAATGTGTGTGGTTCATGTTGTATGTTCATGAAAAACTCAAAGACTTGAGTTTTCATATTGGGTGTTTAAGTGAGAAATCATTCTTTAGTAATATGTATTTTTATATATTTATGTATATGAGTGAAAGTATGATTTTGGTTGAGGCATGATAATTTTTGATAAATCTATGTGTTGTTGGAAAAATCATTTGTATGATTTGGATTGATTTGGAATGCCTAAGTGTATGTTTGAGGAAGTGTGTTTTATGCTATATTCATGATGTTTGTTGATATGTTATGAATGATTACTTTGAGTGTATGTTTGATTTATGGCTTGGTGGTGTTTTTGCCTACATGGATGAATATTGATTATTGGATGTTTCACATGATTTAATTCAATGTGATTGGAATTGGATTGGGGTATTTGATTAAGTGTGGGAAGATGGTTTAAAAGCTTTAATGAAAAAGTTTTCCAAAGTGAAATCAAATAAATTAATTAAGATTCAAATTAACACTTACTTAGATAAATTTCATTAAATTACTAAGTATAAGTCTTAAATCAATTTCATACTAAATTCTTTTTATTCATAAAACTCTAAGTAAGTTAGAAAATTAATTAATGTGGGAGAAAAATCAAATTTCAGATTTTTAGGGGTCAAAAATGAAATCTGGATGTTTTGGGGTCAAAAATACAAAATTCTATAATTCTAGGCATAAATTCAAAATTCTAGGCACTTTGGGCCAAAGTTATAATTTTACAAAAGTTTTGGAGAAAAAACGTGAAGACTGGATAGTTTTGTGGCAAAAACATGAAGACTGGACAGTTTTGGGGCAAAAAGGTGAAGACTGGACAGTTTTGGGGCAAAAACGTGAATATTGGACAAATCTGGGGCAAAAACGTGAAAATTGGACAGTTTTGGGGCAAAAAACATAAATTTTAGAAAGTAGTAGTTTAAAAACATGAAATAGAATATTCTTGAGGGTCAGATTTTTAAATATTTAAAGTAAAAGAAATTAAGTAAAATTATCAAAGAATCTACTCAAGTTTTTAATTAAACCTTCTATAATGAGAAGTGAGGAGAAAAATAATAAAGATTTGAGAGTTGGGAGTTAAAAGAAGAACTTTAATTGCAAAGAGGAGTTTCCATAAAACTTAAGTTTTAAAATGATGTTATTACACGGTGTTAGCACAATGGGTCTGTGCCGAATAAATGACAAACGATGGCCGAGAGTGAAGGTCAGTTTGCATTAATGATAGGTATACGATTCTGCCATATCGCTCTACTTAGTTGAGGAAGTCTCCATGGAGAAGTGCACCGGTGTGATAAAGAGATATTGAAGTGACATGCATTATGCTAGAGTACTATATGTGTGTTTGACAGTGTGTTTAATTTGATGATGTGCTCTCTTTTGGTTATGAATATCTTAGAGAAAGATTTGCGAAAGAGTAGCTATATATATTCTTGGAATGTATTATGTAGTATTTTCTTTTTCGTATACATCATTTCAGTGGATTTCAATTTGTGCAAAGAAATTCACCCTTGCGTGTTTTTCTGTTATTTTATGTACGTTATGCATAGATGATCCCTTCGAGACCTCTGATAGCCCGAGTGAGGGAGTGCTTCCGGCCTCGTGAGGCCGATGGTGGGGGATGGACTTACGATCCTATCTCCTAATGGGCCACTGTGTCTGGACACGTGGTTAGGACTAGAGGAGGGGTGTTAGGCCCCAAAGAGGTTTTGGAGAGGGACATGGTTTTGGACGTTTACATACCCGTCAAGAGGATGCGCTACTGGCTGGGAGATGCATCCCTTGTACGTAGTATCACCTTGGAGAACCGAGAGGCCAGAGTTCCACCCAGGGCGCAACCTGGGAGAGAGGCAAGGGAGGATCAAAGGCCTACACCTCAGCGGATAGCCGAATCGGTATCTAACCGTTGTCGTCTAATTCGTCGCACTCCAAGGAAGAGTTCCTTGGAGAGGGAACGTTTACTAAGGATGGCTCCATCGGTGACACCAGTTCCATCACCCAGGACCGTGAGGCCGACACTTTTGTTCCATACGTCGCACCTTCTGGACGTTTTGTGCGCTGTTCTTCTGACACTTCTGCCGGACCTTCGGGATACATAGATAGAGGGAAGAGAAAGGTTACAGACGAGCCAGATCGTGTATTATTTGAGGTGTCTGAGGATGAGGAGGACCCCGAGGAGATGTCATCGTCTTAGGTCTATAGAGGTGGGGGTGTCTGGTGCTAGGTTGTAGGTTGTCTGTTAGCGATCAGCCTAGGTTTGGGGTATACATGTTTAGTGTCTTGTATTTGACACACCTTTTGATTTACAGTTTTCCTAGGTTTAGCTTTCTCGCTTTATTTCCTAATGTCAGGTTGTTGTAGTTTGGCCACTTTATTGTGGTTTATAACTATACATTGCGAGCGCAAGGTTTGTGTACTTTGACATGATGATGTACATATTTATGTATGATGTTTCTTTTCTTCTGAGTTTCTGGATGGCTAAATGAGATGTGTGTAATCTTTTCGTAAAAGACTTTTCAAAAAAAAAAATTTAGCCATCAATTTTGGTAACCATGTTTTATGAAAGACGATTTTCCGCATTAAGTTTTAGTTTTTTATGTGACTTTCCTTGTGGGAAAAAGGGGCGTTACAAGGACCTACAAGAAAATTTAGAAAATCACAACTAATAGTCTTAAGGACTTCATACAAGAGTTTCTGGATTTTTACGAAAAATGGTAGGTTTTACGGTACGCACTAACAAAGAAAAACGGACGCGCCGTAAGCCCAAAACTGTAATTTTTTAGAAAATTTCATAAAAATTCCCAGAAAATCGTAAATTTAATTTAAAAAACAACAGTCCCTCTTAGAATTTGATTTTGAGCACTCACTGATTACTAAAAATCCATCTTGGTTTCCGTAAACTTCGCTTTACGTGCTCACAGGGACCAAAAACGTAATTCTTTATCTATCTTTCAAAAAATTCCAAAATAAATTTCATGGTTCATAAAAAAATATAAAAACATAGGGTACTGTTCCAGTTTTACGTTTTGACGTCATTTGGGTCTCCGCATCAGTTCTTAGTTGTCACCATAAATTGTAGCGACCAAAACTGAAATTTCAAAATTTAGTTTCTCCAAAAAATTTAGAAAAATCCCAGAAAATCGTAAATATTATAAGAAACAACTTTTGTGAAGATAATTTTCTGGGTTAGTTTAACATGTTTTTACTAATTAAACTCTTTTCCATCTATTATGGTAAGTACGGTTTTCAAACGTCAAAGGAGAAGTGGCTGTTTTTATGAAATAATTTGATAATTATTATAAACCCTTAATTATAAGGCTAACATAATTTTCTTATCACTTAGATCACACCAGATCATATAAAACAAATAAAAGATGGAAATACAGAAAACAGAAATTTATATAAAACTTAACTATTTTACTATTCACGCTGTAATACTTAACTGTAACTGATCTTTCTATTTTTCTTAAATTTCTATCAAGTTTATGTAGTCTCCATCTCGTCTATTTTCCTATCTCTAGTATGTATCCTTTTCTTAACTAACAAACTACAGAGTTTCTCTAAAGGGACTAAAACTGTATTTTCTTTATATTCTCTTCTAAAATTCCAAACTTTAATTTCTAAAACCTTTTATATGTCTCCAAACTACTATTTAGTTCCTCAAACACCTTTTGGAAATGACGAATGAATTTTTCAAATTCATTTTGTTATTTATCCTAATAATTAGAGTATCCGTATTTAATTTCTTCACTTCCGTATTTAGCTCTAAACTACTAAGTTTTTATCCGAAAACTTCATAATAACTCTAATCCACTAAAATTAATACTCTGTCTCTTAGAGTGAAATTTTAGGATGTTACAACTCCTAGCAGACTTCTAGGTGAAGAGGTACATGAATGAACCGAAATCATACTCGAATGAGAGGAATTCTGAGACTGTGCAGGTATGGGACTGTACAGTTAAAGATAACTTAATAGAGTTGATTGATACTACTCATACCAACAAGATGCATCTTCTTTTTAGTAGCCTATTACTTAAGAACTCCACAGTTAAGCATGCTTGACTTTGAGCAATTTCGAGATGGTTGACTTTTTGGGAAGTTTCCTGCAAAGCATGTGAGTGAGGACGAAGCATGCTAAAAAGACTCGTGTTGGTGTGTGAGGACAGTCGTCAGTTTGAAAAGTAGCCGGGATGTTACATTCAAAGCACATGACGGGAGACTACACCAAGTTTGTACAATTATCTCCAAGGAATCATTGACATGTGACCTGTGGAGACAACAATAAAGCAAAATACTTAGATGTGGTAAGATAGGTAAAGATTCCTCAACTTGCATTGAAAATGTGTTATATGTGGAAGGTTTAAAGCACAACTTGCTTAGCATTAGTCAACTTTGTGATAAAGGGTATAGAGTCATTTTTGATGTTGATGCATGTACAATTGAAAGCAAAGAAGACAATAAAGTAAAATTTGTTGGCAAGAGGGTAAATAATATCTACATGCTAGATCTAGATGACATACTTTCACATGATGTTCATTGTCTCCTAAGCAAGGATATAGATGCTACTTTATGGCATAGACGCATTGCACACATTCATATGGATCATCTAAACAAACTAGTCTCTAAAGATTTAGTGGTGGGATTACCAAAATTGAAATTTGTAAAAGAAGGCTTATGTGATGCATGTCAACAAAGTAAACAAATTAAAACATCGTTTAAGCCTAGGAATATAATCTCTACCACTATGTCATTACAACTATTGCATATGGACTTGTTTGGCCTCTCTAGAGTTAGAAGTTTTGGTGGAAATTACTATGTTTTTGTAATTGTTGATGATTATTCGAGATTTACATGGACTCTATTTCTAGCCAATAAAAGTGATGCATATCATGCATTTAAGAGATTAGTCAAACAAGTACAAAATGAGAAAGACACTAAGATAGCTTCTATTAGGAGTGATCACGGTGGTGAGTTTGAAAATCATTTGTTTGAACTCTTTTGTGACAAGCATGGCATCACACAACTTTTTTGCACCTAGGACTCCCCAACAAAATGGGGTGGTTGAGAGGAAGAATAGGTCACTAGAAGAGTTGGCTAGGACCATGATTAGTGAATCAAACCTACCTAAGCAATTTTGGGCGGACGCGGTTAATACCACTTGTTATGTGATGAATAGGGCCTTGATTAGGCCAATACTCAAGAAAACCCCCTACGAATTGTTTAAGGGTAGAAAACCGAATATTGCTCATCTAAGAGTGTTTGGGTGTAAATCCTTTATCTTGAATAATGGAAAGGATAACCTAGGAAAATTTGATGCTTAAGCCGATAAAGAATTCTTTCTAGGTTACTCCTCAACTAGTAAAGCATATAGAGTTTTCAACGAAAGGGCATTAACAATAGAGGAATCAATTCATGTATCTTTTGATGAGACCCCTACACAATTTGTGGAAAGGGAAATGCTTGTTGATGAAAGTGCAGGAAAGTTCAACACACCACTTGATGAAGGCAACAATTTGCAAATGAAGGAAGAAGTCAAGCAAGACGACCTTCCAAATGAAGAATTTCCTAAAGAGTAGAGAACGTTGAGAGATCATCCATTAGACCAAGTAATCGGTGACATCACAAAAGGTGTAAATACACGCTCAAACCTTAGAAACTTATGTGATTTCACTCCATTTGTTTCTCAAATTAAACCTAAGTCCATAGATGAAGCAATCTTAGATGAAAATTGGATTAATGATATGCATGAAGAACTAAATCAATTTGAGAGGAACCAAGTTTGGGATCTAGTTCCTAGACCTAGAGATCAACAAGTGATAGGATGCAAGTGGGTCTTTAGGAACAAGTTAGACGAGCGCGGAGTAATAACAAGAAAAAGGCTAGACTAATAGCAAAAGGGTATAATCAAGAGGAAGAAATAGATTTTGATGAGACCTTTGCGCCGGTGGCTAGGCTAAAAGCAATTAGTTTGTTGCTCGCTTTCGCTAGTATAATGGACTTATGCTTAGTTGTTCTCTTTCACGCTATATCATTTTTTTTTGGATTATGGTGACTTTGGATCTCTCATGACTTTATTATGGATTACTATATTGTCTGAACATCTCTAGATTATGTTTGTTTTGCACTATGTTTGGATATTATATGTTTAGCCTATGGATATTATTGTGGATGTTTAGAATCTTATTTGCCTCATGTGTGGTTATATTTGGTTCATTATTTTTACATGATTTCATATATCAATGGTTGTTTTATTATATTGTGTTTGCTCCTTCATGGAATTAATGTGATAATCGAATGCATACTTTTTTTATGAAATAGCTTTGTGTTTTTTGATAATGCCAAAGGGGGAGAAAGGTCCTATTTTGAATTTTCAGGAAATACTTAAACTTTGGTTATTGAAGCACAAAGTGAGGGGGAGCAACACTTGACCATTTGAAGATCACAAATTCAAAAGTCTTCTAGGAGTTGCCATCATAAAAAAGAGGGAGATTGTAATTGGATGCAATCCCTTGTTAAGAAGACAAAGATGTTTTGAAGATGACAAAGAGCTCAAGGACTATAAGGAAAATGATCAAGACGTGAAGACTTTAGAATTTAGTACAATGGGTAGTATTTCTAGTTTGAGTGTTTTTATATTTTAGGCCCATTGTACTTGATATCGAAAATGAAGTTGAGATGCATAACTAAAAAGTAAAATCAACCTAGGCTTTAAAAAGAAGTTGCATTCATGCATTGATTTAAATTGATTTCACACAGTTGAATCTCAGTTGAATTGAATTCAAGGTCCCTGTGGTTGTGAATAGTAGTTGAATTGAATTCAAGGGAGATTCAAAGTTTTTCAACTTGTTGTGAATCGATTCAAGCATTAGTTGAATCGATTCAAGCTGTTAGAAATCATTTTTTTTTATAACAGAAACAGATTGAATGCTTTTCTAATCAGATCTTTTGCAAAAATTGTTCACTTAGAGATTCTCCAAGAACCCTAAGGGCAATTTCATCACAAAGCTTCAATCTTGCATCTCAACTACGTTTAGATATCAAATGTTGTTCTTTTATTGTGCCAATCAATCACAGAACGTGTGATAATCTTGGTAAACTTTAATCTTTTGATTTCTTGTGTGTTTGTTGTTAGAGGTGAGATATCCTCTAGATTTTCTGTATTAGGGTGGGGTATCCCTAGTTTGTTGTGGGTTTAGGAGTGAGGTATCTCCTTGTAAAAACGATTAAGGTTTGTAATTGAACCCGTGAATATAGAAGATTGAAATCTCAATTCGGAAACGAGTTGGGGACTAGACGTAAGTCACATTAGGTGACTGGACCAGTATAAATCATTGTGTTCATCTTCTTAACCTTTTCTCTCTTTGAATTTCGTGAATTGATTAACAATTGGGAATTTAGGGTTTTCTGAATATCTGTTGAGTTGAATTCAAGTGCTATTCAACTGTCATAAAAACATACATACATTCATTCATTAGTTTTGGAAACATTCTCTTGTAATATACATAACTGTCACGAATTGAAAAGGTTTGCGAAAAGTTTTTGAAAAATACATTGAATCCTATTCACCCCCTCTAGGATTCATCTTGTTAGAAGTCACTTGGGCTAACACTAATGATTATGTCTATTGAAATTTTAGGCTTCTTAGAATTGCATTTAAACCCTCAAACTCCCTAAGTTTCTATATCATAGTTGTAACACCCGCATTTTTAGATCAGTAGCTAATTCTATGACACTGTGTGAGTAGATCAAATTTCATATTATAAGATTATATTAGAAAATGAAATGTCATGATTATAGTCGCTCAAGGTAAAGCAACTAGGATTTCGAGTTGAAATTGGAAATTTCAACAGAAAAACGATTCTCGTTATAGACGGAGAAATAAGATTATATTGATCTGAAGGCTCAGACAATACCACCATGAGGAATTAAAGAGACAAATAGTATGTTTATATTATTTAAGAATTTTAGTTTGGAATTTTCTGAGATTAGGATAAATATGTTACAGTGGTGGTCCCTGTAGAATGGGATGCGTGACGTATAGTGACTAGATAATTACCAGAGGGCTAAGAAATGATTCAAAATGGAAAGTTAGTGATATCATCAGTGTTTTTGGAATATTTATTTCAAAATATATAATACAATAAGCATTTTAGCCCACTTGTGCTCCCAAAAGCAAAACCCAAACTTATGAACTATTCTTCCTTCCCTTCCAGCAGCATTTGGGCGCCCAACACAGCCCCAAAAATCTGAATCTGTGCCCACGTGCTCATGCCTTGAAAGTCTTGGTTGGAAGAAATGTTAAAACACCTTTAACTCTTAGTTTATTCCAAATTAATACCACTTTTCTCTAAGCTGATCTTGGCCCTCCATTTCCTTTTGGTTCAGCCGAACTTATACAAGGGAAGGTGAGACAGAAGACTCATATTCCTCACTTGTATCTTGCTCCTAAAGAAAACCCATATTTTTCTCTCTAAAGTTCCAAGCTTTCACTAAGCCTTTTCCTTAGTGTTCACAGAGCTTTTGAACTTCAAGCTTCGCAAAAGAAGGTTGGTTTATGATTCTAAACCATCAATCTTTCATATACCCTCATGATCTATCTCTTTTGGTTTTTAGATCATGTGTTTCTTCATTATTTTGAGGAAATATCTTTGTTTTGATCTTAGGTTCTTATCCTTGGAACCAAGAGGTTTGATCTTTACTGTGATCCATTTTTCTTCAAGAGCATGAGTAAGAAATCCTTCTCTCATGTTTTTGATCTTAGGTTTTGGGTGGTTTCACGATGAAGATGTTTTCATGCTTATGTTTTATGATTTTATTTTGTAAGGGTTGATTTCTAGCTTGGAACAGCAAGCTAGGAAAAGTGAGTTTGGTGTTTAAAGCTTCTCTTCAAGAGGTAAGTGGGATGTTCTTCTAAAAGACACGATTTTTATGGAGTTCTAGTGTTGTATGATTTGGGTGGCATGATGACAACTCAATAACCTTGAGTTCCAGCTTTGTTTTGGGTGGTTAAAACCATCCTTGATGTGTTTAAATCACTAAGCTAAGATTTTTAGCTCTATGGTTTCTGTATGGCAGAAATCTTGTGTTTTGTTGTATGATTGTTCTCTTGATGGTGTACAAAAGAAAATGGTGTCTTGAAGTGATTAATGTGTATTTCATATACTTTGTTTGGGAGTGGATTGATGAGATTTAATTAAGCGTGGTAAGAAAGTTTAGAACTTAAATAAAAAAGTTTTATAAACGAAAACAAAGAATTTAATGAGGATTCCAGAAAACATTGGACGCAGAAATATTGGACGCAGAGACTGACTCAAACATTGGACGCAGAGACTGACTCAAACATTGGACGCAGACTTTGGACTCAAACATTGGACGCAGACATTGGACTCAAACATTGGACGCAGACTTTGGACTCAAACATTGGACGCAGACATTGGACTCAAACATTGGACGCAGACATTGGACTCAAACATTGGACGCAGAGACTGACTCAAACATTGGACGCAGACATTGGACTCAAACATTGGACGCAGACATTGGACTCAAACATTGGACGCAGAGACTGACTCAAACATTGGACGCAGAGACTGACTCAAACATTGGACGCAGACATTGGACTCAAACATTGGACGCAGAAACTGACTCAAACATTTGACGCAGACATTGGACTCGAACATTGGACGCAGAAACTGGACTCAAACACTGGACGCAGGGACTGGTTTTCTGGGGTCAAAATTATACTTATAAAAGGCTATGTGGTTTTAACAAATACGTATGTATTAAGGGTTATTTTTCATAAATATGATGAGCTTTACACGTTGTTGGAACAGAGTCCAAAACGTGGCGATGTTGAGATTCTTGAAGTAAGGATCTTTCTGTGATTTGCAATTGAATTTATCATTTTGCATTTGAGATGTGGGCTTTTGCCTAAGAATTGAGCATACAATCCTATGGTGATGGATTGAGAATAAGTATAGTCTGACTATAAGTCCTTGAGGGCATTCAGGTTGCGAAATTCTCAATGGTCTTGCGGTGAATCCCCTTGTGCCGAGAAGAGTAGCATACCCGGCTTGAATGATCCTGACCGACTGCCTTGTTTATGATATGGTGCACGAGATAGCACAATGGGCCATACTGAATAGATGACAACGAGGGCCAAGAAGTGGTCAAGTTGCATTTATGTTAGGTACAAGCTCCGCCATATCGCTTAATTAGTTGAGGAAGAGAAGTCTCCATGGAGCAGTGCACCGGTGTGATAAGAGACGATTGAAGTGTCATGCATATATATCTTGATTGAGAGAGATGATTTTATGATGATGTGTGTTGGGTGTTTGTGAACTTAGAGTAAAGTTTTCAAATGATATTTGCTTATTTTTGAAGTATAATAAGTAGTAATTTTCCTCTTACTGTGTATGTTTTGTGCTTGTGACTTTGGGAGAAACTCACCCTTGCCTATATGTTTTGTGCCCTTCGGGACATGATTCATATAGTTTGATTTCTAGCTGAGTGGACTAGACAGGACTCGAAGAACGAGACGTGCACTGAAGACGTGTCAACAAGGTGGAAGGACGTGCGAGTCCTAGCTTTGTTGGGAGTTTTTCTTATTTGAACTTTTGTAGAAGTTCTTAGTGCTTGACCAGCATAGAGAGTTTGTACTGTTTTGGGAAAGGGATTTCTTGTGTATGGTACGTTCTATCATAAATGAATACGTTTTAGTTCCTGTGATTATTTTTCTGGTTGGTGTTTATTCTCACAAAGTATTTCTTTTAAAAAGAGAGAAACAAAATTGACAGAGAAAATCCATTTGTGAAAATTAAATAAATTTTGACAGCATTTTTCGAAAGAAGAATTAGAAGAAAGATTTTTAATTTCCGCATTAGAGGTTCAGTTACGAAGTGTAATGCCTCCTGAGAAAGGGGTGTTACAATAGTCACTATGTCTCTATACGCGCTCTATTCTACTGATATACCGCAAAAAAGAGTAAAAACAGTGGAAAAATAATATTGTCTAGAAATATTTTTAAAAATCATAAAGAAATAATAAAAAATAAAATATAAATTATTTTGGACCTTTTTCACGAATTTTTATACTGTAAAACAAGATCTGTACGCTATACTTACCTGTTAAACGTATTTTTCAGTAAATTTTGAAAGTTTTTCAAAAATTTCAAAAAATCACAAATATTAAAAGAACCAACTTTTGTGAAGGAAGTTTGTTTTCTGGGTTGCTTGGATATTTTTGCTATTTAAAACCTTATCCGTCAGTTACGGTATAAGTGATTATCCGAAAAAATCCAAACGTTAAAGGAAAAGTAATTGTTTTAATGAAATAAATGAATAAGCATTTTAAAACCTTAATTATAAGACAAACATAAATCACTTAACACTTAGATTACAAAATTTTATATAAAACAGAAAATAGACGGTAAATGGGAAAACGGAGTTTACACTATCTGTTGAAAACTTAACGTTAAATAAAACTATCTATTTCTATACTAAAAATAGATAAGGGTATTAAAACCATTTTTCTAATATAAAAATAAATCAATAAACACATACACACAAAGTACTTAGAATAATATAGAATTAAAATGGAAGTGATGCAAACAGAAGTTATATATATATATATAAGGCCTATCTGTCTTATCGTTTAAACTGGAACACCAAAAACTTATCATTTATACACTATCTAAAATTCTATTTGATCTTGTAGTTTTATCAAGGTCATTTCTTAGTCTTCGGTATTTATTCATTCCTTAACTAACAGACTACATAGTTTGTTTTAAAGGAACTAAAACAACAGTATTCTTTTATATTGTTCTCTAAAATTCCAAACTTAACTTCTAAAACCTTCATATGACACTAAGTTACTATTTATATCCTCAAATACTTCTTATGAATCAAGTCTGAAATTTTCATATCATTATAACTTATTTTGACAGTAAAAAAGTTCATAAAATACCGTTTTGATCTCTACGTCAGTTCTAAACCATTACTTATTATCCGAAAATCTTAAAGATAATTCTAATCTTTCAAAATTAATATTTTGTCTCATGGAGTGAAATTTTGGGATGTTACATATTGTACTATTTTCAACAAGAAAAGTTCCCTTATTTTCATGTTTTAGAATTAATTGGCACCATTTTAAACAAGAATGGGACATGAGACAAGATCGAAAGAGACACCAATTATGCAAAATGGGTCTGCATTCGAATTCAAACTTTTGCACTGTTTCAACATGAAAATAATTGGTTTTTCATATTTTCACTCTATAGAATCAATTTGCATGATTTTATCCGGGTGTTACATTGGGACTCTATTTTGACGATGACAAAAACTTCCATGCATGTAACAAGTTTGAGCACACACCCAAATGAAACAAGTTTGACAAGGTTTCCTCCCCTAGGCTGCGCACCCTAGACTTCTATGTATATATTCATGTAACAATCATGCATCAAAGGGTTATAATCAATACATGTGCAGTTCGTTAATATCCATACAAAACCCCTTTTAAATGCCCACCTAATTGTGTTATATACATCAAATGATAGCATAAAACATAGGTCACGACAAGTAGAGCTGGCAAAATGGGCTTTCGGGCTGGGCTGTATTGGGTTTGGGCTTTATTGGGTCGGGCTAAAAAAGCCCGAATCGAAAACAAATTCATATTTGTGTGTCTGAGCCCTTCATTTTTTGGACTCAGGCTTTAGCCTATAGTTTTGGGCCGGCCCACTTTGGGCTTGGGCTTTACCGGGTTTGGGCTTGTCGGGCCAGCCCAAAGAGGCTAAAAGATGGCCTCAAATTTGTGTGTCTAAGCCCTCTATTTCTTGGGCTTTTTTGGCCCGGCCCATTTTGCCAGCTCTAGCGACAAGTGCGCACATATCTTCATTTGAAATATTAAAATGGATCCTGAGACACGCAACTAAGGCTTTGATACCACATGTCGGAAAAATTGGACATCATGTATCATACTCACATAACATGAATAACATGAATCAATTATGTATAAGATCGAAATTGCATGAATTTAGGACACTAAATATAATAAGAAGGGATTACAACACTTATCTCTTGAAGCCATTGTCTTTGACTTGATTTGAATTCACTTGTATGCTCTTGACTGCCTCTTGAAACCTTAAATAATAAGAGATTTGATAAGATCTTCCTCCCCTTCTTTCTCAAGCTTTGATCAGAAAGCACGTAAACACTCAGTTATTTTCCATATGTCCCAAGACATATATTTATAGAGAAAGTGGAGAGGGGACCTATCTTTTCTTGAAAGATTACAATGGTTCAACTCATCCTTTCATGAAGAGTCACAACTATTCAAACCATACATTTTTCATGAAGAGTTGTATGGTTTTACCCACCATGGATCCAATCAACTGTAGGCTACACTATATAAGTACACCCATCATGTGATGTCTAATATCCATTGATCACAAAGATGAATATTTTAGATCCCATCAAGATACCATTCAACCAATATTTTTATAAATTAATGGAAGACCGACACTTTAAAAAATAAAATTTTCTAACATGAACATGTCATTTCCTCATTCATTTACACCTGGGAACATGCTCGCAATACATGTTCATACCAAATCCCAAGCTCTCAAACTATGACCACTTAAGCTAGTCAAGAGCCCCACCCGCCACTACACCGAAATTGCCGTGCAGTGACAGACACCTCTACTGATAGACTAATTTTTATAGGTAAATATTTAAAGGCTTAAATATGTTTTTGGTCTCTATAATATAGAGGTATTTTGTTTTTATTTCATATAAAAAACTCAAAACACTTTTTGTAGGTAACAAGATGAAACACAAGAAGGGGGGGTTGAATTGTGTTTCTAAGCTTTTAAAACTTTTCGCAAATATTGGACGCTGGCTTGTGAAAACGTTGGACGCACAGCGTACTGAAATATTGGACGCACAGAGTTTCAAAATATTGGACGCACAGAGTTGTGAAACACTGGACTCACAGAGTTGTAAAATATCGGACTCACAGAAATATTGGACGCAGAGGCTTGCCTCTTTAGTTTGAAAAACTTGTTCTCTTTGTCCGATTTAATGTGTATGAAAAACTTGTTGAAATAAAATCAATTCAATCCCCTTGGTTAATAATAAGCACAGATATAAAAAGAGTTAAGGGAAAGAAGAAATAACACAAGTTTTTATCCTGGTTCACTCTTTCCTAAGAGCTACGTCCAGTCCCCTCAAACTAGAGAGATTTCACTATCAACCTGATAGAATACAAGTATTCTTTGCACACAGCCTCTCCAGGCTAAATCCCAAGTATTCTTTGCACACAGCCTCTTTGGGCTAAATCCCAAGCATTCTTTGCACACAGCCTCTCCATGCTAAATCCCAAGTATTCTTTGCACACAGCCTCTCCAGGCTAAATCAAGTATTCTTTTACAGTCAAGCCTCTCCAGGCTCAAACAACTCAGCAGAGTGTTTTTGATTTAAGTGCTGTCTAACTCACACAAGTGAGGATATGAAATCTAAAGCACTTCGAGAGTTAAGCAAACTCTCTTTTACAAGAAGAAAGACAAATATACAAGACTTTCTATACAGAGTATAACAAATTGCACAGCGTTTCAGTCTCTTCTATTGTTGAAGTTCGTTCTCATTGTCTCCATGTTCTTCTTCTTGTATCACGGTATTTATATGTGTTGTGAAGCTTCAGACTTTCTCTTGAATAGCTCAGCTTCAGCCTTCATAAAAATGACCGTTCTCTAATAGCATTAAATGTTATTTTCCCATTGCTCTGAGGAGATCTACTTCAGTGTGTATGTCTGCGTTTCTTTCTCCTTAATCAGAAGCAACCTGTAGTCAAAGTCTCAATTGTACAGTGGTTAATAGTAATATCTTATTGAGAAAGAGAGAATACACTGTGTAAAGCAGAAAGATGTGTTTAGAGATATAAGAGTACATTCTCTTTCTTAGTACACTTTCCACAGTGCTTTATGCTTTTCAAAAGTACGTTCAAAAACGTTGACAAGGTTGTACAGAAAAGCATTGTATACAGCTATTTATTTCAAATCATCTGCTCAATAAATATGTTCCATATTAAATGCATGAGCAATAAATAGCAAGTTTATGGATTCTGCGTATTGGATGCAGCATGTAGAAATTATTGGACTTTCAGTCCTTTTAGCAAATGGACGCATACCTTGTACTTACCATTTGCATATGATATTCATTCAATCATTGGACGCATACCATTCTGTTGATTAGATTCCAAGTAGCATTGGACGTATTGCCTTATTCTGGTTATTGGACTTTTGCCATTTCCTTACTGTTCTATTGGACGCAGAGTTGATTGTTGTACATTTGTTCTTCTGCTTCATTGGACGCAGAACAGTTGTTTGATGTACCTTTGTCAATTTGCTTCATTGGTCGTATGACACTTGATTGTTGTCCTTCTTATTTATTGGACGCAGAACAGTCCTTTTGTTCATTCAGCCTTATTGGACGCAGAGCAGCACTCTTGGTCATTCAGCTTTATTGGACGTTGAACTTCAATGCCTTACTAATTTATTGGACGCAGAGAATCATTGGACGCATGGTCTCATAATGATTATTGGACGCATAGCTCTCAGAGTCCATTGAACAATTCTTATCTGAGGTCAAGTATCAGTATCATTGGACGCATACTCACTGGTTCTGCTTCTTTGGAAATCATTGGACGCAAAGAGTAGAATGTCTCCATGACTTGATTACTTGTACTTCTGCGATTCTGCTTCTTTAGAAATCATTGGACGCAGAGAGTAGTATTGTCTCCATGAGTGATTCCTTGTACTTCTGCGATTCTGCTACTTTAGAGAACACTGGACGCAAGAGTAGCATTGCCTCCTACTGATTATTGGACGCAGAACATTATCTGAATATTGGACGTTCAGCATTCTCAACATTGGACGATGAACAATATTTCACAATATTGATCATTGGACGCAGAGCTCTTGTTGTCCATATATGTTCCAGTGCCAACATTGGATGATGACTTCAACATTGGACGCAAGGCTTCTCAGACTTTGAATATGAGCCAATGTCATGATGAACTAATTTATTGGACGCAGACTGCAACATCCTTCAATAAACTTAGTTAGGCAGCTTTGTTATACATTGTAAAAGCTTAATACATTTTGTTATCATCAAAACCATAAAATCACTTAGGGAGTATTTGTATTAAAAATACTTTTAACCAATTTGGTTCCAACACTTTTAGTTTTTGTAATATTTTTTTTGTTTTTAATCCTTTAAATGAATTGACCGCTGATGTGTCCCATTTTGAACCTAATCAGCACATCTACATGGCAAAAAAACACTGCTACGTAGGATGCCATGTCAGCCCCCTCTCTCCTCGTCCTCCTCTCTCCCCCCCTCTTTCTCTCTCTCTCCTCCCTCCTCTCACTCCTCCTTCCCTCACGTCCACCCCCTCCTCCCTTCTCCTTCCCCACCTTCCCCCAACCTTCTCCACCCACCTCCTTCCCCCTCCCTCCTCCCCTCATTGCCCCTAGAGATTTTTCCGTTCGGAATTTGGGAAAGACGTGGATCGTCTTTGTCTTTTTCAGTTAATGCATTATTTGAACAGAGTTAGGGGTTCACCAAAAGAAGAAAAAAAACAGAGTTCGGTTATGCTTGGTTCAAAGTTCAAACCGGAAAGCGAGTAAAAAATATGTATACAATTTTTTATAATTAAGCTTTGGCTTAAATTTGTTTTTAGTCCTTTATTTTTTATTGAGTTTCGTTTTTAATCCCTAAAAAATAAACATTTTTTTAGTCCCTTATTTTTGAAAAATTATCACTTTTTGTCCCTAGGGCTATATTTTAAATTTAAAAAGTATTTTTTAAATTTATACTTGGACCCCTCCCAAGTCTGATTTTCACCTTAACCCGTTTTTCAGTTCTCTTCTGCCCCCACTGATGCACCGCGACCCCCCATCCCTGCTAAGAGTTGTTCCAACGTCCTCCCTCGAAGCCACCATGAGATGCGGCCTCTTTCTTGTTCTCCTCCCTGTAAGATCATGGTGGCCGCCTCGCTTCCCACCATTGTGCACAACCTCCCTTGGCCACGCGGAACTCCTCCCTTGGCCACGCGGGGATGGGGGGCCGCGGTGCATCAGTGAAGGAAGAGGAGAACAGAAAAACAAGTTATTGTGAATATCAGACTTTAGGATATGTCAAAGTATAAATTTAGAAAATATTTTTTAAATTTCAAATATGGCTCAAGGACTAAAAGTGACAATTTTTTAAAAATAAAAGATTAAAAAGACGCATTTTATTTTTAAGGGACTAAAAATGAAACTCAATAAAAAATAAGAGACTAAAAATAAATTTAAGCATTAAGTTTTTATAATTTTTTAACCTATTTAACTTTCTTTGTTTTTTTTTTATTCTCAATTTTTTCTATTCTTTAGTTTTATCCTATATACGTTTCAAAATTTGAACCTTATTAAGTACAGTTTAATAATCGGTGGTTGTGAGGCAGTGCATTCTCTTTGAAATTGGTTTCACAATGCCTGATTATGAGTTTTTTTTCCTTGTAGAGACCCCTTTTCCAAACAACGTGGGATTAACAATCTGCCACCCGCTGTTTGACTGTTTTTATAGGACTAAAAATGTTTAACTTTTTTATATAGACCAAAAATAAAACACTCTTATATTATAAAGACAAAAATATATTTAATTTAGTGTTAATTATGTTTTTAGTCCTTTAAAAATTGTCAGATTTGAGTTAGGTCATTTAAAAAAAAGTCAAACTTTTTTAATCCTTTAAAATTTTTTTTGTTTGATTTAGGTCCTTTAAGTGAGTTGACTTGCTAGGTGGCACATTTTGACCCAGTCATCATGCCTACGTGATACGAAACGCTGACGTGACAATATTAACTTTTGAATTTAGTCCCTCTAAAAATTGAGTTTTGATTTTAGTCCCTCTAAAAATTGAATTTTGATTTTAGTTCTTTGGTATTCGTCTTCCTCCTCCACCACCTTCTCCCTCCTCTTCCACTCTCCTCTACTCTAGCCCCCACCCACCCACCACCACCACCACCACTACTCTCTCTCTCTCTCTCGTTTTCTTGCCCCCAATTATTTTCAATGAATTACCAGATCTAAAAACAAAACTGAAGCGTAACCTTCAACTGCAGTACTATCTCGGGCCTCACACAAGACACCTCCACCACGTGGAACGATTCTCGAGACGGTGCGACTCAGTGAACGAGTCGCGGTGAGGGGTCGGAGCTTGAGGCCGGTGTAGTGCGGCAACCTTGCAGAGCTCCCGCGGCCAGAGATGGAGGAGGTGGCGATCGGAGAAGAGAAGGCAACGGGAGGGACTGTGGAGGATCGAATGAGGGAGAAGGGTTTGAGTTGCACGGTGGCCATGGATGCAGAGAATTGTAGCTCCAGAATGGAAGAGAGCGTGTGGAAATGAGAAATTGAGGATCTAAAATGCAGAGAGAGAGGGAGAGTGGTGGTGGGGGTGAGAGAGAGAGAGAGAGAGAGAACGAGAGAGAGAGTAGTGGTGGTGGTGGTGGAGGGTGGGTGGGGGCTAGAGTGGAGGAGGGTGGAAGAGGTGGGAGAAGGTGGTGGAGGAGGAAGAGGAACACCGAAGGACTAAAATCAAAATTCAATTTTTAGAGGGACTAAAATCAAAACTCAATTTTTAGAGGGACTAAATTCAAAAGTTAATATTGCCACGTCAGCGTTTCGTGCCACGTAGGCATGATGACTGGGTCAAAATGTGCCACCTAGCAAGTCAACTCACTTAAAGGACTTAAATTAAACAAAAAAAATTTTAAATGACTAAAAAAGTTTGACTTTTATTTAAAGGACCTAACTCAAATCTGACAATTTTTAAAGGACTAAAAAATAATTAAGCCTTTAATTTAAGTCATATTTAAAACTATCTTCTACGGTTGTACCTACAGTTTTAAAACATCTGTCACTAAATATTCTTTACCTAAATTTTTAACTCAAAAAAATCGCACATCGCCTCCGATTCTTTCCTTTGTTCTTCCCTATGAGACCGGTGAGTTCTCAGCATTCTACCTCACATCGTATATAAATTTTACCTTTTTGAATGTGTAAGATATTTAGATCGATTCTGTAAATCACATGAAAATGGAGGTGAAATCGTTGATCAAAAGAGTGAAAACGAGGCATATCGATTTGTACACTAACAAAGACATGTTCCCTTGGACGAGGAGCACCATTCCGAGTCGACGGCCGATGCTGGAGATTCCAAAACCTACCCTCAGCAAGCTGACACCATCCGCAAAACTAATCCCCTTGCAAAGTTCCCACCGCGCCCTCTAATCCCCTCCTTTTTTTTTATAAGGTGACTGCTAAACTAATAATTGATTTGATTTTGCCTTTTAGATCCACTCTATCTGCTTTGTTGTTCATGATTTCGTACTTAATTTCATGTATTTTGTCCTCCGAATTCATGGATGTTGATTTGTTCCTTTTTGAATGGTTTTTTTTTTCCTTCTTCTGTGGGTAGGTTGATGAAGTTTCGACTTCCAATACTGGGAAGCACAGTCATGCTAAGTGCCACTTTGTTGGGATTGATATCTTCACTGCCAAGAAGCTTGAAGATATCGTCCCCTCTTCTCACAACAGTGATGTATGCATGTTTTACCATTTTATTCTGTTTATATTTTTCGTAGTAGCTTAGTGTTTACCACCTGCAATAGAATATTTTCCTATGGTGGGGGTGCTTGATGATTTGATGGAGATATCAGGCATTTGAGTTGATTCACACCAAATGAGTAATGCTCAGAACCAAAAATTTGCTTTTCTTTTAATCATAATTGTTTAAGTGCTTCCTCTTTTTTCTTCTCTTTTTCCTTTTGGGTTGGAGGTACATGATGTGAAAACTGTTAGAAATGGGAAATTATGTTAGTTTGGTACAGCCTTGATATATTGTTTCAATTAGTCACTGCATTTAGTCAAATGTTGTACACGGTTTTGTTTGGGTCCTAAACATTTCCTATACTTCTTCTTGGTTATACAAACTACAAAATTGAAACAAGTTGGAATGTGCAGGCTCTGAATCAATTGCAAAATAAAGACACTCATATTTTGGTAACTGTGCCTCTAATTTTTAGTAAAAGGTAAGCTGTGTTGTTCTGCTATGCTTGATTTACTGCAGTGACTTTTCATTCACACTAAATCTTTTTTTGATGTTAGATTGAGGCTTGGCATGGCCTGCTTTACTTGTTGGACGGGTTGCTCAGAGTTATGATGCTAGATACTGCTCTTGAGTCTTGACATTCTTATTCATGTAGCAGTTAATATTAATTATGTTGAAGTAGTTTTCAATATAAATTGTAGACCTTATCTTGATATTTACTGAAAAACTCTTGGCTAAAATTTCCCGCTTTGACATTTGTGGGTTAGCAAGGTTACAATACTGCCCGCTATATATGTTAAAGATATATTGTTTGTTTGTTATACTTTAAACAAAATTATGAATTTTCCTTTTTCTGGTTTTACCTAATATTTTAAAATCTGTGTGAGAAATCTTTGCAATTATGTGACAGGAGATTCGGATTTTGGTTTCGGTGCAAAAGGATGGCAATGTTATTGGCCAAAAGGAAGAGTTTATTAAGAAAATTACCTCCGAAGTAGTAGTTGGTTACTTTTCAGATATTTATGTTTTTTTTTGCCCCTAAAACTTCTCCCTCCAATTTCAATGCATTTTATTTCAACTTTTTCACCTCAAATTTGTATAATTTCATTAATGTCCTATTCATGTGACTTGTGCGTTTGCAAATTTCTCCCTCATTGCCATTTTGCAACTGAACCTTGTATGATCGATCAATGATGAGTGTATTTTAGAGTTGGTTTCTATGATTCCTTGATTTTGTGGGACTTGTTTGTTCTAAATTTGAGTTCTTTTATTTTTTTTTATCATACAAGAGGGGGCAAGCCCCTTCTAGGTTTAAGTTCACTTCATCTATTGTTTGGTTTTCCTCTGTTCTGGTTTTCTCGATTTAATTGCAGGACTTGTTTGGTTTTCTTAGCTGAGTTGCTTATGATCCAAATAAGTAATATAAAAACTTTTTGGTGTTGATTCAATGACGCTCCTTTGTCTTGGTCCTTGCTATATGGTTGAGTTATCTTTATTGCTACATTCAGTACCCTTGTTGTGGGATAAGTGATCAATATATGTTAGAAAGCATCATTTTATACCTGTAAATTGAATGTTCAGTACCCTTGCTTCCAAGTCTTTACTGTTTGGCCTTTTTCTAAGATTTAATGTACTTAGGCCTGCAAGTTTACAACTGTTTACATTATTTAAAAACATCAATGAGCATGACCAACCAGCATCAGAAATGCAATTTAGTTGTTTAGTTTACTCATATACCATATTTCGCTTACTATGATTGTTGTGCTTATAGACCTTGGAGAGAGGAGAAGCAGCAGGTTTATTTGGCCATAGCCAACATTCCTAAAGTAGACAAATAATATAATAAGCCAGGGGCATGTTCTTCATCCATACTTGAAAATTCGGGGTTAACATGCTATATCTCCCCTTGGTTTATTTACTTCCTGTATGAGTGTCTGCTCATGGTTTTAGTATTAGCATTTGGCTATTTCTCACTTTCTCAATAGATGATTGAACTTGTTCCTGTGTAGGTTGAAAATGAATTCCACATACCCAGTGAACATGGTTTTGTAATGTTAAATTTATGATACTTATGATTCCTTTTTTGTTATAAAATTTATAGGTGGTTCCTGGGATGTACCTGCTATCATCTGCATATCTTTATTAAGGGTGACTATCTAATCTATATGCTCTTTTATTATAAATTAAGTTTGTTGAAAGCTTTTCTTTGTTAATAAATATTATTATAACTAATATATTCATTAGTGGAAGCACTTGTAGATGAAGCGGATGGAAACTATGAAACACAACCAAGTAAACTATAAACTAATATATTCTGACACCATTGTCTCGTGGAGCAGAGCCCGCAACAGCTTCGTTTCTGCAGCTTCGTTCGCCAGCTCAACACCTATGTAAGTCTCACTTTCCTTCACTCAATGACGCACACAACACAACACAAAGTTCATTTTTATGAAACATTGGTCGGAGTGAATCACCAAAAACATGGTGGTGCTAATAGTGGCTACTCTGTTTCATGAGGTTTACGTGGTGTTGGTTTATCTGTTGTTAATGCCTTGTCTGAGGTATGCCTTATTTTAACAATTTTTGCCTTTTTTTTAAACTTTGCAATGCATATCTGGTATTCCCAAGCGTTAGGTTTAAATATATTTTTGGCTTCTCTAAAAATTTGAGTTTTAATTTTAGTTTATTAAACAAAAGTCAAACTTTTTTAGTCCCTTAAAAAAATATTTTTGATTTAGGTCCTTAAGTGAGGTGACCATGATTTTGGGCTGATGTGACATACTTAAATCCTTATCATCAATCCTAATGGCATACTCCACTTACACATCACTTAATACATCATTGTCAAATTATTTTATAGACTAAAATCAAAATCCACAATTTTTACAGGGACTAAGTTAACAAATTAATATTTTTGTAGGGAACAACATACGTCAACTCTCTCTCCTCCCTTTTCCCTCTTCCCCGTCGCCCCCTCTCTCCTCCGCCCTCCCTCCTCCCCCTTCCCCACCCATGTTCCCCCTCCACCATCTTCTCCCTCTTCCACCATCAAGCAATATTGTTAACTTAGTCCATATAAAAATTGTGGATTTTAATTTTGGGCATTACAAAAATGTTAATTTGTTAACTTAGACCCTATAAAAATTGTAGATTTTGATTTTAGTCCATAATTTTTTTTGAAAATGACGTGTCAAGTGATTTGGTGGAGTATGCCATATAGGATTGATGAGAAGGACTTAAATATGCCACATCAACCCAAAACTATGATCAACTCACTTAAAGACCTAAATCAAATAAAATTTAAGGGAATAAAAAAGTTTGACTTTTTTTAATGGACTAAAATCAAAACTCAAATTTTTAAAGGGATCAAAAACATATTTAAGTCTTTCTTTTAACAAACTAGTCTTATAATTGATTGCTGATAATTCTGAACTTTTCTTTTTAAAATTGTGTTCATGCATCCATCTTCCCTAATAGATGATAAGAAGTTTTTATTTATCAATTTCATTTTAATAAATAAATCTATAGTAATTCTATTTAGGAATTTTTTCTTTTTTTGAAGTTTTAATAAATATATTGCTTCCTGCCTAATAATTAAAATATTATGAATATATATCTTATTTACTAATATTCATAATAATAATTTGGCTTAAATATGTTTCAGGTTCTTCCAAATTTGACCGTTTTGATTTTAGTCTCTGAAAATAAAAGTCAAAGTGTTTTGGTCCTATAAATATTTTTTTTTTAATTTTAGTCCTTTTAGTGATTTGGCTCTGAGGTGGCATGGATACGTCATCTCATTAATCTGACGTGTCATATTCAAGTGTCAACTAAGCATGTCACGTATGTAGGGTCAAATTTGTAGGGACTAAAATTAAAACAGATCAAATTTGGAGGGACCTGTGACCCTAATTTTTTTTTCTTCCCTCCATCTCCATCTCCACCACCACCCCCACCCCCACCCACACTCTTATTTTCTCTCTCTCACCACCACCACCACCACCACACACACACACTAGCCCACACCCCCACCACCACACACTCTCTCTCGCTCTCCCCCCACCACCACCAATCTAACAAATGCTAGTGAATCGTGATCTGCTTTCACTCCCAAACCATGCCGGTGCTAGACCCACTGACTCAGAGAGAAAAAAAAAACACTGAGGAGTTAGAGAGAGGCAAACTTTTCCAAATTTAACACAAACATCAAGGAAAATCGTCCCATGGCCAATCTCCCAAAAGCCAGCCAAAAGGAATCTCCTTGCCAACATAAGGGAAATATTTTGAGCCAATTATTTTAATAACTAGAGGAAGATAATGACATTGGTAAATTTTTGCAAAACCAACAATTGAAAACTTGCATGAACTTGGCCATGCGAATCCCTCAATCATTTAAATTAGCTCTGGTAAAAATAAAAATCTCGCTTAACACTGTTCGTTTCTCTTGTCGTAATACACTAAGAAGGGGGGAGGAGGATTAGGGAAAGGGGGTGATGGGCGACGAACAGGAAGGAAGTTGGGGGAAGGAGGTGGTGGTGGGGGGTTGAGGTAAGGATGAGATGAAGATGGAGAAGTTTTACTCGCTGTTGAGAAGCTTCAGAGATGCGCGCGATCGACGCCGAAGGGAATTGCAGGCCTGGCTGATGGTGGGGTGTGGGGGTGGTGGGGGTGGAGGGAGGAGGAAGGAGGTGGTGGGGGTGGAAGAAGGATGAAGAAAGTGGTGGGGGAGGAGGGTTAGGGAAAGGGGGTGATGGGCGATGAACAAGAAGGAAGTTGGGGGAACGAGGTGGTGGTGGGGGTTGAGGTAAGGATGAGATGAAGATGGAGAAGTTTTACTCGCTGTTGAGAAGCTTCAGAGATGCGCGCGATCGACGCTGAAGGGAATTGCAGGCCTGGTCGATGGTAGGGTGTGGGGGTGGTGGGGGTGGAGGGAGAAGGAAGGAGGTGGTGGGGGTGGAAGAAGGAGGAAGAAGGTGGTGGTGGTGGTGGTGGTGGGGGGGGGGTGGAAGGGGGGTGGTGGTGGTGGGAGGAGAGAGAGAAAAGGGAGGAGAGAGAGCGGTGGTGGCGGATGGAGAAAGGAGAGAGAGAACAGATCCCTCCAAATTTGAAATTACATGGCATGCTTTGTTGGCACTTGAATGTGATACGTCAGATTAATGAGGTGACGTGTCCTTGTCACTTCAGTGTCAAATCACTAAAAGGACTAAAATAAAAAAAAATTGTAGGACCAAAAAACTTTGACTTTTATTTGTAAGAACTAAAATAAAAACGACCAAATTTGAAAGGACCTAAAATATATTTAAGCCTAATAATTTAAAGAGAAATATAATTTTAATTTTATATATTCATAGTTTTAGTGACATATAGCGACCGTAGGTAGAAGTCATACTCTAATATTTGTGTACATCCTTTACCGACGCTCAGAGCCATATGTAGAAGTTGAAACTTCTAGTGACAGTCAAAAGAACTTTGACGGTCAGACGAAAAATCGTCGTCAGAGTACGGTTAGGTAAAAGTAAAATGGACATATAGTAACGGATTTTGTCCAATGATACATGTCAAATTTCTTGTAGTGACCATTCACAACCCAAGTCTTTATACCCTTCATTGAGTTTACATGACCGTGGTTTGAGTAAATCATTAAGCTCTAAAAACCTACATTAATTCAACCAATCCAAAGCCATTAATGGATTGATCTAGATGGATGGAGGACCATTTTTACCATAAATAATAGATCGATCTGGACCGTTAATAACATTTAGGATGCCAACTAGATAAGTGATTCATATGGCAAGTGCTTACATGTAACGCCATTTGCCACGTAAGAAAAAAAATTAACGGAGTCATAGTCTGGGACTAAAGTGGCATATTTTCATTAAATTGGGGATTAAAAAAATACTCTTAAAATTTGAGAGACTAAAAATTTACTTTGGTCAAATATGAGAGACCAAAAACATATTTAAATCTTTCTTTTGTATATAGTTATAGAAGATAACACAAAGGGTAATATTGAAAAAAAATTATGACACCAAAAGATGGTGTTTCTTTTATATATAGTTATAGATAGATAGATAGATAAATATTTATTGAAGATAACACAAAGGGTAATATTGAAAAAAAAAGGAGTAGGACACCAAAATATGGTGTTTCTTTTATATAGTTATAGATAATGTGTGTGTGTGTGTATATATATATATATATTTGTTAAACTACTATTAGGGTCTTTGGCTCCCGGTTCGGAGTTTAGTCACAAATAAAGCTCTTTACCCCTTTCTAAGTGTGTGTTTTGTGGAGATCGAATTTTGATTTGTTTACCCACAAAATCAGCACGTGTTGCCAACTGAGACACACCCATTGGGTAAATAATGTATATATATTCCATCAACACTGAGCTATATTTTCCTTGAGAACATACCTATATTTCAGCTTCTGTGATATTTTTTTATCACGCCTGATAAACTAGTACATTTATGGAGAATGTGTTTTTGTACGGAAATTTTTTGAAATATCTGAATAATATATATATCTTTTTTAGAACTTAATTATCGTAAATTATCGTAGTTGTCGATCCTCAGCCACATCTAAATCTTAATCTTAATAATTAACATTGAGCACTTCAGCTGCATTTTCTAATTACAATATGAATTTCTCAATAATTAATTTGATATAATGTTATGCTGTTTGCATTTGCGGAAACTTATCCACATATATTAATGTTCTTGTGTATTTTGGATCAAGTTGATCCTGAAATTGACGAGGGCTATGCATTGATGGCCACCCTTCAACATGTAAACAAACTAACAAAGTAATGATGTGACCAAGACTCTAACCAAAATAATTGACAATATTGATAGATAATATTTAAATAATGCTTGCATGATCAGCCTGTGCTAGCATATGCATACCGCCATTGAATCAGTCGGAAAAAAAAAACTTTAAATGTATGTGGGTGAAGAAATAGTGTTATATATATATATATATGTGATGTGATAAGAAAAAGCCCTCCGACTTTCCAAAAACAACCTATAACCCACACGAAAGTTTAAAAACCCACTCAATGGCGGCAGCAAATACATGGGGCTGAATAGAGGGCCAGATGGGATGGATTGTGGGATTTAGTCCATATTGACAATTCTATAAAATAATCAATTTCAAAGTAAGTAAAATTAATTTTAAGAGAAGCAACAATTTTTAGATTTTTTTTTTTAGTAAAATTGATTCTAGGCGAGGGATTCACAATTTTTTTTATATTTTACACATAAAAAATTATTCTACTTTGCAATTCAAAAACAATAAATTCTTCTAAATTTGCTTTGAAATATATCATTACGGAACACATTAATTATTTTAACCTCAATTTTTGAAAATCAATTGTTTTTTACATCAATTCTACCAAAATCTGAAACAAACGCACCTATGTTTATTTACTATCAACATATTTTTCCCAAAGTGGGCAAAAGGGTGCTCCATTACCTTGTGGTTTATGTTTAATCATTAAATCTTGTAGTTTTTTTTTTGGCAAAATTGATCTTCTGGTCTCATAACTTATTTTTTAGTTTTACTTTGGTCTTATAACTTTTTTTTGTCACGTTAGTCTCTTAACTTCGTAAATGTTTGCAATGTTGGACCTTTCGTCAGTTTTCACCAAACGGTGTCAGTGATTTACCTACGTGGCCGTTAACTTATATGATGTGGCACAACGGTTTTTTAATAAGTTTTAATTTGATTCCTTAACTTTTTAGTAAGTTTTTAAATGGCCCGTTAAGTTGTCTATAGTATTTGGCCAGTGGTTCTTATACCACACACATCACCGTCATGCTACGAATTATTTCAATTCACTTTGTACGAACACGTTCAATTAAGAACTTGGAATTAGTGAAAAATCTTCATATGCATAAGCGGCACATGCTACCATGCAATGATGCTTATAAAGCTATGGGACGCTATTACATTATGTGTCAAGATATGCAACCTTGAAAATGATAGTCATAATTATAGTATCATTTCATTTCACGTCACTGTAGTGAGAGGTTTGGATAGTAAGTATGAAGTCATATGTTCAAATCTCAGTGCCACTATTGTACAAAAAAAATAGTTTCAAAATCTCTTTCCAATTATTGAATGATTGTAATGTCAAATTTATTTTATATGCACTTAAATCTCCTTCTAAATGTGGATTTAAATCTTAAGATTTTTTTTCTCTTAACCAGAGCATGGTCAACTTAAGGGACTATTTAAAAACTTACTAAAAAATTAAGGGATCAAATTGAAAACTTACTAATAACATAAGTTCAAATTGAAATTTACAAAAAACTCGTTATGTCACGTTAAATAAGTTAATGACCACGTAGGCAAGTCATTAATGCCGTTTGGTAAAAACTAACGAAAAGTTCAACGTTTAACTTGATATAAAAAAAAAGGTATGAGATCAAAGCAAAATCAAAAAATAAATTATAGAACTAAAATACCAATTTTTTTATTTCTCTTTCCTCCTTCACCGGCATTTGAACCCGGAATGCAGTGGAATTGTCTTGCGACAATTTCGAAGCACACCAGGAATGCTAGTTTATAGTGCTATTTTTTTTTATTCTACTTCGAGGAGTATCCCACCGCCTATACGGCGGGGACTAATCTCCCGCGGGAGTTTGTTCGGCACCTCTAATGGGTGGCATCCCTCCCAGCTGAGATTTTTTCCATACCCAAGGCTCGAACCCGAGACCTTGGTTAAGGGGCGAGAGGCCTTAACCACTCACGCCAACCTCAGTTGGTAGTTTATAGTGCTATTTATTAAGCAGTTGAGATTATATTTAATTTTATTTTTAAAAATTACAAATTAGTCGCTTGTTCTGTTTCTGATTCTGTCACCCATGGGCCCACCTGTATCAAACAATCACTCACATACGCAATCAGAATCCAAACAAATTAAATGCAAAGTAGCCCCTGTCTCTGGGTCTTCTCTGCGGGATTGTTCTGTTTCCGTGTTATTGGCCTGCATTGAAGAAAAAAAAAATGGTCAAGTGCAATAAAAATTAATTAGTGATGCACTGTTCAACGCTAGCATTTGTCTTTCTTTGGTCGAATTTTTTTTTTTTTGATAATAGGGGAAAAAGAACAGAACAAAACAAACTAACACAGGGGACCTATGTTATCCTGGAGGAGAAGCGAGCCCATCAAAACAGGTGGTCGAATTGTTTGAACAGGTATAAGGTGTTCTTTGTTGAACAGGTATAATGTGTTTTTTTATTATTACGTGGAATGGAGACTCAAGAAGAGCAAATCTAGGTCTTGTTTGGATGCAAAAATTGGAGCTTTTGGCTTAAAATAAATAGTCATTAATAAATATATAAGTATTTATGGAAAAGTTAAAAATAATAATTTTTTTAGACAAAAAAATAAGTTTTTTATGAAAATCAAAAGTTAATTTTAACTTAGAGAGAAATTGTTAGTTAAAAAACACATTTTAGAAGTATTTATAGAAATGTTTATCGAAATTAGACCCTAGTACCAGATTATAAAGCGGATTGTTGAACGGGTATAAGGTATATTTTTAAAGAATATATGTTAGTATATTAGATTGACTTCAAAAATCAAAACTAGATGATAATAAATTATGAGCCATTTGACCGAGAAGTCGAGAACTGCACATGGAACGATTGTTTTTTTAAAAGCTCTAAACGATTTGTGTCCTTGCATGCCATTGCCTTGGTTAAGACTAAAGAGAAAGTGTGTGTTGTGTTGTTGCAGTGTTCAGTTTAGATGGATTCATTGGTTGTTGGGTCTTTCCCTAAAGCATCTTCAATCAACAGTGGTATATATCTATGTCTATATGCTTTCACTTCTCCCTTTACTTTCTTCTCCTCCTTCAGATTTTATTTGTTTTTCCTGCAAAGACTTTTAGTATTTAGCCAATTTATTTTGCTGACTAACAAGAGGGACCATTGGTAGGTGGAAATCTTTTGCGGGGTGAAAATCGCACCAAAAGTTACTATGCAACAAGTAAGGTCAATTTGTATTTCGTACTTTCATACTTTTTTTTTGCTTAAAGTATTACTTTCGTACTTGATGGACCGATATTCTGACAAAAAAGTCCTTTGATAGTTGTGGAAAAGTTAGACAATAAAACTTCTGAAAGTCTTGAACTATGGAAATTATTTCACCTTTTCAACTTCTGGAAAAAACCAATTAAGTAGAAAGTCATAATCATTATAGAATTACTTCAATTTTTTCTTGTTAGTATTTGTTAAAAGAATTATCCAAATTGACCATATGTGGGTTTCATATATCCTCTTTTTTAATTTTTTTTCTTCAACGACTTCTGCATCTCAAGCTCTTAATTTACATTTTCTGCTCATCCACTGTGTGAAATAAATTATTATCTGACAAAAAGGTCTTAGGTAGCGCTAGGATGCATGCGGGTTAGGGGTGGCAATTTGGGCTAGGCCCAGTGGGTCAACCTGCCAAAAAGGGCTGGGCGGGTTGGGGTTTTTAACCCGTAACCCGTTTTGTCCTGCCCAAATGTAAGTTTAAAATGGGCCAACCCGTTTTTCTTCTTTTTTAAAAAATTATTTTTTTTGTGTTTTTTGGATTTCCTAACCCGCCACTTCTACACGCATTTTTTTTGTTTTTGGGCGGGTTAGGCGGGTTGGCCCGCGTGGGGCGTACCGGGCTAGGATACCCCAACTCACTTTTTTGGCGGGTCAGCCTCGCCTATTTTTTGGCGGGTCAGGGTCGGCCGGCCCGCTTTGCCAACCCTATTGCGGGTGGTCTTTCCTTTAGAGTAATGGATAAGTACTGCTTTAGAGTCTTAATGGTTGACTTTTTTTAATATTTCTCAGCAACCTTTTTTTTTTTTTGATACAATATATTTCTCAGCAACCTAAACTAAATCCAATTAAGATTATATTGGTTTGGTTCAAACCATTGGGTAAATATAAAAAATATATTTTTAAATTTTCCTCACATGATATCTTTTAAGTGATTATATATTTATCAGCTAATTCAACTATTAACTTAACAAATATTTCAAATCCAATTAGCTAGCATATATACGCTTTAAGTTATCGACTATAAGCTCGTTTGTTGTGTCAACTTTAAATTCATCCGCTATCAGCTAGTTTTTACCAAATATTACCTATATGAGAATGCCAATTATTTTATAAACTAAGAATATTATTGAAAAGAAAGAAACTCAAACAAAGCACAATATATGTCCAGTTTTAGCTACTAAAAAAACAAGGATATCCAGATTTATTGGCTGTACAAATTGGAAAAAACTGATAAACAACCCAGCTCCTACCATTTAAACTAATAAGTAATACCCACAAATGGAAAAAACAAAACAGATAAATTAACCCCCAAGTGTGAAAATGTTCGTCCCTACTGTAAAACAAATCTTCCCAATCAGTGCCATTCACACATGTGAAAATATTCACAACCACGAGGAGAAATCGTTAGACCCAAGTACAGAAAACCAGACCTCCAATCCAGAGCTATTCATTGTTGTGAAAAAACTCACACTTCGACCGTGAAATTGTCCGACCCAGGTACGAAAATGAATACTTCCAATCCAGAGCCATTTAGACCTGGTAAAAAATTCACACCCCAGGTTTGAAACAGTCAGACCAAACAAAGAGAATGCAAACTTCCAAGCTAGAGCCATTCACACCTGTGAAAACGTTCACACCACTGGTGTAAAACAATCTGTTTCCAACAACTCTTGCAGTAAAACTGAACAGCAGAAAATCACACCTGTTAAACGATACACACCCCTGGCGTGATGGATTTTGTTCCCTGATTGTAATTGATCAATAAACATCGCCGGAAAACTCCTCTCACAGCCCCTTAAAAACAGTCCCCTTTTGTATGAAGCCACAGTAATGAGTACAATTTTACCTTGTCAACACCCTCCTCCATTTTCATGCCTGCATTAAAGACCAAAGAATTTCTAGCTAGCCAAATTGCCCAAACACATGCATACCACACCACCTGCCATTTTCTTCTGCTTTCAGAGGTACAGTTTACCAGTCCCATAAATTGGAGAGAAAAAATGCATCTTAATTACAATTATTATGCAACCTTTACAAGTCTTCTCATTCATTGGCACTACACCTCTTGTAGCCAAGTTAGAAAGAGTAGGCAGTCTGTTTTGTACTAACTTCCAGAATGTATGTGTGTGATGTTGCCCTTCAATTTGCTTTCTTCCTGCTTTGCCCTTCCTTTCCTTTGTTTTGATTTGTGTCCCTTCAATCTCCTTGTGTTAGCAGCTTGGACTCTTTGGACATTATGAAAGAAGCAGCAGCCGAGGAGGGAGAGCTTGAGAGTGAATTGCAATTTTCTTTTTTCCTCTTTTTGTTTTTTTTTGTTTTTTTGTATTTTGTATTTTTTGTATTTTTTTTGGATTGGACTTGTAATAATAAAAAAAAGAAATGTACAAAGCCTTTTGCTAACTGGATCATGTGGCTCATAAAAAACGCAGGCCCAATTACAAATGGATCGACCAAACAAAAGCCCAATTGGACCCCTCTAGATCAATTAAAAACAAAAAAGTAAAATAAAAGGAGGACAAAAATTGGTGTCTACAGCTGCCCCTCTTTACTTGTTTTTTTGCTTGATAATATGAATAACGAGTGTTTTCATATTATCATAGCAAGAAATAAGTAAAGAAAAGGAGACAAAAATTTTGTCCGACGATTAATGCTGAAAAACAAAGTAGAGTATTTCTTTTTCTTTTCTTCTTCTCTCTTTTTTTTTCTTTTCTTTTCTTTTTTTTTTCTTTCTTCTTTTTTTTCCTTCTCTTTTCTTCTTCTTTTTTTTTGTAAGCTTGCCTTTGATGAAAAGTAAGAGTGCGGGTCGGGCGCCCGGCTTTGGCAAAAAGATAAAGGTACGGGTCGGATGCCCGGCTTCGGCAGAAAAGTAAAAGGTGCGGGTCGGATGCCCGGCTTTGACAGAAAATTAAAAGGGTGCGGGTCGGATGCCCGGCTTTGACAGGAAAATAAAAGGGTGCGGGTCGGTTGCCCGGCTTTTGACAGAAAGATAAAAGGGTGCGGGTCGGCTGCCCGGCCTTGACAAGAAAGTAAAAGGGTGCGGGTCGGATGCCCGGCTTTGGCAGGAAAAGTAAAAGGGTGTGGGTCGGCTGCCCGGCTTTTGACAGAAAGATAAAAGGATGCGGGTCGGATGCCCGGCTTTGACGAAAAAGTAAAAAAGGTGCGGGTCGGATGCCCGGCTTTGACGAAAAAGTAAAGGGTGCGGGTCGGCTGCCCGGCTTTGACAGAAAGATAAAGGGTGCGGGTCGGCTGCCCGGCTTTAACAGAAAGATAAAGGGTGCGGGTCGGCTGCCCGGCTTTAAAAGAAAAATAAAAGGGTGCGGGTCGGCTGCCCGGCTTTGACAGGAAAATAAAGGGTGCGGGTCGGCTGCCCGGCTTTGACAGAAAAGTAAAAGGGTGCGGGTCGACTGCCCGACTTTGGCAAAAAATAAAAGGGTGCGGGTCGGCTGCCCGGCTTTTGACAGAAAGATAAAAGGGTGTGGGTCGGTTGCCCGGCTTTGGCAGGAAAAGTAAAAGGGTGCGGGTCGGCTGCCCGGCTTTGACAGGAAAATAGAGAATGCGGGTCGGTTGCCCGGCTTTGACAAAAGAATAAAGAATGCGGGTCGGATGCCCGGCTTTGATAGGAAATGAAATACAGGACAAGAATTTTCTCTTTTTCTTTCTTTTTTCTCTTTTTCTTTTTTCTTTTTTTCTTTTTTTCTTTTTTCTTTTTTTCTCTTTTTTCTTTCCTTTTTTCTGTTCCTTTTTTTTTCTTTTTTTTTTGTTCCTTTTTTTTTTGTATTCCTCTTTTTTTTTTTGTATAATGCAATGGCATGAGATGCATGAACTAGTGCAGTAATGATTGGTATGCGATGCAGCTAGAGTGATGCATGATGCAATGAATGAGACCAATGATTCGATTTTCCTTTTCTTTTCTTTCCTTTTTCGTCTTGATCCCTCAACCCTTTCTTGCCTTGCCGGGCGAGGCCATCTTGATACTTACGGGCAAACCATTCTCCTTTGAATCTTTTGACCGATTTTTGCGAATCCCTTATACTTCCATGTACGGAACTGGGACTCTTTTGTTAAACCGTTTTGCCTTGCTTGTAATGTTGATTGTGTTGCTAGCTTTTTGTGTCCTTCTATTCCCCTTCCTTTCTTTGTTTGTTTGTGTTTTTTTTTTTTTGAAAGCAACACAGAGACTGATCGCGTTTCCTATGGTTTTTGAAGCTTTCACAATAATCATGATGCATTTTAATATGTCAAGACAAGTTTCAAATTTCAGCATAGATTATCATAAAGTAACACTTTGAACCTGCAGAAAGGGTTAAGACAAGAACATTTTATAGACAAGAAATATGATGCAGTGCAGATTTTATTCATGTGAAATGGGGAAAATACAAAGGGAAAGCAAGCATGTAAAATTTGTCCAAAGGTACAAATTAAACAAAATTTGAGCTGAAGGATTGTCCTTTAGAATAGACGATGCTAACTTCTCATGCCCATAACTTTGAAAACCCATTAGCCAACTTCGGAGGATGTCAACTGCTCATTCCTTGTGCACCTTGAATATCTCACATGCCCCAGCTTTGCAGCATTGAGTATTTGTTTGTTTCGCCTCTCTTTTTTTTTTTTTGACCCTAACTTTTGCCTGAGTCGCTCTTTCAAGTTTTCAACTCACCGGGTCGCTCTAACTTTTGCCTAGGCCGCCTTTTCAGGTTTTCAACCTAGCGAGCCTTCTTCTTCTTTTTTTTTTTTTAGGCGTAATACTTTTTGACCGCATCAGAGTTTATTGGGAGTGGGACCTCTTCACCATCCATCTTAGTAAGGATCAAGGCTCCTCCAGAGAAAGCCTTCTTTACAACATATGGCCCTTCATAGTTCGGAGTCCATTTCCCACGATGATCCTTTTGAATTGGTAGGATCTTTTTAAGCACAAGGTCCCCTTTTTGAAATTCTCGAAGTCGAACCCTTTTCTCATAAGCAGTCTTCATTCTTTTTTGGTACAGTTGACCATGGCACAAGACATTCATTCTCTTTCCCTCAATAAGATTAAGCTGATCGAGTCGGGCCTGAACCCATTCCCCCTCTTCTAGCTTTGTTTCCATCAACACCCTTAATGAAGGAATTTCTACCTCAATAGGCAAAACTGCTTCCATCCCATATACCAAGGAAAACGGGGTTGCCCCTGTTGAGGTACGAACTGAAGTGCGATAACCATGTAAGGCAAAAGGCAACATTTCATGCCAATCTTTATATGTTACCACCATCTTCTGAACTATCTTCTTGATATTTTTGTTTGCCGCCTCGACAGCGCCATTCATCTTTGGACGGTACGGGGAAGAGTTGTGGTGTTGGATCTTGAAATTTTCACATAACTCCTTCATCGTCTTGTTGTTCAGGTTGGTTTCATTATCTGTTATAATTCTTTCTGGCAAACCATAACGACAAATTAACTCCCTTTTGATGAACTTAACTACCACATTCCTGGTCACATGCGCATATGATGCCGCCTCAACCCATTTTGAGAAGTAGTCAATGGCAACAAGGATGAATCGGTGTCCATTTGAAGCTTTGGGTTCAATCGGCCCTATTACATCCATTCCCCACATAGAAAAAGGCCATGGCGCCGTCAAGACATTCAGTGATGTTGATGGTGCATGAATATTATCGGCATATATCTGACACTTATGGCATTTCTTGACATGATTAAAGCAATCAGTTTCCATTGTCAACCAATAATAACCAGCCCTCAAAATCTTCCTGGCCATTGCATGCCCCCCAGCATGGGTCCCGAATGAACCCTCATGTATATCTTGCATGATCCTTTCGGCTTCTGCGGCATCGACACATCTGAGTAACACCATGTCATGATTTCTTTTGTAAAGCACATCACCATTCAAGAAGAAACCCATTGCTAACCTTCTCAGAGTTCTTTTATCATTTTCAGTAGCACCTGGGGGATATTTTTGGCTTTGGATAAAACATTTGATATCATGGTACCAGGGGTTGCCATCCAATTCTTCTTCCACTTCTTGACAATATGCTGGTTGTTCTTGGCTTTGTATTTTTATGAGTGGCATGTCTTTCTCTTGGCTTATTTTGAACATGGATGACAATGTGGCCAATGCATCAGCTAACTGATTCTCTTCGCGGGGAATGTGATGGAGAGTCACTTGCTCAAATTGCTCCATTAACCCCTTAATATAGTCATGGTAAGGGATTAATTTCGCATCTCGAGTTTCCCATTCACCTCTTAACTGATGAATGACTAGAGCTGAATCCCCATACACCTCTAGGATTTTGGCTTTTGATTCAATTGCAGCTTGGAACCCCATTGCGCAAGCCTCATATTCTGCCATATTGTTTGTGCAATCAAAGCATAATCTTGCAGTGATAGGGATATATTGAGACTCCGGGGAAATCAACAGCACTCCGATCCCATGCCCCAGCGCATTGGAAGCTCCATCAAACAGCAAGGTCCATTTTTCTTCATCGGGGGATTCTCCTTCTTTTCCAAATAGAGCCATTATATCTTCATCAGGAAAATCATTTTGCATTGATTGATAATCTTCTATGGGTTGATGAGCCAGATAGTCAGCCAAAGCACTGCCTTTGATCGCTTTCTGAGTGACATACACTATCTCATATTCTGACAATAGCACTTGCCAACGAGCAATCCTTCCAGTGAGGGCAGGTTTTTCAAAAATGTACTTGATCGGGTCCATTTTGGAAACCAGCCAAGTAGTATGACACAGCATATATTGTCTCAATCGGCGAGCGGCCCAAGCCAAGGCACAACAGGTTTTCTCTAACAAAGAGTATCTCACTTCACAACTGGTGAATTTCTTGCTCAAATAATAAATGGCATGCTCTTTCCTACCAGACTCATCATGTTGGCCTAGCACACAACCCATTGATTCGTCAAGCACTGTCAAGTACATAATGAGGGGCCGTCCCGGCACCGGGGGAACCAAGACCGGGGGATTCTGTAGGTACTGCTTGATTTTTTCAAAAGCTTCTTGACAATTTTCATTCCATTCAACAGCCTGATCCTTGCGCAACAATTTGAAGATCGGCTCACAAGTTTCAGTTAATCGGGATATAAATCTAGCGATGTAGTTCAGTCTTCCCAAAAAACCTCGAACTTCTTTTTCGGTGCTGGGAGCGGGCATTTCCATGATAGCTCGAACCTTGTCTGGATCAACCTCTATTCCCTTTTGGCTCACCATAAATCCCAACAACCTCCCTGATCTCACCCCAAAGGTGCATTTGGCGGGGTTCAACCTGAGCTTAAATTTCCTTAGGCGTTCAAACAATTTTTGCAGGTTTACTATGTGATCTTCATCAGTTCTTGATTTTGCAATTATATCATCCACGTAAACCTCTATTTCTTTGTGCATCATGTCATGAAACAGAGTTACCATGGCCCTCTGGTACGTTGCCCCAGCGTTTTTCAATCCAAAAGACATTACTCTATAGCAAAAGGTTCCCCACGGTGTGATGAAGGTTGTCTTTTCCATATCCTCAACTGCCATTTTGATCTGGTTATACCCCGAGTAACCATCCATGAACGAGAAACATGAGTTCTGAGCAATGTTGTCTACAAGAACATCAATGTGAGGCAAAGGGAAGTCGTCTTTAGGGCTTGCTCTGTTCAAATCCCTATAGTCGACGCACATCCGAACTCTTCCATCTTTCTTAGGAACTGGGACAATATTGGCAACCCATTCGGGGTATGTAGCCACAGCTAGAAAACCGGCATCAAACAACTTCTTGACCTCTTCTCTAATCTTCAACGACATATCAGGCCTCATTCTTCTCAGCTTTTGTTTAACTTGCGGGCACTCAGGCTTCAGTGGTAACTTATGTTCGACTATGCTAGAGTCGAGTCCAGGCATGTCCTGATACGTCCATGCGAAGACATCAATATAGTCGAACAAGAGTTTAACCAACTTGTTTCGCTCACTTTCTTTCATAAGAGTGCCAATTTTTATTTCTTTCTTATTATCCTCAGTTCCCAAATTGATTATTTTAGTCACTTCTTGATGGGGTTGGATTATTTTGGCCTCTTGTTCTATTAACCTCATTAATTCAGGGGGAGTCTCCCACTCTTCCTCACTTTCCTCATCAGTGTGATTAATGGGAGATTCAAAGTTATAAGATGAGACGCTAGCATTGCCATTTTCTAGGAGAACATTTTCTGATCTGCACGGATTGAGATTTGCAAGAGGGAAAAGAAATGAATAGACAATAAATAAAAAAAAGAAAAGAATGGCTAGTAAAGGAAGAAAAATGAGCTAGAAAGTTCAAAATACATGCACTTTATTAATAACTATGCTGAAAGGAAACATGTGTGCCCATTTAACAATGTATCATCCTAAAGCCTTGGGCAGAGCAATAGGATTTGCATTACATAATTACTTTGAAGATGAAACAAAAACCACAGGAAACTCGACGACCTCCCAGTTGCCAAGCTCTTCTTGCGGGGAACAGGGATAAACCAGATTGATATCATCATTAACAGCACAACCATCTTCAGCAACGACTATCTGATCTGGATACAAAAGTCCCGCACTTCGGAAGCTTTCACGGATATCACAAATGGGGACCCTCTTGGCACTTGGCTCTCGATTCTCCAGCCTGGCGAGCCTTTTCTCTTTCTTCTTTCTACAATTCTCCTTTTGTCAGCTTTTGTGGGGTGATATCCCAACCCAAATCGGTCTTTGTTGTCAGACAATTCCAACAACTTTCCACACTTCCCCACCAATCCTCCTTGAATCATCATCTTGGCGGTCATCATAGCTGTCTTGGATAGGCTTGGTTTTGCAATCGGAGTCCCTTCACCCACGAAAGTTGTATTAGCAACCTCAAGTGCCTGGAAAGAAGTTTCAAGCGCTTCTTCCGCTGCTTCAATGTAGGGAGTTGATGATGGTTTGCTCACCAACAAGTCTTCCTCACCGGAGATAATCACCAGTTTGTTGTCTATTATGAACTTCACTTTCTGGTGAAGCGTGGAGGGCACAGCTCCCGTAGAATGAATCCAGGGCCTACCCAGGAGGCAACTGTAGGCTGGCATGATATCCATCACCTGGAAAGCAACTTCGAAGACACAAGGGCCGATTTGAATTGGCAATTCAATCTCCCCGATCACTTCTCTCCTAGATCCATAAATGCACGTACCACCATAGTGCTAGGCCTCATGTGGGTCCCGTCAACAGACTGCTTCCCAAGTGTTGACTTGGGCATGACGTTTAGAGACGACCCATTGTCCACCAACACCCTTGCAATGATATGGTCTTGACATTTCACGGAAATATGCAGTGCCTTATTATGCCCCATTCCCTCCTTGGGTACCTCATCATCTGTGAAAGTGAGGTAGTTATTGGCAACGATGTTACCAACAATACCATCGAATTGGTTAACCGTGATGTCTTGGGTGACATGAGCTTCATTCAGCACCTTCATCAATGCTTTTCGATGTGGTTCCGAACTCAAAAGCAGAGACAAAATAGTTACCCTTGCAGGAGTACGGTTCAACTGATCAACCACCTTGTACTCACTCTGCCTAATCATCTTTAAGAACTCAGAAGCTTCTTCATCAGACACCGTTTTCTTGCAGTCTGGTTCCCTTTTTGTTGTATCTCCCATATGCTCTTCATTGACAACCTCTTTTTCTTTCGCTTTCTCCTGGTGGACCTTATCTCCTTCTTTCGGGTATTCATTTCTCAGCTCAACAGGAGTATAAATTCGCCCACTTCGGGTTATCCCACCAACGCCTGCAATGTTGGTAACAACAGTATTTCCAGATTCAGGAGTGACCCTCGTCTGGTTCTCTTCAGAGAGAACTTTCACACCATAGTTCCATGGCACTGCCTTGTTATCCTTGTATGAAAAAGGAGTAGGAACTTGAATTGTAATGGGCTTTGGCCCCACAGGGATTTCCGCTGGTACTTTCATGGAGTAGCGGATTTCCAATGGCTTTACCATAAATGTGGCATCCTCCCCTCCTGATTGAAGTGTCAACACATCTTCATTATCCACCGCCCGACTTATCTGGATTAAGTGTGCGTCCATCAGACTTTGCAGGATTTTCTTGAATTCATCGCATTCTTCTATGCGGTGTTCGAAGCTTGCATCAAAGCTACAAGTCCCCTCCTTTTCGCAACCTCCTTGAATCATGCCACATTGGCGTAATCCAATGAGAATGTCTCTAAAAGGGGTCCTGATATCTTCTACTTTCCTGATCAGATCCTGGCCCATAAACTCTTCAATTGCATTGACTGCGGAGCCACTGTGCCCTGGCAAAGGATTTCCTCCCACATTTGGACCATCACCCTTGAAGGTTAACCACTTGCGGTCAATCAAATTTTGCACCTTGAACTTTAAAGCTCTACAGTTCTCCGTCGAGTGCCCAATAGCTCCGGCATGATACTCACACTTGGCGTTCGGATCATACCATTGTGGATACGGGGGTTCAACTGGATTTGCTGGGCAAGGCGCAATCATCTTATTGTCGTAGAGGTGACGAAACACTTCTGTATACGACACAGGGATGGGGTCGAACCTTACTTGTTTTCTCTCCTGGTTGTTTGATGGTCTCTGTTGTTGGTTAGGGGAAGGGTTTTGGTTAGGTTGGTGAGCTGGCTGAGGAGGTGGCATTTGTGGCGCAGTAGGGGGTGAGGGTTGAAAAGGCATTCTCGGGTAGTTGGGTTGTGGGAAAGGAATTTGGGAAGTTGCGGCAACATATGGTGGTGGCGGCGGGTAAAAGGCTTGGTATGGTTGTTGGAATTGGGCAGGGTAAAGGTAAGGTCCTCTCGGAGCTTGGTCTGCTTGACTGGCCATCACTACTTGGGCTTCTCCTTCTTTCTTCTTGTTGAACCCTGTGGGAGGTTTCTTTCCATTGTTTGCCCCGACTGGATTATGGGCGATTTTTCCACTTCTCATCCCTCCTTCCACCCTTTCTCCTATGATGACCATGTCTGAGAAGTTTGACGACACACTCCCAATCATTTTATCATAGAAAGGCGACTGTAGAGTGTCTATGAACATAGCAACCATTTCCTTCTCAGTCAAGGGTGGCTCTACCTGTGCCGCTAATCCCCTCCAACGCTGGGCATACTCCTTGAACGTTTCATTGTCTTTCTTCCCCATATTTTGCAACTGCATACGATCGGGGGCCATGTCAATATTGTACTTGTACTGTTTCAGAAAAGCATCAGCCAAGTCTTTCCAGCATCGAATGTGGACACGCTCAAGGTGAGTATACCAGTTTGCGGCGGCACCAGTCAGGCTGTCTTGGAAGCAATGAATCAGAAGCTTATCATCATAAGCATGAGCTGCCATTTTTCTACAATATTTGGTAAGGTGGCTCTCCGGACAAGTGACACCACTGTATTTCTCAAAGTCCGGAACCTTAAATTTAGGCGGGATGACCACATCTGGGACCAGACACAGCTCCGAAGCATCATTTAGGCCATAGTAACCTACTCCTTCAATGGCCCTCAATCTATCCTCAAGGGTTTGCCACTTAGCCTTATGAGGGTCTTCAGCTGAAGACATCGGCACGGGCCCTCCAGCTGCCTGATGAGGTAACGGCATCATGATAGGATTAGCGCTAGTGTGGATCCCTTGGGAATCAGCAGGGTATGCTTGTGCTGCGATAGGGTTTTGGAAATTCGGTATTGATACCACTGCAGGTGTAGTAACTTCTGGAGAACTGAAGAATTGGAATGGAATATTGCCGGCATGTGAGTTATATGTCATGGGAATAGGGATCGAAACTTGCACTTGCGTTACTTCCGCATTTGAGTCTGGTCCCGGGGATTGGGAAACGTTGGGTATAAGGATTGCTTGCGGGTTACCTTCAGAAGCAGTGATAACCAAATGGGAAGCAGACCCTTGAGGTTGAAACTGAACAGTTTGGGTCTCTGCCGATGCAGTTGCGAAAGGAGGTGTGTATCCGATTGGGAGACCATAAGGCGGGAATGAGATAGTCTGTACACCTTGAGGATCAGAACCTGGTTGACGTGAGAACCCTTGTGGGTACACAGGGAAAGGTATCACAATTCCTTGAGACACAGGATTAAATCCAGGTGGATAAACCGCAGTAGTGGAATGCTCTCCATCTGCCATCGGGGGTTCCCCATCCGTGTTCTTGCTCTTTTCCATGGCCTCTAGCAGCTTGGCCATTTGCTCCTTCAATTGGTCAATCTCGATCCTCATCTCTTCCTGGGTCCTTTCCGCCATGATCCTCGCTTGAGTTCGGGTAAGGTAGGGGTGCCGAGGGAACAGTTTGACGTTTGATTAATTACTTCCTGCTAAAGAATGACATGAGTATGCAATCAATGAAGAAATGGATGAAAATGCATGCTTCCTAATTATGATGCCCATTCTCAATTTATTGCCTTGGAGAACCGTAACTTTCATTGTTTGTGGATAATCATTATCGTTATCTTCATTTTTCTTTTCTTTCTTTTCCCTTTTTTTTTATCTTTTATCTTTTATTTTTTATCTCTTTTTTTTATTTACATATTTATTACTCTCTTTTTGGAACAAAATCAATCAAGGATAATATGGGATCAAAACAGCAAAAGATTTCATTCAATAATCAAAGCAGAGTACATCATTTCCTAACTCATCAAATTGGAGTACATTTCACCCAAACTTGTACATGGACCCCATTAACCACAGACCCTTTTTTCAACTCTTTAATCTCTTCTTTACAATGCTTAATAAAATCAGAGACTTCTACTGGTGTCGTGAACGGGTTCATTGTCTTCTCAGCCTCTTTCAGGAACCTTGGTATATTTGTGAGTGCTTGATTGGTGAGTTCTGCCAACTTTACGTATCGATCTCTCCAGAATTCACCTTCCATTTGGAGCTGTTTAAGGGTCTTTTGGCATTCTGCAAAACTATTCAACCTTATGACTTGGTCCCTTAAGTAAGCATTTTCGTCATTAAGCTGCTTGATGATTATTTTCTGGTCTTCAATGAGATTCCTCAAACCATGTGATTTTTCTTGCTCTCTTCTCCATGCTTCCTCACGGAGTGCAGCCATCTTTATCGCATCCTCCTTGCACTGCCTTTCACCATCAACTCTTTTCTCATACTCAGCCACAACCCTTGTCAATTGTTCATTTAAATCTCTAAGCTGCTTTATTGCATTTCGCTCGGCCACCTTGGAATTCTTGATCATGTCTTTCAATCGTTGATTAGCGGCTAGTGCCTCATCCCTCTCTTGCCTCCGCTTTCCCAATTCTGTATCAGCAGCATACAAGCAATCTCGAGTTTTGAGCTTACTTTCCTCTTCCGACCTGGCTCTCTTATTTGCCTTCTCAAGAGATGTTGTCTTTTGAGCAACTTTTGACTGCAACTTTCCATAGGCTCGTCTTACTTCGGCAAGTTCCTTTTGTAGCCTATTCTTCTCTTCATCACTCTTGGTCAACGCTGCTTTTAACTTTTCTACTTCTTCATTACAGGGAGGTTCCTGAAATGGTGTCTCCTTTGTGGCAGTTATTAGACCATAGAAAGGCAATTTAATCTTCAACACCCTTTCCTTGAGCCATTGGCGATAGCTGTCTTTTGCATCACAACTCCGCACTCCAATCTCACGCCCCTTTTTGGTGACCACCTTATCCCAAGCTCGCGAAACTTTCCTCATCATCTCCCCATTTTGTGGGCTCATATCATACAGGACAAAAGGAGTGATCACTTCATCTGATGGTGGCCCCATGATAGGATAGCCGAGCTGTCTCAAAGCCAGAGCGGGATTATAATTGATGCAACCTCTAGTTCCCATGAGTGGAACATTGGGAAAACCTCCGCATTGATAAATCACTTCTTCTATCTCCTTCCACTTCGGATACCATCGAACTGTTCCTTCACCAAGGTTTACCAGAGTCTGGGCCCACTCGTGACTGGTATTGGTCTTGACTTGACACATCTTGAAATCATCAATCGGACAATGAGTCTTGCATCCACTATTGAACACATGGGTGATCAGCCAAATATATAAGGCAGGCAAGCAGCACAGAATCCTCTTACCCTTCTTTTCATGGCAAAAATCAAGGGTGTGGTACACATCGGCAAGAACAGCATGTACAGGGTTCTCCTTCCTTAGCTTGAAAGCCAGAAACACGTCGATTGCAACGAAGTCCACAAGCTCATCGGCATTCGGAAACAAAATAATCCCAAATATAGCAAGAGCCAACACGTCCCTGAAGGTGCCCCAATCTTCCTTCTTTGCTAGCTCATGTGCTTTTTTCTCCAAGTAGTTCCTTGAGATTCCGTCAGTGCCCTTTTTGATCTCTCTTCCCTTGTTCAAATCTCCTTCGGTAACTTTTAATACTTCAGCAATCAAGGGGATAGAAGGGTAGTGTCCCATATACTGATAAGGCTTCCCATTCTTCAAAGGATACCCTAGAATCTGCTCAAACTCTTCCAAAGTAGGGGCTAGCTGGAAGTCTCGAAAAGTAAAGCATCTGAGGGGAGAGTCATAAAACTGAGCCAACGCGGTGATAGCTTCTACCTGTACTTCAATTCTCAGCAAGTCGAGAATCTTCCCATATTCCTTGTAGAAGGTAGAGCGTTGATTCCCTTTTAACAAATCTCCAAGAGCTTTCAAACTTTCCACTTCAGGCCTTTTGGCTTTCGCATGCATGAGCCTCTTTGACATGGTTGAGGTAGCTCCATCGGTTGATCCCATATTATCCTATCCACAAACAATGTCTTCTTACGGTCCTCCAACAGCCCTAATTTGAAAAGGATAAAATGAGAATGGATGCAACACATGATATGCAAATGTCTTGATGATGCAATGGATGGTAAACATGATGATGCAACAGATCTCTTTTTTTTTTTTTTTACAATAGTACAAATGCTGGAATGCCTATTACTAATGCGCAAGAATCTTTTGTTAACAGCTGGATAGTTTGCCCCCTTGTGTCCTAAACCAGGGTTTCACCTTAATTTGAGGGTTTCTACCTTGGTCCATAAGTCCTTTTACTTCGTGGATACTTACTCGGGTGGTTCTAATCACTCACTCACAAAAGGCCTCTAGAGCTAAGTACCCATTCCGGAATGTGGACCACAAATAGGAAGAGGATCCAAAATGTGGGCATTCGCGAAAGAGTCACACTCTAGATGAGGTTCTCGCGATAATCAAATAGGAAGAGGATCCAAAATGATTACCACTGCCAACCTCGCACTCCCTAAGGTACACTCAGCCCGGGTATAGGGCCACGCTCATAAGTGTGTGAATAGTGTAAGTGCAGTGTGTGAGGGGGCACCCTAAAACTACCCAACCTGCAAAAGAGAAACAGACAACAGCAGAACCAGCGGTCTTCTATCCTAAGATTCTATTCAGCAGATATATTTACAAACAATAATAAAGAATATGTACAACAAACGCAATAAAATAACAAACAAAAGAAGGGGTAAAATAAATAAAGAAAAAAAACTACCAATTTTGCACATTTAATTATGTAAGGCTTGACTCTCGAACGTCCCCAGTGAAGTCGCCAGCTGAAGCAACCCAAAAATTTACAGAGGAGTCACCACCAAAGTTTATTTTTTAGGGAAAACATTGGGAAAACCCATTTAGGAAGAAAATGGTCTTTGAAACCAGATTTTGGGTTCGGGAGTCGATTACGCGTAGGGAAGGTATTAGCACCCTACGACGTCCGCTAAAAAGCGGTTACCTCTAATTAAATGTGCAAATTTGTTAGCTTTTAAAAAATATTTATTTACCCCAAAAAAGAAATTATTTATTATTTATTTACAAGATAAAGGAGAAAAATCATGAAAAATTATTTTTGTGCTTGACAGGGAAGGTCCCTGCTCCTACGTATCCTCAGGTGCAGTGAGGAAATCAAAGCTACGTAGTTCTTTAGTAGAAAAAGATTGTGTGTTGATTTGTTTTAATTTTTGTGGAATTTGTTTTTTCGAAAATAATTCATTTGGTCTCATAGTAACCAAATAGGAGGAGGATCCAAAATGGTTACTAATTTTGACCGACTAAAAAGGAGTTTTTCGCAATAGTCAAATAGGAAGAGGATCCAAAATGACTATCACTAATTAGTCTTCAATTAAAGTGTTTTTGTAATAGCCAAATAGGAAGAAGATCCAAAATGACTATCACTAATTACTTAATTAATTAATTACATAAAAAATAGAGTTTTCACAATAGCCAAATAGGAAGAGGATCCAAAATGGCTATCACTACAACTCTATATATATTTTTAACAAAAATTGCAAGAGGTTATGATTAATATTTTTTAAGACATTTCTAGATAATAATAAAGAGGAGTTAATATTTAGAAGTAACCTTATTCTATTTGTGAAATAAATTAGGGCAAAAATCATGGATCATGAGAATAAATAGAACAAATGAAAGACTGAGCCCAATATAGTAGCAGATAAAAAAACACAAAAACGGGCCAGAAGCTCAAAGCCATAAATCAGATTTATTTTAAAAAAAGAGAAAAAAAAAACGCAGAAAGGGGCCAAAGGCCCTGACACTCATGCAAACATCCCCTCCCCTTTTCCAAAAACGCAGTTGGGCCCTTAGCCCAAAATGAAGCATCAGACTTTCTTAAAAAAACAAAACAAAAAGAGGAAAACAAAAAAAAACAAACAAAGAGCCCAAGACCCTAACCAAACAACTAACTTGAAGCTGAAAAAAAAACAAAAAAAATCAGGATAACTAAGTAAAACAAAATAAAACAAAATAAAGAAACAAAACAAATTGGGATTGACATCCCTAATCTGAAAAAAACGCAAGAAAAGAGCAAAGAGGGAAAAGAGGGAAAAGAATGAGGAGAGGGAAAGGGAGGAGAAAGGAGAAAGAAGAACCAGCGGAAAGAGGGAATGGGGACAGCCACGGTGGCCGCGCGGCGCAACGGTGGCCGCTGCCACCGGCCACGCAATGGCCAGCGTGGGGGGGAAGCAGTCGCGACGAAGGTGGATGCGTCCGCGGTGAAGACATGAGAGAGAGAGAGAGAGAAAGAGAGAGAAAAAGAAAAGGAAGTGGGGCGGTGTGGCCGCGCCGCCTGAGGCGGCGGCGGTGGCGGCCAAGGAGGGGAACTCCACCCCTCCTCACTGATTTTTATTTCCTCTGATCTTTCTTTCTATTTTTTTTCTGGTTTTTTTTCTTCATTTTTGGTTCTTCTTCTCCATTTGTATCTGTTCACAGGTTAGGGGTGATGGGAGAAGGAACAAGAAAGGAAAAGAAGAAAGGGGAGAACGCGAGGGGAAGAGAAGAGGGGCGGTACCACCGCCGTGGTGCAGCAGCGCCGCCACCGGCGGTGGTGGTGATCTCTCTCACTCCTTTTTTTTTTTGGATTCCCTCCTCTGGTTTTACTATTCCTATGTACTGTTAGCAGCATCCATGTATTCAAACTGAGCTCTTTATTTTCGAAATGCAGGGAACACACATACAGGGCACTGAATCATTGTAACAATAGCATTATATGTTTAGTGTGGATGGGAGACAATACCTGCTAGCATTCGACAACGAAGGTAGTCTGCTACTGTATCCCTTATGACTGCTCTTCTAGGCTGTGTACCTTCTCTATTGAGCTGTGTTTGATTGCTAAATAAACTGTGTTTTTCTCTGTGAATGATAAACAAAAATGGTTTACCAATCAAAGCTGTTTCCTCCCCTTTTCCTCTCTTTTTCTTGTCTGCCTTTTTACTGTGCTATTGAGTATATATATACATGAAAAATAGGGCAAACCAAGAGTGGTGTGGTGTGTTGTGGTGTGTGATAGTGGCTATGTGTGTGCTGTGCGATGGTCTCCCTCTGTGTGTGTGTGTGTGATACGGTTGTGTGTGTGTGTGTACTGATTTTTTCAGAATGTGTGGGTGTGTGTGTACGGATTTGTGTGTGTGTGTGACCCCTTTTTTTTCAGAATGTGTGTGTGTGTTGTTGTGTGTGTGTGTTCTGATTCTTTTTTTTCAGAAGATTGAGTGTGTGTGTGTAGGTTTTTTGTGTGTGTGTGTGTGTGTGTGTGTGATGTTTTCCAGAATGTATGTGTGTGATGTTGCCCTTCAATTTGCTTTCTTCCTGCTTTGCCCTTCCTTTCCTTTGTTTTGATTTGTGTCCCTTCAATCTCCTTGTGTTAGCAGCTTGGACTCTTTGGACATTATGAAAGAAGCAGCAGCCGAGGAGGGAGAGCTTGAGAGTGAATTGCAATTTTCTTTTTTCCTCTTTTTGTTTTTTTTTGTTTTTTTGTATTTTGTATTTTTTGTATTTTTTTTGGATTGGACTTGTAATAATAAAAAAAAGAAATGTACAAAGCCTTTTGCTAACTGGATCATGTGGCTCATAAAAAACGCAGGCCCAATTACAAATGGATCGACCAAACAAAAGCCCAATTGGACCCCTCTAGATCAATTAAAAACAAAAAAGTAAAATAAAAGGAGGACAAAAATTGGTGTCTACAAGACTCACACGTTCTTCCACATGGTTGACACGTCTTCAATACCCGCCTCATTCTTCGAGCCTTGACCAGTCCATCCAGCTAGTAATCCATCTATATGAATCATGTTCCGAAGACCACAAAACATATAGACAAGGGTGAGTTTCTTTCCAAAAGTTATATCACGAAAATCATATAATAAAAGAAAATACTACTTATTATACTTCAAAAATAGGCAGATATTATTTGAACACTTTTCTCTAAGTTAACAAATCTATCAAACACATCACCAACAAAATCACACATAGGCAATTAAAGTCAAACCGTACTCCCTTTGCAATCCCCCAAGCTGGATTGCACAATCCTTCAAGCTGGATTGTAGCTCAATTTGGCAAAGACAATCACCAAATACAAATGGCCTCTATATTTATTGCACAATCCTCCAAGCTGGATTGTACCAAATATAAATGACCTCTATATTTATTGCACAATCCTCTAAGTTGGATTGTTCCAAAAGTAAATGACGTCTATATTTGCTATCATCAAAATTCTTATCTCAAGAATTTAACATCATTACGCGTTGACTCTTTTACAACTACGTATAAAACTGTTCTATGTTATACAAAACTTTTATTAGTGAAAGACGTCTTTATTTTTCGCCAAACCATTTTCTTAAGCTTATGCTTATAAGAAAACTCTCTTTTAAAATTAAAATACCACTTATTGTAATTACTTTCCAAAATCCTACTATAGTGTTAAAAATCCCCTTTTTCCTCTACTACGTGGTAAAATTATTTTCACGGTTTAACTATAAAATAAGAATTTTTCAATAAAACCCTTATTTTTAAAAGCTTCGTATTTTAACTTTAAAAACTCCTCTTTAAATAATTGGTATAAAAATCCTATTTAACTAATTAAGTTAAATTCTTTAAAAAGACATTTCTTTTACTTTATTCTCTCTTGTTAATTAAAATATAATTAGTTGATAAAAGATTCAACCACTTGTGATTGATATAAATTAAATCCCAACCTCTCTTATTTTAAGGAAAATTCCATTTAAAGTCCATTGGAGACTTATAAAAAATTTAAGTAATTAATACCTAAATCAAGCTTTGGCTTGGCTTGAATACTAAATTAATCCAATTTGCCTTTAGAAAAATAGTTTCACTATTGAGTCCTCTACTTCCTCTTCCATGATGCTTGGGTCACTTGTTTTAATTCATCTTAATTAATCTTACCCAATCACAAGAATCATCACATAATCATAATAAATAAGGCACAACTCTACTTTAAATATTACAATTATCCAAATTGAATCAAATAAAACACAAGAAAGATAACTAAACCAAACCACATCAAGCCATACAATATTTTCACACGTCATCAAAGATCAATCACGAATCATGGCATAAATTTTCTACCACACAAATAATATAGAGCTACCACATGCTTAAAATGACATTTTTAGGAAATTTAAGCATACAAATACACTTCCATTTACTTGGTAAATATTCTTAAATTTTCATTTTACCCAAAACAACTTTAGAAATTATTTCCATAGAGTTAAAAATATGTTGATCCTCATACAAATTCCATAGAGTTAGAATTCTCCTCTTAGCAATTTTAACACATCAAGAATGATTAAAAATCACAAAGGTGAAACTCAACCATGGAGTTGTCATCAAGCCATACAACATACAACTATACAAAAATTATAACTATGAAAAGAACATCCCCTTACCTCTTGAAGAGAAGCTTGAACACCAAAATCACTTTCTTTTTAGCTTCTTGTTTCCAAACTATTAACAAACTCTTTCAAAACACAACATAAACATAAGCATAAAAACATCTCCTTCATGAAAACAACCAAATCCTAACATAAAAAATATGAGAGAATGATTACTTACTCTTACTTTTGATGAAAAATGGATCAAAATGAAGATCAAGCTTCTTGGTTCCAAGGATAAGAACCTAAGACCAAAATAAAGAGTTTTCTTCAAAAAAAATGAAGAAACACATGATCTAAAAACCGAAAGAGATAGATCATGAAAGTATATGAAAGATTGATGGTTTAGAATCATAAACCAACCTTGGTTGAAGAAGATTGATGGATCAAAGCTTTTGGAAATCAAAGAAATAGCTTAGGAAAAAGCTTGAAAGCTTAAGAGAGAAAATGGAGTTTTGCTCTTGGAAGAAATGATGAAATGAAGAAGATGAAGTTTCTTTCTCCTTTCCCCTAGTATTACATGGCCGAAGCAAGAAGGAATGAGTCAAGGATTTGCTTTAATTAAATTGGTATTATCTTGGATTTAATTAGGAAATTAAAGGAATTAAACCATTGGTTCAAGGCAAGACTTTAAGGCATTGAAGTACATGGGCATAAAGCATTTTTGGCTGAAGAAATTTCGTGCTAGGCAGCTGGAAACAAGTGGGAGAAATATCTTCAAAGTTAGGGTTTGTTTAGTGGTGCACAAGTGGGGAAAATGCTTAATATATAATCTATTTTGAAATAAATACTTTTCTAAATAAGTGATTAATGAAAAAATCATTTTTAAGACCCAGTATCAATATAATAAAATTTAAAATCTCAAAACTAATTTTTTGAACATTTTCTCATACCCCAATTGCGCTACGGTTACCCGTAACGTGCCAAAAGCGGGTAAAAATAAAGTTTTTTTGAAAAATTCTAAAAGAATTCCCAAAAATCCAAAATATTAGAAAAATAACTTTTGTTTCATTAAAATATTATTTTGACACAAAAAGGTCTCCCGAAAAATATAAAATCCTCACCGTACTAAAACCGAGATACAGTTTCCGTCAAATTTCTATTTTTTGAATTTGATCACTATCTACCCATCTAAAAATCATAAATAATCTAAAAATACTAATGATATCCCTAACTTTCCATTTGGATCATTTCTTAGTCCTCTGGTAATTATCTGTTTATTACGTGTCACGTATTTCATTCTTCAAGGACCAAAAATGTAACATCTTTATCCTAATCTCAGAAAATTCCAAACTAAAATTCTAAAATTCTCAAATAATATAAAAATACTATTTGTCTCTTTAATTCCTTGTGATGACCTTATCTTGTTCTTCAGATCAGTATAATCTTATTTTGTCATCTATAACGAGAATCGTTTTTCTGTTGAAATTCCCAATTCTAACTCAAAGTCCTAGTTGATTTTCTATTGGCAACTATGATCCTAACATTTCATTTTCTAATATCATCTTACAAGACAACTTTGGCTCTTAAATTTCGTGGTCATGGCTAGCCCATGTAAACCATGCAAGCCATTCACTCCAACAAGCCATATTTGAATAGTTTTAATCATGAAACATAAAAGTTACCACACTTAGTTACTTTTGACTCACCTTTAACTATGGGTAAAAGTTGGAACTTATCTTCTCTTTCCCACACAGCCCTTAGCCACCCATGAGGCCTTGGAGAAGAGCCTAGATCTTTCTCAAGTTGCATGAGTCATGGAAATGGACCAATTAGGTAATTTCTTGATTTATTATTTTCATAGTCACTAAATCAAGTCATGATGGCTTTTTCACTCAAGCTTATCCAAACCTAGCTTGGGGAGAGGGCTGGACGAGATTTTGAGGGGAGAGGGAGAGGGTCTTGATTCATTTTCTTCATTTCACTCTTACACCAAAAATCTCTCTCACTTTTCTCTCTTTTTCTTCTTCCAAGTTCATCAAGTTCTTCAAGTGTTCTTTGTAACATCCGTTTTTCTGAGTTACCGTTTAAATTCCATTTTATATAAAAGTTTGTGATCTAAATGCTAAGTGATTTATTTTTATCTTATAATTAAGATTTTTATATATTTATCAAATTATTTCATTAAAACAGACTTTTTCCTTTGACATTTAGACTTTTTTAGACAACTATATTTACCATAATTAATGAATAAGATTTTAAATAGCTAAAGTATATCAAAACAACCCAGAAAACAAAACTTCCTTCACAAAAGTTGGTTCTTTTAATATATGTGATTTTATGGAATTTTTTTAGAATTTTTGGAAAAATAAATTTAGAAATTACCGTTTTGGTCCCTATGGTTAATAGCGAGAACTGAGAACTGATTCAGAGACCAAATTGAGGTCAGAAAGAAATTTTTCAAAGATGAATCATGTTTTTACATTCTTTAGGATTTTTGGGATTTATTTCGAAATTTATTGAAAAACATATCAAAAGTTACTTTTTTAGTCCCTGTGGACAGGAGAAACGGGGATTTCTAAACATAAATAGATTTTTAGTGATCAGTGAATACTGAAAATCATTTTTCAAGAGGGATCATTAATGTTTATATCAGATTTGTGATTTCTGGGGATTTTTTTGGAATTTTCTGAAAAAATGTCTGTTTTGCACTTACGGCGTGTCCGTTTTCTTTTGTTTATGCAAACCGTAAAGCTTACCCTTACAGTAAAAATCCAGAAAGTCTTCTATGAAGCTCTTACATGGCATTTTCAAGATTTCCTATAGGTTCTCACATTTTAAATTAATTTTGGGAATTTTAAAAAAACCATTTTACCCTTGATTTTCACTTAAAACTACCAAAACCTAAAGTTTTTAACCAAGCTATCCAATGGCTCTTCTTCCTCTTGACTTGGTCAACATCCACATTCATTTTGGAGCCTTGGATGTGCTTTCTCCTTATGAGTCACAAGGCCTAGTCGTAAGCATGAACTAATTAGAAAAAGGATTGATTTAATTAATTAAGGTTTATGACATAAGCCATGAATAGTTCCATGACCTCACAAATTTTTTTATCCTTTCCTTCTCCCTAGCTTGGCCGCCCCCCTTGGCTATAAATGGGAGGGGAGTGCATCATAAATTTCTCATCCCATTCTTGAAGCATTGCTAAGAATTCTCTTTCTCCCTCTTCATAAGTTTTCATAGTTTTCTTTTCAAAAGTTCTTGAGTTTTGAAGCTTTGATCTTCAAAATATCCCTTTTCTTCAAGTTTGAAGGTAAGGGGAAAAATTCTTGAGAATCTTGAAGAGATTATCCACTTTGGTGGTTTTATGTGTTATGGCTTCCTTATTTGTGTTTAAATGCTTTTTTTAATTATAGCAAGGTTATAATGGCAAGATTGGTATATCCCTTATAATCATTTATAACTTTATTTAATTATGTGTTTTTATAGTAAGGTTATAATGGCAAGATTGGTATATGTCTTATAATCATTTATTTAAAGCTTTGTAATTGTTTTATGGCTTTAAATTAATTGTTATGTGCTTTTATTAATTGTAGTGTTATAATGCCCAAATTTCTATGTAATTTTCGTGGAAGTACGGTTGGGATGACAAAATCAATTTTGAACTTCCTAATCGTACCATTATAGTGACAAATTTTATATTACCGTAAATATGATTTTACTGTGAAACAAGTACAATTTAATCTTTTGTGAAAAGTCTGATATTGTCTATCATTGATATACAAGGTGATGGTTAAGATAAATGGTTTATCAGTATGGGTCTGTCTAGGAAAGACATAGGTCTTTGAAGGAGCACTAGCTCATCTCTCTTTCCTGGGAACTGTACTGATACACTGTTTGGAGAATTCTTAACTTAAAGATCTGATATATATGTGACTAAGATAATTTGGGAAAAGAAGTGATTTCCAAATAACGTATATATAAATAGATTGGATTGGATAAAAGAGTATAACGGTAATGGATTCTCGGTGAATTCTATTGTTATAGCACCTATCAGAAATTTAGTATAATGGTAAAAGATTCTCAGTAAATTCTACTGTTATATTAACTATGGAAAAACTCAAGTTGGTATCCAATCTCTGTGTGTGTGTGTGTGTGTGTGTGTATATATATATATAATTAACTCAGTTTAATTTTCAATGCCTCTGGCAGTGAAAATTAGTGAGGTAGTCTTTCAGTAGATCTCTTTCATGGAAGAAAACCTGTAACGCCCTTTTTTCACACAAGGAACGTCACGTGAAATAACATAAAACTTAATGCGGAAATCGTCTTTCCTAAATTAGAATACCGAATTTTGTGGTAAATTTTTTTAAAAAAAGTCTTATAAGAAAATAGTTCTCATGACTCTTTTAACCATCCAGAAACTCAGAAGAAAAGAAACATCATACATATATACATATATATCATCAGGCCAATATACACAAATCTTGCGCCCGCAAGTATAGTCATGAACCACAACAGACTGGCCAAAAATATAACATCCAGACATAAAAGAAAGTAAAGCGATAAAACTAAACCTAGGAAAAACAATAAATCAAAAAGGGTGTCAAATATACAACACTAAACATCTATATCCCAAGCCTAGGCTGGTCACTAACAGACAACCTACAACCTAGCACTAAACATCCCTACCTCTACAGACCTAAGACAATGACGTCTCCTCGAGATCCTCCTCCGGGTCCTCCTCATCCTCGAATATCTCAATGAATACCCGCTCTGACTCATATTGAACCTTCCTCTTCCCCCTCTTTGCCTGTCCCGACGGTCCGGCAGAAGTGTCAGAAGAGCAACGCACGAAACGTCCAGACGGTGCGATGTAAGGAACAGGGAGCGTCGGTCTCACTGTCTCCGGTGGTGAAGCTGGTGTCACTGATGGAGTCATCCTTGGTAGACGTACCCGCTCCAAGGAACTCTTCTCTGCGAGCAACGACGAAAGCAACAACTGTAATCCCAAGCAGATCTGGTTCCCCGCGAGGGTAAAGGTCTCTCCTCCTCCTGAGCCTCGCTCCTCGGCTGCTCCACAGGTGCATCAGGTGCGGCTGCCAACCAACTGCTCATCCTCTCGATGGGAATATAAGCGTCCAGAATCATGTTGCGCTCCAAAACCTCCTCGGGGCCCAGCACCCCTCCTCTCATGCTGACTACGTGTCCAGTCACGGTGGCCCATTAGGAGATGGGATCATAAGTCCATCCTCCATCATCGGCCTCGAGAGGCCGGAAACTCTCCCTCACTCTGGCTACCACAGGTTTCGAAGTGGACATCTACGCGTAGCGTGCATACGGATAACAGAAAACATATGCAAGGGTGAATTTCTTTGCACAAGTTGAAATCCATGAAAGGGTGCATATGAAAAGGAAAATACTACATAATATATTCCAAGAATATATATAGCTACTCTTTCGCAAATCTTTCTCTAAGATATTCATACACTAAAAGAGAGCACATCATCAAATTAAACACACAGTCAAACACACACATAGCACTCTAGCATAATGCATGTCACTTCAATATCTCTTTAATACACTGGTGCACTGCTCCATGGAGACTTCCTCAACTAAGTAGAGCGAAATGGTTGTAGCGTAAATCTAACATAATAAACCAATCGGTCCCCTTTTTCATGGACATGGTAACCATCGGTCCCCTTTTTCATGAACAGGTTTTACAATTATTCAGTAGAGCTACTATCACCATAACATAATAAACCACGGTCCCCTTTTTCATGAATAGGTTTTACAATTATTACGTAGAGATACTATCACCATAACATAATAAACCAATCGGTCCCCTTTTTCATGAACAGGTTTTACAATTATTCAGTAGAGCTACTATGAGACCTAACATAATAAACCAATCGGTCCCCTTTTTCATGAATAGGTTTTACAATTATTCACAATCCATCGCATAGGATTGTATGCCCGAATTTGGCAAGAGCCACGTCTTTAATGCAAATGGCTGTATAATTTGCAAACACACACAGTACAATTAATGCATTCCCTCGTCTTAGGGTTTTTGTCGTCACGTGTTGGTTTTCTTCCAACATCGTGTAGCATTATTGCCCTCAAGACTTCATCGTTGCAACGTATTGATCATCTTTCAATACCGTGTAAAAGCGTTATTTAAAAACATAAGTTTTATGGAAAGTTCCTCTTTGAAATTAAAGTTCTTCTTTAACTTTAAACTCTCAAATCCTCATTCTTTTTCTTCCCACTTCTCATTGTAAAAAGATTTAATTCAAAGTCTTAGTTAAATTCTTTGATAACTTTACTTAAATTCCTTAACTTTAATTATTTAAAAATCTGGCCCTCAAAATATTTTGTTTCACGCTCCAGCCCCTTTTTTTGAAAAATTAGGTTTCTGCCCCAAAAAGTCAAGTTTCACGTTTCTGCCCCAAAACTTCTGTAAATTATGTTTTTGGCTCAAAGTGTCCAATTTTTTGTTTTTCTACCCAGAATTCCAGAAATTTATATTTTTGACCCAAATACACCCAGATTTTGTTTTTAACCCCTTAAAAATCTAAAATTTTATTTTCTCTCTCATTAATTGATTTTCTAGCTTACTTAGGCCCTGTTTGGATACACAATTTATTTAAGAACTTATGACATAGAGTTTATCACATGAGAGTTTATGTCATAAGAGTATTTGTATTTGGATATGCACATTTACAAGTGCTTATACAAAAATTGAGATATTTGGATGGACAATTCTAAAACACTTATAAGATTTTTTTTTTGGTTACATGAGAAATAAACACTTATAAGATGTTACAATTTTTTAAAATTAAAATATATTGAAAATTAACTATTTCACCGATGACCATAGCAGAATTATTATTTTAAAAAATTTAAGAGTAAAGAATAAAAATTAGTATTATCATAAATCATGATTAAAATTAAAAAATTCATCACTCATTTGTTCTTAATTTTTGTAACATTAATAACAAAAACATGACTAAATATGCAATTGTAATTTAGTGCATAGTTTTAAAACAACATACAAATAATAAAACATGAAAAATAAAGCTAAATATTTCTAGGCATCTGGTCTCTAATGATATCTCTGACTCGCTCCATTTGTCTAGTAGTTCCTTGCCTTGGCTCCTACCAAGTGACATCTCCAGCAACAATATCATCAGCATTATCCTCTAACTTAACATTTTCATCAAATAAACGAAATTCTTCATCACCTGTGTCATTCCTTCTTATAAAATTGTGTAATTGTGTAATGTCATACAAATAACAACGATCTGAGTCGAAGTTTTCAATGAAAATTGATGCATATTTCCTAATATTTTCCACTTAGCTTTGCAACAACCAAACAAGAAGGATTAAAATACATAATTGTTTCATTTCAATTCCAATAACTAAATTCCTACAACAACACATTTCTGCAACACATTTTGAATACCATGACTAGAGGGGTGTGAAGTCCTATCTTGAGCAAAATTGACAGTAGATGGTACTTCCTCGATTATTCACTCTTAGTGAAAAATTATGTGAATTATACATGGTCCAACTACTCCCACTGATAAGCATGCTTCCTACTCTGCTCATGGAGTAAAGGTTGTAGAATTATCAATCATCATGGGGGAAATCATTTCAAAACTTGTTTGCATTACTCATGGGGTAATGTTTGGAACAGTCAAACTAGAATGCATGGAAGACCATATGATTTATAACAGTAATACGTGTGGCAGTAGTTGAAAGCCACTTTATTAGATAAAAGAACCTCCCAGGCATCATCAAGAACCTCCATGGATCATTTGGCTATATCTTCACCAAATCTTTACAGGGAACTCAGATAGATAATATATGTAACAAGCATGGATGCATATGATATATATGATTCAGCTTGAGGGAGTGTACGTTGACTGTAATTATAATGATCAGATATTCTTTCCTTCATTATTTGATATAGAATTTTAGATTCCTTAGATAGTTGGTTACTACTGATTTTGCTCCTAATCTTGAGGGATTCCAGATATATTTCCCCCGCATATATAGTTGAACAAATTCATTTAATAGTATAGATAATCATTACTATGTACAACAAAAAAAGTTCTACTATCTAAAATTTGGGGTAAATATATTGCATAACCGAAAATCAATAGAGAAGAGTGAACTGCCTAAATTTTACACAAATCAACCACAAATCAGCCACAAATGTCGAAGCAGAAAGCTTACCTCGAACTGCAATAGAAGAACCTTAATGGAAGCAGCGAAGAGCAATCGAAACAGGCGTAACATGGACTCGAGCATGGGACCTGGTTGTCACTGAGTTTAAGTGGAGCAGAAGCTCCGCATATGTTGCGAGCATAAGCTACAAAAGTGGGCTTATGAAAAATTGTTATAAACACTTATGAAAGTCCCATAAACTCTTATCAAAAATTCACCCAAACACCTTCATAAGTGCTTATGGTTGTAGAGAAGCTCAAATAAGCTGAAAATAAGCCCATCCAAACAGGCCCTTAGAGTTTTACGGAGAAATAGCATTTAGTATAAAATTTATTTGAGACTTATACTTAGAAACTTAGTGAAATTTATCTAATTAAGTATTAACTTGAATCTTAATTAATTTCTTTGATTTTATTTGGAAAACTTTTTCATTAAAGCTTTTAAGTCCTCTTCTCACACTTTGTCAAATATTTTCAATTCAATCCCAATCACAATAAAACAAAATATATGAAATATCCACAAATCAACATACATCAATTACGCAAGAACACAATCAAGCCATAAATCATACATACACTCAAAGTAACCATCCATAGCATATTATCATACATCTTAAACATAGCATCAAGCATTAACTCATCAAGCATGCATTAGGCATCCAAAATCACTTCAAACCATACATATGAATTTTCCAAGAACACATAGGCTTCTTGTAACACCCTGATTTTTATATATAGTTTTTATTGATTTTTAATCCTATTTAATTTAATTAAAATTATTTAATTAATGATTTTTGGGATCTTGAGGTGAGGATAGTGATAGTAATACCTTAGGTTTGATTTTGAAGGGTTTAGAGTAGTAGAGTTCGCAAAACTGAGTTTTTGCGGGAACTGCATTCTCTCCTGATGCGGGGATAGGGTTCAGTATTTTTCTGGAGGTCATTTTTACTCCAAAATAATTTTTTAACGAACCAAAAGTGGTTCTTATAATATTTGTGATTTTTAGAAATTTTCTGAAAATTTTTCAGAAAAACTTTATTTTTACCCGCATTTGGTGCTTTACGGGTAAACCGGGTGCAACCAGGACATGAAAAATAGTCCAAAAATTTAGTTTTGGGTTTCTATATTTTTCTATGACATATTCAAATCATAAAATTTATTCCTCATGATTTTACTCATTTTAGAAAAATATTTATCTAAAAAGGGGTTCAAAAACTACGTATTTTTATCGCTTCGAACTACCGATTAAACCCTAACTTGATGGGACTTAATCCCACCATTTTTCTGGTCATATCTGGGCGCATGAGGGGCTGATCCAAGTCTAAAAATTCTTCCAAAAGTCAAATGGTCAATTAGGGGTCAAATTTTGAATTTTTCCAAAATTAGGTGAGAGATGTATGGCTCCCAACCACCAAAGCATGCAAGCCCATACCTCCCCCATGCTTCCTTGAGTCAGCCGAGTTCTTGTGTGGGAAAGGGAGAGAGAAATTCATTTTGTTTCATACACTTCATCTTCTCCAAGTTCCATTTTTTATTTTCTCTCCATTCCCAAGCTTTTTCCATACACAAAAAGACCAAGTTCTAGTGAGATTTTCCATACCCAAGCTTCACAAAAAAGGTTTGGATCATCATTCTAATCCATAAACTTCTTTCATTTTTTCATTTCCACCACTTTCATATTTTCATGAAAGCTTGAGTTCTTCATTTCACTAAAAATAAGCTTTTCCTTTGTTTAGGTTCACTCCATTGGAACCTACAAGCTTGGAAACTACCTTGGATCTATTTTCTTTCAAGATTTGAGTAAGTATTCATCTTCTCAAATTTCTACTCTTTAGGGTTTCTTGGTTTTCATAAAACTCATATTTTTTTTATGATTTTATTTTGGTGTATTTTGTGAAAGGTTGATTCTTGTAAGTATTGGAGCACCAAAGGTAGTGAGGAGATCTCTTGGTGTGGTGTTGGTGGCTTGTTGCTAGAAGACCTCTTAGTGATTTTTCTTTGAAGTGCTTCAAGAGGTAAGGGGATTTTCTCAATAAATTGGGAAGGATGTGTATGTGTGTGGTTTATGTTGTATGTTCATGAAAAACTCAAAGACTTGAGTTTTCATATTGGGTGTTTGAATGAGGAATCATTCTTTAGTAATATGTATTTTTACATGTATATGTATATGAGTAAAAATATGATTTTAGTTGAGGCATGATAAATTTTTATGAGCCTATGTGTTGTTGGAAAAATCATATGTATGCTTTCGGGTGATTTTGGATGTCCAAGTGTGTGCTTGGTGAAATATGCTTTAATGTTATGTTCATGATGTATGTTGATATATTATGAATGAGTACTTTGAGTGTATGTTGATTTATGGCTTGGTTGTGTTATTGTCTAATTGATGTATATTGATTTATGTGTATTTCATATACTTTGATTGAGATTGGATTGAAAAGATTTGATTAAGTGTGGGAAGAGAGTTTAAAAGCTTTAATGAAAAAGTTTTCCAAATGAATTAATTAGAATTCTAATCATAAGTCTTAAATCAATTTAATACTAAATCCTTTTTATCCATAAAACTTTAAGTGAGTTAGAGAATTAATTAATGTGAGAGAAAAATCAAATTTTAGATTTTTAGGGGTTAAAAACGAAAACTACATTTTTAGGGTCAAAAATGCAAATTGTAGAATTTTTGGGCTTTAATTGCAAAATCTGGACTTTTGGGCCAAAATTATTATTTAAGAAAATTTGGGGCTGAAACGCGAAGTCTGGTACATTTGGGCCTGAATTATAAATTACGAAAGTCTTGGGGTAGAAAACGTAAAGTCTGGGCATTTTGGGCCAAAAACCTAATTTTTTATAAAATTGGGAGCTGAACTGCGAAACTGAACTTCTTAGGGGGTCAGAATTGCAAATACTTAAAGTAAAAAAATTTAAGTAAAATTTATTAAAGAATATAATTAAGTTTTTATTAAATCTTTTTATGATGAATAAGTGGGTTTTAGATAAAAGATAACTCTTTTATTAAAAACAAATGAAGTTTAAAAATTTTAGAGTTAAAAGAAAACTTAAGAATTCAAAGAGGAATTTGTTCTAAAAACTTATGGTGTTAAACAATAATATTACACGGTATTAGAAGAGAACCAATACGTGGCGAAGATAAAAGTCTTAAGGACAATAATATTAAACGGTATTGGAAGAGAACCAATACCCGACGAAGATAAAAGTCTTAAGGACAATAAAATTACACGGTATTGGAAGAGAACCAATACGTGGCGAAGATAAAAGTCTTAAGGACAAAAATATTACACGATGTTGGATGAAAGCTAACACGTGGCGACGAAAAACCCTAAGACGAGGGACCGCATTGATTGTATTGTTTGTGAGTGCAAATATAATGTCATATGCATTTGAGATATTGGCTTTTGCCAGGCTAGCTTTATGCTATGATGAGAGCATTCAATCCTGTGCGATGGATTCTGAATAATTGTAAAACTTGTCCATGAAAAAGGGGACCGATGGTTACCATGTCCATGAAAAAGGGGACCGATTGGTTTATTATGTTAGGTCTCATAGTAGCCTACTGAATAATTGTAAAACCTGTCCATGAAAAAGGGAACCGATGGTTACCATGTCCATGAAAAAGGGGACCGATTGGTTTATTATGTTATGGTGTTAGCAGCTCTACTGAATAATTGTAAAACCTGTCCATGGAAAAGCGGACCGATGGTTACCATGTCCATGAAAAAGGGAACCGATTGGTTTATTATGGTCGGTTTATGCTATAACCATATCGCTCTACTTAGTTGAGGAAGAAAAGTCTCCATGGAGCAGTGCATCAGTGTATGAAAAGAGATATTGAAGTGACATGCATTATGCTAGAATGCTATGTGTGTGCTTGACTGTGTGTTTACCTTGATGATTTGTCTCTTGTTGATGATTGAATAGCTTAGCTAAAAGATTTGCGAAAGAGTAACTCTATATAAATATATTCTTGGAATGTATTACGTAGTATTTTATTTTTCATATGCAACCTTTCAGTGGATTTCAACTTGTGAAAAGAAATTCACCCTTGCATATTTTCCTGTATCTGTATGTACGTTACGCGTAGATGAGGCCTCTGGTAGCCCGTGTGAGGGAGAGCTTCCGGCCCCTTGAGGCCGAGTCCGAGGGAGGGGGATGGACTTATGATCCTATCTCCCAATGGGCCACTGTGTGTGGACACGTGGTCAGGATGAGAGGAGGGGTGCTGGGCCCCGAAGAGATTTTGGAGCGTGATATGGTTCTGGACGTTCACATTCCATTCGAGAGGATGCGCAGTTGGCTGGCAGCCGCACCCGAGGCACCTGTGGAGCAGCCGAGGCGAGAGACTCAGGCAGAGGAGAGACCTTTACCCTCACGGGTAACCGGATTCGCTCGGGAGTATCGTCGCATGTTTCGTCGCACGTGCCTCACTCCGAGGAAGAGTACCTTGCCGTGAGAGCGTCTACCGAGGATGGCTCCATAGTGACACCAGCTTCACCACCAGCGACAGGGAGACCGACGCTTTCCGTTTCTTACGTTCTACCATATGGCCGTTTCGTACGCTGCTCTTCTGACACTTCTGCCGGACCGTCGGGACACGCAGAGAGGGGGAAGAGGAAGGTTCGAGATGAGCCAGAGCGGGTACTCATTGAGATATCCGAGGAGGAGGAGGACCCAGAGGAGGACCCAGAGGAGGACCCCGAGGAGGACCCCGAGGAGATGGCATCGTCTTAGGTCGTAGTGGTGGGGGTGTCTAGTACTAGGTTGTGGGATGTCTGTTAGCGACCAGCCTAGGTTTGGGATATACATGTTCAGTGTCGTGTATTTGACACATCTTTTGATTTACAGTTTTCTTAGGTTTAGATTTATCGCTTTATTTTCTTTACGTTATGATGATGTATTTTGGCCACTATGTGGTGGTTTCAAACTATTCTTGCGGGCGCAAGACTTGTATATTTTGACATGATGATATATGTATAGACATGTGTGATGTTTCTTTTCTTCTGAGTTTCATAATGGCTAAGTGTGGTGTGAGAAATCTTTTCGTATAAGTTTCTTTTAAAAAAGAATTAGCCACCAATTTTGGTAACCTTAATTTATGAAAGATGTTTTTCCGCATTAAATATTAGTTTTTCACGTGATGTTCCTTGTGTGAAAAAGGGGCGTTACACTTTTCAAAATTTATCACTCATCAACCAAAATCATACTTTAACTCATATACATAAATATATAAAAATACATATTACTAAGGGAATGAAACTCATTCAAACAATCAATATGAAAACTCAAGTCTTTGAGTTTTTCATTAAACATACAACATACACCACATGCATACACATCCTTCCCAACTTATTGAGAAAATCTCCTTACCTCTTGAAGCAAATGAAAATGGGTTAATCACCAAAATCACCTTCACCCCAACACCAACACCAAGTGGCCTCCTTGAAGCCTTGATGTTCCAACACTTTAAAAAAACAACCTTATACAAAATACACCAAAAATACAACCATAAAAATGCAAGTTTTATGAAAATAATCAAACCCTAAAGAGTGAAAATTTGAGTAGAGGAATACTTACTCAAACCTTGAAACAAAATAGATCCAAGATGATTTTCAAGCTTGTAGGTTCTAAGGGTATGAACCTAAACCAACAAAAAGCTTACTTTTAGCAAAATGAAGAACACAAGCTTCATGAAAAAAATGAAAGTGATGGAAATGGAAAAATAAAAAGAGATTATGGTTTAGAATCATGATCCAAACCTTTTTGTGAAGCTTGTATAGCCAAAAACTCAATAAAACTCAAGCTTTTAGTTATGGAAGTGAGCTTTGGGAATGAGAGAAAATGGAGTTTTGGCTAAAGGAAGAAGATGAAGTGAAGAACAAAAATGAAATCTCTCTCCTCCCATCCCTAGAAGAATTTGGCCAGACCAAGGGGACAAGGGGGAGCATGGCCTTGAGTTGATTTGGTCACCTACTCCCTCTCTTTGATATTGAAAAATTCAAAATTAACCCCTTTGACCCAAAATTGACTTTTGAGATATTTTGAGAGTGAAAATTGGGGCCTCATACTCGCCCAACCAGACTAGAAAAATGGTGGGATTAAGTCCCATCAAGTTAGGATTTAATTGGTAGTTCAAAGTAGTCAAAACGCTTAGTTTTTAATCCCTTTTTAGATAAATATTTTTTTAAAATAGGTAAAATCATGAGAAATCGATTTTATTACTTGAATATGATATAGAAAAATTTAGAAACTCAAAACTAAATTTTTGGACTATTTTTCCTATCTCGGTTGCGCCCAGTTTACCCGTAAAGCTCCAAACGCGGGTAAAATAAAATTTTTCTAAAAAATTTCCAGAAAAATATCTAAAAATCACAGATAATATAAAAATCACTTTTGGTTCGTTAGAATATTATTTTGGAGTAAAAATGACCTCTAGAAAAATACTGAATCGTTCCCCGCATCATACGAGAATGCGGTTCCCGCAAAAACTCTGTTTTACGAACTTGGCTATTCTAAACCCTTCAAAAACAAATCTAAGATATGAATATTATTATTCACACCTTATAATCCTAAAAATCATTAATCAAATACTTTTAAAATAATTTAAAACAGATTAAAAGTCTACAGAAACTACATAAAAATCAGGGTTTTACAAAACCGGTGCTTAAGTATTTCAGTAATAAACTCAACTTGATCTTGTTCACTTAGTCTATGTTTTATCTGAGTGGTGAGATTCTGTGTTTTAACTTAAGATATGCGATTCGATATGTTATCTAAGATATGTGATACTATGTTCTGAGTGGTTTGGAAATGAAAGAGATTGGCTTGGTAAAACGATGTTCCTACACGATATTCCTACATGCTTTGTCTAAAATGAGGTTCCTGCACGATGTTCTCACATGCTATGTTTAAAGCCTCACATGCTTTGTTTAAAGCGGTGTTCTTATCTGATGATCTTCATAAAATTTCCTTGATATGTTTTGGCGAAGTTCTTATTATTTGTTCTATGGATATACTTATTTCATGAGTATGATTTCTTTGCATTTGTGCTTTACATTGCTGTGCGCATTATGTCTACTGTAAATTCACTATGCATAATATTTGTTGTGTGTTGCTTGTGAATTCTTTTATGATATAATTCAATGATAAGGATTTTCACCCTTGCCTACTTTCTATGTTGTTGGTTCATGGTTGAGTAGATGTTTTATCCAAGGAATGAGTTAACTCTTAGAAGTATTGTTCTATGCTTGTAAAAACTCTGATGATTATATAAGATTACATATGTATTGTTTTATGCTTCCGTACTTGAAACCTTTTTAAAAGAATTAGGACATATTCTCTATCTTCTCATCATTTAAAAGAAGAAAAAATTTTACACACATTTTTGGAGAAGGAATGTTGAGATTTCACCAAATATTTTCTGAGTCATCCGAAATTCTTGGTTACTATGGTGTAATATCCTTTTTCGAGAAAGAGTGTTACATTCTTCATCTTTTGCCTTTGGATCTTCAAGCTCTACCAATGTTGGTTTTCAATTCTACTCCATGAAATCTTTCTTTCTACTCATCATCTTCATGTTCATGTGACTAAAAAGTTGTGTTTCTTCAACTTTTTCTTGAAGGAACTTTGTGCTTGTTGTAGGTAATTTCCTTGGAACCAAGTGCTTATTTTCTTCCATTTGGTTCATGTGTGAAAAGGGTTTGATCAATATTTCTTTCATCCTTAGCTTTCCTTTGTATTTTCAAGGTTGGTTCATGAGAAGAAAAACCTTACTTTAGTATTGGCTTAATAGGATTTTTCGTCCCTGCAAATATACTAGTTTTTTATTTTTGTCTCTGTAAAATATTTTTTAGTTATTCATCCCTGCAATGTTCAAACCCTCTGTTTTTTGTCCCTACCGTCACTTGGCGTTAAAAAAAGCATACGTGGCAGACGGAGCTCAAGTTGGTAGTGCCACGCGAGATAAGTGAGTCCAAGTGTCATATGCTGACCATGCACCTTCTTGGCTCAACATTAATTATTAATTTTAATATTAATTAAAATTAAGCTAAAACGTATTATTTAAACACGATTTAATTAAAAAAACAAATTAAGTCATTATCAAGATGAACTCTCTTCCACGCATTCAAACCCATCATTATTCCTTGCACTTTCCAAACACCCCAAGCTTCATCCAGCAAAATGGTAGATTTTCCAGCACCTAAGCTTAATCGATTTCCTAACGTTAGACAAGCAGTTGAATGATCTCTCATCAATCACAAAATAAGCTCCTATAATACTACTATACACAATCTCAAATCAAATGAACAAGAATTTCTTTTCCAGCAAATGAATCAATCGATTTCTTTTTCCTCATCTGATCAATAAAGTCGAAGACACCATTAGTACCAAAACTCCACCTTAAAAATCGAACCTTTATCATCACATGCTTTGGCAAAGAAGAAAGTCTCTCGCATCTGTTGGCTTCACTTTAAACATCCAGATCTGAAAATGTTTCACCTTTGGCTTCACCCAAGAGGAAGTCTCCTGCAACTATTGAAGAAGATGATGGGGTTGTCCGGTTGGGATTGATGGTGGCATTGGGGGGGTCAAAGCTTGTACCTTTTTCCAGCAACAAGCTTGCACCTTTTTCCTCTGTGGTTGTTGCTCCACCTCTATTTGACGGTTATGCGTCTCGAGGGAGGGAGGGGGGAAAGGGAGAGCAGTGGCACCCGAAACCCCACCCATACAGCGGTGACGGGGGAGAACAAAGAGACCATGCATGGAGCGGCGGTGGCCGCGACTATAACATCCTAAATTTCAATTTAACAAACAGAATGTTAATTACAAAGGATTATTATCAATATTAGAATTTTGATATGATGAGTAATGGTTTAAAACTGACATAGAAAGTCAAACAAAAATTATGTAAATGTTTTGACTGTCAGAATAGGAATATAATAATATAGAAACCCTAATTGGAGCCAGAAAAGGGATTTGAGGATATCAATAGTGATTTCATATTATTTGAGAATTTTAAAAATTTATTTGAGAATTTTCTGAGAAACGGATAATAAATGATACCGTTTTGGTCACTGTAGTATGACTAGGATGAACTGCAAGTGGGTTTGAAGAACAGAAAAGTTCACACCCCTGGTGTGATATTGTTCACAGGCTGTGATCTTCTTTGTTTAAAAAAAGACACTGTTTTGAAAATACATGGACTAAAAGTGTAATTTAGATATTTAGAGGACTGAAAATATAATTTTTGAAAGTACAATCTAGGTATTTTAGGGATCAAAAATGTAATTTTGAAAAGTTGAGTGATTCCAATTGATTAAGAGGAAATAAAGGGTATTTTTATTAAAATAATTAACAAAGGAAATTTGAAAAAAGTTGTATAAATTATGACAAGAGGAGAATTTTAACAAGAGTGTTCATAAAGAGGCTAAAGTCCAAATGAATTAAGTTTTTCCTAAAATGAGATTCCTAAAGGTTTCCCAAATGATTTCTTAAAATTAAAAGTGTGGAAGTAAGTCTAGGGTTCCAAGAGAGATGGGCCTAAGATTCAAATTGTGAGTTCTTAAACGAGATGAAATGATATTAACATAAGACTAGTGACCCGAAAAGGGAGGGCTTAGCAGGTAAATCTTTGAGTTTTTGGTGACCATACCCTCAATGATGACCCAGGGTTAGGGATAGTGAGTGCTAAGTGCTGATGTGTGCTATGCATTCATGATAAAGCATGTGCACGGAAGTTGGGCTAAAGCCATTAGAGGGATATGCCATTGAGCTACAACCTAAGGGAATGGTTGTGATTAGATACGGTTGGGCTACAATTGCGTAATGGGGTCATTCGAGTTTCGAACTTCGACCAATGGCCAAGGTTTGAATCCTTGAGCAGGGAAAAATCGTATACCTGACTTGAATGAACCTAAATGACTGGTCTTTTTCAGGATGTGGTACTAGATATACGTAGTATTCTAGAATATTTGTTCTTTCTCTCCCTCAACGAAGACCCAGGGATGAGACGACCCCTAATGAAGATCCAGGGTTGGGGTAACTCTCAATGAAGACCCAGAGTCCTGAACGTTTATGTTATAGATGCTATGGCCATGTCACTCAAATGAAGAAGAGAAAAATCTCCATGGAGTAGTGGGCAGAGGGCTCGTGGCTGTGAGCCGAAAGTACAATGAATATTGAAATGCCATGCATATATATTAATTCTTATGATGCGTGTCTATGTGACTTATTCTGAATCTACTATATTATGCATGTGTGAGTGATTTCTGTTGTATGTGGTGATAATATGAATATGCATGAATATTTGTTGTGTACTACTTGTGTGACTGTGACGATATAACTGCGAATAAGATTTTCACCCTTGCAATATGTTGTTTTCCTTGTATGTAAATGTGTTTTCTTAAGTCGTTCAACCGGAGATTTGACTGAAGTTCAGAACGAGGGGATCAATAATGATGCTTCAACACGGAGGATGGACGTGCGTGTCTTAGTATACGGGTGGGGTTCTTCTCATTTGAGTTCTTATAAAATTTTCAGTGCTTGACCAGTGTAGGGAGTCTGTATTTAACTAGTTTGGGGGAAAATGACATTTTATTGTATTTGATATTATCATAATGATGAATGATTCATATTCTTTAAGTTGATTTCTCGGATTGATGTGTTGACATATTTTCATCTTTTAAAAAAATAAATTTATTTCTACGTTTGGGTGGGTTACTAAATGGAATGCCCTATGCGAAAGAGGGTGTTACAGCGACGTAGGAGAGGAAGAGCTGTGACAAAACGGCGGCAGGGGGCATAGGAAGTCACTGGGGTTTGCTACTGTTTTCTGGTCCATTTCGCCATGTCTTCTTTTTCTGGTGTTTTTTGTTTGTTGCTGCTCTAGTTCGTGTTTGTTGCTTCTTCTTTAGATTGGAAGCTTAAACCGATGATACTGTGGTGGGGAGATGGAGATCCGAGGAAGAGGGGTTGGGTGGTACTGGTTGAGAGAGGGAGAGGGGCCCTAAAAATTAAACCCTAATCCCTAATCCGAAATCCCAAATTATTAAAACATTTAATTGGTATGGGGTTTAATTAATTTTAATTGGGTTAATGTTAATTATGATGTTTAATATTTTGATGATATTGAGTCAGCGTTTTAGCCACATCACTAAATGATAGATGGCATCACTTATACAACATGGCAATGACAAATTACTCTTCGTCAGCCAGCTCAGCATTTTTGTTATGGTAGTTGACAGCGAGGACCAAAAAGAGACAGTCACGACATTGTAGGGACAAATAACTATTTTTTTTACAGCGACAAAAAGCAAAAATTGCTATATTTGTAGGGACAAAAAATCCTATTAAGCCAATTATTGGGTGTGTTTATGCCTTGTTTTTGAAGGAGGTGACGAAGGTGTGGTAGGAACTCAAGAGGCTAGGATCTTTACCCAATAGGCTAGGAGACAAGGTAAGGGGAAATTTCTTTTAGTAAGTTATCAGGGTTTCATAAATTCTACGTGTTATGTTTGCCTATGACTACCCAAAAAGCTTGAGAATCATACTTGAAAGAATGACTTGATCATTCCAAAAAGTTGTGATTTTTACCTATGACATGATTTTTGATGTGTTAAGGTTATATGCATGGAGAGATATAAGTTTATGTTTGGTGATGATTTTTCTTTGATTAGATATGTCATGAAAGAGATTGATGATAATTTTAGGAGTACTTGAGCCGTATACTTCGATGGTAGTATTTATTTCTTCATAATAGTGATTGTTGGGTGTGATCTGATAAATAACTTATTACGGATATTTTTGTCTCTATGAAGTTTGTCTTGTTGTTGTGTTTTATTTTTCTATGTTATTTATGCTTCTATGTTCTTTATATTAAGCTTGGGGTTGTAATATTTAAAAGTAGTTTTATTGCTTTGATATTATAATGTTTGATGATTGGAGAAATTGAGAGGAAATGATTAATTCAGATAATTGAACAAGTGACCCAAGCAATTCATGGAGTGCGATGTAGAGGACATGGAAATAAAGTGAAAGAGTTGATTTGAAAAGAAATAAAGTAGATGACAAAGTCCAAAGCTTTGTTTAGGGCTCTTAGTTCAATCTCTTTTTCAAGAAACATGACTCCAATGGACTTTTTGAATAAAGCTTTCAATAATGACTTTTCAAGTTAACATGTTAGAAAAGAGCTTTTGGTGAAAAAGTTAAGGAAGAGGGCTTGTGAAAAGTTTTATAATTAACCCAAAAGTTGATGTTTTTGTCTTTGTAACGTCTGTATTTTTGGATTTCTGTCTTTATTATATTTTAAATATGTAATATGCGATTTGTGTGTATTAAATATTTTTAGAAAAGCTAATCCCATAGATAAAGTCTTTTTGATTTTAGAAATCAGTAGTTTAAGTGTGAAGTTGATATTTGAACGGAATTCAGTTTGCGCTTAGACTATTGGAATAACTGCATTGTAAGACGAAAACCCTAAATTGGAGTCAGAAAAAGGATTTGAGGATATCAATAGTGATTTTACAATATTTTAAGATTTTATAAATTTATTTGGAAATTTTCTGAGTTACGGATAAAAAATAGTATCATTTTGGTCCCTATAGTATGAATTGGCTAAACTGCGAGTGGGTTTGAAGACTAGAATAAGTTAGAAAAATATTTTGATGAACCAAATAGTATTTTTACATTATTTAGGAATTACAGGAATTTCTTTGAAATTTTTCAGAAAAGTTGACTATTTTGACCGAAGGTGTGTAATGTGTAAAATTAGCAGTATCGAAAAAACTGGTAAAGTCCTAGAAATAAAGTTAGGGAGTAATAGGGGATTTACTAGTAGAGGAATAATGATATAGGAGTAGTGATGTCATGAGAAAAATAGTAATGATTACTTTTTCAGTGAAAAGACCGTTTTGCCCCTAAGCCAGATATTTAATTACCAAGCCATAAAGCAGGCCATCCCAGTGCCGTTTTGGCTCATCAATTTCGTGGCCTTGGCTGACCCATATGAGGCATGGAAGTCATGCACTCAAACAAGCCATATGTGTATAGTTTTAACCATTAGGAATTAAAGTTACAACACTTAGTTACTTTTAACCTAACTTGAACCATGATAAATATTTTGAGCTTATCTCCTCCCCTCTCTTCAGCCCAAAACCGCCCTTCCTAGAGGCCAAGAAGGGGACTAGGTTCATTCAAAAAGGATGAGTCATGGAAAGGGACCAATAACATAATTTCTTGATTTAATTAATTTCCTAATTTTAATTAAGTGTAATGATGAGTTTTGCTTCAAGCTTATCCAAGACTCCCTTGGGGGAGGGCTTGGCTGTGTAAGAAGAGGGAAGGGGAGAGATTTTACTTCATTCATTCAAGTGGTTTCTCTTTCTAAAAATCATCTCTTCCATTTTCTCTCACTTTGCTCTCAAAATCTTCAAGTGTTCTTCCATTTTCTTAAGCTTTTGGTCTTTGATCTTCAAGCAACCAAGGTTGATTTCCTTTTCTAATTCATAAAACCTTTCTTTCTTTTCATTATCTTCAAGTTCATATGACTAAAAGTGTGTTTCTTCAATTTTGTCTTGAAGGAACTCTTGCTTGTAAAGGTAAAGAGATTCTTGAACCAAGTTCTTGTTTTTCTTCTCCTTGATTTATAAGTAACAAGGGTTTGAAGAATAATCTTTCATCTCTAGTTCTTCTTTATTCTTGAAGGTTGGTTCATGAAATAGAAAGAATCTTATTCTTGTATTTTTTGGTATGTGATGTTTTTTTTCAAGGTGGTGATCAAGGAGTGAAAAGAAACCAAGAGGTTGAAGTTCTTTTCCAAGGAGAAAGGAGAAAAGGTAAGGGAAAATTTCTCTTAGTGAGTTACTAGGATTTCATGAATTCTATGTGCTTTGTTTGCTTATGATTACTCAAAAAGCTCGAGAATCATATTTGAAAGAATGACTTGATCATTCCAGAAAGTTATGATTTTGCTAAAGTTGTGATTTTTACTAAAGTGATGATCTTTACTAAAAGTGATGATTTTTAGTAAAGTGATAAATTTTTTTAGAAAAGTGATGATTTTTACTGAAGTGATGATTTATGTTCTATGTGATGTTTTGATTGGATGAGAATATAAGCATGTGAGATACGTATTTATGCATGAAAGTGATTTTTTTTATTGATTAGACATGCCATGAAAAGTGTTTGATGGTGACTTTTTGAAGAGTTTGAACTATATGCCTTGATGTGAAAATAATAATCACTTGATGATGATGTTTATATGCTTATTGTAACACCATTTCTCCAAAAAAGACATTACACCATAGTAATCAAGAATTTTGAAATAATTTAGAAAATATTTAATGTAAATTTAGTATTCTTTCTCAGAAAATGTGGACAAAATTTTTTGTTTTTCAAATAATGATAAGGATGGAGAATATATCTCTCCAATTCCTTTCGAAAGGTTTTAAATGTGGAAACATAAAACAACACCCTTTTTGAAAGTAATCTCATCTTATATATATATATATATATATATATATATAACCATCATAGTCTACAAAATGAGCTTGCATCAATACAAACTATAGTTTTTAAAAGAATCTCTTGTACATTAGTAGTGCTGAAACTAAGAAAAGCGATAAGTGGTAATGCTACTATGTAATATATGAGCCAGATCAATCCCAAACTAACTACCCAACGTAACCGTCTTTAACTCAAGGTGTAACAACAACAACAACCTGTTGGAACCAAATTGGTTAAAAGTGTTTTTAATACAAAACTCCCTAAGTGATTTTATGGTTTTGATGATAACAAAATGTATTAAGGTTTTTACAAAGGATAAACAAAATATGTATTAAGCTTGTACAATGTATAACAATGCTGCCTAACTAAGCTTATTGCAGTCTGCGTCCAATCAGTTCTTCATGACATTGGCTGGCATTCAAAGTGAGCCTTGCGTCCAATGTTGGCACTGAAACATAAATACCAAGAGTTCTGCGTCCAGTGATTTTGGCAGAAGGAAGTTACTGATATAAGAGGCAAAGCAGTTCTGCGTCCAATAACAAGTAATGTTGTGCGTCCAATGCTTCAGCACAGTTCGTCCAATGAACAGTGCGTCCAATGATGAGCACAAAGGCAAGCAATGTTGTGCGTCCAATAATTCAGTACAAGGCACAAGGACAATCTCATACGTCCAATGATTCATGAGAAGGCATTGAAGACTTAAATCCAATATTCAAGAAAAATCATAAGTCCAATGATTTATAAGGAAGCAGAATCGCAGAAGTACAAGTAATCAAGTCATGGAGACTTTCTACTCTCTGCGTCCAATGATTTCCAAAGAAGCAGAACCAGTGAGAATGCGTCCAATGATACTGATACTTGACCTCAGATAAGAATTGTTCAATGGACTCTGAGAGCTATGCGTCCAATAATCATTATGAGACCATGCGTCCAATGATTCTATGCGTCCAATAAACAGTATAAGGCAATACTGCTCTGCGTCCAATGCAACACGCAGTCTGAGAGCTTTGCGTCCAATAACCAGTAGGAGACAATGCACTATTCTGCGTCCGATAATGAAGAAGGAAATTAACAAAGTGTTCCACAAGCAATGAAACAGAATGGAACAAGTTCATTATCAACTGTTCTGCGTCCGATAAATGAGAAGAACAAGAACAAAGTGTTACACGATGAATGAAGCACAGTAGGACAAGTTCTCAGTCTACTATTCATCGTCCAATGAAGCAGATTGACAAAGGTACATCAAAACAACTGTTCTGCGTCCAATGAAGCAGAAAAACAAATGTACAACAATCAACTCTGCGTCCAATGGAACAGAAAGGCAATGGCAAAAGTCCAATTATCAGCATAAGGCAATAAGTCCAATACTGCCTTGCGTCCAATGGAATGAAATGGTAAGCATGGTATGCGTCCAATGATTGAATGAATATCATAGGCAAATGGTAAGTACAAGGTATGCGTCCATTTGCTAGAAGGACTGAAAGTCCAATGATTTCTAAATGCTGTGTCCAATGTTTCATATATTCTGCGCCCAATACACAATACGCAGAATCTATTACTTGCTATTTATTGCTCATGCATTTAATATGAAACATATTTATTGAGCAAATGATTTGAAATAAATAGCTGTATGCAATGCTTTTCTGAACAACCTTGTCAGCGTTTTTGAACGTACTTTTGAAAAGCATAAAGCACTGTGGAAAGTGTACTAAGAGAGAGAATGTACTCTTAGATCTCTGAACACATCTTTCTGCTTTACACAGTGTATTCTCTCTGTCTCAATAAGATATTACTATTAACCACTGTACAATTGAGACTTTGAGTACAGATTGCTTCTTATTAAGGAGAAAGAACCACAGACATGCTTACTGAAGTAGATCTCCTCAGAGCAACGGGAAAATAGCATTTAATGCTATTAGAGAACGGTAATATTTATGAAGGCTGAAGCTGTGCTTTTCGAAGAACAAGTCTGAAGCTTCACAACACATATAAATACCGTGATACAAGAAGAAGAAGACAGAGACAATGAGAACGAACTTCAACAATAGAAGAGACTGAACTGCTGTGCAAATACTCTGTATAGAAAGTCTTGTATATTTGTCTTTCTTCTTGTAAATAGAGAGTTTGCTTAACTCTCGAAGTGCTTTAGATTTCATATTCTCACTTGTGTGAGTTAGATAACACTTGATATCAAAACAGTCTGCTGAGTTGTTTGAGCCTGGAGAGGCTTGACTGTAAAAGAATACTTGATTTAGCCTGAAGAGGCTGCGTCCAAAGAATACTTGTGTTTAGCCTGAAGAGGCTGCGTCCAAAGAATACTTGTTTTAGCCTGAAGAGGCTGCGTCCAAAGAATACTTGGGTTTTAGCCTGGAGAGGCTGTGTGCAAAGAATACTTGAGTTTTAGCCTGGAGAGGCTGCGTCCAAAGAATACTTGGGATTTAGCCTGGAGAGGCTGTGTGCAAAGAATACTTGGGATTTAGCCTGGAGAGGCTATGTGCAAAGAATACTTGGGTTTTAGCCTGGAGAGGCTGTGTGCAAAGAATACTTGAGTTTTAGCCTGGAGAGGCTGCGTCCAAAGAATACTTGGGATTTAGCCTGGAGAGACTGTGTGCAAAGAATACTTGGGATTTAGCCTGGAGAGGCTATGTGCAAAGAATACTTGTACCTATCTGGATTGATAGTGAAATCTCTCTAGTTTGAGGGGACTGGACGTAGCTCTTAGGAAAGGGTGAACCAGTATAAACACTTGTGTTATTTCTTCTTTCCCTTAACTCCTTTTATATCTGTGTTTATTACTAACAAAGGGGATTGAAATTGAGTTTATTCAAACAAGTTTTTCAAACTAAAAGGGAAGCACTCTGTTCGTCCAATATTTCTACAATCTGTGCGTCCAGTGTTTTTAAACGTTTCAGCGTCCAATCTTTAGAAAACCTGTGCGTCCAGTTTTTATAAAGACTCTGTGCGTCCAGTGTTTTATAACTATTGTGCGTCCAATATTTCAGAAAACGCTGTGCGTCCAATATTTGAATTAAGCTGTGCGTCCAACGTTTTTAACAGCCAGCGTCCATATTTGCGAAAAGTTTTAAAAGCTTAGAAACACAATTCAACCCCCCTTTCTTGTGTTTCATCTTGTTACCTACACAACCTTCTAACCCTAAGGCGAGATTTACTCCTCTGAGCAGTCTTCCTACGCCTCTCATCCTTCCTTGTGTTACTGTCTTCTTTCCTGACGATCTCTCTCATCTGCTCTAGGGGTAGCTTTTACGTCTAGGACTAATCGGTCTCTCTACTCTACAGTTGGGTCTATTAACCCTGCCTGCAGTGGTAAGCACATACCCAAAATATGTACCCCACTATGTCTCTGGGTTTATCTTCCACCCCACCCTTTCAACCTCAAGGGGTTGAATTCTAAGTTACCGGATCAGAACCGACCCACTCCTCAAGTAAACCATCTACTTAACATGCATCAAACACAAACAAGGAAAACACGCAAGGGTGAAAATCTTATAAACAAGTTATATCATAAGAGAATACATAAAGTGAACAACCAACACTGATCATGCATCAAAACACATAGAGAAGACATTCAACACAGATTATACTTGAAGAAAATACATCAAGACAACAACTAGTACAAATTATGCATTATATACAGTTAGTCTTTATCACATGTATCAACACCCAAAATACATCAATGCATGCCACTTCTATATTGTAAACCACACCGGTGTTGTAATACCCTGACTAAGCCAGGACACTACTAGCAAACAAATACACATATAAAATAGAAAATAAATAAGGAAATACAACATATAAAGGAAATTAAAAAACACAAGACTACAGTTTTTAAAATAAAAGAAAACTAAGACTCTGATCCAGCTCTTGACTCGACTGATAAGCAACCTCAAGATTACTTCTCAGCTCTCGCAGTGCACCTGCTATCTAAAAAAACATAAAAGAAACTAATGAGATTTGAAAATATCAGTGAGTCCCAACAACTTCCAAGACTCAATGATAGGGAATTATGGTTACCCTATCACTTCATAGTCCAAACTTTCACATCAACATATTATCATATTAAACTTGTAACATCCGTATTTTTAGGATATTAATTAGAATTTCTGTTTTATATGAAATACTAGGATCTAAATGCTAAAAAAATTAATTTGGTCATATAATAATAAGTATAAGACACTTATGAAATTATTTTATTAAAACAGTAACTTTTCCTTACTGTTTGAGATCCGTATTTTTTTCGTTATTGACGGAAAAAGGGTTTTAATAACACAAGTGTGTTAAACCAACCTTTTCAAACAAACTTCCTTCACAAAAGTTGGTTCTTTTAATATTTGTAATTTTCTAAAAATTTCTTAGAATTTTTGGAAAACTTTGGAAATTACTGTTTTGACCCTGTTATTTGTGAAAAGCGTAAAACCCTGATTCAGAGACCGATTTGAGGTCAGAAAAAGATTTTGAGTAGCTGAATCATGTTTTTATACTTTTTAGGATTTTTGAAAATTATTTCGTAATTTTCTGAAAAATAGGTCAAAATGCTACTTTTTCGACGCTTATAAAATACGGAAAGCGGAGGTTTCTGGTCCAAAATCGATTTATATCAAATAATGAGGGCTCAAAATCAAATTTTAAGAGAGACCATTAGTAATTAAATTCAATTTGCAAATTTTCTGGGATTTTTCTGGAATTTTCTGAAAAAGTGCTGTTTTTCACTAACAGCACGTCCATTTTCTGCTGTTTTTACAAACTGCAAGACTTATTCTTACCATAAAATTCCCAAAACTCTTCCATAAAGTTCTTACATGTCATTTTTGAGATTCCTCATTTATTCTTACTTTTTAAAATTGTTTTTGAGTGTTAGATTAGTAAACAAACTATTTTAACCCTTAATTGCGGAATAAGCCGAATTGAGGCGAATAGAGGTATAGTGGCCATGATATGGAAACTTAGGAACTTTGAGGGGTTTGAATACAATTCTAAGAAGTATGGGAGAGTGGGGAACATCATGATTACCTTGAATAGTAAGGTGGGCAAGTAAAAAGACCATTTTGCCCTTAGTTCCCACTTAAAACTACATAAACATGTAACTTTTGACCAAGCAATCCAATGGCCTTCCTTCCTCCTCCATTTGGTCGACATCATCATCAATTTAGGGGCCTTGGATCAGATTTCCCACCTTAGTCATCAATCCTTGTGAAATGGTTTAAGCCAATTAGGAAAAAGATTGATTAAACCTAATTAATAAATAAGCATTTATGTGGTCATTGCTTACCACATACATTATTTTTATTCCTTCCTTGTCCCCATTCCTTGGCTGCCCCCTCACCTATAAATAGACCCCTTGGCTTCATAAATTTTCACATCCAAGAAGCCAAGGGGGAGCACTTGAAGACAAACACAAAATTCTCTCTCTTTTCTCTCTAGTTTTCTTAAATTTCTCTTGTGTTATTACTTTGTTCTTCATCAAGTTTTGGCCAAGGTAAGGGGTTAATTTTGCAATTTAATTTGTGAAGTATGAGTTTTGATTCTTGTTTGTGTTAGGATTGTATGCTTTAGGTGTTTTTACTATTAAGCCTTAGATAAATGATTTTATAGCCATTAAATAATTATTTTGTGCTAAATATTAATAGTAGAGTTATAATGCTCAAATTTTCTCAAGATTTTCGAGATTATGCAAAAATCATTTTTGAACTTTTGTAAACATACCGTTATAATGGCGAAATTTATACTACCGCAAATATAATTTTACCATGAAGAGAATACAATTAATTATTTTATGAAAACCCTGGTATTGTTTATCATTGATATACAAGGTCATGGTTAAGATAAATGGTTTATCAGTATGGATCTGTCTAGAAAGGAAGTAAGACCTTTGAAGGGGCTAAAACAATCCGTCTCACTCCATATATACGTGACTAAGACAATTGGGGAATATAATGGTAATGGATTCTCGATGAACTCTACTGTTATATATTTTTGGTTCAATATTCTCTATGTTTTCAACAGTGGAAATTTGTGAAAATAAGCTTTCAATGGGTTTTTTCTGAAAATAAACTGGTGTTCAAGTATTTTCGAAATATTTCTATTTTGACCCTTTTCAATAAGTTAAATACATTTTGGTACTGTTATATACCATGTATTTTTTAGAAACTTGAATATAAACAATGTACGAGTTGTCTGGAATAAATGGTTCTATGTCTGTCTGAGTGGTAAGATTCTTTGTTTTTCCTGAGATGTGTGTTTTGGAATTCCTATCTGTTAAGTGTGGCTTGTGTGTTCTGGTGATTCTATGTGGTTTGAGATAAGCGGTTTTGAGTGGTTGGAAGTGAAAGAGATATGCCTAGTGAAATACGATGTTCCCACACGATATTCCTACTTGATGTTCCCACATGATGTTCCTACTCGATGTTCCTACTTGATATTCCCAAATGCTTTTTTGAAAGCAATGTTCCCACGGATGTTCCCAAATGTGTTGTGTTGAGTGAAATTCTTATTGCACTGATTATCTGATATATTGTTATACTGGTTATTTTAGTATGATTCCTTTGTGATTGTGCTGTGTGTTGTTGTGGGCCGTACTTTTCTTATTAAGTTGTTTAGAGTTTCACCCTTGCCTGCTTTGTTGTGTTGATTCATGACGGAGTAGATGTTTGACCCAAGAAGGGGGTTAGCTCTTAGGAGAGAAGCTGAAGGATGCTGCTGAGTAGATGATATGGATTTCAAGAAGATTAGATGGTTACTGTGTTATTTGGGTAGGGGTTTAGAAACCAGACTGGCTCAGATGTTCACTGTCTTACTTTAAATTCTTCCCTGTACAAACTCTGATGATTTTATATATATATGAGACGAGATCTTTTTCGCATAGTATTGCGTTATGCTTCCACACTTAAACTATTTTGAAAAGAATTAACACATATTTCTCCATCATTCTCTGTGTTAAAGGAAGAAAAATTTTACTCACGTTTTCGGAGAAGGAATGTTGAGTTTTCACTAAATATTTTCTAAGTTATTTCAAAATTCATTGGTAACTATGGTGTAATATCCTTTTTGGAGAAAGGGTGTTGCATTTTGTGATATCAAAGCCTGCTCGAGTCTTTTGGGTACTGTTGGGTATAGCTTTACTATGTTTTCATTGTGTGAACTCTGACGAGTTGTTTGTGCTGTGAGATATTGTGTGAATTTTATGTGAATCTTGATTCTTGATTTGTATGCGTAGTTTATATTATCCTGGGAAAATCTGGTTTTAAGGTTGTGCTGGTATGGGACGGTACAACTGAGAAATCCACAACTGTGCTGGTATGGGACGGTACAGTTGAGGCCAATTTACTTCTTTTTGCGTCTATTTTAAAAGGGTACAAGAACCAAATCAAATGCACCACCACGCAGAGAGATTGAAGCATTTTATTAGACACTGTCCGAATGCAAACTAGTCCAAAACAGCATCAGAAAAATATTTACCAATCTGAACTTATATCATTTATAATTCTTCCTAAACATAGCCATTTCAGATGCTTCCAAAAGCAAAGTTGTAGCATTTTATCTCTAGTTTCATATGGCACAGAAAACACAAGAATAAAGTAAGTACATTTTCTATTATGCACAGTTTATCAGGCTATGCTCATATCAGGATTTCAGTAAGTCCTGTCAGGATTTTAACAACTCAGCTGCATTTTCCAGTAATGATTCCTAACTCAGTTCTTATCCAAATCTAGTCAAACCAAAGCCTAACATGAATAGATTTATGTCTAGTTATATATGAGACAGAGATAAAGTAAATTGGACTCCTAGGAAGAGAGAATCAAACAGATCAATACACACTGCCAGAATCACAAAAATGCAAAATAGCAACAGAGAAATTTTATAAAACTGAAACTTGTAAAATAAATTACTCTACTTATACACCTCCAAATCAGGTTATTCCAGTGCCTAAATTTCTTAATTTTATGTCTAGTTTCATATTTGACAAGAATCAGGTCGATTGGACAACTAAGGAGGGAGTTACAGCCGTTTAATTACGTGCTACCCGAATGCCAATTTTCACAGAATAGCATCTGTGGTCATATTCTAACCTGAAACTTGTAACGTTAATATCTCCATCTAGGCTACTCTAAAATCATTGAAACAAAAGCTCAAATCAAAAAAAATTTAGTCTACTTTAACATGAAACAAATTGAATCAAATTTGGATAACCACACAAAGAGTTACAAGCAATTCTTTGGACACTGTCAAAATACGAAAATCAGAGGACAACATCATCACTCACTTTCCTTCTTTCCCAAAATAAGCACTTCCCAAAAGGCCAAAACATGAATTTGAATCCAATTTATAAAATCGCAATGTAAATAACAACCATTCAAAACCCTAACCTACACATACAAACTCAAAATCAACACCAATAAACACTCACCCATTTCAAACACTCAGCACAACAAAACAGCAATCACTCAACATGGATCTTCAAATTTCAACTTGAAATTCAGACTTTTAACAAAGAAAGAGAAGAATAGAAGAAGAGATTAAGAAGAATAGAGGAAGGAACTCACCCAAAAGCTCAAGAATACTAGAGCCCTAACTCACTTCTTCTTCCTTCCTTCTTCTTCCTCTTCCCCCCTTCTTCTTCTTCTTCTTCTCCCTCTCACGGTCCCTTTCTCTCGTCCTCTTCTATTTTTTTTCTCTTTTCCTCTCTTCTCTCGGTCTCCCTTTCTCCTTCTATCTTCTCTTGTTTTTTTTTCTTTTAAGAAAATAACATGTGTGTGTGTGTGTGTTGGGGTTTAGGGTAGGTGCAATTGGTAAAATGAAAGTGAGATGAGAATGTGTGTGAGTGTGTAATTAGGGGATTTTAATGAAATTTGAGTAAGTGGGTATGTGGTGCTCACACACACTCCTTCAATACTACTTTAGTGACTACTTTTTCTTCCTTAATCCCACTTAACATAATAAATCATACTATAGTTAAACATCCACATAGAGTATAATAAACAAAATACAAATGAGTATCTATAACTTAACTAATTCACCAAGTATTAAAACGCAAGGTTCTAACTTTAGAATATTAAAACTACATAAATAATAACTTAATATTTATAAATCAAGCTTCTAATATTGGGGATATTACAGGTGTAATGCTCTAAGGAGACTTTTCCTTTCTCAACTCCTTTGAGCGATTGGCTATAGTAATACCTAACACAATAAACCAATTTGCTCATCTGTTTCATGAGCTTGGAAACCAATCTGAACCACTGATTCATGGCCTTGGTTTTATAATTATTCAGCAGAACTACATTTAAAATTATAATTACCATGTTATGAAATAGGTTAGACAGTCAGATTTATCCAAGTTGGGTATACGACTTGTCTCGGCTTGGGGGCATGACCACAACCCGGCCATTGAGACTTTTGAAACCTGGATAATCTCAATAGGCAATTGTAGCCCAACTGTACACTATTCTTCATCCCTTTCTCTAGGTGGTATACTCGTAAAAACCTTTATGCAATGACAATTCATTTTGCATATAAAATCACTTTGGTTTCTATTGTAAAACTTTCTCTTGTTTTACTGTATTACCTTTTGTAATACAAAATCTCGTAAAATACTTTTATTCTTTTCATACAGAATAAATTCTTGTACGTATTATCTCTGTTACTGCTTTTTACTCGACAAGTGATTTTTCTCAGATTTAAAATAATTTGACGACAGAATAGTCGCATGCGCGGCAGAGCCGACTGCGGTGACCAAACCATAACCGCTTAAAAGTGATAATATTATAACTTAAGCCCATTTTCTTAAAAAGCCCTTTGGAAGCTAGTACCCTAAATAATTTTCGCCACGTATATACAAACTGCCTAAGTCAGGAAAAATAGCTCATCAATAAGGTTCCTAGGAAAGATCTAGAGGTGAGCCGCAACTGCTAAGAGACCCGTCTTTCCGAGCCAGAACATTACCAATGAACTATTCGACCCAACCATCTTTCTGTATATCTATGATAAAAATTGAAGGATTTTGGTATAGAAAATAACATTACAGAAATTGTTAACGTATTAATTACTTTTTCTCATGTAATAATGTCCAAGAGAGATACGTCCCCTGAGCCAGGTTGGATAGTACACTATAGATGCACTCTCATATTCAACCAACCGACGTATTCCCAAGTTGGCAAAAGAACTACAGAGGGTTAATTTTACAAATTCTAAAATTCGATCATTTTGATATTGATTACGGAGGCATAGCCCAAGCTTTAGTATTTAAAATTTTGCCATTATAACGGTATAATTATTAAATCTCAAAACCAATTTTGCCATCATAACATTACTATCACTAAAACTCATAAATAATTTGGCCATTGTAACATTACTAATAATAAAGCTCATAAACAATTAAATAAGAAATCTTATAATCTAAATAACAAAGCTATACCATATAAATCACCAAAGTGAATAACAAACAAAGATCAAACTTATGAAATCTCTAATAACTTCGCAGAATTTTCCCCTTACCTATGAACTTTGAAGAACATTAAGCTTTATGAAGAAAAAACTGAAGAACTTTGCTTAAAGAAAAGCAAGGAAAACTAGAGAAAACTAATAAAGAGGGAGAAAGAGATTTCTTTGGAATTGCATCAAAGAAATGGGGTGAAGATTTATGAAGCACCCTCACCCCTATTTATAGCATAATGGGGCGGCCAAGGGAGGGCAAGGGGTGGTCATTTTAAAATTTTGCTAAGTCATGGCATATGTCATAAAAGGCTAATTAGGAAAAATAGGAAAATCAAGCTATTTTGTGATTGGTTCAAAGGTGAGGACTCAAAATGAAATGCCTCTCCTCCTTGCTCAAGGAGGTCGGCCAAGGGGCTTGAAGAGGGAGGAGAGTGAATTGACAATTTTGCCCTTGATCGTTTAAGTGAAAAAGAATGAAAAAATAAGGGTAAAATAGTCTTTTCATAAATAAAAGTTTCACAAAATTAATTTAAAATGTGAGAACCAATTGCTTGAAAATGCCATGTTTGGCTTAAATAGCTTCATGGTATCATTTTTGGAATTTAGTGATAGTGCAATCTTTTCGGTTTCTACGTTTTATAGGTATAACTTCGAAAATAGAGCAGAAAATGATATTTTCAAAACATCCACAGAAATAGTTTCTAAAATCCCCAAATAAAAAATTAAAAATAAAATATAAATTGTTGTGGACTTGTGTCACGAAATTTTGCACTGCGAAATAAGATTTTTGCGCTATTTGCTCCCGTTAAGCATATTTTTTGGTAAATTTTGAAAGTTTTCCAAAAAATTCAAAAAATAACATATATTAAAAGAAACAAATTTTGTGAAGGATTATAATTTTATGGGTTGGTTTTGGCATGTTCATGCTATTTAAAACATATACCGTTAATTACGACATACACCATTTTCTGTTTAAAACTCATCGTCAAACGAAAACTATCCATTTCAATATAGAAAATGAATATGTAAACTAAAACCCATTTTCTAAGATTAAAATAAATCAATAAACACATATATCATATAACATTCAATTAAAACAGAATAAAGACGAAAATAATACAGACGAAAGTTATATAAGGCTTTAAACTGGTTTTTCGTTTGAATACCAACACCAAAAGAAACTTCTAATTTCTATACTTAGATAAAACTATATTTTTCCCTTTAGTTCTCATCTTCATCATTTTCTAGTCTCCGGGTATTTATCCGTTTTTCAATTAACGCATTACGCAATTCATCTTAGAGGGACTAAAACGGTAATATTCCTTATGCTCTTCTCTAAAATTCCAAACATAGTTTCTAAAATCCTCATATAATATCAAGCCACTATTTCAATCCTCAAATACCTCTTCTAATCTGATTTTGAAATTTTCATATCGTTATAAACTTGTTTTGACAGTCAAAGACGTCCACAAAATACCGTTTTGACTTCTACGTTAGTTCTAAACTATTACTCATCATCCGAAAATATTAAGGATAATTCTAATCCTACAAAATTAATACTCTGTCTCATAGAATAAAAATTTGGGATGTTACATTTATAACTTTTGTCATTATGTTTGATGCTGATATTGTTCTATGATTTGTCTATATTTTATACTTGATGTCATTTTTGGGCTTGTGATACTTGTCTTGTTGCTATTCTTAACTTTCCTATCTACCCTATATTAAACTTGGGATTGAAATATTTAAAGTAGCTTTATTGCTTAGATATTATCATGATGTTGTGATTGATGATTGGAGATTGAGAAAATTAGAATGAATTAATTCATGATAATTTAACAAATGACCCAAGCTTTTTGGAGCATGATGTAGAGGACATGGAAATAAAGTGAAAGAAATGATTGGTGGTAAATTAATTAGTTAACTAAGTCCAAAGCTTTGTTAGGATCATTAATCAAATGAGTTTTCAAGAAAATAAGTCTCCAATGGACTTTTGAACAAAGCTTTAAATAATGACATTTCAAGTTAAAAATGAACTTTTGGCATAAAGATATGGGAAAAGACATAAAGGCTATAGTTAGAAATGAGAGCTTTTGAGTTTTCAAAATTATCACAAACACTGTGCTTTTATCTTAATTATTTCAATTTAAAAGATTTGGAATTTTTAAAGTTAAAATGAAGTTTTTAATTTTAGGGATTTTCGAACAAAACAGACCATTTCACACCTCTGGTGTGGTTTCCTAAGAAAGGCTGTGAAAAATCAAGATATATTTTGGAAGTGAACCGGTAAATACGAAATAACATGGTTTTGTGAAACTGAGATATATTTTGGTTGAGATAACCAATGAGAAGAGAATTTATAAAATGACCAAGAGATAAGGACATGTGGTGATTGTTACAAGTGGTAACATAGAGAAGTAATTGTGATGTTATTGTGTATGCAAAATACTCTATGTCATTTGCATAAAGAGAGTTGACAAGTGGCCATGAGATGAGCTTACAACCCAGGATTGTTATGGTTGAGAATAGTATATAGTTGGGCCACAGATGCCTATTGGGATTATCCAGGTTTCAAAAATTTCAATGGCCAGTGTAGGTGATAACCCTTGTGCCGAGGTAAGTCGAAAATCTCACTTAGCATTTAGATCAGAAATTTTCATATAAAATGGAATTTAAATGGTAACTCAGAAAAATAGATGTTACAATTCTCTCTCTCTAAAAAGAATTTCGAGTCGTCCTCGAAATTCATGGATACACTTAGCGATTTAACTTATCAGTTAATACCAAATACTATTGTTATCTCACTGCCACCAGCAAGCCAATGAGTTGATCAGACTCACACCTTGACCTTAAGTAGCAAGAAAGCAATAATAAGTTTATGACTAATAATATCATCCCCCAAAACACATTCAGGTAACCAAGTTTCTAAGTATAACAGAGAATATCATCCCCTCTAAAAAGAATTTCGTCCTCAAAATTCGGGGATACACTTAGGGATTTAACTTATCAGTTCATACCAAATACTATTGTTATCTCACTGCTACCAACAAACCAATGAGTTGATCCGACTCACACCTTAACCTTAAGTAGCAAGAAAGCAATAATAAGTTAATGACTAATAATATCATCCCCCCAAAACACATTCAGGTAACCAAGTTTCTAAGTATAATAGAGAATTTGCAAGCACATATACACAATCAACATAATATCAATGAAACCAAATACTTCACATATTTATATAACAACAATAAGTACATGCATTCCTAATAGGCTCTAAACCTATAGGACATTTCCAAAAGAGTACATACTAACTTAGAGTCTTATATTTCAAATCTATAGATACTAAAGTATATATGCAACTTAGCAAAACAACATTGCTGCCTTCAACCCTTGCGGCATATCCTAAGACCCTTACTACTTTGGTACATTATTACCATGTGAAGAAATGGTAGCACCTGATATGGTGTAAATCTTTCCTTTTGGCCTATTCTTATTTAGAATGTCAGCAATAGGTTCCTTATGCTTTGACTGACAGTCTTTAGCAACATGTCCCATCTTACCACATTAGAAATAGGTAATCGCTTTCTCTCGACAAGTGTCAGATAAGTGACCCTGTGTTCCCACACCATAACACTTCTGAATAGTACCCTGACCATTCAAATTAAATCCCCCCTGACCACTAAAAGTAGGTGCAGTGTTCTAGTAAAATTGTTGGTTTCCTGGTGGCCTGTGGTAAGGTTTCCTCTGATCCTGGTTGCTTCTTCCCCTATCGGACCTAGATGGTCCAAAGTCTTTGTTCACTACTTCTTTTCCCCTCTTAGTTTCCTCTATCATAGAGCAACGCTCTATTATCTCACCGAACTCTTCCATCTTCAAAAGTGTCATTGCCTCCCTCAGATCATACTTTAGTCCCTCTTGGAACTTCTTACACTTCCATGCTGAATCAGGATACAACTGGAAGTACTGGGAAAACTTGGAGAGTCACTGAAACTTAGCTGTATATTTTCCAACAGACATCTCTCCCTACTTTAGGCTTAAAAACTCCATCTCCTTGTTATGACGGACGTTCTGAGGAAAATACTTAGTTAGGAAACATTCCTGGAAAAGAGCCCAAGTAATGACTATTTCTCCGGCCTCCAATATCTGACGTACCCCACACCACCAAAACTCAGCATCTCCTACCAACATGTATATAGCGAATATCACCTTCTGTTCCTCTGTACACACCATAGCCACAAAGATCTTCTCTAATTCTTGAATCCACAGTTCCGCCCCTCTGGATTATAACCCTCTTTGAATTGAGTTGGTTTAGCACGACGGAAGTCTGCCAAACCCTACCCATTTCCTTCTTTTTTTCCTACGGCAGTTGCCATCTCTCGGATAGCATTTGCCATGTCCGCATTATCTATATTTCCTCTTCCAGACATGTTTTCCTATAAGGCAACTACCCAAGTAAAACCAAGTTAGAACCCATTCAAGAAGTCCCCAAAATCAACCATTAATATACCAGGATTTCACACAGCAATTAATCACACAAATTCACTTAAGTCTATATTATGAAATCACCTGGCTACTTTTAGATTTACGACTTTATCCCTACAAACCAACACAAATTCTAACCACATGTTTTGTCCTTACTTACATGCTTTTCAGAAGGTCATCCTTTCCTATACAGTCCCATACATGTACAGTATCGTTGGCATAGGTAGTTTTGATTAATCCTATTAAGTTCCACGCAACAGTACTGTCCCATTCCAGTATATTTACAGATTTCTCAACTGTATCGTCCTATTCCAATACAACTTTGACACTAGATTTTTCCAGAACAATATAAACCAAACAAACAATCAAGATTCACAAAATTTCACGCAGCACAAATAACTCATCAGAGTTCAGACAATGAAAACACAACAAACCTATACCCAACAGCAACCAAAAGACTCAAACCAGGCTCTGATACCACAAAATGTAACACCCTTTCTCCAAAAAGGATATTACACCGTAATAACCTTGAATTTCAAATAACATAGAAAATATTTGGTGAAAGTTGAAAATCCTTCTTCTAAAATGTGGAAATTTTTTTTCGCCTTTTAAAGAAGATGAGAAGGATGAGGAATATGTCTTAATTCTTTCAAAAGGTTTTAAGTGCGGAAGCATAAAACAATACTTTTATGAATGTAATCCCGTCTCATATAATTATTAGAGTTGTTACAAGGAAAGGTACAAAAAATAATATAGAAAAAGACTCAAACCAGGCTCTGATACCACAAAATGTAACACCCTTTCTCCAAAAAGGATATTACACCGTGATAACCTTGAATTTCAAATAACATAGAAAATATTTGGTGAAAGTTGAAAATCCTTCTTCTAAAATGTGGAAATTTTTTTTCGCCTTTTAAAGAAGATGAGAAGGATGAGGAATATGTCTTAATTCTTTCAAAAGGTTTTAAGTGCGGAAGCATAAAACAATACTTTTATGAATGTAATCCCGTCTCATATAATTATTAGAGTTGTTACAAGGAAAGGTACAAAAAATAATATAGTGAGCATTTGAGTCAGTCTGGTCTCTAAACCTCTACCCAAAACAATACAGTAACCATCTATTCTTCATGGAATCTCTATCCACCTATACAGCAACATCCTTCAGATCCTCTTCTAAGAGCTAACCCATTTCTTGGGTAAAACATCTACTCAACCATGTACCAACAACATAGAAAGTAGGCAAGGTTGAAAATCCTTATCATTGAATTATATCATAAGAGAATTCACAAGCAACACACAGCAGATATTATGCATAGTAAATTTACAGCGGACGTAATGCACACAGCAATGTAAAGCACAATTACAAAGAAATCACACTCATGAAATCAGTATATCCACGGAACATATAATAAGAACTTCTCCAAAACATGTCAAGAAAATTTCATGAAATCATCAGATAAGAATTCTGATTTAAACAAAGCATATAAGAACATTGTGTAAGAACCTCGCTTTAGACAAAGCATGTGGGAACATCGTGTAGGAATATCGTTTTAAACAAAGCATATGGGAACATCTTGTAGGAACATCGCTTTTCACCAGACATATATCTTTCATTCCCAAAACCGCTAAGAACATAGTATTACATATCTTAGATAAAAATACCGAATCACATATCTTAAGTTAAAACACAGAGTCTCACGACTCAGATAAAACATAGACTAAGTGAACGAATTCAACTGTTTATTTATGGAAATACTTAAGCACCAATTATCTTCCAAGAAAAAGGCCCGTTAAAAGCCTACCTCACTAATTTTCACTACTAGAGGTATTGAAAATTAAACTGAGTTAAGTGTATATATGTACAGATTGAACACCAACTCGAGATTTCCCACAGATAATATAATAGTAGAATTCAGCGAGAATCTTTTACTGTTATACTAAATTTTCAATAGAGTCTATAACAGTAGAATTCACCGAGAATCCTTTACTGTCATCCTCTTTTATCCAATCCAATCTATTTATATATACGTTATTTAGAAATCCACTTCTTTCCCAACTTCATCTTAGTCACGTATATACCGGGTCACTTGGTTAAGAATTCCCCAAACAGCGTATCAGTACAGTTCCCAGGAAAAAGAGGCGAGCTAATGCTCCTTCAAAGACCTATGCCTTTCCTAGACATAACCATATTAATAAACCATTTATCTTAACCATCACCTTGTATATCAATGATAGACAATATCAGGGTTTTTACAAAAGATTAAATTGCACTTGTTTCACTGTAAAACCATATTTACAGCAATCTAAAATTTGCCATTATAACGGTACTATTAGTAAAAATTGATTTTGCCATCCCAACCTTACTTCCACGAAAATCCCAAGGAAATTTGGGCATTATAAAACTACAATTAATAAAAGCACATAACAATTTAATTTAAAACCATAAAACAATTATAAAGCTTAAATAAATAGTTATAGGGCATATACCAATCTTGCCATTATAACCTTACTATAAAAGCACAAAATTAAAAAACTATAAATGATTATAAGGCATATATCAATCTTTTCATTATAACCTTACTATAATTAAATAAAACAATTAAATAAAAACATTTAAAACAAATAAGAAAGCTATAACACATAAAACCACCGAAGTGGATAATCTCTTCAAGGTTCTCAAGAATTTTTCCCTTACTATTAAATTGAAGAAAAGGGATATTTTGAAGATCAAAGCTTCAAAACTCAAGAACTTTGACAAGAAAACTTTGAAAACTAGAAAGAGGGAGAAGAGAGAACTCTTGAAATGTATCAAGAATTGGGATGAGAAAATTATGAAGCCCCTCCCCCTATTTATAGTGAATGGGTCGACCTAAGCTAGGGAGATGGAAGGAATTAAAATTTGTGAGCTCATGGGACTTTTCCATGCATATGTCATAAACCATTTTTAATAAAAACCAACTAAAACCCTAATTGGTCCAAAGGAGTGAGTCATGGTGATGACTCAAAATTGAGTACTTCTCCTAGCTTCCTTGAGGCGGTTTTGGGGTTGAAGAAAGAGGGATAGTGAAGTTACATCTTTACCCCTAGGGTTTATGTGCAAAACAAGGGTAAAATAGTATTTTCACTAATAAAAAAATTTCCAAAATTAATTTAAAGTGTGAGAACCTATAGGAAATCTCGAAAATACCATGTAATAGCCATAATGGCTTCATGGAAGAGTTTTTAGATTTTTACGGTAAGGGTAAGCTTTGCGGTTCACATAAGCAACATAAAATGGATGCGCCGCAAGTGCAAAACGGACATTTTTTAGAAAATTCTCAGATAATTCCCAAAAATTACAAATTTAATTTAAACACTAATGGTGCATCTTGAAAAATGATTTTAAGCCTTCTCTGATCATAAAAAATCCATTTTTGCTCAAAAATCCTTGTTTTGCGTGTCTTACAGGGACTTGAAAAAGTAACATTTGATCTGCTTTATGAAAAATTACGAAATAAATTTCAAAAATCTTAAAAAATGAAAAACATGATTCAGCTTTGAAAAATCTCTTTCTGACCTTAATTTGGCCTCTAAATCAGTTATCAGTTTTCGCTGTTAACTATAGGGAGCAAAACGATAATTTTAAAACTTATTATTTCTAAACATTCTAGAAAAATTTCAGAAAATCACAAATATTAAAAGAACTAACTTTTGTGAAGGAAATTTTTTTTTCTGGTTTGTTTTGATATACTTTAGCTATTTAAAATCTTATCCGTCAATTACAGTAAATACGATTGTCTAAAAAAGTCCAAACTCAAAGGAAAACGTCTGTTTTAATGAAATAATTTGATAAGCATATAAAAATCTTAGTTATAAGATAAAAATAAATCACTTAGCATTTAGATCACAAATTTTCATATAAAACGGAATTTAAATGGTAACTCAGAAAAACGGATGTTACATTTTAAATGTAGCTTAACTGAATGATTATCAAGAAGTCTGGTGGAACTATCTGGTAAATCTGTTAAGTCTGCTACAACCAATCGCTCAAAGGTTGTTGGAAGTTGAGAAGTCTCCTTGAAGCATTACAACAGTGTTGAGAGGGAAATAGAAGTGAAATGCATTTTAATATATCTTGAATAATGATATGTTGTTTGATGTTGAGATGCATGACATGTACTATGAAATATAATTATGTATGTCATGCATGGTTTTTCTTTATTTCTTACCTTATATTTTCTTTGTGATATAACTTGCAAATGACGATTTTTCACCCTTGCCTATATGTTTTGTGGTCTTTGGAACATGATTCATATAGATGGATCCCCATTAGGGTGGGTTGATTCGGACCCGCAGGATTAGCTACTGTCCATGTGGGGGAGAGGGTACAGGGTGGGTGGTTAACCCGCGTACCCAGTGGGGGACTTACATAAGGAACGTAATGTCCCTAGAGACCATGACAGGCTGACCACAGAGATGGGTGGAGGTGAATATGGTTTTGGATGAGCTGATGCCCATCCACTAACTGAGAGATTACTGGAGAGAGACCGGCGAGACTAGACAAGAACCCGTGCCACAGGAGCCAGTGCGACAAGAGATAGTGTCAGAGGAGCCGGCGAGACCTGAGACAGAGCAGTGTGGGACCAGTACTCTGCCTTTCTGGAGGTACTTTGGTAGAATGAGACAAACTGCTCAGAAGAGGTGCCAGTTGGAGGGGCACATGTTGGGGAGGCAACTGCTATGGTAGTTGAGCCAGCGATCCCTACTGTCCCCATTTCCTACGCGATGCCTGGGGGTAGTCCCATGCCCTATTCCCCTGTTGACCTGGCTGTTTGGAGAGCACGACCTCGGCAGGAGGCGGCTGAACAAGGGGGAAAGGGGAAGGGGATTCTGGGGACGGAGCCAGCGGGACAGGGTTCTGGGGAGCCGACGGTGTAGAGTCCAAGAGCAAACCCAGTCTAATGAGGGTTATGCTTAGGGACTCTGGACTGACGTAGACGTGATCTTTTTTGGTTAGTGATGACTCTACCAACTAGGCGTGTAGTCTAGTTTTATTTTGGATAACTGTATAATATTTATGACACTACTTGAGTATTACTTTATTGCTCTCTAGTATTACTTTACTGCTTTCTTTAGTTATTGTACATATGGTGTGCTATCCTAGCTTGCAGTGGGCAAACATTGTATTTGATGTACATATATATATGAGGTATGTTTCTGTATACGTTGTGTTCAATTTTCTTAAAAAGTTAAAGCTTTTAATTAAGAATTTCAAATTAGTAATTCTTTCGTATTATAAAAAAAATTTACTCACATTTTTGAACAACAAGTAAATTAATATTTTTCAAAAATTAAAATCAATAATTACAACTATTTTCACAAAATGTTTTATTACCCTGCAACATCCTTTTATGAGAAAGGGTGTTGCAGTCTTTACCTTATAGATATATTTTAATTAGATAAAAAGGAAATACTTCTTTGAATTAAAACTGGAAAACCGAATGAGTTATGCCCTGGGTGGGATTTTAATTCCAAAGCAGTGAAAAATCACATGTTGTATAGAAACTAGGAAAACAGAAACCAGACCTGTTCACACCCGGCTGTGGGAAATTTCACTCCTGTAAACCGTTATGGAATCGTTGAAAATTAAGCTCAGAATTTACGAAATTTATTTTTGAAGGCTTTAAAATTAGTTCTTTTTACGAAAAAAAATACTAGTTTAAGTTTACATATCAAAAGGTATTTTGTCCCTCTTTTTCTTGATGCTTAAAACATTTCATACGGAAATATCAATTTTTGAGAAACGAAGTGATAGTTGAGTAAGAGAATTGAACAGAAGAGAAAAAAGATATTTTGATAAAGATAATATAAAGGAGAAGAGTAATTACATAACCAAGAGAGAAGGTTATGTGTTACAAGAGGTAACATAGTAATAATTATATAACCAAGAGAAGATTATGTGTTGATTGTTACAAGAGGTAACATAGTGAAGTGGTTAAAGTGTTACAAGAGAAACCAAAGTGATGGTGAAATGATTGTGTATGCAAAATATTATTGTCATTTGCATAAAGAGAAAGAGATTTTGAAGATTCATGAGCTTACAACCCAGAGAGGGGTTGCAAATAGGATACAGTTGGGCTACAATTGCCTACTGGGATTATCCAGGTTTCGAAAGTCTCAATGGCCGTGTGGTGGATCCTAGCGAGCCGAGACGAGTAGTATACTCAGTTTGGATAAATCTGACTTGTTGACCTATTTATGATATGGTATTAAATTCTAAATGTAGCTCTATTGAATAATTGTAAAACTAGTCCATGAAAAAGGGGGTAGTTGGTTTCCGAGTCCATTAAAAAGAGGACAGTTTGGTTTATTATAATAAGTTTACGCTACAGCCTATTGCTCAAATGTAGTTGAGGAGAAAAAGTCTCCATGGAGCATTACACTGGTGTTGTGACGAAAATAGAAGTGACATGCATTTTAAATATAACTTACTGTACCGATTATTGTGATGAAATTAAATGTGCTTGTGGTAATATATTATTGTGATAGAGAAAGAGGTGTTAATGATGTATTGCAACACCCTCATTTTTATATAGTTTTTGTGGACTTTTAAATATGTTTTAATTTATTTAAAATTATTTTATTAGTAATTTTGGGATCTTGAGGTGAGGATAGTGATAGTAATATCTTAGATTTATTTTAGGGGAGCCGAGAGTTGTAGAGCTCGCAAAACTGAGTTTTTGCGGGAACCCATTCTCTCCTGATACGGGGATAGGGTTCAGTATTTTTCTGGAGGTCATTTTTACTCTAAAATAATATTTTAATGAACCAAAAGTGGTTTTTATAATATTTATGATTTTTATAAATTTTTCTGGAAATTTTTCATAAAAACTTTATTTTACCCGCATTTGGAGCTTTACGGATAAACAGGGGGCAACCGGAACATGAAAAATAGTTCAAAAATTTAGTTTTGAGATTTTAAATTTTTCTATATCATATTCAAGTCATAAAATTGATTTCTCATGATTTTACCTATTTTAGAAAAATATTTAGCTAAAAAGGGGTTATAAAACCGTGTGTTTTACTACTTTGAACTGCCGATTAAACCTTAACTTGATGGAACATAATCCCACAAATTTTTTTGGTGTCTTGGGCGTATTCCTTGGCCAAAAATCTGGTCATAAAAATATTCCAAAGTCAAATGGTCAAAAGGATTGATTTTTGAATTTTTTTCAAATTAGGTGAGTGAAGTATGGCTCCCACCCACTTCAAGTAAGCTAGCCAATGACTCCTTGTCCCCTTGTGGCTGGCCGAAATTTGCATAGGGAGAGGGAAGAGAGAGGTTTCATTTTCTCATTCACTTCATCTTCTTCATCTTGCCAAAACTCCATTTTTCTCTCATTCCAAGCTTTTCCTCCATAACCAAAAGCTTGAGTTTTGTTGAGTTTTCGACTATTAAAGCTTCACAAAAAAGGTTTGGATCATCATTCTAATCCATAAACTTCTTTTATTTTTTCATTTCCACCACTTTCATTTTCGCACGAAAGCTTGATTTCTTCATTTCACTAAAAGTGAGCTTTTTCTTGGTTTAGGTTCACTCCATTGAAACATACAAGCTTGAAAACTACCTTGGATCCATTTGTCTTCAAGATTTGAGTAAGTATTCATCTACTCAAATTTCTACTCTTTAGGGTTTGGTAGTTTGCATAAAACTTGCATTTTTATGATTTTATTTTGGTGTATTTTGTGAAAGGTTAATTTTTCTAAGTGTTGGAACATCAAGTCTTCAAGGAGGCCACTTGGCATTGGTGAGGAGTGAAGGTGATTTTTGGTGTTTGCCCATTTTCATTGTCTTCAAGAGGTAAGGGGATTTTCTCAATAAGTTGGGAAGGATGTGTATGTGTATGGTGTATGTTGTATGTTTCATGAAAAACTCAAAGACTTGAGTTTTCATATTGGGTGTTTGAATGAGTTTCATTCTATTAGTAATATGTAATTTTATATATTTATGTATATGGGTTAAATTATGATTTTGGTTGAGGCATGATAATTTTTGATAAGCCTATGTGTTGTTGGAAAAATCATATGCATGCTTTGGGGTGATTTTGGATGCCTACGTGTATGCTTGGTGAAGTATGCTTTATGCTATGTTCATGATGCATGTTGATATGTTATGAATGATTACTTTGAGTGTATGTTTGATTTATGGCTTGGTTGTGTTCTTGCCAAAAATGATGAATGTTGATTCTTGGATGTCTCATATGTTTTAATTCAATGTGATTGGGATTGGATTGAAAATATTTGATTAGGTGTGGGAAGAGGGTTTAAAAGCTTTAATGAAAAAGTTTTCCAAAATAAAATCAAATAAATTAATTAGAATTCAAGTTAACACATAATTAGATAAATTTCATCAAGTTTCTAATCATAAGTCTTAAATCAATTTCATACTAAATCCTTTTGATCCATAAAACTCTAAGTGAGCTAGAAAATCAATTAATGAGGGAGAAAATCAAATTTCAGATTTTTAAGGGGTTAAAAACGAAATCTTGGTGCTTTTGAGAGAAAAATATAAATTTCTGGAATTCTGGGCCAAAAACGCAAAATCTGAGCACTTTGGGCCAAAAATATAATTTACAAAAGTTTTGGGATAGAAACACAAAGTCTGGGCACTTTGGGCCAAAAACGTAATTCACAAAAGTTTGGGGCAGAGACACGAAGTCTGGGCATTTTGGGCCAGAAACCTAATTTTTCAAAAAATAGGGGCTGAACTGTGAAACTGGACTTCTTAGGGGTCAGAATTGTAAATACTTAAAAATAAAAGAAATTAAGTAAAATTTTCAAAGAATCTACTCAAGCTTTTAATTAAAACCTTTTATAATGAGAAGTGAGAGGAAAATAATAATGAGGATTTGAGAGTTAAAGTTAAGGAAGAACTTTAATTTCAAAGAGGAACTTTCCATAAAACTTATGTTTTTAAATAAATGCTTTTACACGGTATTGAACGAGCATCAATACGTGGCGATGATAAACTTGAGGACAATAATACTACACGTTGTTGGAAGGAAGCTAACACGTGATGATGAAAACTTTAAGACGAGGGACCTCATTAATCATATTGTTGTGATTGCAAGTATATTGTCATTTGCATTAAAGACGTGGCTTTTGCCAAATTAGAGCATTCAATCCTATGTAATCGATTGTGAATAATTGTAAAACCTGTTCATGAAAAAGGAGACCGATGGTTACGATGTCTATGAAAAACGGGACCGATTGGATTATTATGTTGCTCTGCCGAACAATTGTAAAACCTGTTCATGAAAAAGGGAACCGATGGTTACCATGTCCATGAAAAAGGGGACCGATTGGTTTATTATGTTATGGTGATAGTAGCTCTACTGAATAATTGTAAAACCTGTTCGTGAAAAAGGGGACCGATGGTTACCATGTCCATGAAAAAGGAGACCGATTGGTTTATTATGGTCGGTTTAGGCTACAACCATTTCACTCTACTTAGTTGAGGAAGCCTCCATGGAGCAGTGCACCGGTGTATTACAAAGATATTGAAGTGACATGCATTATGCTAGAGTGCTATTTGTGTGTTTGACTGTGTGTTTAATTTGATGATGTGCTCTCTTTTGGTGTATGAATATCTTAGAGAAAGATTCGCAAAAGAGTAGCTATATATATATTCTTGGAATGTATTATGTAGTATTTTCTTTTTCGTATACACCCTTTTAGTGGATTTCAACTTGTGCAAAGAAATTGACCCTTGCATGTTTTTCTGTTATTTTATGTACGTTACGCGTAGATGTACACTTCGAGACCTCTGATAGCCCGAGTGAGGGAGTGCTTCTGGCCTCGTGAGGCCGATGGTGGGGGATGGACTTATGATCCCATCTCCCAATGGGCTACTGTGTCTGGACACGTGGTTAGGACTAGAGGAGGGGTGTTGCGCACCAAAGAGATTTTGGAGAGGGACATGGTTTTGGACGTTTACATACCCGTCGAGAAGATGCGCTACTGGCTGGGAGATGCACCCTTTGCACGCAGTATCACCTTGGAGAACAGGGAGGCCAGAGTTCCGCCCACGGCGCAACATAGGAGAGAGGCAAGGGAGGATCAGAGGCCTACACCTCAGCGGATAGCCGAATCGGTATCTAACCGTTGTCGTCTGATTCGTTGCACTCCAAGGAAGAGTTCCTTGGAGAGGGAACGCTTACCAAGGATGGCTCCACCGGTGACACCAGTTCCATCACCCGAGACCGTGAGACCGACACTTCCTGTTCCATACGTCGCGCCTTCTGGACGTTTTGTGCGTTGTTCTTCTGACACTTCTGCCGGACCTTCAGGGCACGTAGATATATGGAAGAGGAAGGTTATAGACGAGTCAGATCGTGTATTATTTGAGGCGTCTGAGGATGAGGAGGACCCCGAGGAGACGTCATCGTCTTAAGTCCTTAGAGGTGGGGGTGTCTAGTGCTAGGTTGTAGGTTGTCTGTTAGCGACCAACCTAGGTTTGGGGTATACATGTTCAGTGTCTTGTATTTGACACATCTTTTGATTTACAACTTTCCTAGGTTTAGCTTTCTCGCTTTATTTCCTGATGTTAGGTTGTTGTAGTTTGGTCACTCTGTTATGGTTTATAACTATACATTGCGAGCACAAGGTTTGTGTACTTTGACATGATGATGTACATATTTATGTATGATGTTTCTTTTCTTCTGAGTTTTCTGGATGACTAAATGAGATGTGTGTAATCTTTTCGTATAAAAGACTTTTAAAAAAAATTAGCCACCAATTTTGGTATCCTTGATTTATGAAAGACGATTTTTCGCATTAAGTTTTTTGTTTTTCACGTGACGTTCCTTGTGGGAAAAAGGGGCGTTACAACATCACTGACAATCTTGAAGACTAGGAGCTTTAGGGATGTTTGGAATGGGTGATCTTCTGCAAGTTTTTGAAGATTCTGGGAGACTAGATTCGTTTTGTTAGAAAACCTTTTGTGTGTTGTATGTTTTAGTTCTTATATATCTTAGTTTCAAAATCTGACTCTATATTTAAATTTCTTTCGCTGCTCCCTAAGTATATAACTTTCTAGAAATTCTTATGTCTGTCTGTTTCCAAAACTTTCCGTAATCTACGTATGAAGTTATTCAGCAATTTCATCTATCTATTTTCTTACCTAGCTGTTTTTCTATCTCCCTGTCTAGTAATCTTTCTGATTATCCATCTTGTCAAACCAATTCTCACTAGTAGTGGTAATCTCGTTTGTAAAATAATTTTCCATTTCCGTTTGTAAAATGATAATGTGAGCTACAATAGAAATTTTTGTAGGAAATTTTTGCCATAAACCCTTTAGCAAAGATTAGTTGGGGTACAGATAATAGTCGACAGTCATCTAGGAGTACTGCAACAAATATTAAGGCACGAGTATATGAAAAGGATAATACAGTGAAGGGGTGGCAAAGCATTAGTAGATCTTGAAGATGTAGTAGGAGGGAAAGAATTTTTGGAAGAATTCGATAAATGATAGTAGATATGTATCGGTGATTATATTCAGGAGTGATTTGGGCAATAATGTGAGTAGATATACGCTTATTATCGTTTTCTAACAACTTAAGGACAAGGTGTGGGACTGGTCAACCCATTGGCTTGCCGGTAGTAGAGAGGGGACAATAATATTTGATATGGACCAACATTGTTGAGTTCTTGAAATTTGGATTGGATAATTATGTGTCTTGATGGAGAGTGCAAGAATACTTTATAGTGAGAATAAGAATGGTCGAGGGATGCTCGAAGGAATGAGAGTGTTTTATTTCTAAAGTAGGAGTGATAGAAAGATTTATCGGATGAGAGTTTTTCTATATTGATGGTTAAACGTAGTTTTGGGTACGTAATTTCGGGGACGAAATTCTTTTTAAAGGGGTAGAGTTGTAACACCTTCATTTTTTAAATAGTTTTTATTGATTTTTTTAATCTTCTTTAAATTAATTAAAATTATTTAATTAATATTTTTGAGATCTTGAGGTGAGGATAGTGATAGTAATATCTTAGATTTATTTTAGAGGAGTCGAGAGTAGTAGAGTTCGCAAAACTGAGTTTTTGCGGGAACCGCATTCTCTCCTAATACGGAGATAGGGTCCAGTATTTTTCTGGAGGTCATTTTTACTCCAAAATAATTTTTTAATGAACCAAAAGTTTTTCTTATAATATTTGTGATTTTTAGAAATTTTTCTGGATACTTTTCAGAAAAATTTTATTTTACCCGTGTTTGGTGTTTTACGGGTAAATCGGGCACAACCGGGACATGAAAAATAGTCCAAAAATTTAGTTTTGGGTTTCTAAATTTTTCTATGACATATTCAAATCATAAAATTCATTTCTCATGATTTTACCCATTTTTGAAAAATATTTATCTAAAAAAGGGTTCGAAAACTACGCGTTTTTATTACTTCGAACTACTGATTAAACCCTAACTTGGTGGAATTAAATCTCACCATTTTCCAGTCAGCCTTGGGCGCATATGAAGGTCTGATTTCACTCTCTAAAATATTCCAAAAGTAAATTGGGTCAAATGGGGTTAATATTTGAATTTTTTAAAATCAGGTGAGAGAGGTATGGCTCCCAACCGCCAAAAGCATGCAAGTCATACCTCCCCCATGCTCTCCTTGCTTTAGCCGAATCCTCATAAGAAGAGGGAAGAGAGAGAAATTTATTTTTCACTTCATCTTCAACCTTGAATCAAGAACACTTCATTTTCTCTCCATTTTCCCAAGCTTTTTCATACACCAAAAGGTTAGGTTTTGTTGAGTTTTTGGCCACCCAAGCTTCACAAAAGAGATTTGGAACATCATTCTAATCCATAAACTTCTTTTATTTTTTCATTTCCACCACTTTTATTTTTCTCATGAAAGCTTGAGTTCTTCATTTCACTAAAAGTAAGCTTTTTCTTGGTTTAGGTTCACTCCATTGGAACCTACAAGCTTGAAAACTACCTTGGATCTATTTTCCTTCAAGATTTGAGTAAGTATTCCTCTACTCAAATTTCTATACCTTAGGGTTTGGTGGTTTTCATAAAACTCATATTTTTATGGTTTTATTTTGGTGTATTTTGTGAAAGGTTAATTTTTCTATGTGTGGGAATATCAAGGCTTCAAAGAGGTCACTTGGTGATTGTGTACAGGGAAGGTGATTAGTGGTGTTTGCCCATTTTCATAGTCTTCAAGAGGTAAGGGGATTTTCTCAATAAGTTGGGAAGGATGTGTATGTGTGTGGTTTATGTTGTATGTTCATAAAAAACTCAAAGACTTGAGTTTTCATATTGGGTGTTTGAGTGAGATATTATTCTTTAGTAATATGCATTTTTATATATTTATGTATATGAGTGAAAGTATGATTTTGGTTGAGGCATGATAATTTTTTATGAACCTATGTGTTGTTGGAAAAATCATATATTTCGATGCTTTTCGGATTGACGACTGTCCCCACACACCAACACGGGTCTTTTTTAGCATGTTTTGTCTTCACTCACATGCTTCCCAGGAAACTTCCCAGGAGGTCACCCATCCCGAAATCGCTCCAAGTCAAGCACGCTTAACTGTGGAGTTCTTAAGTGACAGGCTACCGAAAAGAAGATGCATCTTGTTGGTATGAGTAGTGCAAATCAATTATATTAAGCTTTCATCAACTGTACAGTCCCATACCTACACAGTCTTGGAATTCCTCTCATTCGGGTATGATTTCGATTCATTCATGTACCCCTTCACCTAGAAGCCTGCCAGGAGCCGCTCCTTGTCCGTGCCTCTTTGCACTGGCGATCACTCCCCGCCCTCGTCAGCCTTAGGGTGTCACAACAGGAGATTACAGAGAAGATCCATACTGGTCCAGAGAAGATTCACACTGGTCCAGAGAAGATCTATACTAGAACCAGAGAAGGTTCCTGAGATGGCTTAAGAGGAGGAACCTACTCAAGCTTCAAGTTCCAGAGAAGGTCTATTGACGGCAACCACATGAGCTGTCACAGTCTACAAAAAGGTGATAAAGTACAGATGTACTATATTGTTATGAACCCGATAGTGAAGTTTCTCTCTCCTCTACCTCTCTAACGGCTAAAAACGCAAATGAAGGGATGAGAGCACTATATTACATCAAAACTCAGTGAAGCAAGTTGTGAGAAATACATTCAAGTTTGGAAAACGCCTAAGATATCAAAGATTTCTCCTCATCAACTTCACCCATACACACCAACCTATTTGCTGCGCTTAGACAGAAAAATAGGAGTATAATACAACTTTATTCTTTGTTAGATTTGGTCTGTAATCGTTATTCTAAAGCTGTAACACAACAAACAAACTCTCTTTTTCATTGTTGTGATTCCTTTCAAATTTAGCTGAGTGAGAGCTGAGCGTATAAAAGGAAAGGGTTGTGCAATCTGTGTGATTGCTTGTATTGGGTTAGGTTGCAGAGGCTAGGAAAAAACTACTGGTTATTAGCTTGCAGAAGCTAGGACAATCCTACTGGTTGTGAGCCTGAGGAGGCTCGTACAAGAATATTATGTAATGCCTGAAGAGGCTCATTGAAGAATACTTGAGAGAATAGTAGAAAATCTCACTGGAAGTGGGGACTGGACGTAGCAAAAGGTTTACGGTGAACTAGGATAAAATATCTGTGTGATATTCTTCTCCCTATCTCTTTACAATTTTTCTGTTTCACAGTTTAACTAGATTGAAACATCTTCTTTGGTTAAGAAGGTTCATACAGGTTTGTGAAAACTGTCCTTTTAACAAAGCTTTTACAATTCTTACTCTACTTGTTAAAAGAAAATATCATTTAAAGAAAGTTTTGTTAAGACTGTTTTACCTTAGAAAGAAGATAAACATAAAACCACAAGAGAAAATCTTTTGATAACCTTCTCTAGCTGAGAAGCTTCTGCCTATATTTCTTAAAACAAGGAATTAGATTTTCTAATAACCTTCTCTAGTTGAGAAGATCTTTTAAAACAAACTATACACTTAACTCTGCTAACCTGCTCTAGCTGAGGAGCTTATATACTGAGTTTGTTTTAAACCTTCTCTAAACTCCAAGTTAATCAAACTTGTGAAAGGTTCAAAGTTTGCAGGAAAAGCCAAAAAGTTTGAAAGGGTCACAATTCAACCCCCTCCTTGTAACTCTATTGGTATCAAAGCTCAACCCTTAACAATGTACGAGGAAAAGATTCAGGAAGAAGTGACGGCTGCTCAAGTTCCTGGAATATTCATTCCTGAAGGTTGTTCCTCAAATAGACCTCCAGCATTTGATGGAAAAGACTACTACTGGAAAGATGAAATGAGATTATTTCTAGAATCTTAAGATATTGATCTATAGGAGTTGAAGAAGGTCCTTACACTCCTTCCATCTCAAATGATAAAGGTGCCTCTACATGAAAGCCTAAAGAGACATGTACAGCTAATGAAAAGGCAAAAATTCTACCTAACATGTGCCTTGAGTATAGGGGAATATGACAAGATAGCTGGGTGCATTACTACTAAAGAAATTTGGGATACCCTTAAATTAGCTCATGAAGGTACTGATCAAGTGAAAGAATCAAAAATAAATATTTTGATTCATCAATATGAGTTGTTCAAGATGAATGAAAGTGAATCCATTGATGAGATGTTCAGCAAATTCACTCTCATCATCATGATCTCAAGTCTCTGGGAAAGTCCTATGCAAATCAGGAACAAATAAGAAAAATCCCAAAAAGCCTTCTGAAAGTTTGGAGACCTAAAGTTACTACAGTGCAAGAAGCTAAGGACTTGTCAGTCCTAAAGTTAGATGAGCTCCTTGGATCACTAAAGGTCCATGAATAAGAGATCACGGATGAAATAATGCCTAAGAGAGGAAAGATGATCGCTCTCAAGACATCGTAGAAAATGGTGAAAACAGCTTCTCAAAGTTCATCATCTTCAGCCTTCAACTTAGTAGCAGAATCAAAAGATGATCCAAAAGGTGATGAATCAGCTACTGAAGCAAAAGATGAACTCTCTCTGATCTCTAGAAGAATTCAAACAATGCTAAGGAGAAGAGGCAAAGGGAAGAGAACCTTCTTACGCAGAGAAGGTCAAAGGAACGAAGGAACCAAAAATCGGATCATCTACTATGAGTGCAACAAACCAAGATATATCAGAATAGAATGTCCTAATCTAAAAAAAATTTCAAGAATCATCCCAAGAAAAAGGCTATGATGGCCACATGGGATGACTCAGAAGAGTCATCTTCTGAAGAAGATGTAAAGGGGGCTGCAAACATATGTTTGATGGCTGATTCAGAAAATGATTAAGTAATAACTCCTGACTGCACACCTTATATAGTTCTTGAATTTGCTTTTGAAAATATTTTTAATGATTCACACACTTTGGCTCAAACATGTGCCACTCTTAAAACATAATTTGTTGAATTTAAGAAAAGGAATGAGGAGTTGAGAGCTCAAAATGAAGGATTGAGAAAATCAATTCATGTTTTACAGCAATCTCATTTTAAGCTCTCAAAACAACATAAGCTACTCAAGAGTAGATCTTCTAATGTTCCAGCTCATCAACACCTAAACCTTCTCAAAGAAAACACTGATCTTAAAAATAAGGTGAATGAGCTAACTCTGGACCTAGCCGATCTTGTCAACAATACTAATACTCTTGATAAAGTTTTGAACTCTAAAAAAGGTCTGTATGACAAAGCTGGCTTAGGTTTCAAACCTCCTTAGCAAAAGCAATTTTACAATTATAAACCTCATCACTGTGAGAAGGTGCTTAAAGCTAAGTCTTCTCAAAACAGTAAGACATATGGTTACGAACCTCCTTAGGGTAGGAGAGTTCACAGATATAATCTTCAGGCCTTCACAAGTATTCTTTCCTTTGCCTCTTCAGGCAAGTACATTGAGTATTCTTTTGTAACTTAGCCTCTCCAGACTCTACACTTTCTTTCTTTTACTCACTGCAACATCCTTTCTCCAAAAAGGATATTACACCATAGTAACCAAGAATTTCGTAATTTACTTAGATAATAATCATTCCCAAACAGAAACTACTTTAAAAAATGCGGGTAAATTTTTTTCTCCTTTTCTAGAAGATGAGAAAGATGGAGAATAAATCTCTTTAAGAATTTCCTTTTTGTAAATGTCTAAGCGTGAAAAATATAAAGTACAACTGTGTACAGAAGATTCCTCATCTTAGATACATAATCATCAGATTTTATAATGAAAATTTAATATACACAAATTCTCAAAATAATTTATACAGTGAACGCCTGAGCCGGTCAAGTCTTTATACCTCTACCCAAAACAAGATAGTAAACACAGATTCTCCTCGGAATCTCTATCAATCCGTGCAGCGTTCTCCTTCAGATCCTCTTCTAAGAAATAGCCTTCAGACTAGAACTAGCCCACTTCTCGAGTAAATCATCTACTTAATCATGCATCAACACAACATAGAAAGTAGGCAAGGGTGAAAACCATATCATCAAGTTATATCATAAAAGTATACACATGCAACACACAACAAATATCAATCACAAATAATGCTATACTCATCCCTAAAAGAACTCGCACTCAGGTATTAGATTAATTTCACACAGAAGTAATATGCATGATAATTCAAGGACTTTCTATATTTTTTGACACCTAGCCACGAGCACCTTGTCCGCCACTCTTGGAGATTTTACGTAATAACTTTCGGCACCTAGCCACGAGCGTTCAGCCCGATAATCCTAGAGATTTTACCCTCTTAATTTCGGCACCAAGCCACGAGAAAATAACCCGCTGCTCCTAGAGACTTTACTTTCTTAATTTCGGCACCAAGCCACGAGAAAATAACCCGCTACTACTAGAGATTTTACCATGGGAATTTTGGCACAGAGCCACAAGTATTCAGTCTGCTACTCTTGGAGATTTTACTTAAGAACCACAATCACCGGGTCCAACTTAAAACTTAGTTCTCAAATAAACACGGAATCTGCAACACCCTTTCTCCAAAAAGGATATTACACCATAGTTACCAATGAATTTCGAATAACTTAGAAAATATTTAGTGAAAACTCAACATTCATTCTCTGAAAATGTGCGTAAAATTTTTTCTTCTTTTAAATGAAGTGAGAAGGATGGAGAATAAGTCTTAATTATTTTGAGAAAGGTTTTTAAGTGCAGAAGCCTAAACAAAAACTTGTATAGATGTAATATCATTTCATATAAACATCAGAGTTTTTACAAGGAAAAAATTTAAAGTAAGATAATGAACATCTGAGCCAGTCTGGTCACTAATCTTTACCCAAAACAATGCAATAACCATCTATTCTTCTTGGAATCCAGGTTCCTCTATATGGCAACATCCTTCAGATCCTCTTCTTAGAGCCAACCCATTCCTTGGGTAAAACATCTACTCCGTCATGCATCAACACAACAAAGCAGGTAAGGGTGAAACTATAAACAACTTAATAAGAAAAGTACAAGCACTTAAACAAATGCAGATCACATTGCACTTAATTCATATGTCAAGGACATATAAGAAACATACAGCAGGTATAATGCACGCAGTAAATGAATCGTTCAATATCAAAAATAGAGAATTTCACACAAGACTTTCTATACTTTTGAGACACACCCATGAGCATCCTGCCCGCTACTCTTGGGGATTTTACTTAATAATTTTAGGACATACCCACGAGTAAATAACCCGTTACCCCGAGAGATTTTATGACATAATTTTGGGACACACCCACGAGTAAAGAACCCGCTGCTCCTGGAGACTTTACGACTTATATTCGGGACACACCCACGAGTAAGTCACTCGCTACTCTTGGAGATTTTACCATAGGAATTTTGGCACACAGCCACGAGCATTCAGCCCGCTACTCCGACAGATTTTACTTAGTAACCACAAACATCAACTTACTACTTAACTCTCAAATAAACACGGAATCACAAGTAAACACAGAACCACGTTTCTCAGATAAGAATACCAATAACACATCTCAGGAAAAACATAGAATTTCACCACTCAAATAGAACATAGAACCATTTATCCCAAATAACTCATACTTCACTTTTTTCTTTCAAAACCCAAAAATGTATTAGTATATGATAGAACTAAAAAGTGATTAATTCATTGAAAAGGGTCAAAACTGAAATATTTCGAAAATACTTGAACACCGGTTTATTTTCACAAAAAGCCCATAGAAAGCTTATTTCATAAATTTCCACTGTTTAAAAATATAGAGAATACTGAACCAAAATATATAACAGTAGAATTCACCAAGAATCCATTACCATTATATTCCCCAATCATCTTAGCCATGTATATACTGAGTCTCTAGGTTAAGAATTCCCCAAACAGCGTATTGGTACAGATCCCAAGCCAGATAGACACGGACTAAATAAAAGCCCCTTCAAATGTCTCTTTCCTTTCTAGACAAATCCATACTGATAAACCATTTATCTTAACCATGACCTTGTATATCAATGATAGATAATATCAGGGTTTTCACAAAATAATAATTTCATTTTCTTCGCGGCAAACTCGTATTTATGGTAGTTTAAAATTCGTCATTATTACGGTATGTTTACGAAAGTTAAAAAAATGATTTTAACATTCCCACCTTGCTTTCACGATTTTAAGAGAAAAATTGGGTATTATAACTCTACAATTATTAATTAGCATAAAATAATTAATTTAAGACTATAAAACAATTATAAAGCATATTTAAATAAATAAAAGCTATAAACACATAAACAAACAATTCAAACATAAAAAAGAATCAAACCTCATACTTCTCAAATTAAATTGAAAGAAAGTGTAATATCCCCAATATTAGAAGCTTGATTTATAAATACTAAGTTATTATTTATGTAGTTTTAATATTCTCAAGTTAGAACCTTGTGTTTTAATACTTGGTGAATTAGTTAAGTTATAGATACTCATTTGTATTTTGTTTATTATACTCTATGTGGATGTTTAACTACAATATGATTTATTATGTTAAGTGAGATTGAGGAAGAAAAAGTAGGCATTAAAGTAGTATTGAAGGAGTGTATGTGAGCACCACATACCTACTTACTCAAATTTCATTAAAATCCCCTAATTACACACTCACACACATTCTCATCTCACTTTCATTTTACCTATTTCACATACCCCAAACCTCACCACACACACACACGTTATTATCTTAAAAGAAAAAAAAAACAAGAGAAGATAAAAGGAGAAAGGGAGACTGAGAGAAGAGAGGAAAAGAGGAAAAAAAATAGAAGAGGAAGAGAGAAAGGGACCGTGAGAGGGAGAAGAAGAAAAAGAAGAAGAAGGGGAGGGGGGGGGAAGAGGAAGAAGAAGGAAGGAAGAAGAAGTGAGTGAGGGCTAAGTTGATCTCTATTCTTCTTGATCTCTATTCTTCTCTTTCTTTGTTAAAAATCTGAATTTTAAGTTGAAATTTGAAGATCCATGTTGAGTGATTGTTGTTTTGTTGTGCTGAGTGTTTGAAATGGGTGAGTGTTTATTGGTGTTGATTTTGAGTTTGTATGTGTAGGTTAGGGTTTTAAATGGTTGTTATTTACATTGGGATTTTATAAATTGGATTCAAATTCATGTTTTGGCCTTTTGGGAAGTGCTTATTTTGGGAAAGAAGGAAAGTGAGTGATGACGTTGTCCTCTGATTTTCGTATTCTGACAGTGTCCAAAGAATTGCTTGTAACTCTTTGTGTGGTTATCCAAATTTATTTCCGTTTGTTTCATGTTAAAGTAGGCTAAAAATTCTTTGATTTTAGCTTCTGTTTCGATGATTTTAGAGTAGCCTAGATGGAGATATTAACCTTACAATTTTCAGTTAGAATATGACCACTGATGCTGTTCTGTGAAAATTGGCATTCGGGTAGCATGTAATTAAAAGGTTGTAACTCCCTCCTTAGTTGTCCAATCGACCTGATTCTTGTCAAATAGGAAACTAGACATAAAATTAAGAAACTTAGGCACTGGAATAACCTGATTTGGAGGTGTATAAGTAGAGTAATTTATTTTACAAGTTTCAGTTTTATAAAATTTCGCTGTTGTTGTTTTGCATTTTTGTGATTCTGGTAGTGTGTATTGATTTGTTTGATTCTCTCTTCCTATGAGTCCAATTTACTTGATCTCTGTCTCGTATAAAACTAGACATAAATCTATTCATGTTAGGCTTTGGTTTGACTAGATTTGGACAAGAATTGAGTTAGAAATCGTTACTAGAAGATGCAGCTGAGTTGTTAAAATCCTGACAGGACTTACAGAAATCCTGATATGAGCATAGCTTGATAAATTGTGCATAATAGAAAATGTACTTACTGTATTCTTTGTTTTTTGTGCCATATGAAACTAGAGATAAAATGCTACAACTTTGCATTTGTAAGCATTTGAAATGGATATGTTTAGGAATAATTATAAATGATATAAGTTCAGATTGGTAAATATTTTTTTGATGCTGTTTTGGACTAGTTTGCATTCGGACAGTGTGTAATAAAATGCTTAAATCTCTCTGTGTGGTGGTGCATTTGATTTGTCTCTTGTACCCTTTTAAAATAGACGCAAAATGAAGTAAATTGACCTTTGGAAGCACTAAATTTGGATGTGTGTAGACTTAGTAATTAGAGACGTAAGTTTCAGTTATAAGAATATTTTGCTGCTGCTATCTGATGAAATTGAAATGATGTCAGTGTGTGTTTTGGAGTGCGAATCTCTTTGGGTATAATTCTAATTGTTCTTATTTCTATGAAATGTTAAAATAGATAGAAAATTATTCAATTCAGCCTTTGTTTCATTTAATTTGGAGTTGCATGGAATTAGTTATTGATCTTGCAATTTGTTGTTTTGAAAATGAAATCCTGACAGAATTTGTGATTGTTTTGCTGTGGACTGTCCTTGATAAAATGAGTGTGATTCTCTGTGTGATAGTCCAAATGAGGTGTTCTCTATGACATATGCAAATAGACAGAAAATGCTTCATATTAGCCTTTGGTTTTACTCAAATTGGAGTTGTGTAGAGTTAGTATTTACTCTCTCAAATCTCTGTTATTGTATTAATTATAAATAACTATCATTGTGAGGTGTTTTGACCCAAAAAGAGATTAAAGTCATGAACTATCATCTACTAGGGTAGTCCTAGTTTAAGTGATGAAGAATTCTCCTTAAACAAGTTATCAAATAAAGTCATGAACTATCATCTACTAGGGTAGTCTTAGTTTAAGTGATGAAGAATTCTCCTTAAACAAGCTATCAATTATGAGTAAGTTTTTCAAGTTCTTCTTAGGAAGGCATAGGTAAGTGCATAGCAAGTTCGAGATGCTGGCTTGCGGTCATAGACGTTTGACCTGCCTTACATTAGGCTATTCCATCCCAAGTTACTCATGCTTGGTGGATAGCAAGTTTTTCAAAATAAAATTGAAGATGTTAACGTTCATGAATTAATTAGATGTTGGATATAATTAGAAAGCATCAATGAGGAATAACTCTAACCTGAGTAAGGACCTGGTCTTAGAGCCGGTGATGAAAGGGCGAGTTACCAACGAGGTTTAGCTTAAATATATGTTTACTTTTATTAGAAATACATGTTAGATATGAGTTTAACATGATAATATGTTGATGTGAAAATTTGGACTATGAAGTGATAGGGTAACCATAATTCCCTATCATTGAGTCTTGGATGTTGTTGGGACTCACTGATATTTTCAAATCTCATTAGTTTCTTTTATGTTTTTTTAGATAGCAGGTACACTACGAGAGCTGAGAAGTAATCTTGAGGTTGCTTATCAGTCGAGTCAAGAGTCGGATCAGAGTCTTAGTTTTCTTTTATTTTAAAAATTGTAGTATTGTGTTTTTTAATTTCCTTTATATGTTGTATTTCCTTATTTATTTTCTATTTTATATGTGTATTTGTTTGCTAGTAGTGTCCTGGCTTAGTCAGGGTATTACATTTTTACCAGTCCAATTGGTAGTGGGAATTTAAGAATCATTGCATAAGTCCCCAGTACAAGGGTTCGATTCCCACGGAAGGCAAAAACTCTACATGGGGGGTAGAGAAGACTATAAGTGGAGCATTGGCGCGAGGAACTTATACCTTATAAGCGTTAAGACCACAATAAGGGCCTTTTTTTTGTAATATCCACGGATTTACCACTATTGGGTTTTACTGGGTTTATTTACTCATGATCTTCATCACCCCCATGTGATGTTTTTGCCCTCCGTGGGATTCAAACCATGCACTGGGGACTTAAGCAATGATTCTTAGAAACCCACTAGCCCAATTGGTAGTGAAAAATGGACATTTTTCAAAAAATTCCAGAAAAAATTCCAGAAAATCACAAATTGAATTTAAACACTAATGATCCGTATTGGAATTTGATTTTAAGCACTCACTAATCACTGAAAATCCATTTTTGACTAGAAATTTCTGTTTTCCGTACTTTATAAGGATCGAAAAAGTAGCATTTTGATCTGTTTTTCAGAAAATTATGAAATAATTTTCAAAAATTCTAAAAAATATAAAAACATGATTCAGCTACTTAAAATATTATTTTTGACCTCAGGTTGGTCTCCGAATCAGTGTTTAGATTTTACTGTAAGTAACATGGTCAAAACGGTAATTTCAAAAATTTTCAAGAAATTCTACAAAAATTACAGAAAATCAAAAATATTAAAAGAACCTACTTTTGTGATGGAAGTTTGTTTGTCTAAGTTGGTTTAACATACTTGTGTTACTAAAAACCTTATCCGCTAATAACAGAAAATACAGATGTCAAATGTCAATGAAAGAGTGACTGTTTCAATGAAATATTTTCATAAGTATATTCTAATCTTAATTATTAGCTAAAAATAAATCTCTTAGCACTTAGATCATAGTATTCCATATAAAATGGATTTTAAATGATAACTCAGTAAAATGGATGTTACAGAATCATATTATCTCAAATGAACACAAAATCATATATCACAAGTAAGCACAGAACCACACCTCTCAGATAAAAACACAGAATCACCTATCTTAATTAAAACATAGAATCACATATCCCATATAAACACAAAATCTTATTCCTCAGATAAACACAACATCACATTTTTATTCAAACCCCACAAACAGAGACATTTTGTTAGTGCAAGATTAATTCTTAAAATTATCCATTATATCACTACTTTTTGGCTTTACAGTAATTTTAAACTCATGTTTATATTTTCATAAAAAGGCCCATTGAAAGCTCTCTCTCAAGAATTTTTGCCACGTATAAACAAACTCCCTAGCTCAGGAAAAATAGCACATCAATAAGGTTCCCAGGAAAGATCTAGAGGTGAGCCGCAACTGCTAAGAGACTTCTCATTCCTAGACAGAACAATGCCAATGAACTATTCGACCCAACCATCTTTCTATATATCTTTGGTAAAAATTGAAGGGTTCTGGCATAAAAAATAACTTTAAAGAAGTTATTAACATATTAATTACTTTCCTCATGTAATCATGTCCAAGAGAAATACGTTCCCTGTGCAACACTCTTTCTTTTAAAAGGATATTACACCATAGTAACCAAATGTTTTACAAAGATTTAGAAAATATTTGATTTAAGTTTATAATGCTCTTCCGAAAATGTGGGTAAATTTTTTCGCTTTCATAAAAGAAGATGAGAAGGATGGGGAGTAAAATCCCTTGTTTCTTTTTTTAAAGATTTCAATTGCAAAGTAAATATCATATACAGAAAAGTACTCTCTCTCATATATATATATATATATGCCATGATATTTTACAAAGGAGTTTGTTCTAAGACAAACTATGATTTTACACTACAAAAGAAAAAGAAGTTAAATCTATAAAACAATGCATTCATAAGAATATATCTTTATATCAATGTTTTATTTATGCATGACACTTCAATATCTCTCAAATCACACCGGTGTAGTGCTCCAAGGAGACTTTCCAACCTCACATCTTTTGAGCGACTGGTTGCAGTAAACTTAATAGCATAATCAGGGAATCCAGTCTTCGACCCCTGAGAATACTTCAGAAATACCACATTTAAAACTTAATACCAAATCAAAAATAGATCTGTCAGTCAGATTTATCCAAGTCGGGTATTCGATTTGTCTTGGCTCGAGGATATTCACCGACATGACCATTGAGACTTTTGAAACCTGGATAATCCCAGTAGACGATTGTAGTCTAACATAACCTATTTTCAACCCCAGCCTCCAGGTTGTATGCTCATAATCTATAATGCAAATGATCGTCAAATTTTGCAATCCATTTTCTGTTTAATTTCTCTTTGTAAAACTTCCTCTGTTTTACTTCCTCTTTTCTCAAAATCTCTGAATATCAAAATCTCTTTATATTACTTTATAAAATCTCTAGATTACTGTAAAAATTACTTTCTCTTATAAAAACCTTTCACTGTATAATAATAAATAACCCTTGTTCTCAATATTCTTTTTATGGATTGTTTACGGATTAAATTATTGACTAGGCTTCAATAATTCAGTGTTATGATTGATTTCATCGCCGTAGAGCCGAACTGAGGAAAACAACCTAACAAAGTGGTTTGGTATATAAACTAAAGTTGTTAATTTTATTTTAAGAAAACCAAAACATGGCAGAGCCACCTAGGATTGATCAAGAGAGAAGAGATCAATAGTATTTAAACTTATGTCCGCTTTTTTAAATTAATAACTGTCTGTTCTCAGATTTTAAATAGCTCTTTGGAAATGGAATAATTACACGGCGGCTGAGCCGACTGCGGCAGTGTCCGTCTTTTTGAAAACTTGATATAAGCTTAGTGAGCGAAATAAAGCTAATTATTTTCCAGCTATAATTAATTTTTCGAAGATGAAAAGATCACATGGCAGCAGAGCAGTCTTCGATAATCAATGCACTTTTCTAAAAACACGTCAATATAAACTAAGTGAACGAAGTCAAATTGTTTCTCTTCGGAAATACTTAAGCTCCAGTTATCTTCTAGGAAAAAGGCCCGTTGAAAGCTTATCTCACTAATTTTCACTATCTTAGACATTGAAAATTAAATTGAGTTACGTGCATATATATACAGATTGGATACCCACTCTATATTTTCCACTGTTAATGTAACGATAGAATTCACCGAGAATCAATTACTGTCATATTAAATTTTGAAAGATGCTATAACAGTAGAATTCACCGAGAATCCATTACTATTACACTTTTTTTATCCAATCCAATCTATTTATATATACGGTATTAAGAAAGCACTTCTTTCCCAATTTATCTTAGTCACATATGTACCGGGTCCCTAGTGTTAAGAATTCCCCAAATAGCGTATCAGTACAGTTCCCAGGAAAGACAGACTTCTTTTAGCCCCTTCAAAGGTCTCTGTTTTCTTTCCCATACAGACCCATACTGATAAACAATTTATCTTAACCATCACCTTGTATATAAATGATAGACAATATCAGGGTTTTCACAAAATTTATAATTTCTATTTTCTTTGCTACAAAATCATTTTTACGGTAAGACTAAAATTCGTCATTATAACGGTATGTTTACAAAAGCTCAAAAAGTGATTTGCCAAAGCCTCTTACTCACACGAAAATTTAGATAAATTTGGGCATTATAACTCTACAATTTGTATTTAGCATAAAACAATTAATTTAAAGCTATAAACAATTTATAAAGCATATATAAATAAATAAAAGCTATAAACATACAAACAAACAATTCAAACACAAACAAGAATCAAACTCATACTTCTTAAATTAAATTCAAAGTGATTCCTCTTACCTTGGCCACAAAACTATGAAGAACAAAGCAAGAACACCAAATAAGAAACATGAGAACTAAGAAGTAAAGAGAGAGTGTTGTCTTCAAGCTTGTGGTGTGTGAAGATTTATGAGGCCAAGATGCCTGTTTATAGATGGGGGAGGGGCGGGCAAGAGGAGGACACGGAAGGAATAAAAGAACTTAGTGATGTAAGCCATGATTCAAAAATTACTTATTTATTAATTAGGTTTAATCATTATTTTATCTAATTGGCCTAAGCTCATGGCTATGCTCATGACTCATAAGCCAAAAAGTTAATCCAAGGGTCCTAATGAAGGGTGGATATCGACCAGCCTTAGGGGAAAGAAGAGCCACATGATTGCATGGTTAAAAACTTTATGGTTTGGTAGTTAAATGAAAAATCAACGGTAAAATAGTCATTTTACAAGAAAATTTCCAAAAATAGTTGTTAAAAGGCGAGGACCTATAGGAAAATTCAAAAATGACAAATAATAGTCCTAAAGACTTCATACAAGAGTTTGTGGATTTTTACAATAAGGGTAGGCTTTGCGGTTTGCATTAAAAGAGAAAAACAGACGCGCTGGAAGTGCAAAACAGTAATTTTTTAGAAAACTCCAGAAAAATTCCTAGAAAATCACAAATTTGATTTAAACATTAATGATCCCTCTTAAAATTTGATTTTGAGCACTCACTGATCACTAAAAATCTATTTTGGTTCTAAAATCCTCGTTTTACGTGCTCACAGGAATCAAATAAAGTAACTTTTTATCAGTCTTTCAAAAAATTTCAAAATTAATTCCATAAGTCATAAAAAATGTAAAAACATTGTGTACTTTTCCAGAATTTTGTTTTGACCTTGTTTTGGTCTCTGTATCAGTGTTTAGCTCTCACTGTAAATTATAGGGACAAAAACTGTAATTTTTGAAATTAGTTTTCCCAAAAATTCTAAAAAATCATAAATATTATAAGAAACAACTTTTGTGAAGGAAGATAATTTTTTGGGTAGCTTTAACATATTTTTACTAATTAAACTCTTATTCGTTTATTACAGTAAGTACGATTTTCAAACATCAAAAGAAAAGTGAATGTTTTAATGAAGTGAGTTGATAAGTATTTAAAACCCTTAATTATAAGGCTAACATAATTTTTTTATCACTTAGATCACACAATTTCATATAAAACAGATAAAAAACAGAAATATAGAAAACAGAAGTCTATATAAGTCTTACCTATTTTACTATTTATGCTATAATACTTTAACCATAACTGATCATTCTATTTTTTTTAAGCTTCTATCAGGTCTTTGTAGTCTCTATCTTATCTATTTTTTTGTCTCTAGTTTTTATCCCTTTCTTAACTAATAGACTACGGAGTTTCTGCCAAAGGGACTAAAACTGTAATTTATATCCAGTACCTTTTAGAAATATTATATGAATTTTCCTTATTCATACAACAATTCTTTCCACTAATCAAAATGTCCGTATATAATCTTCTGACTTCCGTACTTAGCTCTAAACTGCTAAGTTTTTATCCAAAAAACTTCAGAGTAATTCTAATCTTATAAAATTAACACTCTGTCTCTTAGAGTGAAATTTTAGGATGTTACACCCTGAGCTAGATCGGACAGTACACCGTAGATGCACTCTCATACCCAACCAACCAATGTATGCCTAAGTGGCCAAAAGAATTTCGGAGGTGTTAATTTTACAGATTCGATTGGTCGATATTGATCACGTGGAGGCATAGCCTGTAACACCCTCATTTTTAAATAGTTTTTATTGATTTTTAATCTGCTTTAATTTAATTAAAATTACTTAATTATGATTTTCGGGATTTTAAGGTGTGAATAATAATATTCATATCTTAGGTTTGATTTTGAAGGGTTTAGAGTAGTAGAGTTTGCAAAACTGAGTTTTTGCGAGAACCGCATTCTCTCCTAATGCGGGGATAGGGTTCAGTATTTTTCTGGAGGTCATTTTTACTCCAAAATAATTTTTTAACGAACCAAAAGTGGTTCTTATAATATTTGTGTTTTTCAGAAATTTTTCTGAAAAACATTATTTTACCTGCGTTTGGAGCTTTACGGGTAAACCGAGCGCAGCCGGGATATGAAAAATAGTCCAAAAATTTAGTTTTCGCTTTCTAAATTTTTCTATGACATATTCAAATCATAAAATCTATTTCTCATGATTTTACCCATTTTAGAAAAATAATTATCTAAAAAGGGGGTTTGAAAACTTCGCATTTTTACTACTTCGAACTACCAATAAAACCCTAACTTGATGGGACTTAATCCTACCAATTTTCTGGGAATGCAGAATACACTCTCAAAAATAATTCCAAAAGTCAATTGGGTCAAATGGGTTTAATTTTGAATTTTTTCAAATTAGGTGAGTGAGGTATGACTCTCATTCTCTCCAAGTAAGCTAGCCCATACTCCCCCCATTCCCTTGTGCTGGCTAAAATCTGATTTGGGAGAGGGAAGACAAAGGTTTTCATTTTTGTCACTTCAACTCTTTCACTCTTGCAAAATCCTCCAATTTTCTCTTCACTTCTAAGCTTTCTTCCATAGCCAAAGCTTGAGTTTTATTGGGTTTTTGGCTATTCAAGCTTCACAAAAAAGGTTTGGATCATCATTCTAATCCATAAACTTCTTTCATTTTTTCATTTCCACCACTTTCATGTTTCCATGAAAGTTGTGTTCTTCTCTTTACTGAAAGAGATCTTTTTCTTGGTTTAGGTTCACTCTATTGGAACCTACAAGCTTGAAAACCACCTTGGATCCATTTGTCTTCAAGATTTGAGTAAGTATTCATCTACTCAAATTTCTAATCTTTAGGGTTTGTTGGTTCTCATAAAACTCATATTTTTATGGTTTTATTTTGGTGTATTTTGTGAAAGGTAAATTTTTCTATGTGTGGGAACATCAAGGCTTCAAGGAGGCCACTTGGTGTTGGTGTAGAGTGAAGGTGATTGTGGTGTTTGCCCATTTTCATTGTCTTCAAGAGGTAAGGGGATTTTCTCAATAAGTTGGGAAGGTTTTATATGTGTGTGGCTATGTGTTGTATGTTCCATGAAAAACTCAAAGACTTGAGTTTTCATATTGGTTGTTGAATGAGTTTTCATTCTCTTAGTAATATGTATTTTTCTATATTTATGTATATGAGTGAAAGTATATTTTGGTTGATGAATGATAATTTTTGAAGCCTATGTGTGTTTAGAAAAATCATATGTATGATTTGGAGTGATTTGGAATGCCTAAATGTATGCTTGATGAAGTATGCTTTATGCTATGTTGATGATGTATGTTCATATGCTATGAATGATTACTTTGAGTGTATGCTTGATTTATGGCTTGGTGGTGTTTTTGCCTAAATGGATGAATATTGATTCTTGGATGTTTCACATGATTTAATTCAATGTGAATGAAATTGGATTGAAGTATTTGATTAAGTGTAGGAAGAGGGTTTAAAAGCTTTAATGACAAAGTTTTCCAACGTGAAATCAAATAAATTAATAAAGATTCAAGTTAACACTTACTTAGATAAATTGCATAAAATTGCTAAGTATAAGTCTTAAATCAATTTCATACTAAATCCTTTTTATCCATAAAACTCTAAGTGGCCTAGAAAATTAACTAATGAGGGAAAAAATCAAATTTCAAATTTTTAGGGTCAAAAATGAAAACTAGATGTTTTGGGGTAAAAATACAAAATTCTGGAATTTTGGGCTTAATTTTGAAAATCTGGGCACTTTGGGACAAAAGTATAATTTTACAAAAGTTTTGGGGTAGAAAACGTGAAGTCTTGAAAATTATGGGGCAGAAACATGAAGACTAGACAACTCTATTGATGATTTTATGCTATGTTCATGATGTATGTTCATATGCTATGGATGGTCACTTTGAGTGGATGTATGGTTTATGTCTTGATTGTGTTCTTGCCTAATTGATGTATGTTGATTTCTTTGAATATTCCATATACCTTGATTTCCTTGTGATTGGGATTGGTTTGGAAATATTTGACCAAGTGTGGTAAGAGGAGTTAAAAGCTTTAATGAAAGAGTTTTCTAAAAGAAATCAAATAAGTTAATTGGGATTCAAGTTAATACATACTTAGATAAATTTCATAAAATTGCTAAGTATAAGTCTCAAGTCAATTTCATACTAAGTCATTTTTATCCATAAAGCTCTAAGTGAGCTAGAAATTAATTAATGAGAGAGAAAAATCAAATTTCTGATTTTTAGAGGTCAAAAACGAAAACTGCATGTGTTGGGGATAAAAATGAAAAATTCTAGAATTAAATTCGAAAACCTAGGCATTTTTGGCCAAAATTATAATTTACAAAAGTTTGGGGCAAAAACGCATAGTTTGGATACTTTTGGGCCAAAATTATAATTTACGAAAGTTTGGGGCAGAAACGTGAAGTCTGGGCACTTTGGGCCAAAAACATAACTTACGAAAATTTACGAAACTTTTGGGGCAGAAACGTGAAGTCCGGGTACTTTGGGCCAGAAACATAATTTACGAAAGTTTTGGGGCAAAAAAACTCGAAGTCTGGGCATTTTGGGCCAAAATCCTAATTTTGTGGAAAATTAAGGGCTGAACTGCAAAACTGAACTTGTTATGGGGTCAGAATTGTAAATACTTAAAAGTAAAGGAGATTAAGTAAAATTATCAAAGAATCTACTCAAGCTTTTAATTAAACCTTTTATAATGAAAAGTGAGAAGAAAAATTAATAAAGTGGGTTTTAAATAAAAGGTAATTCTTTTATTAAAAACAAATGAAGATTAAAGATTTTAGAGTTAAAAGAAAACTTAAGAATTCAAATAGGAAATTCTTGTAAAAACTTATGGTTTCAAATAACGATTTTACACGGTATTGAACGAGGATCAATGCGTGGCGACGATAAAGTCTTGAGGACAATAAAATTACACGGTGTTGGATGAAAGCTAACACGTGGCGACGAAAAACTCTAAGACGAGGGACCGCATTAATTGTATTGATTGTGGTTGCAAATATACTATCATTTGCATTAAAGACGTGACTTTTGCCAAATTTTAGAGCACACAATCCTATGTAGGGATTGTAAATAAGTATAGTCTGACTATAAGTCTTTGAGGGCATTCAGGTTACGAAATTCTCAATAGCCTTGCGGTGAATCCCCATGTGCCGAGAAGAGTAGTGTACCCAGCTTGGATAATCCTGACCGGCTGCCTTATTTGAGATGGGGTGTACGACGTAGCACAATGGGTCTGTACCGAATAAATGACAAACGATGACCAATAGTGAAGGTCAGTTTGGATTAATGATAGGTATACGATTCCGCCACATCGCTCTACTTAGTTGAGGAAGAAAAGTCTCCATGGAGCAGTGTACCAGTGTATGAAAAGAGATATTGAAGTGACATACATTATGCTAGAATGCTATGTGTGTGCTTGACTGTGTGTTTACCTTGATGATGTGTCTCTTTTTAATGATTGAATATCTTAGCTAAAGATTTGCGAAAGAATAATTCTATATATATATATATATTATTGGAATGTATTATATAGTATTTTCCTTTTTCATATGCACCCTTTCGTGGATTTCAACTTTTGCAAAGAAATTCATCCTTGCATGTTTTCCCGTATCTGTATGTATGTTACGCGTAGATGAGGCTTCTGGTAGCCCGAGTAAGGGAGAGTTTCAGGCCTCTTGAGGCCGATGGTGGGGGATGGACTTATGATCCCATCTCCCAATGGGCCACAGTGTGTGGACACGTGGTCAGGACAAGAGGAGGGGTGCTAGGCCCCGAGGAGGTTTTGGAGCGTGACATGGTTCTGGACGCTTACTTTCCCTTAGAGAGGATGCGCAGCTGGCTGGCAGCCGCACCCGAGGCACCTGTGGAGCAGCCGAGGAGGGAGGCTCAGGCGAGGAGAGACATTTACCCTCGCGAATAACCGGTCTGCGTGTAATACTCTGTTTATATATATATATATATAGTTTTTATTTATTTTTAATCTGTTTTAAATTAATTAAAATTATTTAATTAATGATTTTGTGATTTTAAGGTATAAATAATAATATTTATATCTTAGGTTTATTTTCAAAGGGTTTAGAGTAATAGAGTTCGCAAAACTGAGCTTTTGCGGGAACCGCGTTCTCGCAGAATGCAGGAAGGGTTCAGTATTTTTTCGGAGGTCATTTTTACTCCAAAATAAATTTTTAACGAACCAAAAATGGTTCTTATAATATTTGTGATTTTTAGAAATTTTTCTGGAAAATTTTCAGAAAAACTTTATTTTATCTGCGTTTGATGTTTTACGGGTAAACCAGGCGCAACCGAGACATGAAAAATAGTCCAAAAATTTAGTTTTGGGTTTCTAAATTTTTGTACAACATATTCAAATCATAAAATTCATTCCTCATGATTTTACTCATTTTAGAAAAATATTTATCTAAAAAGGGATTCGAAAACTATGCGTTTTTATTGCTTCGAACTACCGATTAAACCCTAACTTGGTGGAATTAAATCCCACCATTTTCTGGTCAGTTTTGGGCGCATAGAGAGGGGGCTGATCCCACTCTCAAATAATTCCAAAAGTCAAATGGTCAAATGGGTTTAATTTTTGAATTTTTTCAAAATTAGGTGAGAGAGGTATGACTCCCAACCACCAAAGCATGCAAGCCCATACCTCCCCCATGCCTTCCTTGAGTCAGCCGAGTTTTGTGTGGGAAAGGGAGAGAGAAATTCATTTTGCTTCATACACTTCATATTCTCCAAGTTCCATTTTCCATTTTCCATTTTCTCTCCATTCCCAAGCTTTTTCATACACCAAAAAGACCAAGTTCTATTGAGATTTTCCATACCCAAGCTTCACAAAAAAGGTTTGGACCATCATTTTAATCCATAAACTTCTTTCATTTTTTTCATTTCCACCACTTTCATGTTTTCATGAAAGCTTGAGTTCTTCATTTCATTAAAAATAAGCTTTTTCTTTGTTTAGGTTCACTCCATTGGAACCTACAAGCTTGAAAACTACCTTGGATCTATTTTCCTTCAAGATTTGAGTAAGTATTCATCTTCTCAAATTTCTACTCTTTAGGGTTTCTTGGTTTTCATATGTAGTTTGGTGTATTTTGTAAAAGGTAAATTTTTTTTAAGTGTGGGAACATCAAGGTATTGAGTAGACCACTTGGTGTTGGTGTGATGTGAAGGAGGTGATTTTGGAGTTAGCCCATTTTCAAGTCTTCAAGAGGTAAGGGGATTTTTCTCAATAAGTTGGGAGGGTTGTGTATGTGTGTGACTATGTGATTTGTTCTTGATGATGAACTCAATGACTTGAGTTTTTCTATTGGGTGTTGAATGAAGTTTCATTCTCTTAGTAATATGTATTTTTATATGTACATGTATATGAGAAAAAAAAAATGATTTTGGTTGAGGCATGATAAATTTTTATGAGCCTATGTGTTGTTGGAAAAATCATATGTATGCTTTGGGGTGATTTTGGATGTCCAAGTGTGTGCTTGGTGAAGTATGATTTAATGTTATGTTCATGATGTATGTTGATTTATGGCTTGGTTGTGTTATTGCCTAATTGATGTATATTGATTTATGTGTATTTCATATACATTGATTGAGATTGGATTGAAAAGATTTGATTAAGTGTGGGAAGAGAGTTTAAAAGCTTTAATGAAAAAGTTTTCTAAATGAATTAATTAGAATTCTAATCATAAGTCTTAAATCAATTTAATATTAAATCCTTTTTATCCATAAAACTTTAAGTGAGTTAGAGAATTAATTAATGTGAGAGAAAAATCAAATTTTGGATTTTTACGGGTTAAAAACGAAAACTACAGGTTTTTGGGGCCAAAAATGCAAATTCTGGAATTCTGGGCTTTAATTGCAAAATCTGGACTTTTGGGCCAAAATTATAATTTAAGAAAGTTTGGGGCAGAAATACGAAGTCTGGAAATTTTGGGCCAAAAATATAATTTACGAAAATTTGGGGCTGAAACACGAAGTCTGGTACATTTGGGCCAGAATTATAATTTACGAAAGTCTTGGGGCAAAAAACGTAAAGTCTGGGCATTGTGGGCCAGAAACCTAATTTTTCAGAAAATTGGGGGCTGAATTGCGAAACTGAACTTCTTAGGGGGCCAGAATTACAAATACTTAAAGTAAAAGAATTTAAGTAAAATTATCAAAGAATTTAATTAGGTTTTTAATTAAATCCTTTTATGATGAATAAGTGGGAAGAAAATTAATAAAGTGGGTTTTAGATAAAAGATAATTCTTTTATTAAAAACAAATGAAGTTTAAAGATTTTAGAGTTAAAAGAAAACTTAAGAATTCAAAGAGGAATTTCTTCTAAAAACTTATGGTTTTAAATAACAATATTACACGGTATTGGAAGAGAACCAATACGTGACGAAGATAAAAGTCTTAAGGACAATAATATTACACGGTATTGGAAGAGAACCAATACGTAGCGAAGATAAAAGTTTTAAGGACAATAATATTACACGGTATTGGAAGAGAACCAATACGTGGCGAAGATAAAAGTCTTAAGGACAAAAATATTACACGGTGTTGGGTGAAAGCTAACGCGTGGCGACGAAAAACCCTAAGACGAGAGACCGTATTGATTGTGGTTGCAAATATACTGTCATATGCATTTGAGATATTGGCTTTTGCCAGGCTAGCATTTATTGCTATGATGAGAGCACACAATCCTATGCAGAGACAGGACTGACGCTCTCCGTTCCTTACGTCCCACCGTATGGGTGTTTCGTGCGTTGCTCTTCTGACACTTCTGTCGCACCGTCAGGACACGCAGGGAGGGGGAAGAGGCAGGTTCGAGATGAGCCAGAGCGGGTATTCGTTGAGATATCCGAGGAGGAGGAGGACCCGGAGGAGAACCCTGAGGAGGATCCCGAGGAGGACCCTGAGGAGACGTCATCGTCTTAGGTCTATAGTGGTGGGGGTGTTTACTGCTAGGTTGTAGGTTGTCTGTTAGCGACCAGCCTAGGTTTGGGGTGTACATGTTCAGTGTCGTGTATTTTACACACCTTTTGATTTACAGCTTTCCTAGGTTTAGATTTATCGCTTCATTTTCTTTATGTTATGATGACGTATTTTGGCCACTATGTAGTGGTTCCAAACTATACTTGCGGGCGCAAGATTTGTGTATGTTGACATGATGATACATACATACATATATATATATGATGTTTCTTTTCTTTTGAGTTTCTGGATGGCTAAATGTGATGTTGGAAATCTTTTCGTATAAGATTCTTTTAAAAAAAATTAGCCACCAATTTTGGTAACCTTTATTTATGAAAGACGATTTTCCGCATTAAGTTTTAGTTTTTCATGTGACGTTCCTTGTGGGAAAAAGGGGCGTTACAACTCCTGTCACTTTAGGCCAGGATGCGCTTCTTTGACCTAGGAGTCACATGTATCAGTTGGATGCACTCCGAGTTCCGCCTCTTCCTCTGAAGCCTTTTGTGCTGCATTAATGGAGGAGACTCGACAGGCGAACGAAGCGGCTCAAAAGGCAACGACTGCTGCTACCCTCATCCAAGAGATGTTCCTCAAGCTACAGGAGGCACATGCGGAGCAGATGAGGATGATCACTGAGCGCTTTGGTCTCCGCGGAATGATGAATCCGGCCTAGCCAGCCCATCCTTCTGCGGCTCAAGACGAGTGCTATGAGTCATCCGAGGAGTGAATTTTGTTTGTTCTGCTTTTCTATGACATATTTTACGCTTATTGTACTTTGTTTTTATCTATGTTCTATCTATTTAGATTTGTTCTTTGTTATATATTAAGAATGCAATTTGACGTTTTAAGCATATTTATTTTATTACTATTTTTTATTTATATCAGTAGTGATTCAATTATATTAGGTGGACAACAACTAACAATCAAATGCTAGAAAAAAATACCGAGGGCTAAGCCCTCAGTAATAGGGACCAAATAGCAATTTCAAAGAATTGGCATTTTCTTGAAATTCGGTAATTTCGAGAAAAGAACAGTTGCTTTTGGAGTGATATACCGACGACCTACCAAGGGCTATTATCCGTTAATTACCAACGGCTTTTCGGGGCCGACGGTAAAATTTACCGACAAGTGAATTTCCGACGGTCCCGTGGCCGTCAGTAATCCGTCGATAAATCATATTACCGAGGGCTAAACGGACCCTTTTCTTGTAGTGTATATATATATAATTCATATAATTCCTATCCGAAAAACATAATCTATATAATTAAATTTTATGTTGTAATTTGAGTTAAACCATACATATCTAATTAAGCCGCACAAATAAATAAGTATGTGCAAATAATTAAACTATAAAAAAATACATGCAAATTTATTCAAATATTGTATGACAATTACTTTGATGAAGTCAAAAGTTAAAAGTTAGAGAAAGAGTCACCCAGTGTTACAAGCCAGGTTAAAAGTAAATATTAATTGGGGTAGAAAATGAGAAAACCTCTCGTTGCTAGTAGAAAAGTTGGCTAGAGAAAGAGTCGCCCCTTGTCACAAGCCAATAATTAATAGCAAACTTTAATTGCGAGAGAAATGAGAAAAATTCCCATTGCCAGATAGAAAAGATGGCTAGAGAAAGAGTCACCTTATAAGCCAGATAATTAATAGCAAACATTAATTGCGGTATCAAATGAGAAAATCTTTCGTTGCCACTAATTAGGTAGAAAAGTTGGCTAGAAAAGCCAATGCATTCATTCATTTTAAACATCCTGCTTAGAGAGTTTTGATAGAAAAGAAAATCTTATTTTGGATATGGAACAAATACAAGGTGTCATTATGGTGGTAGCTATACTTATTACTAAATTGACTTTCCAAGTTTGCACAAACCCACCAAGGGGTGTTTGGCAAACATACTCAAACAGCGCCTCAGTGCCTATCGGGTCCAAAATCTGTACTTCAGTATTATCCTCTAATAATGGTCAAAAGTATGCATATGTGATGCTTGTGGTGTTTTGTACCATAGCATTTTCTGTATCTCTAACCGTGATCATGTATATATATATATATATTACTGTTATGTGGATTTCTCCACCATAACGGGCAGTGGCGGAGCTACAGGGGGGCCTAAGGGTGCATGGCCCCACCCAACTTTTGCAAATTTTTTACTGTATTATGGATATTTCTCCTTGAGGCCCACCCCCTATGGTTTAGCATTATTATTATTATTATTATTATTATTATTATTATTATTATTATTATTATTATATATGTGTGAAAATCTTAACAAATCCCATCTTAGTATAAGTAAACGTCCGAAACGAGAAAGAATCAAGTTAATAATCCTAACAAATTTGGTCGTTATCGCTGCACATCTTTTTGGTTTTATATTGATTAAATCTTTTTTGTTTTGTAGATACCAATTTTTGTCCTCTTTTTTTTTATTTTGCTTTTTTAATTTAATTGATTTAAAAGAGGTCCAATTGATTTTATTCATTGGGCTTTTGTTTGATGGATCCAATTGTAATTGGACCTGCGTTTTGGTGAGCATCATGATCCAATTAGCAAAAGGGATTTGTGTATTTTATTATTACAAGTCCAATACAAAAAATACAAAAAGAACAAAAAAGAGTAAAAAAAAAACTGAACAAGACAAAAGTCAAGCCGGGCAGCCGACCCGCACCCTTTTACTTTCCTGTCAAAGCCGGGCATCCGACCCGCATCCTTTATCTTTCTGTCAAAGCCGGGCAACCGACCCGCATCCTTTATTTTCCTGTCAAAGCCGGGCAGCCGACCCGCACCCTTTTACTTTCCTGTCAAAGCCGGGCATCCGACCCGCACCCTCTATTTTTCTGTCAAAGCCGGGCAGTCGACCCGCACGTTTTTTACTTTTTTGTCAAAGTCGGGCGTCCGACTCGCACCCTGTTATTTTTCTGTCAAAGCCGGGCAGCCGACCCGCACCCTTTGGTTTCCTATCAAAGCCGGGCAGCCGACCCGCATCCTTTAGTTTCCTGTCAAAGCCGGGCAGCCGACCCGCATCCTTTATTTTTCTGTCAAAGCCGGATGTCCGACCCGCACCTCTTTATCTTTCCGTCAAAGCCGGGCAGCCGACCCGCACCGCTTTACTTTTCTGTCAAAGCCGAGCGTCCGACCCGCACCCTTTTACTTTTTCGCCAAAATTAGGCTTACAAAAAAAAGAGATAAAGAAAAAAAAAGAAGAAAAAAAGAAAAAAAAAGAAAAAAAAGAGAAAAAGAAGAAAAAAAGGGAAAAAAGAATACTCTACTTTGTTTTTCAGCAATAATCGTCGGACAAAATTTTGGTCTCTTTTTCTTTACTTATTTCTTGCCATGATAATATGAAAACACTCGTTATTCATATTATCAAGCAAAAAACAAGTAAAGAGGGGCAGCTGCAGATACCAATTTTTGTCCTCCTTTTTTTTTATTTTGCTTTTTTAATTTAATTGATTTAAAAGAGGTCCAATTGATTTTATTCATTGGGCTTTTGTTTGATGGATCCAATTGTAATTGGGCCTGCGTTTTGGTGAGCATCATGATCCAATTAGCAAAAGGGCTTTGTGTATTTTATTATTACAAGTCCAATACAAAAAATACAAAAAGAACAAAAAAGAGTAAAAAAAAACTGAACAAGACAAAAGTCAAGCCATGCAAGCTCTCCCTCCTTTCTCTGCTGCTTCTTTTTTCCATATTGCCCAAATGACCCAAGCTGTTAACACAAGGGGAAGTGAAGGGTCACAAATCAAAACAAAGGGAAAAAGGGCAAAACAGGAAAAATTAGGAATTGGGGAGTAAGCAAAAGCATCAAATCTCACACACTCTCAGCGCACACACACACAATTCTGAAAAATCACACACACACTCACACACCGTACACACACACACAAATTCTGAAAAGATAGCAAAACACACACAAAAAAGAACCGTACACACACAGACACACACACACACACACACCAACAGCATCACACACACACACACAATTCTGAGAAAAACAGAACGCGCACACACAGGCACTACCACACCACCGCACCACAACACACCACACACTCTTGGTTTGCCCTATTTTCATGTATACATACTCAATAGCACAGTAAAAACACAGACGGGGAAAATAGAGAGAAAAAAGAGAAAGGAGAGGAAAACAGATTGGTGGATAAGCACATCTTTTGTTTATCCATCTCAGAGTGAAAAAACACATACAGTTCAGCAAGGCATATACAACTCAATAGAAAAGGAGCAATAAAGAAGAGGCAGTGGAGAGGAGCAATAGAGGGGAAGGTTACCTTCACTGTTTTGTTGGCCCCTAGCAGGTAAAGGAAAACTCCCTTCTTCCATATGCTTTGCGTGTGAGTATGCTCTGGCTTGTTGTGTTGTAATCCACTTTCATTTTTTCCATGTCCCTGTAATAAGAGTCCCCAATAACAGCATACCAGTAGAATGAGTCAAAGACAGAGAGTAAAAAACCAGAGAGAGTGAAGAGAAAAAAGTGAAAAAACCAGAAAAAATTAGGGAACAATGGAGGAATAGGAGAAGAGGGAGAGTGAGATATCTAAGAAAGAGAGGGGAACAAACCCACCTCGGCCACTGCCGTCACGATGGCGCCGCCGTGGTTTGATCTTCCTCCTAAGCCACCATCACCCTTATCTCCGTTTTCTCTGAACCCCGAGACCCTATCTTTCTCTCCCCCACGGCCGTCCCTTGGCCACCGTGTCGTGCGGCTCATCTGCCTTAGGCGGCCACGGTCACTGCCCTCATTTTTTTCTCCCTCTTCATTCCCCTCTTCCCCTCGCGGCCTTCTCTCCCTCTCCCCTCACCGTTTTCTCTTTCTCGCCCTTTCTGTCGCCGCAAGACGATGGATCCATGGGATCGCCACCATGCTGTGCGGGCTCCTCGTCGCCATGGCAGGGTGGTCCCGCTGCAAACCCCCTCTTTCCTCCGCGCGTAACATGTCCCCTTCCCTTCCTCCCTCGACGAACATCACCAATGTCGCCTCCCTCCTCTCTCGCTGCGTTTCCCCTCTCCTCCACCCAGACCGCGGCTGTGAGCCACCGCGTTCGGCTATCATGGCCGGTTACAGCACCACCGCCGCGTCGCCTGTTACCATCATCTCCCCCACCTCTCTTTCGTTCCCCCTTCTCCTTCTTCCCCTCTCTTTCTCCTTTCTTTTTTCCCCTTTTCCCCCACTTCTCAGACCCCTCTGTTTCAATTTAGGGATTTGAAATCCCGTGTCCTTCACTTCCCCTTTTTCTTTGTTTAATTTTTGTTTTGTTTTGGTTGTTTGTTTGTTTTTTTTTCTTCTTTCTTAGTTTTTAGTATTCTGTGCATTTTTTTGGGGGCCTGAGTTGGTATTGGCCTTTGGCCCATTTGCGTTTTTTTTCTTGGCCCAAAATCTGGTGGATAGTTGGTTTGTTGTCTGGGCCAAGCCCAGTCTTCGTTTTTTAAGAAAATAAAGATGGATGACTGATTTGGTGTTTAGGCCTAGCCCAGTTTCGTTTTTTCCTCCTCTCTTTTGTTTTTTTATCTGCTACTATATTGGGCTCGGCCTATCATTTGTTTTATTTATTTTCATGACTCATAATTTTTGCCCTAATTTATTTCACAAATAGAATAAAGTTATTTCTAAAAATTAACTCCCTTTTTTATCTAAATATGTCTAGAAAAAATATTAATCATAACCTCTTGCATTTTTTGTTAAAAAATATATATAGAGTTGTAGTGATAGTCATTTTGGATCCTCTTCCTATTTAGCTATTATGAAAACTCTATTTTTATGTAATTAATTAATTAAGTAAATAGTGATAGTCAATTTTGGATCTTCTTCCTATTTGACTATTGCGAAAACATTTTAGATGATGACTCATTAGTGATAGTCGTTTTGGATCCTCTTCCTATTCGGCTATCGCGAAAAACTTCTTTATTTCAGTCGGTCAAAATTAGTAACCATTTTGGATCATCTTCCTATTTGGTTACTATGAGACCAAATGAATTGTTTTCGAAAAAGCAAAATTCCATGAAATTAAAACAAATCAACACACAATCTTTTTCTACTAAAGAACTACGTAGCTTTGATTTTCTCATTGCACCTGAGAATACGTAGGAGCAGGGACCTTCCCTGTCGAGCACAAAAATATTTTTTTCATATTTTTTCTCCTTTATTTTGTAAATAAATAATAAATCATTTTTCTTTGGGGTAAAATAAATATTTTAAAAAGCTAACAAAATTTGCACATTTAATTAGAGGTAACCGCTTTTTAGCGGACGTCGTAGGGTGCTAATACCTTCCCTACGCGTAATCGACTCCCGAACCCAAAATCTGGTTCCAAATACCATTTTTTTTTTCAAAATGTGTTTTTCCAATGTTTTTCCCATTAAATAAACTTTGGTGGCGACTCCTCTGTAATTTTTTTTGGGTTGCTTCAGCTGGCGACTCCACTGGGGATGTTCGAGAGTCAAGCCTTACAGAATTAAATGTGCAAAATTGTTTTTTTTTTATTTTACCCCTCTTTTGTTTGTTTATTTATTGCTTGTTGTACATGTTCTTTATTTTTGTTTGTAAATATATCTGCTGAATAAAATCTTAGGATAGAAGACCGCTGGTTCTGCTGTTGTCTGTTTCTCTTTTGCAGGTTGGGTAGTTTTAGGGTGCCCCCAGCACACACTGCACTCACACTATTCACACACTTATGAGCGTGGCCCTACACCCGGGCTGAGTGTATCTTAGGGAGTGCGAGGTTGGTAGTGGTAATCATTTTGGATCCTCTTCCTATTTGATTATCGCGAGAACCTCATCTAGAGTGTGACTCTTCCGCGAATGCCCACATTTTGGATCCTCTTCCTATTTGTGGTCCACATTCCGGAATGGATACTTAGCTCTAGAGGCCTTTTGTGAGTGAGTGATTAGAACCACCCGAGTAAGTATCCACGAAGTAAAAGGACTTATGGACCAAGGTAGAAACCCTCAAATTAAGGTGAAACCCATGGTTTAGGACACAAGGGGGCAAACTATCCAGCTGTTAACAAAAGATTCTTGTGCATTAGTAATAGGCATTCCAGCATTTGTACTATTGTAAAAAAAAAAAAAAAAGAGATCTGTTGCATTATCATGACAATCCATTGCATCATCAAGACATTTGCATATCATGTGTTGCATCTATTCTCATTTTATCCTTTTCAAACTAGGGTTGTCAGAGGACCGTAAGAAGACATTGTTTGTGGATAGGATAATATGGGATCAGCTGATGGAACAACCCCAACCATGTCAAAAAGACTCATGCATGCGAAAGCCAAAAGACCTGAAGTGGAAAGTTTGAAAGCTCTTGGAGATTTGTTAAAAGGGAATCAACGCTCTACCTTCTACAAGGAATATGGGAAGATTCTCGACTTGCTGAAAATTGAAGTACAGGTAGAAGCTATCATCGCGTTGGCTCAGTTTTACGACTTTCCCCTCAGATGCTTCACTTTTCGAGACTTCCAGCTAGCCCCTACTTTGGAAGAGTTTGAGCAGATTCTAGGGTATCCTTCGAAGAATGGGAAGCCTTATCAGTATATGGGACACTACCCTTCTATCCCCTTGATTGCCGAAGTGTTGAAAGTTACCGAAGGAGATTTGAACAAGGGAAGAGAGATCAAAAAGGGCACTGATGGAATCTCAAGGAGCTACTTGGAGAAAAAAGCACATGAGCTAGCAAAAAAGGAGGATTGGGGCACCTTTAGGGACGTGTTGGCTCTCACTATATTTGGGATTGTTTTGTTTCCGAATGCCGATGAACTTGTTGACTTCGCTGCAATCGACGTGTTTCTGGCTTTCAAACTGAGGAAGGAAAACCCGGTACATGCCGTTCTTGCTGATGTGTACCACACCCTTGATTTTTGCCATGAAAAGAAGGGTAAGAGGATTCTGTGCTGCTTGCCTGCCTTATATATTTGGCTGATCACCCATGTATTCAGTAGTGGATGTAAGACTCATTGTCCAATTGATGATTTCAAAATGTGTCAAGTCAAGACCAAGACCAGTCACGAGTGGGCCCAGACTCTGGTAAACCTTGGTGAAGGAACAGTTCGATGGTATTCGAAGTGGAAAGAGATAGAAGAAGTAATTTATCAATGCGGGAGTTTTCCCAATGTTCCACTCATGGGGACTAGAGGTTGCATCAATTATAATCCTGCTTTGGCTTTGAGACAGCTCGGTTATCCTATCATGGGGCCGCCATCAGATGAAGTAATCACTCCTTTTGTCCTGTATGATATGAGCCCACAAAATGGGGAGATGATGAGGAAAGTTTCACGAGCCTGGGATAAGGTAGTCACCAAAAAGGGGCGTGAGATTGGAGTGCGAAGTTGTGATGCAAAAGACAGCTATCGCCAATGGCTCAAGGAAAGGGTGTTGAAGATTAAATTGTCGTTTTATGGTCTAATAACTGTCACCAAGGAGACACCAGTTCAGGAACCTCCCTGTAATGAAGAAGTAGAAAAGTTAAAAGCAGCGTTGACCAAGAGTGATGAAGAGAAGAATAGGCTACAAAAGGAACTTGCCGAAGTAAGACGAGCCTATGAAAAGTTGCAGTTAGAAGTTGCCCAGAAGACAACCTCTCTTGAGAAGGCAAATAAGAGAGTCAGGACGGAAGAGGAAAGTAAGCTCAAAACTCGAGATTGCTTGTATGCTGCTGATACAGAATTGGGAAAGCGAAGGCAAGAGAGAGATGAGGCGCTAGCCGCGAATCAACGGTTGAAAGACATGATCAGGAATTCCAAGGTGGCCGAGCGGAATGCAATAAAGTAGTTTAGAGATTTAAATGAACAATTGACAAAGGTTGTGGCCGAGTATGAGAAAAGTGTTGATGGTGAAAGGCAGTGCAAGGAAGATGCGATAAAGATGGCTGCACTCCGTGAAGAAGCATGGCGAAGAGAGCAAGAAAAATCACATGGGCTGAAAAATCACATTGAAGACCAGAAAATAATCATCAAGCAGCTTAGTGACGAAAATGTTTACTTAAGGGACCAAGTCATAAGGCTGAATAGTTTTGCAGAATGCCAAAAGACCCTTAAACAGCTCCAAAAGGAAGGTGAATTCTGGAGAGATCGATACGCAAAGTTGGCAGAACTCACCAATCAAGCACTCACAAATATACCAAGATTCCTGGAAGAGGCTGAGAAGACAATGAACCCGTTCACAACACCAGTAGAAGTCTCTGATTTTATTAAGCATTATAAAGAAGAGATTAAAGATTTGAAAAAAGGGTCTGTGGTTAATGGGGTCCATGTACGAGTCTGGGTGCAATGTACCCCAATTTGATGAGTTAGGAAATGATGTACTCTGTTTTGATTGTTAAATGAAATCTTTTGCTGTTTTGATCCCATATTATCCTTGATCGATTTTGTCCCAAAAAAGGGAGAGTAAAAAGAAAAAGATAAAAAGAAAAAAAAAGGGGGAAAAAGAAAGAAAAGAAAATGAAGAAAATGATTATCCACAAACAATGGAAGTTACGGTTCTCCAAGGCAATAAATTGAGAATGGACATCATAATTAGGAAACATGCATTTTCATCCATTTTTTCCATTGATTGCATACTCATGTCATTCTTTAGCAGGAAGTAATTAATCAAACGTCAAACTGTTCCCTCGGCATCCCTATCTTACCCGAACTCAAGCAAGGATCATGGCGGAAAGGACCCATGAAGAGATGAGGAACGAGATTGACCAATTGAAGGAGCAAATGGCCAAGCTGCTAGAGGCCATGGAAAAGAGCAAAGACACGGACAAGGAACCCCCGATGGCGGATGGAGAGCATTCCACTACTGCGGTTTATCCACCTGGATTTAGTCCTGTGTCTCAAGGAATTGTGATACCTTTCCCTGTATACCCACAAGGGTTCTCACGTCAACCAGGTTCCGATCCTCAAGGTGTACAGACCATCTCATTCCCGCCTTATGGTCTCCCAATCGGATACACACCTCCCTTCGCAACTGCATCGGCAGAAACCCAAACTGTCCAGTTTCAACCTCAAGGGCCTGCTTCCCATTTGGTTGTCACTGCTTCTGAAGGTAACCCGCAAGCAATCCTTATGCCCAATGTTTCCCAATCCCCGGGACTAGACTCAAATGCTGAAGTAGCGCAAGTGCAAGCTTCAATTCCTATTCCCATGACATACAACTCGCAAGCTGGCAATATTCCCTTCCAATTCTTCAGCTCTCCAGAAGTTACTACGCCTGCGGTGGTATCAATACCGAATTTCCAAAACCCTGTCACAGCACAAGCATACCATGCTGATTCCCAAGGGACCCACACTAACGCTAACCCTATCATGATGCCGTTGCCTCATCAGGCTGTGGGAGGACCTGTGCCGATGTCTTCAGCTGAAGACCCTCACAAGGCTAAGTGGCAAACCCTTGAGGATAGATTGAGGGCCATTGAAGGAGTAGGTTGCTATGGCCTAAATGATGCTTCGGAGCTGTGTCTGGTCCCAGATGTGGTCATCCCGCCTAAATTTAAGGTTCCGGACTTTGAGAAATACAGTGGTGTTACTTGTCCGAAAAGCCACCTTACCAAATTTTGTAGAAAAATGGCAGCCCATGCTTATGATGATAAGCTTCTGATTCATTGCTTCCAAGACAGCCTGACTGGTGCTGCCGCGAATTGGTATACTCACCTTGAGCGTGTCCACATTCGATGCTGGAAAGACTTGGCTGATGCTTTTCTCAAGCAGTACAAGTACAATATTGACATGGCCCCCGATCGTATGCAGTTGCAAAATATGGGGAAAAGAGACAATGAAACGTTCAAGGAATATGCCCAGCGTTGGAGGGGGTTAGCGGCACAGGTAGAGCCACCCTTGACTGAGAAGGAAATGGTTGCCATGTTCATAGACACTCTACAGTCGCCTTTCTATGATAAAATGATTGGAAGTGTGTCTTCGAACTTTTCAGACATGGTCATCATAGGAGAAAGGGTGGAAGGAGGGATGAGAAGTGGAAAAATCGCCCATAATCCAGTTGGGGCAAACAATGGAAAGAAACCTCCCACGGGGTTCAACAAGAAGAAAGAAGGAGAGGCCCAGGTAGTGATGGCTAGTCAAGCAGAACAAGCTCCAAGAGGACCTTATCTTTACCCTGCCCATTTCCAACAACCATACCAAGCCTTTTACCCGTCGCCACCACCATATGTTGCCGCAACTTCCCAAACTCCTTTCCCACAACCCAACTACCCGAGAATGCCTTTTCAACCCACATTCCCTACCGCGCCACAAATGCCACCTCCTCAACCAGCTCGCCAACCCAACCAAAATCCCTCCCCTAACCAACAACAGAGACCGTCAAACAACCAAGAGAGAAAACAAGTAAGGTTCGACCCCATCCCTGTGTCGTATACGGAGGTATTTCGTCACCTCTACGACAATAAGATGATTGCGCCTTGCCCAGCAAATCCAGTTGAACCCCCATATCCACAATGGTACGACCCGAATGCCAAATGTGAGTATCATGCCGGAGCTATTGGGCATTCGACGGAAAACTGTAGAGCTTTAAAGTTCAAGGTACAAAATTTGATTGACCGCAAGTGGTTAACCTTCAAGGGTGATGGTCCAAATGTGGGAGGAAATCCTTTACCTGGGCACAGTGGTTCCGCAGTCAATGCGGTTGAAGAGTTTATGGGCCAGGATCTGATCAGGAAAGTAGAAGATATCAGGACCCCTTTGAGAGACATTCTCATTGGATTACGCCAATGTGGCATGATTCAGGGAGGATGTGAAAAGGAGGGAACTTGTAGCTTTGATGCAAGCTTCGAACACCGCATAGAAGAATGCGATGAATTCAAGAAAGTCCTGCAAAGTCTGATGGACGCCCACCTAATTCAGATAGGTCGTGCAGTGGATAATGAAAGTGTGTTGACACTTCAATCAGGAGGGGAGGATGCCCCATTTATGGTAAAGCCATTGGAAATCCGCTACTCCATGAAAGTACCAGCGGAAATCCCTGTGGGACCAAAGCCCATTACAATTCAAGTTCCTACTCCTTTTTCCTACAAGGATAACAAGGCCGTGCCATGGAACTATGATGTGAAAGTTCTCTCTGAAGGGAACCAGACGAGGGTCTCTCCTGAGTTTGGAAATACTGTTGTTACCAACATTGCAGGCGTTGGTGGGATAACCCGTAGTGGGCGAATTTATACTCCTGCTGAGCTGAGAAATGAATATCTGAAGGAAGGAGATAAGGTCCACCAGGAGAAAGGGAAAGAAAAAGAGGTTGTCAATGAAGAACGAGTGGGAGATACAACAAAAAGGGAACCGGACTGCAAGAAAGCGGTGTCTGATGAAGAAGCTTCTGAGTTTTTAAAGATGATTAGGCAGAGTGAGTACAAGGTGGTTGATCAGTTGAACCGTACTCCTGCAAGGATAACTATTTTGTCTCTGCTTTTGAGTTCGAAACCACACCGAAAAGCATTGATGAAGGTGCTGAATGAAGCTCATGTCACCCAAGACATCACAGTTAGCCAATTCGATGGTATTGTTGGTAACATCGTTGCCAATAACTACCTCACTTTCACAGATGATGAGATACCCAAGGAGGGAATGGGGCATAATAAGGCATTACATGTCTCTGTGAAATGTCAAGACCATATCATTGCAAGGGTGTTGGTGGACAATGGGTCGTCTCTAAACGTCATGCCCAAGTCAACGCTTGGGAAGCTGTCTGTTGATGGGACCCACATGAGGCCTAGCACTATGGTGGTACGTGCATTTGATGGGTCTAGAAGAGAAGTGATTGGGGAGATCGAATTGCCAATTCAAATCGGTCCTTGTGTCTTCGAGGTGGTTTTCCAGGTGATGGATATCATGCCAGCCTACAGTTGCCTCTTGGGTAGACCCTGGATTCATTCTGCAGGAGCTGTGCCCTCCACGCTTCACCAGAAAGTGAAGTTCATAATAGACAACAAACTGGTGATTATCTCAGGTGAAGAAGACTTGTTGGTGAGCAAACCATCATCAATTCCCTACATTGAAGCAGCGGAAGAAGCACTTGAAACTTCTTTCCAGGCACTTGAGATTGCTAATACAACTTTCGTGGGTGAAGGGACTCTGATTGCAAAACCAAGCCTATCCAAGACAGCTATAATGACTGCCAAGATGATGATTCAAGGAGGATTGGCGGGGAAGTGTGGAAAGTTGTTGGAACTGTCCGACAACAAATACCGATTTGGGTTAGGATATCACCCTACAAAGGCTGACAAGAGGAGGATTGTAGAAGAGAAAAAAGAGAAAAGGCTCGCCAGGCTGGAAAATCGAGAGCCAAGTGCCAAGAGGGTCTCTATTTGTGATATCCGTGAAAGCTTCCGAAGTGCGGGACTTTTGTACCCAGATCAGATAGCCGTTGCTGAAGATGTTTGTGCTGTTACTGACGATATCAATCTGGTTTATCCCTGTTCCCTGCAAGAAGAGCTTGGCAATTGGGAGGTCGTCGAGTTTCCCATGGTTTTTGTTTCATCTTCAAAGTAATTATGTAATGCAACTCCTATTGCTCTGCCCAAGGCTTTAGGATGACACATTGTTAAATGGGCACACATGTTTCCTTTCAGCATAGTTATTAATAAAGTGCATGCATTTTGAACTTTCTAGCTCATTTTTCTTCCTTTACTAGCCATTCTTTTTCTTATTTATTGTCTATTCATTTTTCTTTTCCCTCTTGCAAATCTCAATCCGTGCAGATCAGAAAATGTTCTCCTAGAAAATGGCAATGCTAGCGTCTCACCTTATAACTTTGAATCCCCCATTAATCACACTGATGAGGAAAGTGAGGAAGAATGGGAGACTCCCCCTGAATTAATGAGGTTAATAGAACAAGAGGCCAAAATAATCCAACCCCATCAAGAAGTGACTGAAATAATTAATTTGGGAACTGAGGATAATAAGAAAGAAATAAAAATTGGCACTCTTATGAAAGAAAGTGAGCGAAACAAGTTGGTTAAACACTTGTTCGACTATATTGATGTCTTCGCATGGACGTATCAGGACATGCCTGGACTCGACGCTAGCATAGTCGAACATAAGTTACCACTGAAGCTTGAGTGCCCGCCAGTTAAACAAAAGTTGAGAAGAATGAGGCCTGATATGTCGCTGAAGATTAGAGAAGAGGTCAAGAAGTTATTTGATGCTAGTTTTCTAGCTGTGGCCACGTACCCTGAATGGGTCGCCAATATTGTCCCAGTTCCTAAGAAAGATGGGAGAGTTCGGATGTGCGTTGACTATAGGGATTTGAACAGAGCAAGCCCTAAAGACGACTTCCCTTTGCCTCACATTGATGTTCTTGTAGACAACACTGCTCAGAACTCATGTTTCTCTTTCATGGATGGTTACTCGAGGTATAACCAGATCAAGATGGCAGTTGAGGATATGGAAAAGACAACCTTCATCACACCGTGGGGAACCTTTTGTTATAGGGTGATGTCTTTTGGATTGAAAAATGCGGGGGCAACGTACCAAAGGGCCATGGTAACTCTGTTTCATGACATGATGCACAAAGAGATAGAGGTTTACGTGGATGACATAATTGCAAAATCAAGAACTGATGAAGATCACATAGTAAACATGCAAAAATTGTTTGAACGCCTAAGGAAATTTAAGCTCAGGTTGAACCCCGCTAAGTGCACCTTTGGGGTGAGATCAGGGAAGTTGTTGGGATTCATGGTGAGCCAAAAGGGAATAGAAGTTGATCCAGACAAGGTTCGAGCTATCATGGAGATGCCCGCTCCCAGTACCGAAAAAGAAGTTCGAGGTTTTTTGGGAAGACTGAACTACATCGCTAGATTTATATCCCGATTAACCGAAACTTGTGAGCCGATCTTCAAGTTGTTGCGCAAGGACTAGGCTGTTGAATGGAATGAAAATTGCCAAGAAGCTTTTGAAAAGATCAAGCAGTACCTACAGAATCCCCCAGTCTTGGTTCCCCCGGTGCCGGGACGGCCCCTTATTATGTACCTGACGGTGCTTGACGAATCAATGGGTTGTGTGCTGGGCCAACATGATGAGTCTGGTAGGAAAGAGCATGCCATTTATTATTTGAGCAAGAAATTCACCAGTTGTAAAGTGAGATACTCTTTGTTAGAGAAAACCTGTTGTGCCTTGGCTTGGGCCGCTCGCCGATTGAGGCAATATATGTTGTGTCATACTACTTGGCTGGTTTCCAAAATGGACCCGATCAAGTATATTTTCGAAAAACCTGCCCTCACTGGAAGGATTGCTCGTTGGCAAGTGCTATTGTCAGAATATGAGATAGTGTATGTCACTCAGAAAGCGGTCAAAGACAGTGCTTTGGCTGACTATCTGGCTCATCAACCCATAGAAGATTATTAATCAATGCAAAATGATTTTCCTGATGAAGATATAATGGCTCTATTTGGAAAAGGAGGAGAATCCCTCGATGAAGAAAAATGGACCTTGCTGTTTGATGGAGCTTCCAACGCGCTGGGGCATGGGATTGGAGTGTTGTTGATTTCCCCGGAGTCTCAATATATCCCTATCACCACAAGACTATGTTTTGATTGCACGAACAATATGGCAGAATATGAAGCCTGCGCAATGGGGTTCCAGGCTGCAATTGAATCAAAAGCCAAAATCCTGGAGGTGTATGGGGATTCCGCTCTTGTTATTCATCAGTTAAGAGGTGAATGGGAAACTCGAGATGCGAAATTGATCCCTTACCATGACTATATTAAGGGATTAATGGAGCAATTTGACCGGGTGACTCTCCATCACATTCCCCGCGAAGAGAATCAGTTAGCTGATGCACTGGCCACGTTGTCATCCATGTTCAAAATAAGCCAAGAGAAAGACATGCCACTCATAAAAATACAAAGCCAAGAACAACCAGCATATTGTCAAGAAGTGGAAGAAGAATTGGATGGAAAACCCTGGTACCATGATATCAAATGTTTTATCCAAAGCCAAAAGTATCCCCCAGGTGCTACTGAAAATGATAAAAGAACCCTGAGAAGGTTAGCAATGGGTTTCTTCTTGAATGGTGATGTGCTTTACAAAAGAAATTATGACACGGTGCTACTCAGACGTGTCGATGCCGCAGAAGCCGAAAAGATCATGCAAGATATACATGAGGGTTCATTTGGGACCCATGCTGGGGGGCATGCAATGGCCAGGAAGATTTTGAGGGCTGGTTATTATTGGTTGACAATGGAAATTGATTGCTTTAATCATGTCAAGAAATGTCATAAGTGTCAGATATATGCCGATAATATTCATGCACCATCAGCATCGCTGAATGTCTTGACGGCGCCATGGCCTTTTTCTATGTGGGGAATGGATGTAACAGGGCCGATTGAACCCAAAGCTTCAAATGGACACCGATTCATCCTTGTTGCCATTGACTACTTCACAAAATGGGTTGAGGCGGCATCATATGCGCATGTGACCAGGAATGTGGTAGTCAAGTTCATCAAAAGAGAGTTAATTTGTCGTTATGGTTTGCCAGAAAGAATCATAACAGATAATGCAACCAACCTGAACAACAAGATGATGAAGGAGTTATGTGAAAATTTCAAGATCCAACACCACAACTCTTCCCCGTACCGTCCAAAGATGAATGGTGCTGTCGAGGCGGCAAACAAGAATATCAAGAAGATAGTTCAGAAGATGGTGGTAACGTATAAAGATTGGCATGAAATGTTTCCTTTTGCCTTACATGGTTATCGCACTTCAGTTCGTACCTCAACAGGGGCAACCCCGTTTTCCTTGGTATATGGGATGGAAGCAGTCTTGCCTATTGAGGTAGAAATTCCTTCGTTAAGGGTGTTGATGGAAACAAAGCTAGAAGAGGCGGAATGGGTTCAGGCCCGACTCGATCAGCTTAATCTTATTGAGGGAAAGAGAATGAATGCCTTATGCCATGGTCAACTGTACCAAAAAAGAATGAAGACTGCTTATGAGAAAAGGGTTCGACCTTGAGAATTTCAAGAAGGGGACCTTGTGCTTAAAAAGATCCTACCAATTCAAAAGGATCATCGTGGGAAATGGACTCCGAACTATGAAGGGCCATATGTTGTGAAGAAGGCTTTCTCCGGAGGAGCCTTGATCCTTACTAAGATGGATGGTGAAGAGGTCCCACTCCCAGTAAACTCTGATGCGGTGAAAAAGTATTACGCCTAAAAAGTAATAAATAAAAACATGTAAAAAAAAGGCTCACTGGGTTGAAAACCTAAAAAGGCGGCCTAGGCAAAAGTTAGAGCGACCGGTGAGTTGAAAACTCGAAAGAGCGACTCAGGCAAAAGTTAGGGTAAAATAAAAAAACAAAAACAAAAAAAAACAAAAAAAAAGGCGAAACAAACAGATGTTCAATGCTGCAAGGCTGGGGCATGTGAGATATTTAGGGTGCACAAGGGGTGAGCAGTTGACATCCTCCGAAATTGGTTAATGGACTTTCAAAGTTATGGGCATGAGAAGCTAGCATCGTCTGTTCTACAGGACAATCCTTCAGCTCAAATTTTGTTTAATTTGTACCTTTGGACAAGTTTTACATGCTTGCTTTCCCTTTGTATTTTCCCCATTTCACATGAATAAAATCTGCACTGCATCATATTTCCTGTCTATAAAATGTTCTTATCTTGACCCTTTCTGCAGGTTCAAAGTGTTACTTTATGATAATCTATGCTGAAATTTGAAACTTGTCTTGACATATTAAAATGCATCATGATTATTGTGAAAGCTTCAAAAACCATAGGAAACGTGATCAATCTCTGTGTTGCTTTCATAAAAAAAAAGAAAAAACAAACAAAGAAAGGAAGGGGAATAGAAGAACAGAAAAAGCTGGCAGCGCAATCAACATTACAAGCAAGGCGAAACGGTTTAACAAAAGAGTCCCAGTTCCGTACATGGAAGTATAAGGGATTCGCAAAAATCGGTCAAAAGATTCAAAGGGGAATGGTTTGCCCGTAAGTATCAAGATGGCCTCGCCCGGCAAGGCAAGAAAGGGTTGAGGGATCAAGACGAAAAAGGAAAGAAAAGAAAAGGAAAAATGCACAATTGCATCTTGAGTCATTGGTCTCATTCATTGCATCATGCATCACTCTAGCTGCATCGCATACCAATCATTACTGCACTAGTTCATACATCTCATGCCATTGCATTATACAACAAAAAAAAAAGAGAAAAAGGGGAAGAGAAAAAAGAGAAAAAAAAGGGAAAAAAGAAAAAAGAGAAAAAAAGAGAGAGATTCTTGTCTTTCGTTTCCTATCAAAGTCGGGCGTCCGACCCGCACCCTTTATCTTTCTGTCAAAGTCGGGCAGCCGACCCGTATCCTTTATTTTCCTGTCAAAGCCGGGCAGCCGACCCGCACCCTTTTACTTTCCTGTCAAAGCCGGGCATCCGACCCGCATCCTTTATCTTTCTGTCAAAGCCGGGCAACCGACCCGCATCCTTTATTTTCCTGTCAAAGCCGGGCAGCCGACCCGCACCCTTTTACTTTCCTGTCAAAGCCGGGCATCCGACCCGCACCCTCTATTTTTCTGTCAAAGCCGGGCAGTCGACCCGCACGTTTTTTACTTTTTTGTCAAAGTCGGGCGTCCGACTCGCACCCTGTTATTTTTCTGTCAAAGCCGGGCAGCCGACCCGCACCCTTTGGTTTCCTATCAAAGCCGGGCAGCCGACCCGCATCCTTTAGTTTCCTGTCAAAGCCGGGCAGCCGACCCGCATCCTTTATTTTTCTGTCAAAGCCGGATGTCCGACCCGCACCTCTTTATCTTTCCGTCAAAGCCGGGCAGCCGACCCGCACCGCTTTACTTTTCTGTCAAAGCCGAGCGTCCGACCCGCACCCTTTTACTTTTTCGCCAAAATTAGGCTTACAAAAAAAAGAGATAAAGAAAAAAAAAGAAGAAAAAAAGAAAAAAAAAGAAAAAAAAGAGAAAAAGAAGAAAAAAAGGGAAAAAAGAATACTCTACTTTGTTTTTCAGCAATAATCGTCGGACAAAATTTTGGTCTCTTTTTCTTTACTTATTTCTTGCCATGATAATATGAAAACACTCGTTATTCATATTATCAAGCAAAAAACAAGTAAAGAGGGGCAGCTGCAGATACCAATTTTTGTCCTCCTTTTTTTTTATTTTGCTTTTTTAATTTAATTGATTTAAAAGAGGTCCAATTGATTTTATTCATTGGGCTTTTGTTTGATGGATCCAATTGTAATTGGGCCTGCGTTTTGGTGAGCATCATGATCCAATTAGCAAAAGGGCTTTGTGTATTTTATTATTACAAGTCCAATACAAAAAATACAAAAAGAACAAAAAAGAGTAAAAAAAAACTGAACAAGACAAAAGTCAAGCCATGCAAGCTCTCCCTCCTTTCTCTGCTGCTTCTTTTTTCCATATTGCCCAAATGACCCAAGCTGTTAACACAAGGGGAAGTGAAGGGTCACAAATCAAAACAAAGGGAAAAAGGGCAAAACAGGAAAAATTAGGAATTGGGGAGTAAGCAAAAGCATCAAATCTCACACACTCTCAGCGCACACACACACAATTCTGAAAAATCACACACACACTCACACACCGTACACACACACACAAATTCTGAAAAGATAGCAAAACACACACAAAAAAGAACCGTACACACACAGACACACACACACACACACACCAACAGCATCACACACACACACACAATTCTGAGAAAAACAGAACGCGCACACACAGGCACTACCACACCACCGCACCACAACACACCACACACTCTTGGTTTGCCCTATTTTCATGTATACATACTCAATAGCACAGTAAAAACACAGACGGGGAAAATAGAGAGAAAAAAGAGAAAGGAGAGGAAAACAGATTGGTGGATAAGCACATCTTTTGTTTATCCATCTCAGAGTGAAAAAACACATACAGTTCAGCAAGGCATATACAACTCAATAGAAAAGGAGCAATAAAGAAGAGGCAGTGGAGAGGAGCAATAGAGGGGAAGGTTACCTTCACTGTTTTGTTGGCCCCTAGCAGGTAAAGGAAAACTCCCTTCTTCCATATGCTTTGCGTGTGAGTATGCTCTGGCTTGTTGTGTTGTAATCCACTTTCATTTTTTCCATGTCCCTGTAATAAGAGTCCCCAATAACAGCATACCAGTAGAATGAGTCAAAGACAGAGAGTAAAAAACCAGAGAGAGTGAAGAGAAAAAAGTGAAAAAACCAGAAAAAATTAGGGAACAATGGAGGAATAGGAGAAGAGGGAGAGTGAGATATCTAAGAAAGAGAGGGGAACAAACCCACCTCGGCCACTGCCGTCACGATGGCGCCGCCGTGGTTTGATCTTCCTCCTAAGCCACCATCACCCTTATCTCCGTTTTCTCTGAACCCCGAGACCCTATCTTTCTCTCCCCCACGGCCGTCCCTTGGCCACCGTGTCGTGCGGCTCATCTGCCTTAGGCGGCCACGGTCACTGCCCTCATTTTTTTCTCCCTCTTCATTCCCCTCTTCCCCTCGCGGCCTTCTCTCCCTCTCCCCTCACCGTTTTCTCTTTCTCGCCCTTTCTGTCGCCGCAAGACGATGGATCCATGGGATCGCCACCATGCTGTGCGGGCTCCTCGTCGCCATGGCAGGGTGGTCCCGCTGCAAACCCCCTCTTTCCTCCGCGCGTAACATGTCCCCTTCCCTTCCTCCCTCGACGAACATCACCAATGTCGCCTCCCTCCTCTCTCGCTGCGTTTCCCCTCTCCTCCACCCAGACCGCGGCTGTGAGCCACCGCGTTCGGCTATCATGGCCGGTTACAGCACCACCGCCGCGTCGCCTGTTACCATCATCTCCCCCACCTCTCTTTCGTTCCCCCTTCTCCTTCTTCCCCTCTCTTTCTCCTTTCTTTTTTCCCCTTTTCCCCCACTTCTCAGACCCCTCTGTTTCAATTTAGGGATTTGAAATCCCGTGTCCTTCACTTCCCCTTTTTCTTTGTTTAATTTTTGTTTTGTTTTGGTTGTTTGTTTGTTTTTTTTTCTTCTTTCTTAGTTTTTAGTATTCTGTGCATTTTTTTGGGGGCCTGAGTTGGTATTGGCCTTTGGCCCATTTGCGTTTTTTTTCTTGGCCCAAAATCTGGTGGATAGTTGGTTTGTTGTCTGGGCCAAGCCCATTCTTCGTTTTTTAAGAAAATAAAGATGGATGTCTGATTTGGTGTTTAGGCCTAGCCCAGTTTCGTTTTTTCCTCCTCTCTTTTGTTTTTTTATCTGCTACTATATTGGGCTCGGCCTATCATTTGTTTTATTTATTTTCATGACTCATAATTTTTGCCCTAATTTATTTCACAAATAGAATAAAGTTATTTCTAAAAATTAACTCCCTTTTTTATCTAAATATGTCTAGAAAAAATATTAATCATAACCTCTTGCAATTTTTGTTAAAAATATATATAGAGTTGTAGTGATAGTCATTTTGGATCCTCTTCCTATTTGGCTATTATGAAAACTCTATTTTTATGTAATTAATTAATTAAGTAAATAGTGATAGTCAATTTTGGATCTTCTTCCTATTTGACTATTGCGAAAACATTTTAGATGATGACTCATTAGTGATAGTCGTTTTGGATCCTCTTCCTATTCGGCTATCGCGAAAAACTTCTGTATTTCAGTCGGTCAAAATTAGTAACCATTTTGGATCCTCTTCCTATTTGGTTACTATGAGACCAAATGAATTGTTTTCGAAAAAGCAAAATTCCACGAAATTAAAACAAATCAACACACAATCTTTTTCTACTAAAGAACTACGTAGCTTTGATTTTCTCATTGCACCTGAGAATACGTAGGAGCAGGGACCTTCCCTGTCGAGCACAAAAATATTTTTTTCATATTTTTTCTCCTTTATCTTGTAAATAAATAATAAATCATTTTTCTTTGGGGTAAAATAAATATTTTAAAAAGCTAACAAAATTTGCACATTTAATTAGAGGTAACCGCTTTTTAGCGGACGTCGTAGGGTGCTAATACCTTCCCTACGCGTAATCGACTCCCGAACCCAAAATCTGGTTCCAAAGACCATTTTTTTTTCGAAATGGGTTTTTCCAATGTTTTTCCCATTAAATAAACTTTGGTGGCGACTCCTCTGTAATTTTTTTTGGGTTGCTTCATGTTTTATTGTTGCAAACTTTTTTTGTTAAATAAATTGTTTATTTGTTTTTTACTGGTTCATTGTTTTTAAAAGGAGTGGATGTCTCACTTATATTGCCCAATTTACCTTGCACATACTTTTGTTTAATCAAACCTTGAGGGAAAAATTGGACGAGCAAAACTGGATAATATATTACTTGGAGTTTTGGAAAATATTGTTATGTTTTTTTACTAATTCGTTTTTTTTGTCTTGGCCCACCTCTACTAAAATTTCTGGCTCCGCCCTTGGTAACGGGTATATCAATCAATTGCTCATTATAATCGTACGCATTTTTGTATTTTGCACTGTAGGAGCCAATGGAGTTTCTATTCTGACGATATATGTTCCATTAATTGATGAAAAAATTTACACCATCATGAAGTATTATATATTGTATTGGGTTGGCTTGTTTTCTCTGTGGTATCTCATAGTCTTCTACTGCTTTGGGCTTCAGCTCAGTCGCCGGATACTAAAATATTGGTGCCTTACGCACCCTCTCTTGGCCCTTCAACGCTTGTGACAATCAACATTTGTGGCAAGGAAATGCACCCTACTGTGAAGTTTTGTATTTTTGTAATTCATCAATCATGCAAAGTTAATTAGTAATATTAGCAAAAGAGTGAAAGGAAGTCACTTCATCTTCCACTTTCATCTGCGCCCCCCTCCCCCAAAAAAAAGAATAAATGAGGAAATGAAAGAAAATGAAAGTGGAAGATGAAGTGATTTCCTTTCACTACTTCACAGTAGGGTGCATTGCCTTGCCACAAATATTGATTGTTTGCAGTGTTGAAGGGCCAAGAGAGGGTGAGGGAGGCATCGATTTTTTAGTATCCATAGAAAAGGAGCCTAAGACAAATTACACCCAAAACAGTACAAGACTATGAGAAAAAACAGACACTACTAGAATTTACTGTTCTAGCGTTGGAATTTAGCGTCGGCCTCGACACCGACACTAATTGCGTCAATTTAGGTCGACACTACATCGAAGTTTGAGTTTTATTTATTTTGCTTTTAATTTTTAGCCGACGCAAAGATAGGGACGCAAAATTTTAAAAAATATTAGCGTCAGCTTGGTTGACTTTAAGTCTATGGGGGCCTTAATTTTTTAAAACAAATTTAAATTTTAAAACTAGCGTCGGCTTAGCCGACGCAAAGTAGCACATTTATTGCGCATTAATTATTTGTTATTACCGTTGAACTTAGCGTCGGCCAGTCGACGCAAAAAGCCGATGCTAAAGTTAAATTAATAACTTAAGCGTGTCTCTCTTCATTTTGATAGATCGATTCGCTCTCTCTCCTTTCTATCTCACTCTCTGCAGGAAAGTTCATAAAAAAACCTTGTGAAAACCCTTGCTGCAAGACGGTGGCAGCTAGGATTTCGACGGCGAGGCGGTGGTTCTTGTTGTTGCGACGTCGTTCATCCCTATAGCAAGTCCCTGTTGCGACGGTGGTTCTCCCTGTTGTGTTTTTCGTCCCTGTAGCGCGTTGTTCGTCCCTGTTGCTCATCCCGGCGGTGAAGACGATGGTTAATTATTCCGGCGGTGAAGACGGTGGTTAATTACTCCCGTGGTGGTCTCTCTTGGTAACGACATGTTCATCCATAGAAAGGCCCGATGATGAAATTACTGGTGGTCTTTTCTTTTTGTTGAAATTACTGGGACCACATGTTCTCATCATGTTCATCCATAGATTTAATTTGTAATAGCTATCAAGGGCAATAATAAATATGAAATATGCGTATTAATTGTTGTATTTACCGTTTTCAGTAATGTAAATCAAGGGTTTGTTGTAATTTTCCTTGATGTAGACCAGTAATTTCTGAAATCCCCTTGGATAGACTTATAACCAATCTTAAGCAACTTGCAAATATAATTATAAACAGAGGTTTCTTTCTTTATATTTTATCCTATTGATTGATTAAACTTAATATATATGCAGCTACAATTTGGTGTGGCCAAACTTAAGTACCTTTGGACCTATGGGTATCCCGTTACGCTCAGCTATCCATCACAAAAAATAAAAGACATGGCATCATATCAAATCAAAAATATATATGGTTAATTTAAAATGAAATCAAAATTAAAACTTATGGATAAATGTGTATTTTACTTATAAGGTCGACAAGAGGATCTGTGACATAATAGGGCATGGCTATTTCTTTCTCTCTTTCTTGACTTAATTTCTTTCTTGTGTTCTTGACTTCTTTCTATTTTTCTTGAAATATGATAGTACTATTCGTGGCACTCGGAGATTACAGTTGAAGCTTAGTGTTGGAGTTCATCGGTACGTGTGCAAATTTTTTTTTTTTGAGAAATATCTTTGTGAATGTGCAAGTTGTAATATGAACTATTTTGTTGTTTGTTAGTGGAGAGTTGAGCTCAATAGGTGTGATCCCACCTGAGATGCGAGATGTTGGGTTGTGTTCTGGTAGTTTAGAATTGATGCATGTGTTAGCGAATTGTTTTATTGTTTGTTAGTGGAGAGCTGAGCTCAATAGGTGTGATCCTGCCTAAGACGCGGGATGCTGGATTGTGTGCCGGTAGTTTAGAAATGGTGCATGTGTTTGTCAATTGATTTATTGATTGTTAGTAGAGAGCTTAGCTCAATAGATTTGATCCTGTTAATATACTATTGTTTCTATTTATTTGATGTCGCATATATAGTTATTTGTATCAAAAAATGAGAAATGTTCAAACCACAAGCGTTATGTTGTCGAATTTTTTCCAATTCGGGTGGCTGAGTGATTAATATTTGCCTTGTAAAAAATGGATCATAGTTGGATGTATGACCGGCTAAATCCTGGTAGGATGGGATTGAGACAAGTGTTTATTGATGGGGTTCATGAGTTAGTTAGGAAAGCTAACGAACAACCCTACAATTTGCCTGAGGGAGAGATTAGGTGTCCTTATTCAAAGTGTAAGAGTGTGGTGATTTTGACTGAGGGTGAGGTGAAAGAGCACCTATATAGGTTGGGATTCCAACCAAACTATTGGATCTGGTCTATGCATGGAGAGGTTAGGGACATAAATAATGACTTAGGGGAAGAGTCAAGCAGTAGTGGGTTTGTTGATACTGAAGATCATTTTGAAGCAATGCATGAAATGGTGCATGATGCATGTTTTGTCCCATTGTATGAAGGTCCTAATGTCAGAGGTAATGTGGGAGTTGAGTCAATATTCAACGAGGAAGAATTGCCAAATCCAGAAGCTCAGCGTTTCTATGATATGTTGACTTCTACTAACGACCCCATTTACAATGGAGCCATCGAATCCAAGTTGAGCATATCTATTAAGCTTTTGGTTGCTAGATCTAACTGGCATGTGTCCCCAAAAGTGTATAGACTATTTTGTGCAAATGCTTGTTGATGTAGCTCCATCAAAACATTCTTTGCCTAGAAGTTACTACCAAGCAGCGAGGTTGGTGTCTAATTAAGTTGGGGTTGAAGGCCAAGAAGATTGATTGTTGTGTGAATGGATGCATGCTATACTACAAAGAAGATAGCAATTTATCTAAGTGTAAGTTTTGTCAAGCTACAAGGTATGTTCCTCGAAGAAGTGGAATGGGAAGGTACAAAGATGTTCCAGTTAAGTGAATGTTCTATTTTCCTATCATTACTAGGTGACAAAGAATGTATGCTTCAAAAGAAACTACTTCTGAAATGAGATGGCATTATGAAAAGAGAAATGATTTGAATGTTTTGCGTCACCCTTCCGATGGGAAAGCGTGGAAACACTTTGACGATGTTTATCCTGATTTTGCCTCTGAGCCAAGAAATGTAAGACTGGGTGTATGTGTTGATGGGTTTACGCCTTACATTCAAGCATCTTCCTCTCCATACTCATGATGGTCGGTAGTAGTCACACCTTACAATCTTCCCCTTGAAATGTGCATGACCAAACCTTACATGTTTTTGACCTGTCTTATTCCTGGTCCATCTAACCTGGAAGCAAAGATAGATGTATACTTGCAACCTTTGATTGATGATTTGTAATTATTGTGGAACCATGGTGTTTTGACTTATGATATCTCCAGAAAGAAAATTTTTCTCATGAGAGCGATCTTAATGTGGACAATCAATGATTTTCAGCGTATAGGATGTTATCTCGATGGGGAACACAAGGTAAGTTGGCATGCCCTTATTGTATGGAGCTCACAAAAGCTTTACCCTAAAATTCTGTGGCAAAAATTTGTGGTTTGACTGTCATCGCCGGTTCTTGCCAGCTGATCATTCTTTTAGAAGAAGCAAAAGGGGTTTTAGAAGAAATAGGGATGAGAAGGATGGTCTTGAAGTGGCATCTAGCGTCACAAGAAGGGGGGTTGAATTGTGACCTCTTGAAACTTTCCAATCTGTGATAACAAATACATGACTGATGTTTTACTCAAGTGGAACACTTGGTTATTAGAGGATGGTTTAGAAGGTTAGCTTTAGTGATGAGAAGGTTAGCTTCATGCTCAGAAGGTTAACCAATGATGTCTATGGCATGCATGTGTATGAACATATAATGATCTTCTAAGTAAACTTAGAATAACCATTCTCATCTTTAGAAGATAGTTTAAGTCTTTTATTGTGTAGAGAATAATTGAATCTTTTATGATAAAAAACTTTGATGTTATGCATGATGTAAAGCTGAGAAGATTCATTTATTAAGAATGTATTCAATATTCTACTGTTCAGAATGTTCTGATTAATACTTCAGAATGTTCAAGACATAACTCAGAATGTTTATAGGTGCAACATTCTGAAGCTAGATTTTCTTTGAAAAACTTTCATCTTGAAATCATGAATACTGATATTTTGTCTTCTGAATATAAAAAGTTCTCAGAGATTTAAATGCATATTCAGAAGATGAGAAATCTTGTTCTATATTTGAAAGATCTTGTTGTTCAAAAGATTTTGCTCTTTGAGAAGGTTGTTGTGCAGGAAACTTCTTAACAGTATTTTAATGCGCAAATCTCGTTTCATAATTTTCTAAAACTTCTTAACTTGATATGTAAATTGTTACATCCGTTTTTTTGATTAACTGTTTAATTTCTGTTATATGTGAATTTTTGTGATATAAATATTTTGAAACTTTATTTTAGCTTAAAAATAGTATTTAAATATGCATGTTTAAAAATACTTCTGAAAATGGTCAATTTTTAGCTTCCGTCAGGTCTAGTCACTATATCTGTTTCTTTGTTTTTCTGTCTTTTTTTTGTGTTTTATGAATTTTTGTTCCATAAATGTTGTGTGATTTATTTTTAGCTTAAAAATTATGAATAAAATACACATATTCCAGAATACTTCTGAAACGGTAGTTTTTCAATCAACATCAGGTCTTTTTACGGAAAACGGTTTAAGTCTAATTGATGGAAAGAGATTTAAATAGCTTGAGTGTGTTAAAAAAACCCAATAAATAAACTTCCTTCACAAAAGTTGGTTCTTTTGATATTTTTTATTTTCTAGAATTTTTCTGGGATTTTTGAAAACTTTCAAAAAATTACAGAAAATACACTAAACGGAAGCGTATAGCATAAAAATCTCATTTCACAGTGTTATTTTCATGACAAAGGTCCACAAGTATTTTATATTTTATTTTTAATTATTTATTTCATGATTTTAGAAATTATTTCTGTGTAAGTTTTGAAACCCCTATTTTTCTGCATTTTTTGAGGTATAATTGTAACGATAAAAACCGAAGAGTTTGCACTATCTATAAATTTCAAAAATGGATGCCATAAAATTATTTAGACTTGTCATGGCATTTTCTAGCATTCTCATTGGTTCTCATCATTTTTAATTAATTATTTAAATTTTTGATTTATGAAAAGTTCATTTTACCCTTGATTTTTATCCTTTTTCACTAAAACCCTAGGGGTAAAAATGGAAATTCACCTTCCCCTTCTTCCAGCCATTTGGCCGCCATTCTCTTGTCAAGTGGGGGAAGTTATTTGTCCAAGTTGCTTATGAGTCATGTGTGTTGGCCAATGGGATTTTAGATAATTAATTTTGGATTTATTTAAATTGAATTATGGTTAAGTTAAATCAAACTATGGCTGCTCTTATAATCACCCCCTTGCATGAAATTTTCTCTATAAATAGAGGGGATTGCTCTTCATTTTCTTCAACCCTCACTTGAAGCAAATCTCACTCAAAAACTCTTTCTTTCCTTTATTGTTTTCTTTAAGTTTTCTTTGGTTTTCTAACAAAACCTCTTGTGTTTTTGTTCTAGTGTTCATAGTTTTTCTTCCTTTGTTCTTGAGGCCAAGGTATGGGAAAATTCTTCTTAAGTTGGTTTGATCTTGTTTTGATGAGCGTTTTGTGTTTTGGGTGTTTATAGTTTTAATTAATTGTTATTTATTTGTTTTATTGTTTTACAACTTTATTTAAATTACTTGATGCTTTATTTTATTTAAAATGTGATTTTATAAATAGTAAAGTTATAATGCCCAATTTAATTATGAAGTTTTATAATTCTACCATTACGCTGTCGAAATTTTAAATATAAAGGCTTGATCACTCAGTGGGCTATGCCTCCGTGATCAACAAATCTAAGAATTGATAAAATTGAACCTCTGTAGTTCTTTTGGCTAATGGAGAATACTGTGGTTGGTCAGGCGTGAGAGTACTTCTTCGGTGTACTGTCATGTCGGGCTCAGGAGTCGTATCTCTATTAGACATTAGTATGTTGAGAAAGTGATTAAATACGCTAAAATTTATGAATCAATGTTTTCTTCCATTTCCATGTTCTGTTTTCGAAAATATAAATATATATAGGCTGACTGGGCAAAATAATTTAATAGTAATGAGTTCTCGGTGAACTCTACTGTTATGTTATTTGGTAGAAATTCCTAGTTTGAAGTTCTGTTATATATAAAAACTTGTGATTTTTATTGTTTATATACAAGCTGATGGTTGGGTAAAGGTAGTTTATTTGTATGGATCTATCTAGGAAAGACAAAGGTCATTGAAAGGGCCTAAAAGCTCACCTGATCTTTCCTGGGAACCATACCAATGCGCTATTTTCCCTATCCTAGGGAGTTTGTATATACGCGGCGAAGATTACTTGATCAGCGTCCAACGGGCTTTTCTCAAAGAGAATGAGTTTAACTTATGATTTTTATTAATATTATTACAGTTATGGTTAGTTTCCGCAGTCGGCTTTGCCGCCGAGTGGCCATTCTATAGCAATTTTTTCCAAAAACGAGAAATAGTCACTTACCGATTAAAAATGAACTTCCGTTGAATAAGCATTAATTTCTTCTCTCTTGATCAATCCCGGCGGCTCTGCCCTGTTTTAATATTTTGTTATTGCTTTGATCACTATTATTTTATATCGATTCATTTTCGGGTAATCACCGCAGTTCGGCTCTGTCGTGGTGTGGTTAATCTTAAAATAAATGAGTAAAGCCGGAAAGAGTAATCAAACAAATAAGTTTCAAGAGTTATTTCTGTGTTGATAGAATAAGAGTATCCTATGTGTTTTTGTATTATGAGATATAATATAGTAAAACAGAGAGAGTTTTACAAGAGAATTTATATGCAATTTGCATGGTCTTTACATATAGTGTTTTGAGCATACACTCCAGATTGGGGTTGAGAATAGAGTTATTCTATGTTTTGTTTGCATTGAATATAAAGTAATTTATTCTCTGCATCATTTGCATAAAGAGTTTTGAGCATTACAACCCGATGTAGTGAGGTTGGGAATATAGTACAATTGGGCTGCAATTGTCTTCTGAGATTATCTAGGTTTCGATTGTCTTATGTGGCTGAGTTGGTGAATACCCTCGAGCTGAGACGAGTCGTATACCCGGCTTAGATAAATCTGACTAGCTGACTTATTCATAAATTGGTATTAAGTAATAAATGTTAGTATTACCGAAGAATCCCTGGAAGTTCAGATTGGGTTGTGTGATTATTCTGTTAGGTTTGCTACAGCCGATTGCTCAAAGGCGTTGAGGTCGGTAAAGTCTCCTTGGAGTATTACATCGGTGTGTTTTGAGAGAAATAGAAGTGACATGCATCAATATTTCTGATTAAGTGATATTCTACTGAGTTGTGACGTGCATGTCATGTTCTGTGTTTGTCTGTACTTCTTTGAAAATGATATATTCTGTGTTTGACTGTACTTCTTTGAAAAATGATATCTTCTCCGTTTATCTGTGCTTCTGTTAAAGTAATACGTTCTGTGTTGACTGTACTTGACATAAAGGTGATGTGTTATGTGACAAAAGATATATTTAATATTATATATCTGTGTTTGTGAGATTTTAAAAGTATACCATATAAATGTTATATTTCTTGTGTTATCATTCTTAACTTGTGTAAGTTTCTCACCCTTGCCTACTTTCCATGTTTTGTTCATATGTGGTTGAGTAGATGATGCTTCTGAGAGTTAGATCGGGTACGGGTTGGAGGTTTGGTAACCATCTTTTCAAGGTGGAGGAGTGGAAGTTCTACTCCGACTTACAGAGGAGAAAGATGAGGAAGGTGCCAACTCTGGAAGCACCGTTCATATCTTTTTATGGAAAGCGTAGGAAGCCAGCATGGAGAAGTACCCTTCGTTTTAGAGTAGGAAGGATGTGTCTGTTATCCTACTTGCGGATGTGAACGGTTAATCTGGGAAGATGTTAAAGGTTGAACATGGCTTTTATATTACTTAGTAGCTTTTTATTTCTGTCATTTTACTTACATTTTCTTTTAGTTTTTTTTAGAGTTTCAACAACTTTTTAATATACAATAGTTTGTTGGAAAACTCCACGCTTGTACTGATACAAGCTCTTTTGATATATATACTTGATGAGGTTGCTTTTACTTCAGTGTTTCTTCTAATACTATTCTTATTTTACGACGCAATGGAAAGGAAAGAATGGACTCCCCATTCTTCTCATCTTTTCAAAAGGCAAAAATGTTATTCACATTTTTTTGGAAACAAAACTCTTTTTAATTCGAAAGGTTATTAGAAATATTTTTCCAAAAATACTTGTTACTATGGTGTAATATCCTTTTTGGAGAAAGGGTATTGCATAAATCATTTGAACTGAGTCAACATGTATTTGACAAATAGTAGAGTTCATATAGTTCAAATATGCAGATTAAAACAAGTTAAGCATGCTAAGAATGTTGACAGAACATTTTGAGAATGAACAGAACATTATTAGAACGAGCAGAACATTATGAGTATGAGCAAAAGATTCTGAGTATGAACATGCTGATGTAAAATATAAATGAGTAAAGGTAAAGAAGATTTTGCACAGTTATTTTATCCTGGTTCACCCATCAACTTTCAGGCTACGTTCAGTCCCACACTCAGTGAGATTTTCCATTATGCAAATCACTTAATACAAGCATTCTTTTCTTTGCCTCTTCAGGCACATACACTTAGTATTCTTCCCCAAGCCTCTACAGGCTTCAAGTATTCTTTCTCAAGCCTCTCCAGACTCACTTAGTATTCTTTCCCAAGCCTCTCCAGGCTTCAAGTATTCTTTCGCTGCCTCTTCAGGCATTCACGTAGTATTATTTTTCCTCAAGCCTCTACAGGCTTCATACAACACATATTTTTTTATTTCCAAGCCTACACAACAATTTCCTTACCCCAAACCTTGCCTAACCCAACTAGTTTGAAAGGACTCTCATCTCACAGATGATAAATAATGTGTTTGTGGTTGGAATACAACTTAACGACCCTTTTTGAGTGGATTACCATTGAAGTACAAAATTGTGGTCACTCCTTAACATTCTTTTTTATATGAGAATGTGTTTCTCTAATATGAGAATGTTTTTTCTTGGTGTGAGAAGGTTGCTGGAGTGGGAAGGATGTAGAGAAATGATCTTCAAATCATGTTTCTGCGTGTATGATCCCTCTCCTTGCGTGTATGATCTATCTCCCTCACGTTTTGCAGCTGCCTTTTGTGTTTAAGTACTGTTCCCAAGTCAATATAATCATTACATGACCGTTGGAGACCTTTTGTGGAAGTCTACAGTGTTACAGCTGTCTTCTCGTACTTGTCTGAGAAGCTATCAAACTTTATAGTTGTTATCGCGAACATTCTGATGAACCTTCTGACGAACATTCTGATGATCATTGTGAGGTTTCTTCTGCTAAGGGTTCTGAGCAGATTTGGGATATTTGATAAAGCTTCTGAGAATGTTCTGATGTGAACCTTCTGGTGAACATTATGATGTTCAACCTTTTGATGAACATTCTGATGTTTACCATTCTGATGACTTTCTTAACTATCAAATGTGTTCTTCTTCTTGATATTTCTTAAGCTTCTATCTTTAAGATGTGTGAGAACACTTGTACCTTAGATGTGGTGGTACTTCTTTTCTTCAGGACATCTTGTGGAACCTTCTGATAGTTGACATATGCTGTCTTTAGATAAGGTTTAGCAAGTCTTCTATTCTTGACCATTCTTTGACTCTGAGCAACCTTCTGGTTTTTTTATAAGCCTTTCATTTCTGACTTTCTCATTTCTTTCTCAGGTCATTGACTATCCACATCATGCTCTTGTACTTTTCGAGTCTTGGATGTCTTGTCTTTGGTCTTTGAGAATGTTCATGTTGGTGCACTTGATTCTTCTAAGAATGTTCATAATTCTGAGCTTATATGAACATTTTGTCTTGTTCTTTCTTGAACATTCTGTACTTGAACATTCTTGACCTTGAGCAATATTTTATTTTGAGATATTCTTTATGTTTGACTTTTTTTATCATTCTCCCAGTTATTGATCTTCCATACAACGTGTTTGTGCTTCTGATATCTTGGAAGTCTTTGCTTTGGTCTTGCAAGGTGTTCATGTTGATGTACCTTAAATCTGTTGAGAATGTTGGTTGTTCTAAGTCTTTTGAACATTCTGAACTTGTTTCTTCTGTGAGACTTGAACATTCTTGATCTAATATAAGCTTCTGATAAATACTACAGACTTTCATGAATGAGCTTTCGATGTTTCCATAGTAATCTTCTGATGTGATGAACAAGCTTCCAATATTGAAGAATGTTCTGAACTAAGAACATTTTGAACTATGAAAGTCCACAGAGGCTTGTCTTCTAAACATTCTAAGATTAGAGAAGATTCAGTGAATTCCTTCCTCTTGAACATTATTTGCTAAGAGCAACCTTCTGATTTGAGAGTCTTTACACCATTACCTTTCTCATGATTCTCTCAGAACAGTAACCTTCCATTTGACATATTTGCACTTCTTGAGCCATGGAAGTCTTTACTTTGTTTGTGTAGAATGTTCATACTATGGCATGCCACAAACCTTTTGAGAATGTCCCTTGTTCTAAGCCTTCTAATCATTCTGAGATTGTTCTAACTGTGAGGCTTGAACATTCCGAGGGTGTACCTTGTAGGCACTTTTTGACATTCTTGTTCTTATACAATATTCTCAAGCACACCATTAGTAGATCACTATTCAGAACATTTATTATTTAGTTCAGAAGGTTTGTTGTCATTAAAACCATATCCTAAAGGGTTTTGGAGTCAACATTCTCTCCCTTTTTGATGATGACAAACCTTTATGAACAAATTATAAGTTTTCTGGACGGATATATAAGATATGCAGAAATGTAATTATATTCAAGGTGAAACAACAAGCTCCCCCTGAACATATGCATTAAGTTCTCAACAATATATATTTATGCATTTCAACACATGTTATTTCTACATTCAATAATTTAAACTCAATGCATATAACAATGAAGTGTAGAGTTTAATCAAACCATGCAGAAGCATTCAGTTTAATAAATTTGTTCAAATCTTCACTCTCTCCCCCTTTTGGCATCAATCAAAATGAGGGGGTGCCATGACATTATTGTTGGTCACTTATCATATAACCATTTCCTCTCCCCTTGTCAAGGTTTAGGGTTTTGAACTCAACTTTCATAGAGGGTTTCCCTAAAGGATTATCAAAAGGTTTCTTTGGTAAATGTGGAGGAATTTCCAAGGTTCTTTGAGACTTCATACTCACGTGTACTTTTTCAACATATTCAAACTAAGATAGAGAAAATGATATGTCATCTAAGATCTCTTATCCTTTTCTTAGCTTGAGATAGAATCATGTCTATATTCTTATCATCCCTCTCTTTGAAGATCATCTTCAAATACTTCGGTTCTTGTAGAAGCTAAAGGTATATCCTCATAGGCTTTTAAAAATCTTTCTCCTTTTATGCTTTGGCTTCTATGAAGGGTTTAAAATCAAGAACCTACTTAGTAAATGTTTCTACTTTCATGAAAGTTCAGATTACTCCCTCTAAGTTTTCTGAGAGGAGAATTCTTTCTTCTCTAAACCTTAGAAGCTTTATTTCCTTTCTACATTCTTTCTTCTTTTGCTTTCAACGTCAAGTTTCTTCCATTTCTCCCCTTTTCTTTGTGAAATGGATGAGGTATAAAGAAAGAAAGAGGCATTTCTATAAAAGGGTCTCCTTTAGAGTTGTTCAATGAGAAGGATATAGATTATAGGGCATTGTCATCCTAGAAGTACTTTTAAGCATGAGTTAGGAATCTACCCATTCTCTAAATAGAAGGAATCAATTGATTTCTATGAAGAGCTCAATCCTTTGAGTAGTCCTCTAATGCTATCATTCTTTCTCTCAATAGAGATTTCCATTTTCCTTTTGGAAGTATGAGTCTTTGTAGACTTTGAACAATTGCATTCGTTCAAGCATATAATACTCCAATATGATTTCTCACACTTAAATTGCAAGAAGGGTGTCTATGACTCTCTTCATGATCTCTTTGATAGGGTTCAACCAATCAAATACCCTTGTTTCCACTTTGCACTTGTTAAAGCTCCTTTTTAGTCTTTCTAGCAAATTAACAAGCATATTGCCTTAATAGCACCCAAAGTACAATAGATGAACATTAAGCCCTTTTTGCCTTTCATGCCTTGACTAGCCTATAATTGCTTGGGTACGACTATAGGTGACTAACCACTTGATCATAATATGTATCAAACTTAATTTCAATTATGGTAGTCTAATCCTATGAATGTTTGTGACAACTTAAATGATCACAAGAATTGTGCAGAATATTACTACATACCCAAGCTATTTTTCTTGTATATACTTAGGCTAAGTTTCACAAGAATGTGTGTCTTTTCAAGGATCAAGTTATGCAAAACTTTTTGATTACTTACTATCCTTTGTTCCACTTTACAAGATTCATCTTAAGCACTTTGAAAGCAAGTATCACAACTATATTTTTTTGCAAGAACAACTCATTATGCATAAAATTTCATTTCTAGTCCTTGCTCATATCTCTCCTTTTTGGTTTCATAACTAGTAAGCTATACTAGAGCTATGGGATAACCTCAAAACTGCATTTTCTTGTTTAGAGTACGTCAAATATCATTCCAAGGACACACTTATGCAAAACTTATCTTTGATAAATCAGAATAGTAATTTTTGTAACACCCCTTTTCCCGAAGGGCATTACATTTAGTAACCAACTCAAATGCGGAAATAAATTTACTTAATCACTGACTTTCTTTTGGAAAATAATGTCAAAGTTATTTAATTTTCACAAATCAGTTTCATGATTAATTTTTTTTTTGAATGATGATGATGTGAACTAACATCCAAAATGAAAATAATTTAGGAATTTAAATTCATTCATTAATAAAGGAATGTCCAAAACAAGAATACATTTTTCCCAAATAATTACAGACTCTCTATGCTGGTCAAGCACTGAAAATCCTACCAGGACTCAAATAAGAAAACCCAAACCGCAGCTAAAACATACACGTCCATCCTCTTTGTTGAAGCATCACAATTGTCCTTCTCGTTCCGCACTTCTATCAAATCTCCGGCGGAATAACTTAAGAAAACATATTTGCACACAAGAAAACAATACATCGCAAGGGTGAAAATCTCATTCATAGTTATATCGCCACAGTTACACAAGCAACACACAACATATTTAATACATACAAATTTTTTTTTGCACACACAGTACTATACTCATTCTCAAAAGAAATCACATTCAACATAGGTCACACAGACAGAAATCACACAGACCCCCATTTTCAACTTCACACAGAAGTATCACAGTTTCACACAGAAACATTTCATAAGAATTCAATATATGTATATGCATGACACTTCAATAATCTTCGTATTTTTTGGCATACAGCCACGAGCACCCAGCCCGCTACTCCATGGAGATTTTTCTCTACTTCCTTTTGAGTGATAGGCACAGCTAAATACTTAACATGATTGCACAGCCCTTTCTTTTCGGGTCTGCTCTCACAACCATTCCATAAAAGCCACTCTCACCATATCATGAAAAGACCAGTCAATCAGGTTTATCCAAGTCGGGTATACGATTTTCCCCGGCTCAAGTGCGCAAATGCTTGGCCATTGGTGGAAGTTCGAAACCCGGATAGCCCCAGTAGGCAATTGTAGCCCAACCGTATCAATTCCCAACCACGTATAACGTGAATTGTAACTCATATGGCACACAGCCTGGTGGAATAGCACACAACCAATTATGAATGCATAAACACACAATACATCATCTCATCCCATAGCGTTCTTTTTTGTCACGCAATATTACGTCACAAAGACCGTTCACTTAGAACTATGTCACAAAGACTATTCACTCTGAATATATTTCACAAGAACCGTTCACTCAGAACTATGTCACAGAGACCGTTCACTCAGAACTATTTACTTAAATCTATCTTTTTTAAAATGCTAGGTTCAACACTCATTTAAAACCCTAGACTTACATCTCTCTCATTTGTAAGAAATCACCAGATAAACTTGTGGGACTCTCATTTTGGGAAAAATTTTGAACTCATTGGACTTTGGCCTCTTTTAGGAAAACTCTTTAATAAAAGTTCCCCCACTTTCTCTTAATATTTAAAACCTCACTGTTCTTTCCTTTGATAAAGTATCCGTTTATTTTAATTAATTTTCAAAATGTCAATTTTCTTCAAAATTTACATTTTGGTCCTCGAAATATCCAAATTCTATTTTTACTTCCTAAACTTCAAAAATTACATTCTTGGTCCTCTAAATATTCAAATTACAATTTCAGTCCCTATACTTTAAAAATTTACTTTCGAACCGTAAACTTTCTAAAATTACACTTTTGTTCCTAATCTTTCAAAAATTACATTTTCGGCCCTTATACTTTAAAAATCGTATTTTTCACTGGCAGAAGAGATCACAGGCTGAGAAAATATCACACCTGGGGTGTGAACAGTTCTGGGAAATTATAAAAAAATCTGAAAAATGTATTTTTCTTTTAGAATTTGATTACTTGATTTATTTCCAACATTTTTAAGCATCAAAACCAAAATTTATCTTCATGAACCTTGGTTCATTTACTTAGGTTTTCAAAAGTTCTTTACATACCACTTTGGAAGCATTTTTCACAAAATTGAAACTTGACAATAACACATAGCATTTTTGGTGAAATATAATACCTTTAAAAATTCCTTTTTCTTAACTTTGCTTGGAAAGTCCATTGGAGACTTAGTTTTCTTTAACGAATGATTGGATTAAGAATGATCCTAAACAAAACTTTGGACTTTGTTCTCTAATTTATTCTTTTCAAAATAGTTAGATAATCTTACATAAATCCTTTTTCCTTGTCAATTTTTCAATCACCAATCAAACACAATAATATTTAAAGCCATAAATCTACTTTAAATATTACAATACCAAACTCATGACAAATCAACCCATCACCACATAAGAATCCACTTCACCCCACATAAGAAATCATCACCAACACTTAAGAAATCAAACACACGAAAATATAAGAAATCATTCACCAAGAACATAAGAAAAATCACATAGAACACATATGCTTATGTAACTATGATAACAAGAGAATTTCCCCTTACCTTAAATCTTTCTCCTTCAAAATTTTCTTGATCCCCAAGTCCAAGAACTCAAACTCCTTCATACACACATACAAGAACACAAAACATCAATCAAAAGGGTTTTCACTCTTACTAAAATCATCTAACCCAAAAGGAAATGAAAAAGAATAACTTGTTCACAAACTTTGATTGCAAACAAGATACCAAGATTGATGGCTTACCCAAAGTCCAAAAATCCTTAGCTTGATGTTCTTGAAAAATAAAAACACTTGATGATCAAAAGTGATGAAGGCTTTGTGTTTAAAGTGTTTAAAAGTAGATTCTCTACACTTGATGCCTGTGTAAAGAATCAAAAATATGGAGGAAGAAGATGAAAAGCTTCCATGGAAATAGGAGAAAAAGCTTGGAGGAGGAAGATGAAGTTAGAGACAAGTTAGAGAAAAACTGAACTTAGAGAGAGAAAGTATCATGAAAATGCATAAACTTTCTTCCTCCCTCTCCTTAACCTCACACCCTCTCTCCCCCAATACATGGCTAGGAATTGCTTGTCACTTGGAAGGATGAAGGACAAACCAAAGGGCACCACTTGTCCAAATCCTATGGTTGGATTTCAAACCATTATCACATAAAGCTTTGAAAATAAAATATCTCTCTTTAATTACACAAAAATGAACCTAGACTTAATCTTAGCCTAAAGGGGCGAATTTGAGCTGACCAATAGGGAAAGTATAAGCTCAAATTCAATTGAGTGGAAATTACCAAAAAGGACAAAGGGTAAAAATGTATTTTCCATGGTTTTGGTAATTAAAGAGTGAGATCAAGGGTACTTTGATAACTTCCCATGTCAACATAATAGAAGTCAACTATACTATGCTACATGGGTCCCACTTTCCCTGCAATCCAATTTCTGGTACCTGGTCTTTTACCCGTTCTTCGGTTTTCCCTGTAACAAGGGTATAATGGTGATTTCACTAAACTCTTCTAGAAATATTTTCTAAAATCTCCAAATAAATAAATAAAAATAAAAATTACCATTTTTGGTTTTATGAATAGTAACTAAACTGTTCCAGCTAGGGGTATTTCGGTCATTTGCTAATTACAGTGGCATTTTGGTCATTTTTAGAATTTTTTCCAAAAATTCTATAAAAATTCCCATAAATCCTAAATAATGTAAAAAGACTTTTTGGCTCGTTGAAATAATTTTCTAATGTGTTTTGGTCTCCAAACTCACTCGCAGTTTCATCATAGTCATACTACAAGGACCAAAACGGTACTATTTCTGCTCTGCTTCTCAGAAAATTCCCAAATAAATTCTTAAAATCCTCAAATAATATAAAATCACTATTGGTATCCTCAAATATCTTTTTCTGACTCCGATTTAGATTTCTATATCATTATATTCCTATTCTGACAGTCAAAACGTATATAAAATTTTCGTTTGACTTTCTACGTCAGTTTTAAAACCATTGTTAATCTCATTAAAATCATAATATTATCAATAACCTTCCCTTATGAACACTTTGTCTCTTAGAGTGAAAATTTGGGGCGTTACAATTCTACTCCTCTTAAAAAAATTTCGTCCTCGAAATTTCTTGGATACTCTCACATCTTCCATCGGAATCAAATATTAACTTTTCCACTCTTAGAAATTTGACAGATCAGTTCATATAAATTATCATTGCAATCTCTCTGCTACCAGCAAGCCAATAGGTTGATCAAGCCTATACCTTGACCTTAACCAGTGGGAAAACAATAGTAATTTTATGACTAAACTCATCATCATCCCAAACCACATCCTTAGCTCATTAGGTTAGGTTTCTACCTATATCAACCACATATATTTCAACCATATATATATAAACAACACAACATCATTCACACAAAACACACCAACATATATTTATATATATAGTAAATATTTACAATCATTCCTACTAGGCTCTATACCTATAGGATATTTCCAAAATATTACATACCGACATCCTGTCTTGTTATTCAAACCTATATCCCATGACTAAAGTATATATATTACACACCACACAAAATACTATCGCCGCCTTCAACCCCTACGGTATATAACAAGACACTCAAGTCTTCGGTGCACGATCACCAGAAGTAATGGCACCACACACGTTATAAACTCTTCCTTTCATCACCGGCCTACCCATATTAGCACTATTTACAACTGGCTCATCCTTCACCGTTTGACAGTTCTTGGCCATATGCCCATTCTGTCCACACCGAAAACAAGTAATCAGATTCTCTTTACAAGTATCAGCTAAGTGACCTTGTTTTCCACATCGGTAACATCTCCGGTTAGTACCTTGGCCATTCTGATTAAACCTCCCTTGTCCTCCAAAAACAGGTGCAGCTTGACGATCGGGTTGTTGATTCCCCTGCGGCCTATTGTAAGGCTTATTCTGATCATGCTCTTCCTTTTTCTTATTGAACCTAGACGGTCCAAAGTCCTTATTCTTCACTTCCTTCCCTGTCTTGGTCTCCTCAATCATAGAGCAACGCTATATTAGTTCAGCAAAATCCTTCACCTTCAGCGGTGCCATTGCCTCACGCAGGTCATACTTAAGCCCCTCCTGAAACTTCTTGCATCTCCATGCCTGGTCAGGATGCAACTGGAAATACAGAGAAAACTTGGAGAGCGACTCAAACTTAGCAGCGTACTCTCCAACAGACATCTCCCCTTGTTTCAGATTCAAGAACTCCATCTCCTTGTTATGACAGACGTTCTCAGGAAAATACTTGGTAAGAAATCTCTCACGGAACATAGCCCAGGTAATGACTGTTCCCCCAGCTACCAACAACTGGTGTACCCGCGCCACTAAAACTCAGCATCACCCGCCAGCATGTAAATAGCAAACGTCACCTTTCGTTCGTCCATACATGCCATGGCCTCAAAAATCTTCTCCAATTCCTGAATCCACAGTTTCGCTCCTTCGGGATCATAACCCCCTTTGAATTGAGTCGGTTTGGCACGAAAATCTGCCAACCCTTGACCATCTCCATCTCTACGGCCCACAACAGTTGCCATCTATCAGATAGCATTTGCCAAATCTCCATCATCATGGTTCGCCCTTCTTGCCATGCGTTCCTACAAGGCAACCACACAGGTAAAACCAGTCAGAACCCATCCAAGAAATCTTACCACCACGCATTCACACACAATGTTTTCACAAAGAAAACAATTACACATATTCCACTACAGTCTACACTATTCTGTAATTGCCTGGCTACCTTTCAGATTTATGACTTTTTCCCTACAACCCAACATGGATTCCTTCCACATGTTTTTGTCCTCACTTACATGTTTTTCAGAAGGTCACCCTTTCCTGTACAGTCTCATACCTGTATAGTATTGTTGGCATAGGTAGCACCAATTAATCCTACTAAGTTCTCGTTAACTGTACCTTCCCATTCCAGTACAATCTCATATTTTCTCAGCTGTACTGTCCCATTCTGGTACAACCTCGGCACCAGGTTTTCGAGAATAAAACAAATCAATCAATCAATCAATCAATCACTCAATCAGAATTCACACAGAATTCACCACTTAATCAGAATTGACGCAGAATCCACACAATCAATTAACACATCAGAGTTCACACAACACAAACACAACAAGCCTACAACCCCAACTTTCCCGAAAGACTCGGCCAACTCTGATACCACTAATGTAACACCCCTTTTCCCGAAGGGCATTACATTTAGTAACCAACTCAAATGCGGAAATAAATTTACTTAATCACTGACTTTCTTTCGGAAAATAATGTCAAAGTTTTTTAATTTTCACAAATCAGTTTCATGATTATTTTTTTTTTGACCGATGATGATGTGAACTAACACCCAAAATGAAAATAATTTAGGAATTTAAATTCATTCATTAATAAAGGAATGTCAAAAACAAGAATACATTTTCCCCAAATAATTACAGACTCTCTATGCTAGTCAAGCACTGAAAATCCTACCAGGACTCAAATAAGAAAACCCAAACCGCAGCTAAAACATACACGTCCATCCTCTTTGTTGAAGCATCACCATTGTCCTTCTCGTTTTGAACTTCTATCAAATCTCCGGCGGAATAACTTAAGAAAACATATTTGCACACAAGAAAACAATACATCGCAAGGGTGAAAATCTCATTCACAGTTATATCGCCACAGTTACACAAGCAACACACAACATATTTAATACATACAACAAATATTTTGCACACACAGTACTATACTCATTCTCAAAAGAAATCACATTCAACATAGGTCACACAGACAGAAATCACACAGACCCCCATTTCCAACTTCACACAGAAGTATCACAGTTTCACACAGAAACATTTCATAAGAATTCAATATATGTATATGCATGACACTTCAATAATCTTCGTATTTTTTGGCATACAGCCACGAGCACCCAGCCCGCTACTCCATGGAGATTTTTCTCTACTTCCTTTTGAGTGATAGGCACAGCTAAATACTTAACATGATTGCACAGCCCTTTCTTTTCGGGTCTGCTCTCACAACCATTCCATAAAAGCCACTCTCACCATATCATGAAAAGACCAGTCAATCAGGTTTATCCAAGTCGGGTATACGATTTTCCCCGGCTCAAGTACGCAAATGCTTGGCCATTGGTGGAAGTTCGAAACCCGGATAGCCCCAGTAGGCAATTGTAGCCCAACTGTATCAATTCCCAACCACGTATAACGTGAATTGTAACTCATATGGCACACAGCCTGGTGGAACAGCACACAACCAATTATGAATGCATAAACACACAATACATCATCTCATCCCATAGCGTTCTTTTTTATCACGCAATATTACGTCACAAAGACCGTTCACTCAGAACTATGTCACAAAGACTATTCACTCTGAATATATTTCACAAGAACCGTTCAGAACTATGTCACAGAGACCGTTCACTCAGAACTATTTACTTAAATCTATCTTTTTTAAAATGCTAGGTTCAACACTCATTTAAAACCCTAGACTTACATCTCTCTCATTTGTAAGAAATCACCAGATAAACTTGTGGGACTCTCATTTTGGGAAAAATTTTGAACTCATTGGACTTTGGCCTCTTTTAGGAAAACTCTTTAATAAAAGTTCCCCCACTTTCTCTTAATATTTAAAACCTCACTGTTCTTTCCTTTGATAAAGTATCCGTTTATTTTAATTAATTTTCAAAATGTCAATTTTCTTCAAAATTTACATTTTGGTCCTCGAAATATCCAAATTCTATTTTTACTTCCTAAACTTCAAAAATTACATTCTTGGTCCTCTAAATATTCAAATTACAATTTCAGTCCCTATACTTTAAAAATTTACTTTCGAACCATAAACTTTCTAAAATTACACTTTTGTTCCTAATCTTTCAAAAATTACATTTTCGGCCCTTATACTTTAAAGATCGTATTTTTCACTGGCAGAAGAGATCACAGGCTGAGAAAATATCACACCAGGGGTGTGAACAGTTCTGGGAAATTATAAAAAAAATCTGAAAAATGTATTTTTCTTTTAGAATTTGATTACTTGATTTATTTCCAACATTTTTAAGCATCAAAACCAAATTTTATCTTCATGAACCTTGGTTCATTTACTTAGGTTTTCAAAAGTTCTTTACATACCACTTTGGAAGCATTTTTCACAAAATTGAAACTTGACAATAACACATAGCATTTTTGGTGAAATATAATACCTTTAAAAATTCCTTTTTCTTAACTTTGCTTGGAAAGTCCATTGGAGACTTAGTTTTCTTTAAAGAATGATTGGATTAAGAATGATCCTAAACAAAACTTTGGACTTTGTTCTCTAATTTATTCTTTTCAAAATAGTTAGATAATCTTACATAAATCCTTTTTCCTTGTCAATTTTTCAATCACCAATCAAACACAATAATATTTAAAGCCATAAATCTACTTTAAATATTACAATACCAAACTCATGACAAATCAACCCATCACCACATAAGAATCCACTTCACCCCACATAAGAAATCATCACCAACACTTAAGAAATCAAACACACGAAAATATAGGAAATCATTCACCAAGAACATAAGAAAAATCACATAGAACACATATGCTTATGTAACTATGATAACAAGAGAATTTCCCCTTACCTTAAATCTTTCTCCTTCAAAATTTTCTTGATCCCCAAGTCCAAGAACTCAAACTCCTTCATACACACATACAAGAACACAAAACATCAATCAAAAGGGTTTTCACTCTTACTAAAATCATCTAACCCAAAAGGAAATGAAAAAGAATAACTTGTTCACAAACTTTGATTGCAAACAAGATACCAAGATTGATGGCTTACCCAACGTCCAAAAATCCTTAGCTTGATGTTCTTGAAAAATAAGAACACTTGATGATCAAAAGTGATGAAGGCTTTGTGTTTAAAGTGTTTAAAAGTATATTCTCTACGCTTGATGCCTGTGTAAAGAACCAAAAATATGGAGGAAGAAGATGGAAAGCTTCCATGGAAATAGGAGAAAAAGCTTGGAGGAGGAAGATGAAGTTAGAGACAAGTTAGAGAAAAATTGAACTTAGAGAGAGAAAGTATCATGAAAATGCATAAACTTTCTTCCTCCCTCTCCTTAACCTCACACCCTCTCTCCCCCATTACATGGCTAGGAATTGCTTGTCACTTGGAAGGATGAAGGACAAACCAAAGGGCACCACTTGTCCAAATCCTATGGTTGGATTTCAAACCATTATCACATAAAGCTTTGAAAATAAAATATCTCTCTTTAATTACACTAAAATGAACCTAGACTTAATCTTAGCCAAAAGGGGCGAATTTGAGCTGACCAATAGGGAAAAGATAAGCTCATTCAATTGAGTGGAAATTACCAAAAAGGACAAAGGGTAAAAATGTATTTTCCATGGTTTTGGTAATTAAAGAGTGAGATCAAGGGTACTTTGATAACTTCCCATGTCAACATAATAGAAGTCAACTATACTATGCTACATGGGTCCCACTTTCCCTGCAATCCAATTTCTGGTACATGGTCTTTTACCCGTTCTTCGGTTTTCCCTGTACCAAGGGTATAATGGTAATTTCACTAAACTCTTCTAGAAATATTTTCTCAAATCTCCAAATAAATAAATAAAAATAAAAATTACCATTTTTGGTTTTATGAATAGTAACTAAACTGTTCCAGCTAGGGGTATTTTGGTCATTTGCTAATTATAGTGTTATTTTGGTCATTTTTAGAATTTTTTCCAAAAATTCTGTAAAAATTTCCATAAATCCTAAATAATGTAAAAACACTTTTTGGCTCGTTGAAATAATTTTCTAATGTGTTTTGGTCTCCAAACTCACTCGCAGTTTCATCATAGTCATACTACAGGGACCAAAACGGTACTATTTCTGCTCTGTTTCTCAGAAAATTCCCAAATAAATTCCTAAAATCCTCAAATAATATAAAATCACTATTGGTATCCTCAAATATCTTTTCTGACTCCGATTTAGATTTCTATATCATTATATTCCTATTCTGACAGTCAAAACATCTATAAAATTTTCGTTTGACTTTCTATGTTAGTTTTACACCATTGTTAATCTCATTAAAATCATAATATTATCAATAACCTTCCCTTATTAACACTTTGTCTCCTAGAGTGAAAATTTAGGGCGTTACAATTTTCACATCATTGAACCTCACATTTTGTTATTAAAACTACTAGTTTGGTATGGACAGTCCAATTATAGCAAATCTTGTTGAAATCCTTTAAAAGTTCATCCTTATCCTTTGGTAATCATTTCAAATTAGATGAACAAGGATTCATTAAAGAAACCATATCAGAATCTTCACTTTTGCAAAGCAACATTTGCATTCCTTTGCTTAGGCTTCTAGTTGGTTAAGGGCTACTTAAAATATGCAAACCATGTCTAATTCTTCTCAAACCTTACACCAAAGCCTACTCATGTGTCTAGGACATGTAGAGATCAGATATATCATGAAAAACACACTACATGCTAAACTCTTGTGCACACCTAAAATCGCCTAGTCTTAATGATCAAAGCACAGACTTTTGTCACTTTTCTTGCTCTAAATATTTGGTCTATTGTGTTCCAATTCTAATAGGCTAACTCATATCCTTAAAGGCTTTGTTTAACACTAAGAACCAATTTCATATTCTGCATAAATAGAATTTGTGCAGCAAGACAATTAAGATGCACAATTAGGCTTATATCTTGTCTTAGAGAAGTCAATTTGCACTAAACAGTTTGGTTCACTTTAGACCACATTCTATCCTTGAAAATCTCCAAAGGAAAACATCATGCAGTATGTGGATCACAAATATGCACAAAGATATCAGTTGTTCAAATAGCATATTTATTAGTCCTTTAGAACTTGATAGTGCATTACTTTGGCATCTAACTTGTGATTATCTTACACCACTAAGTCCTATAAACAGCCACATGTAGAGGCATATTTAAATAATAACACAAGTAGATGCACACTCAACTCTTAAGTCACATATAGAGCACACTGTTTATGATAATAAGGTCATTCAACAGATATTGAGTAAAGTGCGTACCTTATTGAATGGTCCTTCATTTGATGCTTGATTCCTAATGTATAAGAGCAATAGGTTGCAGTTGGTCCATGTTATCCATTTGAAGTTGAGACAGCATTTGTATTTTACTTCCTTACCACTCATGTAATAGGAACATCTTCAAGTAATTTGGAATATTTATTCGTGCTCCTTTCTCTGAACTTCATCTAGCAATCAACACTATATGTATGCCTTTATCCTTATCAAGAACTGTTGATGAATGCATAGAAGTTGCCATAGATTTTGCTTCTTTCAACTCGGGAATCTTCTAAGCATGTTTATTCTCTCAGAATTATCACTGCGTATCTCCTTAGTGATATTGGAGATTTTGTCATTAAGATAGATTTGTGCCTAAATAGTGTGATGACAACTCTGCCTTTTGAGGACATATTCGTGCAGTTTGGCTTCCTTAGAAGGTTCTTCAGCAACCTTCTTAGAAGGTTGATCCTTCTGTTCCACAGGCATATGCTTGAATGTTGATTCTCCAAGAGAACCAATGACAGTAGATAATTCAGGAGAAATGTTAGGAACCATTTGAGAGAGTCTATGTTGCAAGAAGGGTGTGGATGCATACTCATCAAAGATAGGAGAGGAGATGAGATCATTTCGTAATCAAATGTTCTTGCTCTTGCTAATTTTAAAGGTGTGGTAAACACATTCTTAGTAGCAACAACTTCTTGCATGATTCCCTTGCCATTATCATCTTTCTGGATAAAGATTTCCTCACGAGCAACAATGGGCACACCACTTTTCCTCTTTTGCTTCTTTCTCCATCTCCTCTTCTTCTTTGTCCGTAGGAGTTTCTTCTCCCTTTTTAGATTCTACAACATCTCCATAAGATATCGTCAATTCTGCCAGAATGTTGATAGTTTGTGTAATGATGAGATCAGAAGGTTGAGGATGTTTCTCAGAAGGTTCTACTTCAACCTTCTCAGAATCTTCATGCTTCCTCTGCTGACTTAGAGAAACATGTTTCTTTCCTCAGTTCTTCCTTCTTCTTCCTTTGAACCTCTTGATCAGGTTCACTTTGCTCTTCTTCTTGAACTTCTTCAGTAGGTTCATCTTTCTCTTCCTCTTGAACCTCTTCAGAAGGTTCATGTTTTTCTTCTTATTGAACCTTCTCAGGTTCATCTTGCTCAAAACCTTCTTGAGCAGGTTCCTCCATTAGCTCTTCTTCTGCAACCATCTCTTCTAGAGACTCCTCTTCTGGATTTTGTTCTTCTCTTAGTTCCTTTTGAACCAACTGTTCTAGAGCTTTAAGCACAGTCTCTTGATCATATTCTAGAATGTTGGCTTCATCAACATTCGGCCATCTTCTTCTTCTCTATTTATTCCCAAGATTTTCTTAACTTCTCAACTTCACCTTTTTAAGTCTGTAACCTTTCCCTTTTTCCATGCTTTTCATTTTTTATTCTTTTTAATAGATAGAAGCATTCTTTAATCTCTTTATCATTGATTTTTAGCATCTCTCCAAGAAGCACTGTCTTCTCTTCTTGGTAGCCAATATGATACTTCTGCGTAAGAAGACAAAGCTTGAAGGGATTTAAAACAATTTTCTTCAATGCAATGATTTATCATGAATAGACTTTCATATTCTATCAAGTAGGCATGTGAATGATCTGATGTAAGTGAGACAATTATTGTTGAGAGAAATATAAGGCTCTTTGTAAGAAGGTTTAGCGAATTGTACCTTCATTTTCTGAATCATCATTGTCTTCCAAGAGACATATGCTTGTTGATGAATCATCCATATCTTTCCATGTTATCATTATTGTAGTCTTCTTCTTTTTGAACCTTCTTAGAAGCTTTCCTCAGTAGATGACATTCTCATCATCCTTTGCTTTTATCTATTCTTCTGTTTGAATATTTGTAGCTTTTTACATCAACTGCTAAAGTCTTCTTTTGTATAATACTCTTCTGAAGCATGTTCATCAGTACTATGGTTGACCATCACTTCTTCCAAGATCTTTTTCTCTTCACACGGTTAAGTGTGCTCAACCCCAATAGCCGGGCTCTGATACCAATTGAAGTGGCATCTAGCGTCACAAGAAGGGCGGTTGAATTGTGACCTCCTGAAACTTTCCAACCTGTGATAACAAATACATCACTGATGTTTTACTCAAGTGGAACACTTGGTTATCAGAGGATGGTTCAGAAGGTTAGCTTCATGCTCAAAAGGTTAACCCATGATGTATATGACATGCATGTGTATGAACATGTAATGATCTTCTAAGTAAACTTTGAATAACCATTCTCATCTTTAGAAGATAGTTTAAGTCTTTTATGGTATAGAGAATAATTGAATCTTCTATGATAAAAAGCTTTGATGTTATGCATGGACTAAAGCTGAGAAGATTCATTTATTAAGAATGTATTCAATATTCTACTGCTCAGAATGTTCTGATTAATACGTTAGAATGTTCAAGACATAACTCAGAATGTTTATAGGTGCAACATTCTGAAGCTAGATTTTCTTTGAAATACTTTCATCTTGAAATCATGAATACTAATATTTTCTTCTGAATATAAAAGGTTCTCAGAGATTTAAATACACATTTAGAAGATGAGAAATCTTGTTCTATATTTGAAAGATATTGTTGTTCAAAAGATTCTGCACTTGTGCAGGAAACTTGTTAACAGTATTTTAATGCAAAACTCTCGTTTCATGATTTTCTAAAACTCCTTAACTTGATATATAAATCATTTGAACTGAGTCAAGATTTATTTGACAAATAGTTGATTCATATAGTTCAAATATGCAGATCACACTCAATGAGATTTTCCATTATGCAAATCAATTAATACAAGTATTCTTTCCTTTGCCTCTTCAGGCACATACACTTTGTATTCTTTCCCAAGCCTCTACAGGCTTCAAGTATTTTTTTTCCCAAGCCTCTCCAGGCTCACTAAGTCACTAAGCATTCTTTCCCAAGCCTCTCCAGGCTTCAAGTATTCTTTCACGTAGTATTATTTTTCCTCAAGCCTCCATAGGCTTCTACAACACATATTTTCTATTTTCAAGCGTACACAACAATTTCCTTACCTCAAACCTCACCTAACCCAGCTAGTTTGAGAGGACTCTCATCTCACATATGATAAATAATGTGTTTGTGGTTGGAACACAGCTTCACGACACTCTTTGAGTGGATTACCATTGAAGTATAATGTTGTGGTCACTCCTTAACATTCTTTCTGATATGAGATGTTTTTCTCTGATATGAGAATGTTCCTTCTTAGTGTGAGAAGATTGCTGGAGTGGGAAGGATGAAGAGAAATGATCTTCAAATCATGTTTCTGCGTGTATTGTGACATACTGAGGCCGATGAGGGCGGGGAGTGATCGCCGGTGCAGAGAGGCACGGACAAGGAGCGGCTCATGGCAGACTTTTAGGCGAAGATGTACATGAATGAACCGAAAATCATACCCGACTGAGAGGTATACCGAGACTGTGCAGGTATGGGACTGTATAGTTGAGGAAAGCTTAATAGAATTGATTGGTACTACCTATACCAACAAGATGTATCTTCTTTTCGGTAGCCTATCACTTAAGAACTCCATAGTTAAGCGTGCTTGACTTGGAGCAATTTCGGGATGGGTGACCTACTAGGAAGTTTCCTGGAAGCATGTGAGTGAGGACAAAGCATACTGACAAGACCTGTGTTAGTGTGTGGGGAAAGTCGTCAATCCAAAAAGCAGTCGGGATGTTACAAATGGTATCAGAGCCGGTCCTCTCCCAGTACGATATGGTTCGGGGACGAACCAAGCGGAAGCTGGTAGGCATGTGACATCCTGAGGCCGACGAGGGTGGGGAGTGATCGCCAGTACAGAGAGGCACGGACAAGGAGCAGCTCCTGGCAGGCTTCTAGGCGAAGAGGTACATGAATGAACCGAAATCATACCCGAATGAGAGGTAATCCAAGACTGTGCAGGTACGAAATTGTACAGTTGAGGAAAGCCTAATAGAATTGATTGGTACTACCTATACCAATAAGATGCATCTTTTTTTCAGTAGCCTATCACTTAAGAACTCCATAGTTAAGCAAGCTTGACGTGGAGCGATTTCGGGATGGGTGACTTCCTAGGAAGTTTCCTGGGAAGCATGTGAGTGAGGACAAAGTGTAACGCCCCTTTTTCCCACAAGGAACGTCACGTGAAAAACTAAAATTTAATGCGGAAAAACATCTTTCATAACTCAAGGTTACCAAAATTGGTGGCTAATTTTTTTTAAAAGAATCTTAAACGAAAAGATTTCTCACATCACACTTAGCCATCCTGAAACTCAGAAGAAAAGAAACATCATACACATATATATATCATCATGTCAATATACACAAGTCTTGCGCCCGCAAGTATAGTTTGGAACCACAACATAGTGGCCAAAATACATCATCCTGACACGAAGAAAATAAAGCGATAAAGCTAAACCTAGGAAAGCTGTAAGTCAAAAGGTGTGTCCAAAACACGACACTGAACATATACATCCCAAACCTAGGCTGGTCGCTAACAGACACTCTACAACCTAGCACTAGACACCCCCACCTCTACAGGCCTAAGACGATGACGTCTCCTCGGGGTCCTCCTCAACCACAGACACCTCGAATAGTACACGATCTGGCTCGTCTCTAACCTTCCTCTTCCCTCTATCTACGTGTCCCGCAAGTCCGGCAGAAGTGTCAGAAGAACAGCGCACCAAACGTCCAGAAGGTGCGACGTATGGAACAGGAAGTGTCGGCCTCACGGTCTCGGATGATGGAACTGGTGTCACTGGTGGAGCCATCCTTGGTAAGCGTGCCCTATCCAAGGAACTCTTCCTTGGAGTGCGACGAATCAGACGACAACGGTTAGATACCGATTCGGCTATCTGCTGAGGTGTAGGCCTCTGATCCTCCCTCGCCTCTCTCCTAGGCTGCGCCGTGGGTGGAACTCTGACCTCTCGGTCCTCCAAGGTGATGCTGCGTGCAAAGGGTGCATCTCCCAGCCAGTAGCGCATCCTCTCGACGGGTATGTAAACGTCCAAAACCATGTCCCTCTCCAAAACCTCTTCGGGGCCCAACACCCCTCCTCTAGTCCTAACCACGTGCCCAGACACAGTGGCCCATTGGGAGATGGGATCGTAAGTCCATCCCCCACCATCGACCTCACGAGGCCGGAAGCACTCCCTTACTCGGGCTATCAGAGGTCTCGTAGTGGACATCTAAGTGTAACGTACATAGATAAACAGAAAAACACGCAAGGGTGAATTTCTTTGCACAAGTTGAAATCCACTGAAAGGATGTATACAAAAAGAAAATACTACATAATACATTCCAAGAATATATATAGCTACTCTTTTGCAAATCTTTCTCTAAGATATTCATACACCAAAAGAGAGCACATCATCCAATTAAACACACAGTCAAACACACAAATAGCACTCTAGCATAATGCATGTCACTTCAATATCTCTTTAATACACCGGTGCACTGCTCCATGGAGACTTCTCTTCCTCAACTAAATAGAGCAAAATGGTTGTAGCATAAACCTAACATAATAAACCAATCAGTCCCCTTTTTCATGGACATGGTAACCATCGGTCCCCTTTTTCATGAACAGGTTTTACAATTATTTAGTAGAGCTACTATCACCATAACATAATAAACCAATCGGTCCCCTTTTTCATGGACATGGTAACCATCGGTCCCCTATTTCATGGACAGGTTTTACAATTATTCAGTAGGCTACTATGAGACCTAACATAATAAACCAATCGGTCCCCTTTTTCATGGACATGGTAACCATCGGTCCCCTATTTCATGGACAGGTTTTACAATTATTCACAATCCATCACATAGGATTGTATGCTCTCATCATAGCATAAAGCTAGCCTGGCAAAAGCCAATATCTCAAATGCACATGACATTATATTTGCACTCACAACCAATTTGGTCCCTCGTCTTAGGGTTTTCCGTCGCCACGTGTTAGCTTTCACCCAACACCGTGTAATATTTTTGTCATTAAGACTTTTATCTTCGCCACGTATTGGTTCTCTCCCAATACCGTGTAATATTATTGTCCTTAAGACTTTTATCTTCGCCACGTATTGGTTCTCTTCCAATACCGTGTAATCTTGTTATTTAACACCATAAGTTTTTAGAAGAATTTCCTCTTTGAATTCTTAAGTTTTTTCTTTAACTTTAAACTCTTAAACCTTCACTTGTTTATAAAAGAATCTCCTCTTATTTATAACCCACTTTATTAATTTTCTTCCCACTTATTCATCATAAAAAGATTTAATTACAACTTAATTAAATTCTTTGATAATTTTACTTAAATTCCATTACTTTTAAGTATTTGAAATTCTGACCCCTTAAGAAGTTCAATTTCGCAGCTCAGCCCCCAATTTTCTGAAAAATTAGGTTTCTGGCCCAAAATGCCCAGACTTTACGTTTTCTACCCCACAACTTTCGTAATTTATAATTCTGGCCCAAATGTACCAGACTTCGCGTTTCAGCCCCAAGTTTTCGTAAATTATATTTTTGGCCCAAAAGTTTCCAGACTTCGCATTTCTGCCCCAAACTTTCTTAAATTATAATTTTGACCCAAAAGTCCAGATTTTGCAATTAAAGCCCAGAATTCCAGAATTTGCATTTTTGACCCCAAAAACCTGCAGTTTTCGTTTTTAACCCCTAAAATCCAAAATTTGATTTTTCTCTCACATTAATTAATTCTCTAACTCTCTTAAAGTTTTATGGATAAAAAGGATTTAGTATTAAATTGATTTAAGACTTATGATTAGAATTCTAATTAATTCATTTGGAAAACTTTTTCATTAAAGCTTTTAAACTCTCTTCCCACACTTAATCAATTCTTTTCAATCCAATCCCAATCAAAGTATATGAAATACACATAAATCAATATACATCAATTAGGCAATAACACAACCAAGTCATAGATCAAAACATACTCTCAAAGTACTCATTCATAACATATCAACATACATCATGAACATAGCATAAAACATACTTCACCAAGCACACACTTAGGCATCCAAAATCATCCCAAAGCATACATATGATTTTTCCAACAACACATAAGCTCATCAAAAATTATCATGCCTCAACCAAAATCATATTTTTTCTCATATACATATACATGTAAAAATACATATTACTAAGAGAATGAAACTTCATTCAAACACTCAATATGAAAACTCAAGTCTTTGAGTTTTTCATGATCATACAACATAAACCACACACATACACATCCTTCCCAACTTATTGAGAAAATCCCCTTACCTCTTGAAGCTTAGAAAAATGGGCAAACACCACTAATCACCTTCCCTCTACACAATCACCAAGTGGCCTCCTTGAGCCTTGATGTTCCAACACTTAGAAAAATTCACCTTACACAAAATACACCAAAAATAAACCATAAAAATGCAAGTTTCATGAAAACCAACAAACCCTAAGGTATAGAAATTTGAATAGAGGAATACTTACTCAAATCTTGAAGCAAAATAGATCCAAGATGATTTTCAAGCTTGTAGGTTCCAATGGAGTGAACCTAAACCAAGAAAAATATCTCTTTTAGTAAAGAGAAGAACACAACTTTCATGGAAACATGAAAGTGGTGGAAATGAAAAAATAAAAGAAGTTTATGGATTAGAATGATGATCCAAACCTTTTTTTGTGAAGCTTGAATGGCTAGAACTCAAGAAATCACAAAGCTTTAGTTATGGAATCAAGCTTTGGAAAGGAGAGAAAATGAAGTTTTGCAAGATGATGAAGATGAAGTGAGTGAGAAAATGAAACCTCTCTCTTCCCTATCCCTATTCAGATTTTCGCTGCACACAAGGAGGAATGGGGGAGTATGGGCTTGCTTACTTAAAGTGGGTGGGAGCCATACCTCTCTCACCTAATTTTGAAAAATTCAAATATTAACCCCTATTTGACCATTTGACTTTTGGAAGGATTTTGAGGGTGGGATCAGCCCTTCCATGCGCCCCAAGGCTGACTGGAAAATGGTGGGATTTAATTCCACCAAGTTAGGGTTTAATCGGTAGTTCGAAGTAGTAAAAACGGGTAGTTTTCGAACCCCTTTTTAGATAAATATTTTTCTAAAATGAGTAAAATCATGAGAAATGAATTTTATGATTTGAATATGTCATAGAAAAATTTAGAAACCCAAAACTAAATTTTTGGACTATTTTAGATGTCCCGGTTGCGCCCGGTTTACCCGTAAAGCTCCAAACGCGGTTAAAATAAAGTTTTTCTGAAAAATTTCCAGAAAAATTTCTAAAAATCACAAATACTATAAGAACCACTTTTGGTTCGTTAAAAATTTATTTTGGAGTAAAAATGACCTCCAGAAAAATACTGGACCCTATCCCCGCATCAGGAGAGAATGCGGTTCCCGCAAAAACTCAGTTTTGCGAACTTGGCTACTCTTGACTCTAATAAAATAAATCTAAGATATTAATATCCTTATTCTCACCCCAAGATCTAAAATTCATTAATTAAATAATTTTAATTAATTTAAAGGAGATTAAAAATCCATAAAAACTATTTAAAAATGAGGGTGTTACACAAAGCATGCTAAAAAGACCTGTGTTGGTGTGTGGGGACAGTCGTCAATCCAAAAAGCAGTCGAGATGTCACATTTATGATCCCTCTCCCTCACATTTTGTAGCTGCCTTTTGTGTTTAAGTACTATTCCCAAGTCAATATAGTCATTATATGACCGTTGGAGACCTTTTGTGGTAGTCTACAATGTTGCAGCTGTCTTCTCATACTTTTCTGAGAAGCTGTCAAACTTTACAGCTATCATCGTGAACATTCTGATGAACCTTCTAATGAACATTCTGAGGTTTCTTTTGCTAAGGCTTTGGAGCAGATTTATGAAGCTTCTAAGGGGATATTTGATGAATCTTCTGAGAATGTTATGATGTTCAACCTTTTGATGAACATTCTGATGTTCAACATTCTGATAACTTTCTTAGCTATCAGATGTGTTCTTCTTCTTGATATTTCTCAAGCTTCTATCTTTAAGATGTGTGAGAACACTTGTACCTTATATGTGGTGGTACTTCTTTTCTTCAGAACTTCCTATGCTGTCTTCAGAGAAGGTTCAGGAAATCTTCTGTTCTTGACCATTCTTTAACTCTGAGCAACCTTCTGGTTTTTTATAAGCCTTTCGTTTCTGACTTTCTCATTTCTTTCTTAAGTCATTGACTATCTGTAACACCCTCGTTTTTAAATAGCTTCTTCAGACTTTTAATCTGTTTTAATTTATTTAAAATTATTTGATTAATGATTTTTAGATCTTGAGGTGAGAATAGTGGTATCCATATCTTAGATTTATTTTAGAAGAGTCAAGAGTAGTAAAGTTTGCAAAAACTGAGTTTTTGCGGGAACTGCATTCTCGTGTGATGCGGGGAATGGTTTAGTATTTTTCTAGAGCTCATTTTTACTCCAAATAATATTTGAACGAAACAAAAGTTGTTTTTAGAATATTATGGTTTTTAGAAATTTTTCTAGAAATTTTTCAGAAAAATATTATTTTACCCGCGTTTGGTGCTTTACGGGTAAATCGGGCGCAACAGGGAGATGAAAAATGGTCCAAAAATTTAGTTTTGAGATTCTAAATTTTTGTATATCATATTTAAGTCAGAAAAGTGATTTTCATGATAGTACCTATTTTAGAAAATTGTTTATCTCAAAAGGAATTATGAAAAAAAGCATTTTTCCTACTTTGAACCACCAACTTAACCCTAACTTGATGGGACATAATCCCACCATTTTTGTTTGGTCTTGGCGGAGTTCTTGATGCCAAGAATGTGCTCTTGAAATATCTCAAAGTCAAAGTGAGTCAAATGGGATAATTATTTGAATTTTCCAATTAAAGAAATGGAGTATGTGGCCAAATCAAATCAAGCACATCTCACCCATACCCTCTTGTCTCTTGGCCGAGTTGATTAGGGTAATAGGAAGGGAGAGGTTTCATTTCTTCACTTCATCTTCTTCCTCTTGCAAGAAAAACTCCATTTTCTCTTCATTTCCAAAGCTTGCCTCCATAACTAAAGGTCTAAGCTTTCTTGAGTTCTAGCCATTCAAGCTTCACAAAAAATATTTGGATGATGATTCTAATCCATAATATCTTTTCATTTTTCCATTATCATCACTTTCATTATTTTCAAGAATCTTGTGTTCTTCATTTTGCTAAGAGAAAGCTTTGTTTTTGGTTTGGGTTCATACTCCTGGAACCTATAAGCTTGAAACCCTCTTTGAACCATTTTGCTTCTAAGCTTTGAGTAAGTATTCCTCTACTCAAATTTCTATACTTTAGGGTTTGAGTATTTTCATAAAACTTGAATTTTTATGGTTATGTTTTGTGTATTTTGAATAACGGTGATTTTTGAAGTGCGGGAGCATCAAGTTTTTCAAGGAGACTTCTTGGTGGTTGTTCTTTAAGTAGCTTCAAGAGGTAAGGGGATTTTCTCAATAAGTTGGGAAGGTTGTGTATGTGTGTGGCTATGTGTTGTATGCTTGATGATAAACTCAAAGACTTGAGTTTTCATATTGGTTGTTGAATGAGAAATCATTCTCTTAGTAAACTCTATTTTTACATATCTATATCTTGAAGTTTTGAAGTATGATACTTGGGCAATGGATGATGATTTTCGAAATTTATGGACTCTTGGAAAAATATATCTTGTTAGAAGTGGGTTGTATGTCAAATGCCTTGTCTAGTAAATTTAATGAATGATGTTATTGTTCATGATATGTTTAAAATGCTAAAGATGGTTGTTTTAAGTGTATGTATGTTTCATGATTTGATTATGCCTCTTTGTTTATTTGATGTATGTGATTGATTGGGTGATTTGTGTGATTAATTTATGAAGTTGGATTGTAATATTTAAAGTAGTATAAAGCTTTAATTTATTATGATTGTGGTTGTGATTGGTGATTGGATCCAAGGCATTTTCACTTAAGCATTTTGGAAGAGCATTTAGAGGACTTTAATGAAAAAATTTTCCAATGAAATCAATCTAAAATTAATTAGAATTCAAGCCAACACTTGATTAGGTAATCTCCACTTAATTTTAAATATAAGTCTCCAATGGACTTCATGACCAATTTTATTTTCAAAAAGCCCTAAGTAAGTTAAGGAATTAATTGGTGAATGAAAAAGTGGAATTTCAAAATTTTAAGGGGTTAAAATGAAAATTGTGTGTGTTTTGGGCCAAAATAATAAATTTCAAATGTTCTGGAGTTAAAAAATAAAAACTGGGTGTTTTGGGCCAAAATCATAATTTTTAGAAGTTTTGGGCTGAAACAAAAAACTGGACCTTTTTGGGTAAAAATCATAATTTTTCAGAAGTCAGGGGCAGAAGCGTGAAATTGGACATTTTAAGGGTTCAGATTTTAAATAATTAGAAGTAAATGAATTTAAGTAAAGTTTTATCAAAGTATGTAACTTAAGTATTTAATTAAGACTTTTAAGTTTATCTTTTTACAATGAGAAGTTTGAAAGATAAATACTAAATTTGGTTTTAAATAAAAATATTTAAATTTTCAAATGACTTTCATGAAAACTATTCTTATTTTGTATTTAAAAATGTCAGAAGGTATTTCTTTTGTGGAAGCATTTAAAGATTTTGAGACTTTAAAGCTAAAGAGGAACTTAGAGAAATTAGAGAAATATTTACTATTTGGAGGAACTTTAATTTCAAAGAGAAGTTTTCTTTAAAACTTATGTTTTAAATAACATTTCTACACAGTATTGAGAGAGTCAATACGTGACGATGTTGAAGTTTTGAGGACAATTAATGCTACACGGTGTTGGAAGAGAGCTAACACGTGACAACAAAAATCCTAAGATGAGGGATTGCATTAATTATCTTGTGTGTGTTTGCAAATTATACTGTCATTTGCATTAAAGACGTTGGCTTATGCCAAAATTAGAGCATACAATCCTAAGACGATGGATTGTAAATAAGTATGGTCTGTCTGTAAATCTTTGAGGGTATCCAGGTTACGAAATTCTTAATGGTCTTGCATGGTGAACACCCTTGTGCCGAGAAGAGTAGTATATCCGACTTGGATGATCCTGACCGGCTGCCTTATTTTTGTTATGGTAATTAAATAGTAGCTCTACTGAATAATTGTGAGACTAGATCCTAGAGTGGACTGGGTAATTATGTTAGGTTTAGGCTACAACCATTTCACTCTACTTAGTTGAGGAAGAGAAGTCTCCATGGAGCAGTGCACCGGTGTATTAAAGAGATATTAAAGTGCTATGTATGTTTAACTTGATGATGTATTCTCTTTTGGTGGTGAGTGTCTTAGAGAAAGACTTTGCGAAAGAGTAGTTATATATATATTCTTGGAGTGTATTATGTAGTATTTTCTTTTCCATATGCACCTTCTGTGGATTTCAACTTGGGCAAAGAAATTCACCCTTGCATGTTTTTCTGTTATCTTTATGTACGTTACGTGTAGATGTCCACATCAAGACCTCTGGTGGCGTGAGTGAGGGAGAGTTTCCGGCCTCTTGAGGCTAATGGTGGGGGATGGACTTACGATTCCATCTCCCAATGGGCCACTGTGACTGGACACGTGGTCAGCACTAGAGGAGGGGTGCTGGGCCCCGAAGAGGTTTTGGAGAGGGATATGGATTTGGACGCCTACATACCCATCGAGAGGATGCACAACTTGTAATGCCCTCATTTTTCATATCATATCTTTCCGTTTTTTGTGTGTTTTTGATTTATTTAAATTTATTAAATTATGATTTTCTATATTTTTATTTTTCGTGTGACTTCTTATTGAAAAATATAAAGATCATACTCATCCAATAATCCCACCCAAACCCTTAAGACTTTTTAGGCTTTTTTTCCTATTGTTGCAGCATTGCTAGACTTACTAGGTAATTCTTTTTTTTTTCCTTCTTTTTCCCTTTTTCGATTTTCTTTTCTTTATACATTTTATTTACGTTGAATATGCTTGGCTTGGATGGCAACATTGTAGATATGTGTGTGTACATTCTATCTATACTTTACCTCCTCAAACGCTATAGTAACCAAACATGATTGATAACTCTTAGAAATGAGAGTTATTTCATTGTTTTAAGCTTAGTTTAGTCTTCTCTAAGGGTCATTCTTGTGTTTAGTTGAGTATATTGTGTAGTTAGGAGTAAATTGTTACATTATAGCTAGTTGGTGTTTGTGGCACTTTATGTGCCACTTTTGTGATGTTTGTTAAGTGTGCAGAATCAACTTGTGCAAAAGGAATTTGGGATTTAACAACATCAGAGGATGTTGCAGCATGCTGTAGCACTTATATCTGAGCACCTGAAGAAAAGTCTCATATTGAGCACGCACTACAGTACTAGCCAAGAAAATGAGTATTCAGTGGTCTCCACACATTAATGAGACGATGGTGTAAATGAGCTAAATCAATGTTCCCTCAAGAAGGAAAGGAAAGGGGGCCCAAAAAGGAAGGGAAAAAGAGACCCAAAAAGGGAAGAGAAGTTGGACCAAAAAAAAAAGGAAGAGAAGAGAGACATTCCCTAACCTAGACAAAAAAGGGCAGACCTAGAAGAGAGACATTCCCTCATTTTCTGAAAACCACAGCAGCCACCCACCATTAATCATCTTCTTCCTCCATTGCCATCCACCATTTTTGGAAGCTTCAAGTTGAAGAGAAGACCAAGATCAAGGCACAAACTTGGGAGAGTTTTATGATTTCTTTTCACTCTTTTTTGTAGCCTTGTAAACTTCATTTGTTGCTTCATTAGGTATATCATGTCTTTATTTTTTATGTTTGTTGCTGTTGAACTTAAGCTCAACATGAGCTAAGTCTCTTTTGGTTCGGGAACTATGGATTTGTAAGAATTTTTGTGGGAATGGAATAGCTACATGTTTGGTTTTAGCTCTATCTTTGAACTGTTTTAAATGTTTATATATTTAAGTTGAGTTTGATCCCCTTAGCTTATTTGAAAGCTCACTAATATCGGAAGAGTTAGTGAGTGGTTGTGTTCATTGATTGTGGATGAAGTTGGTAATTGGAAAATTAATCAATGTTGAATATGATAGGAATATTCATTCAAGTTCAAAGGGTAGCTGAGTTGTACTTATCTGTGATGAGAGTAATTAATGTAAAATTAGGAATAAGATTAACTTAATGAACTCACCATGACAGTGTTGGAAAACACTCATTATGCTCTGCGATGCTGTAGCATTCCTAACCCTGTAAAATGCTTTGCAATGAAATAGTGTCTATAACCAGTTTTCAAACCTCTGATTTTACAACATTTAATCTGCATTTTTACTGTTATTTCATTATTTAAAATTGTTGTTTAAACCAATCAATTGAAAATATTACTTGTTACTATCTTTGCTCACTAATTAGAATAACCAAATTGGAAACTTATTGAATTTAACCGTATTCAATCTCCGTAGGAACAATCTTATTTTCACTTTACTACTTGTTTGACTGTGTATACTTGCACAACATTTACACGTGCAACAGTGATCTTCCCATCTTTTAATTTCATAATCTTCCACTACAGTTTCTGGCAAAATGTGATATTCCCATTTTTTTATCCTCTTTGTATTTACTAATTTAAAATTAATATAATAAATTTATAATTTTTCAAATCTCAATTATTTTTCCATTAGTGATCCTCTTTTTATTTTTATAAACATAATAGTTTTCTTAACAGGTTTCATTCATATTTTTTGTTTATATAAATTTTCAGGTTGTATTTTTTTTAATTTTATTTTTGATAAATTTAATAGTATTTCAAATACTTTTTTTTCATTTATTTTTTTAATTTTATTTTTACTTTAGACAGAAAACTATTCCATTTATTTATTTTATATATATATCTTATTTGGTTTGCTTAACACAAGCAGAACTTGTGTTAGCATGTTGTTCTGCATTCTTCGCAAAGAATGTTGTTATGAATTCAATTCAGTCAGCATGTAAATCTTCACCTTCGATATTACGAGTTAATGAAGACTATAATTTTGAGCCAGCATATGAATTTTCACCTTCAGTATTACCAGTTAACGAACATTATAATTTTGAATAGTTCAAACCCAAGAGTAGGAACGGGAACATGCTAATGCATGGAGGGCTAGTATTGCTTTAGATATGTGGAGAAATGCTACTTAGAATGAGATCAAGATAGAACCAAATTTTTTATCATCGTTTTTATTGACTCTTGTAACTTTAAATGTTTGCTAAAAATTCATGAGATTCTTTATAAATCCATAAAGTCCTTTTAAATCTTATAAATTCTTATGATATAAAAGTGTTTTAAAATCCACAAGACTTCAAAAAAAATCTAATAAGTTATTACATTCATACATAGTCTTTTAAAATCTATAAGATTTTTTTATACCAAAATAGTCTTTTAAAATCTCAATCCAATACACCCCTTAATCTGTAGGATGCTGACAAGTTAGTCCATGACATTAAGAAATTGGCAAAAACATTCTTAAAATTGAGAACTGTCTATCAATTTAGTATACTTCCGTCCCCAGTCAGCAAATGGTGTCAAAAATACCTACTTGACACATTAAATGTCTAGATGACACCCACGTGGCCTCACAATTGGAAGCCTAATTATCATGGACTAAAATGTTATTTATCCCTAACATCATCCTCTTTTTCTTTAAAAATTACAAAATGATCCCCCCTCTCTCTCTCTCTCCTCCTTCCGCCTCCATCGCCACCCTCTTCTTGCAACTCTCTTCTCATTGCTCTCTTTATCCCCACAATCTCATAACCCACCCGAATCTCCGATCCCAACCAATTGGTGGTGCGTTTTTTTTACTCAGTTTCTAATTCCAAAAGTCACAAATCATGCATTTTGGGCGCAAATCATTATCATGGCTTCTTCAACAACAATTCCCAATTGGTGCTCCCTCTGAAGAAGTTCACAGAGGAGAGACATTTAATCATTAGACCCTCAAGCCAATCTCGATTGTTCCCAAGGAACTTGTCAATGTTAATGAACTTGTGGGAATTTCTAATTTGAGCATTGGGGAAACATAGGGACTTGATAGAGAGGCTTCCCCACTTTCCTCAAGAACTCAAGGCAATCCGCATTCCATGCAAATGATCACGTTGGTGGTTGGGATTTAAACAGTTACAGTGGCAAGGACAGCGCCATTCAAGTGGTTTGAGCTTTGAAAGTACGGTGAAGACAACAGTAAGCGGTTTGCGACCAAAATGCATGATTTGTGACTTTTGAAATTAGAAATGAAGTAGAGGAGAAAATTTGTGACTTTTGGAACTAGAAATTGAGTAAAGTTAAAAAAATGCACCACCAATTGGGGATCGAATATTCTTGAATCAAACTGATTGACTGAGAGAAGGAGCAATGGTGGGTTATGAGATTGTGGGGATAAAGAGAACAATGAGAGGAGAGTTGCACGAAGAGGGTGGCGATGGATGTGGAAGGAGGAGAGAGAGAGAGAGGGATCATTTTGTAATTTTCAAAGAAGAACAGGATGTTAGAGATAAGTATCATTTTAGTCCCTAATAATCAGTAATAATTAGGCTGCCACGTATGAGGTCATGTGGGTGTCATCTAGGCACTTAATGTGCCAAGTCAATATTTTTGACACTATTTGCTGATTGGGATAATGAAAAGACTAAATTAACAAACAGTTCTCAATTTTAGGGATATTTTTGTCAATTTCTTAATGTCAGGGACTAACTTGCCAACGGCTTACAATTTTAGGTATCAAATTGATGATTTACTCTAAAAAATACCATCCCTCTTGCCGAGGAGTCAATCACCAAAATTCAAATTAATATAATATTTTAAATTAACATTTTTTAACCATTGATTTTTCTTTTGCTTTGTTTGGTTTTGGAAAGAAAGTGAAAAGAAAAGAAAGTAAAAAGAATTAAACAGCCACTTTAGTCCCTGAGAGTGTTAGGCAGTGTCACTTTAGTCCCTGACAGATGTGAAATTATAAAAAAGTCCTCAACTGTCAACCGTTTGTCACTTTGATCCCTGAAAGTGATTTTTTACTGTCATTTTGGTAATAATTGTTTGGGACCAAAATGACAATAAATAATCACTTTCAGAGACTAAAGTGACAAACGGTTAACAGTTAAGGACCTTTTTATAATTTCATATTTGTCAGGGATCAAAATGACACCGCCTGACACTCTCGGGGACCAAAGTGGTTGTTTATTTTAAAAGGAAAGAAAGATAATAGAAAATGAGATGATTTTGTGGTTATTTGCTAGAAGAGAAAGTGAAAGGTAAGAAAGATAAAAAATTTCTCTCCCTCGTTTGATTGAGTAAAGTGAGAGGAGAAGAAAAAAAAGCATAATTGTAAAATGACATAATTACTATCCTTAATAAATATGAGATATGATTAAAAGAATAAATAAATAAACACTCTCACTAATATAAAATAAAAAGTAAATATTTACTTAAATTCCTGAATAAATGAAAAAAATTTAAAAATTAAAAAAGTTATTTTATCTTTTAAAAATATTTATTTATATAATTAATAAAAGACAAATATAATAAGGATATATACGTATTTTGCTTTTAAAAATTAGTTTCTTTGTCAGTTTTCTCAACAAGTCACAGTTCAAACCCCTTTTTATGATGCCGAATTCCACTTCATCTCCAACAATCATCGGCTTGCTGCTTTGTGACACTCCTGACATAATCCTTGCTGAACGCCTAAAGGGAGGAGGAGGAGTGGTGCGTTTGCCCTTAGCAATGGTGGGAGTAGAAGAAACATGGGTTTCTTGTGGTGGTTCCTCATGAGGTGAGGGAGAGGTTTCATGGTTCAGTACCAGAATGTTTGAGAATGTTTGAGAGTTTAGAGAGAGTTCAAGTAAGGCCAAATTTTTTGGTTTAAACTCCTTATTTATAGACGGTTAAAACGAGATGTGTTTTCATCTCAAATTAGCTGTTTTTTACCTGTTGAGATAGCCGTTGGGAGCCTTTGAGGTTTTAACTGCGTAGGAGAGAGAAAGAAAGTTACTGTTAGGCAACGGTCAAAGTGTTAACTGAAATGGCTTAGTGATAAACATTCTCAAAGACGTTCTCTAATTTTCTAAGGATCATTTAACTCTTAATCACCCGAAGGGATTTAGTTCTAACATTCTAATCAACATTCTCACATAATTCATATGTCAAACACACAATAAACAATCAATTTTCAATCATATGCATATGAAGAAGATTCTTGATGAAATTAAACTTTTCTTCCAACAATGACTTTGTAAAGATATCAACAATTTGAAACTTGGTTTCAATGAATTTCAATCCAATATCACCTTTTTGAACATGATCTCTAACGAAATGATGCTTGATATCAATATGCTTTGATCTAGAATGTTGGATAGGATTCGTTGAAAGATTTATGGCACTTGTATTATGACAATACATTGGGATTTCATAGTACCTTACGGAATAATCCTCCAATTGATGCTTGATCCACACAATCTGAGAGCCGTAGCTAGTTGCAGATACATATTATGCCTCTGTTGTGGACAATGCTATGGTGTTTTTCTTTCTAAAAGTCCAAGTGATTAGATTAGAGCCTTTCCAAGAAAGTGACATTCACCACTTGTGTTTTTTCTATCAACTTTATCGCCAGCATAATCAGCATCATAGTAACCTACTAGATCATATTCTGAGTCTTTCTCATACCATAAACCACAGTTAGTTGTACCATCAAGGTACAATGAGAGCAATGAGAGCAAATAGAATGATATGGGATAGAGAGTGAAATTATCAAGTAGGTTGGTTAAAATTAGTAGTGACAAGAGAGGGCTAATGTGATACATTAGTGAACTTTATGTTTCAATGAGTTTAAAAAGGGCTGAATACCAATTTCAACATCATGGTGTCTATTTTGGCATTTTTGCATAAGTAGTAAGCGGGGTAAAATACCTGAGAGTTAGCGACACTGAGAGTGCAGGTGACAATTTCTTAGTGGAGGCCTTGGAGACCTTGAGTATGTCCCATGCATGAAATCCCATAAGCGAATAGGTGGTAGCACCCCTGGGCTGTGGTAAGTCAAATTAATGCATGGACAATCCTAACTAGTCACTATTGACATTAAGAAATCAATTGAATACGTTCTATGAGGCCATTACACACAGTAATTGACCTGAGAAACGCACTTGGTGGGCCATAATATAGAACAATGTGTATGATTGATTGGCTACTCTAATTTGAATTGCGTTCTCCATGGAGGAACATCAGCTGATTAGGAATTTAGTTGGTCTCATTTAAATTTTTCTTTCAATTTGCATAACTATGTTATTGTCTTTCTTTACTAAATGGTAATGAGTGAGATATATTATATGAAGTTGTATATGATTCTTGTATTTTATTTTTTATTTATATTTTTCTCTTCTCTTTAAAGCTATATGATTATGACCTCATGTTGTATATTATTTCTTTTTCTTTCTTGTTATTCTGTGGTGACATAATTGTTAGACATTTCTGATGGCGGGAGATTATCCGTACCTGGTCGAGATTGAAGCATGGTGATTTTATGGTGAATTTGAAATATCATTTTATTTATTATTATTATTAATAATTATTATTAGTGTTATTTTAAATCGTATTTCAAAAAATTTGATTTGAATCGATAATAAATTATTTGAAATCCTATTCAAATCATTTTAACAATAAATGCACAAAAGATCAAATTTTAATTTTGATCATCAGAAATGAGAAAAAAGCATAGTAGATTATTTGCAAAAAATGGATTAACAAAAACATAGTAGCCACACTATTATTTTTACATATAGGCGAGCCCTGAAGATTCAAATAATTGTTGATTTTTTATGAGTAAAAGACATAGTAACTTAGTATTTTTTTCATTTTTTGCAAATATCATTTTAACAACAATTTTAGTTTAAATCGTATTTTGAAACATTTGATTTGAATCGGTAATAAATTAATTGAAATCCTATTCAAATCATTTTAACAATAAATGTGCAAAAAATCAAATTTTAATGGATAAATCTGAATACAATATTAAATTATATTAGGGTTGAAATTCATTCAATACAATAAATACCATATCGAATACAATTAATACAAATCAATCAATAAACCTATTCAAATCTAATCAGTCAAATTGAGTCTTGAAATGCTCTCAAAGTGAGACGTGTAAAAATTGGTTTTGAAAGGGTTCGTCTTTATATACATTATAGATTGCACATTTCAATACTTTTGTCACATGAATGCAATTAACTATTTATGGCTTTACAATTTAGATTATTATCTTGCTTTTTTTAGATAAAAAACTAAAATATTTCACCCCCACGATTACTCACCCGTGCGATGCACGGGCCATCAACTAGTAATATTAAAATGGGTGGATTAGTGGCGGGAATACTGTTTCGATCTTTAACCAGTTATTATATAATATTTAGATATTTAGATTTAGATTACAAATCACACTAATATATGTTTTTATAATTAAAAACACAATTAAGAATAGAAGATATTTTTGAACTCTAATTACCGGTAATTTTGTCTTGGGTGGAGGTGGTGAAGAGAAGAAGGGGACGAATGAAGACAACCCCCAAGGCAACGACTATGTTTAACTGAGCCGTTAGGAATACGATGGCGTATACCGTGCGGATGAAGGACCAACGTAGTAGGTTGGGTTACACCAACATCACATTCACATGTAGGGATGGAAATAGGTCAAGTTAGACTAGGCTTAAGTTAAATAGGCTTAGCCTATTTAAAAAATACATAGCCTAAGTCTGGCTTATTACTTGACATAGGCTATTTTTAAGGCTTTGTTTGACCTTTTTATAAGTCTAACCTGGCTTGCAAGCTTATTTAAAAGCCTATTTTGTATGGAGGTCTTTAAATATGCCAATAGGCCCACTACTAGATAGGCCTATCATTAAATAGGCTTACCATTAAATAGGCTAATAAGCCTATTAGGCTATTATAATTATGGTAATTATAGCAATTTAGAATATTACAATCATAATAATTATGATAATAAGATCAATATATTCTTGACGATAATATAATAAGATATTATTGCAATAAATAAGTAAATAAATAAATATATATATATATATGTATGTATAAATAGGTCAGCCTACTAGGTTTAATAGGTTTTTTTCAGGCCTGAACTTGACCTCTTTTTATAAATAGGCATTTTTAAAAGTTTAAGCCCGACTTTTTTTTATTAAATAGGCCAATCTAAACTATGCCTTAAATAGGTCAGGTTATAAACCCTATTGAGCGGTTCGGCATATTTCTATCCCTATTCACAGGATAGAGAAGGCCTTCCCCCACTACTCCACTCTCCACATCTGTTTTCCCTTTCCGTGACACATTTCCATCACAGCCTTTCATTCACTACGCCAAAATTGACTTTTTGTAGCGTTTTATTTTTACTTATTGTAGCGTTTTCAGAAACGCTACAAAGTTGGGCGCTACAAAAGGATGTAACTTTTTGTAGCGTTTTTAAAAACACTACAAAAAAACATATTTTTGTAGCGTTTTTTCAAAAAAACGCTACAAAAATCTGGCAAATCCCCCAGAAAAACGCTACATCAGGATAAAAAACGCTACAAAATCTCAACTTGATGTAGCGTTTTCCACAAAAAATGTTACAAAAAATCACGATACAACCTTTTTATAGCGTTTTTCTTATGAACGCTACATTTTTTTAAATTTTTTTTTTGTTCAATTATCTAGAATTTTGTCTAATGACCTGGAACAACCAGAATACACAACACAACCAGTATACACATGATTCTAACTTTATGCTAGAATCATACACCAAAATTTCATACACATTTGCATACTAATAACAAGTAAATTCCATTAATATAAAACACTTGTGATCAATAGTAAATTTCATAATATTGGAATAAGACTGTTACAAATATAGCAAAAATGTACTCGACAAAGAATAAATTAAGTAGTACAATACCAAAGTTATTGAAAACATGACAAAAAAGAAAATAAAACCGGCCACCACCATGTGGTGTTGGGGGGCGTCCTGGAACTGTCTGTATACTAGTACTGTATTGAGCAATATTGATGAACTCCCTCCATCGAGATCCATTACCACCAGCTTCCCAAGCTCCAGAGGTGTCAGTATGTCATCCCACAAATGAACTACCCAATTGCACCTCCTTTTGCCAAACACTGCATTACAGGTTCAAAAGTTCAGTTATGTCATTTTAATAATATCATTTCAGTTATGTCACGAAAATCTGCATTATGTTCTCTTTTCCTAAATGCTTACAGACAATTTGTAGGACCAATAATGCAAAAACGTTAAATACTAAGTTCATGGAAGAAAAAGTAGAGAAAACGAAAAATAGAGAAACTCAAACAGGTAATTTTTCTATACCTACAAATTCAATGTGAGTCTCGCCAAACACATATGAATACTCACCTAAATTCAATATAAGGTCAAATACTTGTTGTCCATCATAAATTTACACCACTCTTCTTTGACTTCATTAATCTTCTTTAAGCTATAAATTGGCCTGTTGTACTGAGGAAAATACTACATATATATGAAGTACAATTAATATAAAAATGGTTAGAACAAATTAATTAAGGTACATGCATGCATGTATAAATGGATTAATCATTAGATTTATCACACAAAGGTATACCTCCTTAGGGATATCCCTTACATTACAAGCAACAATCTCCTTCATAAATCGCATAACATAGAAACCGCAGTCTGTATAGTTTGGTTGTTTCGGACACTATATAGCAAAAACATGTGCTTTAAAATGTGTTTCCTATAATTGTGTTTTATATTATTACTAGGTACTCAAACGGTAACTATTTTGTTATAGAAAGTGAGCAAGAGAAATCGTGAAGTAGCATCAAACCCTCAATATCCATATGGCAAATCGCGGGTGTCACTTGCACGCCTAGAGCAACAACTGGTAAGTGTAAATAGTTATATATATATATATAGTATTGTATTGTATTCATACCTTAGCGTATTAATTTTTTTTTTCAATTCATAGCTTGCATCTAGTGGTAGTGATGCCACGTCTGTGCCCCGTCATGAGTTATGGATTGCTGGTCGTCAGAATAGTGATCTTCTCATAGCTCATGCCACGTCTTTGGGACAGGCGTGTATCTTCTCATAGCTCATGCCAATAGAAGATAACATTTTCTTAGCATCGTATGTCCGACTAGGAAGCACATTATCCTCTGGAAGCATGTCTTTTAAAAGGGTAAATAATTCCGTAAAGCTCTTATCAGACCACCCATTTCCTGCCTTCAAATTGTATAACTTTAACACCGCTGACAATCTTGTGAATTTACTGCACCCATCATATAGTGGCTTCTCGGCATCACTTACCAACCTCTCAAACATTTTAGGACAATCCCGGAGATCCTTTTCAACCGCTTGTGTAATCTCTTCAACACGGTCAAACTCATACGCATCTGTGTCGGGATCACTTAATGCATCATATCTCATACTAGTCCCCAAACCGACAAATTCACTCCATGTCTCACCATGCATTGTCCAACATGTATAGCTTTGATCGATCCCATGACACACTAAATGATCTTGCAACTGGGCTTCACTGACTTGCCTTCCAAAGCAACACTTTAAGCAAGGGCATAGGATTTTGTTGGGGTATTCTGTATGCTCAGCCGCAAACTTAACAAACTCTTTCACTCCATCCCCATATTCCTTTGACAAGCGACTGGCAAACATCCATTGACGATCCATGCTTTTCCAATCTAACAAGATAATCAATAGAGATGTTATCTACATGCTCAGCGTTTACTTCATCCTATATAGGGTGGAAAAATATAGGCAAGATTTTAATTTTGTTGAGGGTTGTAAATCACATGCTTTAACCATTGTGACTTTGTCCCTTTGTGGTTTTAAACTTTCCCTAGTTTGTTCTTTGATCTAGCACTTAGGTACATTTTTGTTTGAGAGTGATCACATACTTTTTCACTCACCAAGTCCTTCTTCTAGAATGACTTGTTTGGAATTCGATTTTATGAAGACATGTAAATATAAAAGGCTAGCTTGAAGATGAAGAACTAGAGGGATCAAAAGCATACCTGATACTTGAAGCTAGGATAGACAACCACTAGTGTGTGCTCAACAAGAACAAGATCAAAGAGAGTCAGCTACTACTACAAGCTTGAGCACCCAAGCTGAAAACAATAAGAGGAAATACAACCTTAAAGATCCCAAACCAGTAAAAATAGTACCAAAAAACATAAGAAAACAATATGTAAAGTTGAAACGGTCGTTGCATTTTCCACTTTGCCTTTTGTATTCATAGAGATTCAGATCATAATTGCGTTTTCTTTTGATTTAGCTTAAGATTAAAAAAAGTAATAATCTCTTTTGATGGACAAGAGTAGTGTACCCTTTTGGGGTCAACAAACAACTAGAGTAGTGTGCCCGAAAACATTTCTGATAGATCATAGCCAAGCATTTAGGATTTTCAATATGTAAATTTCTAAATAACATACAAAACACTGTTGGATTATAACACCAGCACCTTTCAAGTGACAAAAATATTAGGCCATCAGAAGTGGCTTTCAATCAGTAAAATGAAATTTCTAGGTACAATACTACTTTAAAAAATAAAATTACTAATTCCTCATATATGATAATACAAAAAAATTGAAAAAGAAAAACATTCTGCACAATGTTTCAACATTTGTGAGGAACATATTCTGTCATTGAATCTGTCATATAATCTCCAAAGTCAAAAACAATCCTCAAAAAGCAAAACAGTGATGAAGGAAATGGCCATAAAGTGACAATGGTGATGATTCATAGGACACCCACTGCCACGGGTATATATATGTTGGTTGGCCTCCAATATCACTAGAAATGTCCAACAAAGGTAATTATAATCTTTGAAAGCTTAGAGAAAAAAAATTAGAAAAAAGCACAGAGGGGGAAAATATGAAAGCTTATGATTACAATGTAGACTATGATTTGTATAAAGTGTATTCTATCTTCTGAAACAAAATGATGCCATTTGTTGAGTTTTGCTTAAGAGGTTGGAATATTCTTTGATGGATTTCACTACATTTTTTGGCCTTTTATGCTTTACATAATATGGTCCATTTCCTTATATCCATTTTTCATTACTCTTTTCACCGACATATGTCTCAGATTTGGATTACAACAATTAGTAGGACTACTATGCATAGCACTGCCATAATAATCCCCTTGAATTCACAAATAGACATCAAGAGGCAAACAAAGGTGTGAGGCGCATGCCTACATTGCAATCATAAGCCCACCGAAAAAGGCCTGTCTCTTTCTGTGTGTGTGCCTATTGAAACGAAAAAGCACTGGATGGGGAACTGATCCATTATTTGCCGACAATATCTACTCACTTACGCGAGGCGGTATGTTACAGTAACTGTTGCCAGATGCCAATCTTGTGCCATATTTTTTTATTACATATTTCATTTCTTATTTAGACTAGTGCATTTTTTTATGACGTGTGACAGGGCTATCTTTTGACATTTTAGACATTTTATGAATGTAGATTGCTCCGCGAAGGACTAAACCTTCACTTGAGGCGTTGGCTTGTGTTGGAAGTATTGCAAAATCAATGGGGCCTACTATAGAACCTCATGTACGTGGACTTCCGGATGTTATGTTTTCTTCTAGTCTTTCTATTGTACTTGTGGAAGCTCTTGAGCAAATATGTACTAGGTGTGGGGTTGGCTTTGAACTAAGTTTTCCACTTTTCTAGTGATTAACTCTAAAAGTATTTTGTATGTGTTATTTGTTATTCAGCATTCCATCTATGCTGCCAACCATTCAAGACCGGTTGCTTGACACTATATCTATAGTTCTTTCTAAATCCCGTTATCATCCTGGGAGGCCTGCGCAAAGCATAGGTAGAGGAACAATAATAAATATCCCTCAGCAAATTTCAGAGCTTAGTGGTCCTGCTCTTGTACAACTTGCTTTGCAGACTCTTGCTCGTTTTAACTTTAAGGTTTTGTATACCCTCCCTTTTTCATAACGATCCTGAATCAGCTTTCTTCTCCCATTCACACTCTCTGAGGTTTTATTTGCCAAACAAACATTTCAATTCTAATTTCCCCCCAGATACATTAAAAATTAAAATGCAAAACCACAGAAAGAAGTAGACACAGAAATTTGGGCAAAAATTGAAAACGGACCCTAACCTTCTCGCAGTGGAACGAACTGATGCAAGTCGTGGCGGTGGTGGAGGTATGACGTCCGAGTTCGACGTCCGACAAAGAACGAACAGATGAAGAAGCACGGCGAAGCAGCAACAGAACTTAGTGAAGAGAACGAAACCGAGTGGCGGCGAAGCAGATGAAGAACTGAGTAGTGGCAGCGATGTCGTTCGGTGGCTTCGCGAGTGAATGAAACAGAGTGAGACTGAATGAGAAAGAGAGTGAATGAGGAGTGAGACTGAGAGTGATGGTCTGGGAGTGGGACTACCGAAAATTAGAAGGTTTTTTTAGCATTTGTTGAAGCGTGTTTTGTATAAAACGCTGCATTAGTCCCCCGCGTTTCTCTCTTTTTTTTTATTTTTTTAACCCAATTATTTGTAGCATTTTTTATAAAAAAACGCTACATTAAGTATAAACATTTATAGCGTTTTCTTAAAAAAACGCTACAAATGAGGCGCTATAAATGGTAATATCTGGCGTAGTGATTATACTTTGGTTATATATATTTTAACGGAGGAAGTTGGCTTTTTTTTTTGATACAGGAGGAAGTTGGCTTGGTTGCAACTGAATAATTTTATGCCCAACATATATAGATTATTACAGATTTGTTTAGTTTTTAGTAACAATTATCGAGAGTAAATTAGAATTTTTACTAGGATTACCCCATACTATCCTACTTTGTCTTGTTTTTAAAAAATATTAAATTTATATTTTTATTATTTAATTAATTCCCGCAGAAGGCACAAATTATTACACTAGTTCTAATGACATTTGCCTTTCTTTTTTTATTTCTTCCATCTTCTCCAAACCACTCCTCCCCCATCCCTCTTCCCTCTGTTGTTTCTGTCAGCTTTCAAATTTAGAAGTGATTGGCAACATTGAAAATTGGCATACACAAGGTGGAGGATATCATTTCACACCACATTATCACAATCGTCATCGATGATCCTACACTTACTGCTTCTATTTTTTTGTGGGAGGGGGGGGAACTTAATTGTAGAAAATAGATCATTATAACAAGAGTAAAATATAATCCTCTCTCTTTTTGTTTGAAAACACACACTCACTTCCCTTGAAAAATACCAATATTACACTCTCCTCCCCTTTTGTTTGAAAACACACACTCCATTTCCTTCAAAGATAAAAATATGATACATTTTTTTCCATTTTTGTAATTTTCCATTAACGTAAAAGTTAGTCTCCATTAAAATATTTTTTTATTACTATAATAACCATTTATCTTTCATTTCATTTCCGTTTTTGCCCTATTTTCTTTCCTATTCCAATTTTTGATTCCTGAAATTAGAATCGCTGTTTCAATGTAATGGTGAACAACGGTGAAATGGTGATTCTGATTTCAGGAATCAGAAATAGAAATGGGAAAAAATTGGGGCAAAAACAAAAATGAAATGAAAGATAAAAAGTTATTATAGTAATAAAAAATATTTTAATAGAGGCTAACTTTTACTCAACAAAAAATTACAAAAATGGAGAAAAGTATATCATATTTTATCTTTGAAGGGAAGGGAGTGTGTGTTTTCAAACAAGAGGTAAGGAAAGTTTAATATTAATATCTATCAAGGGAGAGGAGTGTGTATTTTCAAACAATAGAAGATGATAGTGTAATATTGGTATCTCTTAAGGGAGGAAAGTGTTTTACTCTTATAATAAACTTATAGATTACGATAGACTAATTACTTAAACTTATCAAATGCTAAAATGATGAATAACTGAAGACTATAGACAAATAATATCCAAGAATACCAAGCTACACAGTAAGGTTAAACATTACCATCAAATGAACTAGTACTTTACCCGTGCGTCCGCACGGGCGTGAACTATATAGTATCGACATAAAAGAAATCGAATTATTTGATAGCTAAATTCGTTATCGTTGAATATATTATTTGTTTTTAAATCACTCAAACAAATGAATGTCATATTTAATAAAAATCAACATGGACAATTTAAAAGAGAACACAACACTACTACGCGAATTTTATGGAAAAAACTATTCAAAATTAGTATAACAAAAGTTAATCAAAGAAATATTTTTTATATAGTTAAGGAATTCAAATAAAAGTTAAATAGTAATATTATTTCATATCAAAGATTCAATCCCCATGTAGTAAATATCCATCAAACAATAATATAAGAAAAAAAACTTTTTTTACATAAATCAGAAATAGCACACTCTAATAGAAAATAAAAAGAACCAACCTTTCCCTCAAAAAAAAAAAAGAATCAACACAAAATCCTGTAATACATAGGTCTATAGCACATTATATATTAAAAATTAAAATATAAATTTTATACTAACAAAATTATATTAAAATGTAATTTCTATTAAAATAATTACAAATTTTAAGTAATATAGTAATGTTATTTCATGTAAAATATTGAAACCAAACTTTATAATATGTAGGACTATCTTGAGCACAATGTATATTAAAAAAATATTATTTTATATTAAACAATTTATATCACTATGAAAAATGTATTAATATATTCATTCACGATAAATTAGATAGTAATGTTATTTTAAGTAAAAAGTTTTAATCAAACTCTGTAATATATAGGTTCGTACTATGTACGGGGCATATTTAGACATGTAAATATAGGTGAATGGCTAACAGAAGTGTGTAATCCCGCGTAAGTGTAATGTGTTTGATGTGGGATTAATTGTGTAACAGACTTGCTCCATATAAGTGAATAAAATGCGTGGTGTGATCAGTGTGTGATCACCCTCATGTGTAAGAACTTGTTTTTCTTTCTTCTCCCTAACTCCTGGTGATGAGCTCTGCGTCCAATAATAATGTTGTTCTCTGCGTCCAATAATAGTGTATTTCCCTACTTCAGCCTATTTCACCAGGAGGCAAACCTTAGTGAATTTAATGAAGCAATGTGGTGAAACCTTCACAGAGCAAACTCTGGTTGAAAAAGTGCTTCGTAGTCTGACTTCAAAGTTTGACTACATTGTGTGTGCAATTGAAGAATCTAGAAACATGGAAGACTTGAGGATGGATGATCTTCAATGCTCAATTGAGGCTCATGAACAGAAGCTGTTAGCAAGAAACAAAGGCAAGGCACCAGAATAGTGTTGTTCTCTGCGTCCAATAATAGTGTTTTTCTCTGCGTCCAATAATAGTGTTGTTCTCTGCGTCCAATAATAGTGTATTTCCCTGCTTCAGCCTATTTCACCAGGATGCAAACCTTGGTGGATTTAATGAATCAATGTGGTGAAACCTTCACAGAGCAAACTCTGGATGAAAAAGTGCTTCGTAGTCTGACTTCAAAGTTTGACTACATTGTGTGTGCAATTGAAGAATCCAGAAACATGGAAGACTTGAGGATGGACGATCTTCAATGCTCAATTGAGGCTCATGAACAGAAGCTGTTAGCAAGAAACAAAGGCAAGGCACCAGAATAGTGTTGTTCTCTGCATCCAATAATAGTGTATTTCCCTGCTTCAGCCTATTTCACCAGGATGCAAACGTTGGTGAATTTAATGAAGCAATGTGGTGAAACCTTCACAGAGCAAACTCTGGTTGAAAAAGTGTTTCGTAGTCTGACTTCAAAGTTTGACTACATTGTGTGTGCAATTGAAGAATCCAGAAACATGGAAAACTTGAGGATGGGTGATCTTCAATGCTCAATTGAGGCTCATGAACAGAAGTTGTTAGCAAGAAACAAAGGCAAAGCACCAGAATATTGTTGCTCTCTGCGTCCAATAATAGTGTTTTTCTCTGCGTCCAATAATAGTGTTCTTCTCTGCGTCCAATAAGAGTGTATTTCTCTGCTTCAGCCTATTTCACCAGGATGCAAACCTTGGTGAATTTAATGAAGGAATGTGGTGAAACCATCACAGAGCAAACTCTGGTTGAAAAAGTGCTTCGTAGTCTGACTTCAAAGTTTGACTACATTGTGTGTGCAATTGAAGAATCCAGAAACATGGAAGACTTGAGGATGGATGATCTTCAATGCTCAATTGAGGCTCATGAACAGAAGCTGTTAGCAAGTAACAAAGGCAAGGCACCAGAATAGTGTTGTTCTCTGCGTCCAATAATAGTGTTTTTTCCTGCGTCCAATAATAGTGTTGTTCTCTGCGTCCAATAATAGTGTATTTTCCTGCTTCAGCCTATTTCACCAGGATGCAAACCTTGGTGAATTTAATGAAGCAATGTGGTGAAACCTTCACAGAGCAAACTCTGGTTGAAAAAGTGCTTCGTAGTCTGACTTCAAAGTTTGACCACATTGTGTGTGCAATTGAAGAATCCAGAAACATGGAAGACTTGAGGATGGGTGATCTTCAATGCTCAATTGAGGCTCATGAACAGAAGCTGTTAGCAAGAAACAAAGGCAAGGCACAAGAATAGTGTTGTTCTCTGCGTCCAATAATAGTGTTGTTCTCTGCGTCCAATAATAGTGTATTTCCCTACTTCGGCCTATTTCACTAGGATGCAAACCTTGGTGAATTTAATAAAGCAATGTGGTGAAACCTTTACAGAGCAAACTCGGTTTGAAAGTGCTTCGTAGTCTGACTTTAAAGTTTGACTACATTGTGTGTGCAATTGAAGAATCTAGAAACATGGAAGACTTGAGGATGGATGATCTTCAATGCTCAATTGAGGCTCATGAACAGAAGCTGTTAGCAAGAAACAAAGGCAAGGCACCAGAATAGTGTTGTTCTCTACGTCCAATAATAGTGTTGTTCTCTGCGTCCAATAATAGTGTATTTCCCTGCTTCAGCCTATTTCACCAGGATACAAACCTTGGTGAATTTAATGAAGCAATGTGGTGAAACCTTCACAGAGCAAACTCTGGTTGAAAAAGTGCTTCGTAGTCTGACTTCAAAGTTTAACTACATTGTGTGTGCAATTGAAGAATCCAGAAACATGGAAGACTTGAGGATGGATGATCTTCATTGCTCAATTGAGGCTAATGAACAGAAGCTGTTAGCAAGAAATAAAGGCAAGGCACCAGAATAGTGTTCTCTGCGTCCAATAATAGTGTATTTCGCTGCTTCAGCCTATTTCACCAGGATGCAAACCTTGGTGAATTTAATGAAGCAATGTGGTGAAACCTTCACAGAGCAAACTCTGGTTGAAAAAGTGCTTCGTAGTCTGACTTCAAAGTTTGACTACATTGTGTGTGCAATTGAAGAATCCAGAAACATGGAAGACTTGAGGATGGATGATCTTCAATGCTCAATTGAGGCTCATGAACAGAAGCTGTTAGCAAGAAACAAAGGCAAGACACCAGAATAGTGTTGTTCTCTGCGTCCAATAATAATGTTTTTTCCTGCGTCCAATAATAGTGTTGTTCTCTGCGTCCAATAATAGTGTATTTCCCTGCTTCAGCCTATTTCACCAGGATGCAAACCTTGGTGAATTTAATGAAGCAATGTGGTGAAACCTTCACAGAGCAAACTCTGGTTGAAAAAATGCTTCGTAGTCTGACTTCAAAGTTTGACTACATTGTGTGTGCAATTGAAGAATCCAGAAACATGGAAGACTTGAGGATGGGTGATCTTCAATGCTCAATTGAGGCTCATGAACAGAAGCTGTTAGCAAGAAACAAAGGCAAGGCACCAGAATAGTGTTGTTCTCTGCGTCCAATAATATTGTTTTTCTCTGCGTCCAATAATAGTGTTGTTCTCTACGTCTAATAATAGTGTATTTCCCTACTTCAGCCTATTTCACCAGGATGCAAACCTTGGTGAATTTAATAAAGCAATGTGGTGAAACCTTCACAGAGCAAACTCGGGTTGAAAGTGCTTCGTAGTCTGACTTTAAAGTTTGATTACATTGTGTGTGCAATTGAAGAATCCAGAAACATGGAAGACTTGAGGATGGATGATCTTCAATGCTCAATTGAGGCTCATGAACAGAAGCTGTTAGCAAGAAACAAAGGCAAGGCACCAGAATAGTGTTGTTCTCTGCGTCTAATAATAGTGTATTTCCCTGCTTCAGCCTATTTCACCAGGATACAAACCTTGGTGAATTTAATGAAGCAATGTGGTGAAACCTTCACAGAGCAAACTCTGGTTGAAAAAGTGCTTCGTAGTCTGACTTCAAAGTTTAACTACATTGTGTGTGCAATTGAAGAATCCAGAAACATGGAAGACTTGAGGATGGATGATCTTCATTGCTCAATTGAGGCTAATGAACAGAAGCTGTTAGCAAGAAATAAAGGCAAGGCACCAGAATAGTGTTCTCTGCGTCCAATAATAGTGTATTTCCCTGCTTCAGCCTATTTCACCAGGATGCAAACCTTGGTGAATTTAATGAAGCAATGTGGTGAAACCTTCACAGAGCAAACTCTGGTTGAAAAAGTGCTTCGTAGTCTGACTTCAAAGTTTGACTACATTGTGTGTGCAATTGAAGAATCCAGAAACATGGAAGACTTGAGGATGGATGATCTTCAATGCTCAATTGAGGCTCATGAACAGAAGCTGTTAGCAAGAAACAAAGGCAAGACACCAGAATAGTGTTGTTCTCTGCGTCCAATAATAATGTTTTTTCCTGCGTCCAATAATAGTGTTGTTCTCTGCGTCCAATAATAGTGTATTTCCCTGCTTCAGCCTATTTCACCAGGATGCAAACCTTGGTGAATTTAATGAAGCAATGTGGTGAAACCTTCACAGAGCAAACTCTGGTTGAAAAAATGCTTCGTAGTCTGACTTCAAAGTTTGACTACATTGTGTGTGCAATTGAAGAATCCAGAAACATGGAAGACTTGAGGATGGGTGATCTTCAATGCTCAATTGAGGCTCATGAACAGAAGCTGTTAGCAAGAAACAAAGGCAAGGCACCAGAATAGTGTTGTTCTCTGCGTCCAATAATATTGTTTTTCTCTGCGTCCAATAATAGTGTTGTTCTCTACGTCTAATAATAGTGTATTTCCCTACTTCAGCCTATTTCACCAGGATGCAAACCTTGGTGAATTTAATAAAGCAATGTGGTGAAACCTTCACAGAGCAAACTCGGGTTGAAAGTGCTTCGTAGTCTGACTTTAAAGTTTGATTACATTGTGTGTGCAATTGAAGAATCCAGAAACATGGAAGACTTGAGGATGGATGATCTTCAATGCTCAATTGAGGCTCATGAACAGAAGCTGTTAGCAAGAAACAAAGGCAAGGCACCAGAATAGTGTTGTTCTCTGCGTCTAATAATAGTGTATTTCCCTGCTTCAGCCTATTTCACCAGGATACAAACCTTGGTGAATTTAATGAAGCAATGTGGTGAAACCTTCACAGAGCAAACTCTGGTTGAAAAAGTGCTTCGTAGTCTGACTTCAAAGTTTAACTACATTGTGTGTGCAATTGAAGAATCCAGAAACATGGAAGACTTGAGGATGGATGATCTTCATTGCTCAATTGAGGCTAATGAACAGAAGCTGTTAGCAAGAAATAAAGGCAAGGCACCAGAATAGTGTTCTCTGCGTCCAATAATAGTGTATTTCCCTGCTTCAGCCTATTTCACCAGGATGCAAACCTTGGTGAATTTAATGAAGCAATGTGGTGAAACCTTCACAGAGCAAACTCTGGTTGAAAAAGTGCTTCGTAGTCTGACTTCAAAGTTTGACTACATTGTGTGTGCAATTGAAGAATCCAGAAACATGGAAGACTTACGGATGGATGATCTTCAATGCTCATTTGAGGCTCATGAACAGAAGTTGTTAGCAGGAAACAAAGGCAAGGCACTAGAATAGTGTTGTTCTCTGCGTCCAATAATAGTGTTTTTCTCTGCGTCCAATAATAGTGTTGTTCTGTGCGTCCAATAATAGTGTTGTTCTCTGTGTCCAATAATTGTGTATTTCCCTGCTTCAGCCTATTTCACCAGGATGCAAACCTTGGTGAATTTGATGAAGCAATGTGGTGAAACCTTCACGGAGCAAACTCTGGTTGAAAAAGTGCTTCGTAGTCTGACTTCAAAGTTTGACTACATTGTGTGTGCAATTGAAGAATCCAGAAACATGGAAGACTTGAGGATGGATGATCTTCAATGCTCAATTGAGGCTCATCAACAGAAGCTGTTAGCAAGAAACAAAGGCAAGGCACCAGAATAGTGTTGTTCTCTGCGTCCAGCAATATTGTTGTTCTCTGCGTCCAATATTAGTGTTGTTCTCTGCGTCCAATAATAGTGTTATGATCAAGCTTTTCTATTTCTGGAATAGTGGTTTTCTACTTCCGGAATAGTGGTTTTGCTTAAGTAGCAAACGATGCATGGAAGAGGGATTCGTTCAGTGTGTAAGATTTGGGGAACAGAGCAAGTGGCTCAACATTGTGAAAAAGGAAAACTAATGTTCAAAGGGATAGGAAAACTGATGGAAATAAATCTTTATCCTTTGATCTCTGTTTGTGATTCAATAAACCATTATAGAATTGTTATTTTTGTTTCTCCCTTCCCTATCTTTCAATTTTCTTTTGTTGGTGTTGGATCTTGTAGGAATCAGTGCGTTAGCTCTTCATAGGTTAAAAATAATTTTAGTTTTGAAAAAACTGGTATTTGATTTGATGTCCTTTAACAGAGCATCTGTGTTTTGGTTTCAGACTACTTGAAAAAAGTGGTGCTGATTATTAGTACTATATTATGCAACAGTGTCAAGGATGTCTTGATTAACAAAAGAACATATATACATTCATTCAATCATGGATTCATTTTTTCTCTTGCAGTTGTTTTATACACTTCAAATTTTAAAAATAAATAATAATTTCACTACTGTTACTAATGGTGAAAATAAAAAGTACTAATTGAAGATGCGCTCCCAATTTTAACTCATACAATTCTTATACCACTAAAGCATTATTTCTCCATTTTAAAAATTGACTTCTTTAATTAACTCGTACAAATTGACTTCAGCTGCATACTGCCCCGAAATTAACAAACCCATATCAGAAAATCAACTTGCTGATCATCCACATCCATGACTATAAACAAAACAATCAATACCAAAATTGATTTAAACACCAAAATGAAATCAAAAACCTGCATAAACTATATAGATTTGTAAAATCTGCATAACTCAATTCATGAGGTCTAAACTTATAGCATGTTGACATGTCTGGGAAAAAAAACTCAACACAAAAAAGCAAACACATAAAACAATTTAATTGGCCATTATCAGAGAAAAGTTGCAGTGAAATTCTAAAATTATGTGATGATTTCAGAGTCTGATATGAAAACAAACCTACTCCACAATTGTTTCCACCACACCATACTTACCTCAATGCACAAAATAGTTGCATCCCTAATAGCAGGATTTGGATCATTTTGCAATGGCAAAACCTGACAATTGATCAAATATTGGAAGGAGTTAGTGTCACATCCTAAAAGTACTCGAACTTGTATGAGTCACAAAACAATAGCAACCTATCTAATATTCAATTTAGTATGTAGATGCTTCATACTAAGACTGGCAGGCCATCCATGAGAAGAAGAAACAGATTTCATCTCTACTTTAAATAGAATAGTTTTGCTAATTAAATCAGCAAACTCTGTGTATATTTTTCTTCTGTACCTTGGATTCATGTAGAAAATAAGAAAATTTAGAAACCCTCAATTATTGACAAAACTACAAATAATGTACTTGGAGCAGTAGGCAGTGAGATTTTTTTTTTCAAAGAAGAAACATTTACATTGAGCAGTAGGCAGTAACGTTTACATTTATATCGACTAAAAAGAAAGCCACTTATGAAACATTCAGGCACTCTCAAACACCAAACTCATGGTTGAATGATCTAACTAACATCACATTGTGCAAAACTAATAATTAAAAGAAAATATGATTATTTCTAATAAAATGAATCTATAATGACAAAAAAGTGCAGATAATAAACACGGCAATGGTCAAATCATAACCACAACTAATATATAAGGCTACAAATGGGAATAAAAGCCAATAATCAGAACTTATAAAAAAAAAAGTCAAACCAATTAAATAGTGGAGTAGTAGTTCTCACCCTTTCCCTTCAGTGTCAAAAAAAAAATCTAGGTCAGATTGAGTTTCCTGGAAGCTGTGTGAAATTGAGTTTCTTCTCTAGCAGTAGCAACCCCTCCATGCCAACACTGCAAAATCAACAAAACGCAGCAACAACCCATCCATGCCAACACTGCAATAAAATGAATATGAATACAATGGTGGCTGGCGAAACAATGGCAAAAACGATCCCTTGCTAGAAAAAACCGTGGTGGTGGAGTTCACTTTCCTCTCCGGTGAAGGTTCGAACAGTAAAATCAATAGAGGGATTTTGAAGAAGGGAATGAGTAGATCATTTTAATCGGCTTCATTTTTGTGATAGTGCCTCACAGTGACAGACATTGGAGATGGTGGTGGCTGGTTGTAAGATCGCAGAAGAAGAAAAATGAAAGAAATGGGGAGTGGTGTGGGCAGCTGTAGAAGAATCGGGAAGTGAGAAGAAGAGAAGAGATCGATTTGGGGTTGAGACTGAGAGAGAAATATTTTCTCTGCTGTAGTCACGTCAGTTTTAAATTATGAAATTCAAATTCAAATTCAAATTCAAATCTATTACGAAATAGCCCTTAAAATGTACACATGTCAATCAGCTAAGAAGGATATTATTGTCCTTTCCAGAACAATTTCTATTCTTAGATAGATAATAGATTGGTATGAAATCTAAAAAAAATAAGACGTTCGAAGAATTAAAAAAATATTGATTAATTTCTAATATTTTTTTAATTCTTCGAACATTCTCTATTTTTTGGTTGCATTAGATTTCTTTGTAAATTTGTGTCACAGTTCAAATTATCTTAATTTTGGTTTACGATGTGTGTTTGTAAATTGTAATTGCTGGATTCACGTCGTGTGTCGTGAGATCTCACGATTTGAACCAAGAGTGTTTTTTTTACAAGTATATTGTTATTGTTTTGTTAAGAGAAATTTTAATATATGTGATATAATTATTAATTAAAATATCATTGAGTATTCCGGCCAATGCTTCCATTTGTTTAATGTTAGCTAAATTCCCTTTTATTTTTTGTTTTGATAAACAAGAGTCCTTTTATCTTCTTCTTTTTCTTATTTTTTAGGCACATTAACCAATAGACCAAAAATTTTTCTAAGGGCAACTCCAATGGGGTGCTTAATGGGTGTTTATTAAGCACCCCCGTTAGAGGAAAAAAAATGGTGCTTAATAGGGAGTGGTGCTTACACAATCACCCTCTCTCTCCTATCTCCTGCCGGGTCCCACATGTATTTGTGAGTTTTAATTAGATGTAAAATTATTGGTGGGACCCATTTAGTAAATTTTTTAGAGTTGCGGGGTTGGAGAGATTAGGTGCTTATTTGATGCTTGTGTTGGAAATAATATGTACATGTGAGACCCATTTAAATACCCGAAAGGGGTTGCTCCACTAGAGATGGCTTAAAAAGTTGTGTTAAAATAATAGCTTTTCATTATTCTCTCTATTTGATGGGCTTGTGTTGGTAACTAGTAATGTGTTTTTAAAATATAACTTATAATGTCCCCCATTGAATGGCTCAGTGGATAAGAGCTTGGGACGACATTGTATAGGGTGGGGGTTCGATCCGCACACTACCCTATCCCCCCAATGACAAAAAAATATAACTTAAAATAATAAAAAAATAGCATAAATATTAAAAAACTAGTTTTGTTATAATTTTATTTTCGATGAATAAAATAGTCTTTGCTCTTATGTTTCATTCATTTTTTCATATTTGTGTAAATTGTAGGTTGAAAAATTATTTTTCTTCTAATTTTATTTTTGATAAATAAAATAATATTTGCTTATGTATTTCATTTACGTTTGTTCTGTAAATTTTCAAGTTGAAAAATTATTTTAATTTTATTTTAATTTACGCGTCTCCGTTGAATCCTTCGAGTCACAGTCCCTCTCTGACTCCTTTGCCGAGGGATTATACCTAAATCAACCACACCGGCTCAAAGCAACGGTGGCATTGCAAGGAGCAACAATGGAATCACCACCGTGAAAAAGTGACTCAAGAGATCTCCAATCTCAAGCTCCAAATCCAAGCCCTAGAGTAACAACTTTCTCTTCTTCACCATTTCAATTTTCGACTACCTTTTTTGGATCTCTTTATTTTCTTTTAATTTTTAATTCTTCGAACATTCTCTATTTTTCGGTTGCGTTAGATTTCTTCATAGATTTGTGTCACAGTTTATATTATCTATACTAGTGTTTTAATCCCGTGGGGAATATAATTTTGTACGTTTTTAAAAAATAATTTTATTAATTCATGAACTAAAAATAATAGCGCAACTAAAATTTGTTGAAAATTTAATATAAATATGATAGTTGACAATGTGTGAAATATTTTCTTAAATTTTTAATCCTTATTTACAAAAAAATCCAATATTTTCACTGCAATTTATTATTATTTTTGTATTATTATTTATTTATTACTGACAACTGTTGAATATTTAATAATTATAATTATAGTTATTATTATTATCATGAGAATTATTGTATTGTTAATTTTTTTACCACTCATTATTCTATACTAATTTTCTAGCAAGACTTAGCATTTGTCTGATAATAATGATTACTAATATTACTATATGATGTCCATATTAGTACAATGTTGGCCTCACCCCTGTTTTTATTCCTGGTCATTAAGTGTGTTGTAATTTGTTCTTGCTAGTTAAGTTTTGTAGAGAAAATTTTCCGAAGTATTTTTCATTTCTTTCGCCTCTCTTTCTCTAACTCTGATTAATAAAAGCTCAATTGTAGCTTGTGTCTCATTTTTCATCTTTTATAGTTCTACTCAAAAGGATGGTAGCAACTTTTGGATCAAAAAATAAAAAATAAAACAACAAAAAATATCCTCCTGTTGTAAAGGATATCTTTAATAAAATTAGAGTTACACGAGGAAAGATGAGGCCTGGTACACTCTTAAGGGAGGTATTTTGGTAAAATTATAATTATCAACATACACTATTTGCTAAAATTATAAAATCTTAAATAATAATGTTGATCATCATCCCATCCTAAAATGCAACCCATCTCCTTTTATCAGCCCCTTTTGATGACAGAATTGATGGCAACATCACCAATGTAACACTCGGACTGTCTTTTCCCATTCCTTAACAATTTGCATTTGTATCTATCTTATCCTTCATCTTTTAGATAAATAATTAACTGCCCACTCTTCAAAAATCAAAATATCACGGACAATTTTTGCACGTATTGCCTTCAAGTCAAAACAATTTACTGCTGAGACACACAAATACAATATTAACTCGGTCAAACAAATTATAAGACACATTATAGAATATTAACACATTCAATCAAACTCACCAAAGGATTAGTATCGAAAGCAGTAGCTTTGGTGAGTACAATTGTCCAACAATTATTGGTAGAAGATTGGTCCTCTGTGTAATAGTCTAATTCTGTAACTTCTTTCAAAGGTTCAAGGGAGTTAATCAATTTCTAGCTCAGACATGTTAAATAATTTTATATCAAAGAGATTATTCCCTCTGTAACATAATTCCATATAGTGCGCACTATGGATGTTGTAAAACACAATCAGCTCACCCAACCAATAAGTGAACTTTACATGATCACAAACTTTCTGCACAAATATAAATGAACAATTCCCTGGAGGATCCCTTATGCTGCAATATGTAACAATTTTAGCAAAGCATGGCCTATCTTTTCGGTAATTATAAAAATAGTTATCAATCTTGTCAGAATCCTAACGAAGGAATAAATGTTATCAATCTCTAATAAATAACTTCAACTACAACCATACAAATACAAATAGTTAACAGTTGATTTGATTTGTCTCACCTTTGCTGGGTTGATTTATGTCCTAAACACCCTGTATCGTCCTCAATCGGTCTGGATCTAAATGAGACAGCGGTGTCATCCCTTAAAATGAATCAACTACATCAGTACATAGTTTTTATAATGAAACATAACATCGGCAGATTATGTTCAAAATTGACACAGCAAATCAATCATAATTTACATATCAAATAACACATTTTGTAACCTTAAACTATTCATTCCAAACTAAAGCAGAATCAGTAAAGATTTCAGAAAAATAATAGGAAACATGCTTTAAAAAAAAAGAACAACACAAAAAATTACTCATTTTCCATATCAAATGACACATTTTCAAACTTTTTGAATGGGAAACTGATCAGGGAGAACAATTTTTAGCAGAACCAGCATATAGCAACGGATCGCCATCGCTTTGCATGCTTTGTTATTGAATCAGTGACCAGTCGTGCATTGTAGACACCCAATACAATCAATAACCCACTAACCAACTGCATAAAAACAGCAGGAGAAGATGAAAAGGAGGAGGAGAAATTAAAAACACATAAGGCACTTCAAATAAATGCTTGATTCCACCATGAAAATTAAATAATATTGCAAACTGCATAATGAACCAATTAAAAATCTTATATTAGTAAAATTATTACTTGATACTTTAGCCATGGTATCTAGTAAGGGAAAAGTTACTCATAACATCATAATGCCAACTGAGTATTGTCCAATTTTATTTGACATTTAACATATACAAATTTGAAACTTTATAGAAACTACCACCAGGGGAGAGGAAATGGAGTGCAAGATGAAAGAGTATAATGTGTACAAAATTTGAAACAGAAGTGTTTAACAGTTTCATTATCAGTATCTTTTCCTGCTCAAGAAACAACTTTCAGTAAATAAAGTACCTAGTCAGAAGGTTTAGGCACTATAGTGGACAACTAACTGTTGATGGAGTTTTGACTGATTATAAGGTAAAATAGATATAAATATTAACAGTGAAGAGGAAGACATATACTAATGCTTAGAGATAGTAAAAATGGGCATACGAAGATCAGTCACATGACATCCTTCTTATATGCTCTAGCATGCAGATTCAAGGTGTTTCAGTCCATATCCATAATTTGTTTTGATCCATCTCAAAGTGATGGCTCTCACTCAACTCTTCACAATCATTAAGCCAGTGTATAACATTAAAGGGGAAGAAAAGAAAAGGATAACAAAAGGAGATGTTCTGATATGGGCAAGCTTGTAAAACTGAACAAAAAATAATAACATAAATAATAAATCATGATCTTTGAATGCCAACCAAACAATAATTTTAGATAAAATAAAAACATATGACTCAACAAATGTTTAAATATAATAACGCTATATTCTACTACTGATAAGCATAACCATATAATTATACTAATGGTATATTCTACTCAACTTCTTTTTGCTATGTAAGTACTTTAATCGCTACCTGTAACTAAGCTAAACCTCCATAAAGATTCCTCAGTGTGCATCCCCTAAACTCTTTCAAATAAACTGTATTCACATGTCAATACTGCACAGAAAAATTATAATATTGCGATGAGAGTGGGAGGAAAAATCAAAGGAGTAAATGGTCAAATTGCCCCCTGAAAGATGCAGGGATTTGCAAGTAGGTCCCTGGAAGATAGAAATAAAAAAACCCGTCCCTGAAAGGCACCCTTCGCTGTCAAATTGCCCCCTGACCACACTTCCATTAGGCAGCTCTGTTTCCGTTGATGACGTGGCACGTTATGTGACAGCTTGGCTCAGTTACTGTTGCCAACGTGTACTGCCACGTAGACAGGGACCAAAATGACAGAATTAAAGACTTCCCCCCAAATCCCCCTTCTACCCCCAATTTAATCCCTGAAACCCTAAATCCCATCAACCCCCAAATTCCACCATTGTTGTGATTTTGAAGCTGTGGAAGAAGAATAGAGCTCAAAACAGAACAAGGGGATGACAATGGGAGGGGGCTCGCAGTCACAGGCTCGAGGTGGAAGCAGAAGAAGAAATACCAGTGGAACGTGTAGTGAATCTGCAACATCAATGGCGGCTGTGCGTTGGTGTTTCTATTATTGAGTGTTTTTTATTTTCTTCCACTGTGTTTTTGCTTCTGTTACTGCAGGATTTACAGTGCGAATATTTTACTTGGGCAAACGAAGGGGATGATGTTGGGGTTGTTGATGCAAATGGAAGAGATGAAATGTTGAAGCAAGGGTTTGCTGTGAATATGGCTGAAGTGCTATTTGAAGTGAAGATGATAAAAACCATTGGGGGTGTAATGTTGATGTTTGTAATTTTGTTGTTATTATTGTTGTTGTTGTTGAATGGGGGTAATCAAAGAGTTGGATAGGGATTGAGATTGTGTTTAGATTTCTGGTTTAGTATATTATGGAGCACTTTGAATGGGATGAATTATTCTAATTGTGTATTGTAATGTGAAATATGTGACCAGACTAACTAAAGTATGTTGATTTATTTACCAGATTGTGTCTCATCGCTTTGTTTACCAATTTGTTTTAAAAAGTAAATTGTACTATTGTTAGTAAATGTTGGTTCGATTGTGCAGAAATATAATTATACTAATGGTATATTCTACTCAACTTCTTTTTGCTATGTAAGTACTTTAATCGCTACCTGTAACTAAGCTAAACCTCCATAAAGATTGTAACGCCCCTTTTTCCCACAAGGAACGTCACGTGAAAGTCTAATATTTAATGCGGAAAAACATCTTTCATAAATTAAGGTTACCAAAATTGGTGGCTAATTTTTTTTTTTTAAAAGAATCTTAAACGAAAAGATTTCTCACATCACACTTAGCCATCCTGAAACTCAGAAGAAAAGAAACATCATACATGTATATATATATATATCATCATGTCAAAATATACAAGTCTTGCGCCCGCAAGAATAGTTTGAAACCACCACGTAGTGGCCAAAATACATCATCATAACTTATAGAAAATAAAGCGATAAATCTAAACCTAAGAAAACTGTAAATCAAAAGATGTGTCAAATACACGACACTGAACATGTACATCCCAAACCTAGGCTGGTCGCTAACAGACATCCTACAACCTAGCACTAGACACCCCCACCACTACGACCTAAGACGATGCCGTCTCCTCGGGGTCCTCCTCGGGATCCTCCTCTGGGTCCTCCTCCTCCTCGGATATCTCAATGAGTACCCGCTCTGGCTCGTCTCGAACCTTCCTCTTCCCCCTCTCTGCGTGTCCCGACGGTCCGGCAGAAGTGTCAGAAGAGCAGCGTACGAAACGGCCATAAGGTGGAACGTAAGAAACGGAAAGCGTCGGTCTCCCTGTCGCTGGTGGTGAAGCTGGTGTCACTGATGGAGCCATCCTCGGTAAACGATCTCGCGGCAAGGTGCTCTTCCTCGGAGTGAGACGCGTGCGGCGAAACATGCGACGATACTCCTGAGCGGATCCGGTTACCCGTGAGGGTAAAGGTCTCTCCTCCGCCGGAGTCTCTCGCCTCGGCTGCTCCACGGGTGCCTCGGGTGCGGCTGCCAGCCAGCTGCGCATCCTCTCTAGTGGAATGTGAACGTCCAGAACCATATCGCGCTCCAGAACCTCTTCGGGGCCCAGCACCCCTCCTCTAGTCCTGACCACGTGTCCAAACACAGTGGCCCATTGGGAGATGGGATCATAAGTCCATCCCCCTCCCTCGGACTCGGCCTCAAGGGGCCTGAAACTCTCCCTCACGCGGGCTATCAAAGGCCTCATCTACGCGTAACGTACATACAGATACAGGAAAAATATGCAAGGGTGAATTTCCTTTTCACAAGTTGAAATCCACTGAAAGGTTGCATATGAAAAATAAAATACTACATAATACATTCCAAGAATATATTTATATAGAGTTACTCTTTCGCAAATCTTTTAGCTAAGCTATTCAATCATCAACAAGAGACAAATCATCAGGGTAAACACACAGTCAAGCACACACATAGCATTCTAGCATAATGCATGTCACTTCAATATCTCTTGTCATACACCGGTGCACTGCTCCATGGAGACTTTTCTTCCTCAACTAAGTAGAGCGATGTGGCGGAATCGTATACCTATCATTAATGCAAACTGACCTTCACTCTTGGCCATCGTTTGTCATTTATTCGGTACAGACCCATTGTGCTACGTCGTACACCCCATCTCAAATAAGGCAGCCGGTCAGGATCATCCAAGCCGGGTACACTACTTTTCTCGGCACAAGGGGATTCACCGCAAGGCCATTGAGAATTTCGTAACCTGGATGCCCTCAAAGACTTATAGTCAGACCATACTTATTTACAATCCCCGCATAGGATTGTGTGCTCTCATCATAGCAATAAATGCTAGCCTGGCAAAAGCCAATATCTCAAATGCATATGACAGTATATTTGCAACCACAATCAATTCGGTCCCTCGACTTAGGGTTTTTCATCGCCACGTGTTAGCTTTCACCTAACACCGTGTAATATATTTGTCCTTAAGACTTTTATCTTCGCCACGTATTGGTCCTCTTCCAATACCGTGTAATATTATTGTCCTTAAGACTTTTATCTTCGCCACGTATTGGTTCTCTTCCAATACCGTGTAACATTATTGTTTAACACCATAAGTTTTTAGAAGAAATTCCTCTTTGAATTCTTAAGTTTTCTTTTAACTCTAAAATCTTTAAGCTTCATTTATTTTCAATAAAAGAGTTATCTTTTATCTAAAACCCACTTATTCATTTATTAAAAACCTAATTTAATTCTTTGATAATTTTACTTAAAATCTTTTACTTTAAGTATTTGTAATTCTGACCCCCTAAGAAGTTCAGTTTCACAGTTCAGCCCCAAATTTTCTGAAAAATCAGGTTTCTGGCCCAAAATGCCCAGACTTTACGTTTTCTACCCCAAGACTTTCGTAATTTACAATTCTGGCCCAAATGTACCAGACTTCGCGTTTCAGCCCCAAGTTTTCGTAAATTATAATTTTGACCCAAAAGTTTCCAGACTTCGCATTTCTGCCCCAAACTTTCTTAAATTATAATTTTGACCCAAAAGTCCAGATTTTGCAATTAAAGCCCAGAATTCCAGAATTTGCATTTTTGACCCCAAAAATCTGCAGTTTTCGTTTTAAACCCCTAAAAATCCAAAATTTGATTTTTCTCCCACATTAATTAGTTCTCTAATTCACTTAAAGTTTTATGGGTAAAATGATTTAGTATGAAATTGATTTAAGACTTATGATTAGAATTCTAATTAATTCATTTGGAAAACTTTTTCATTAAAGCTTTTAAACTCTCTTCCCACACTTAAGCAAATCTTTTCAATCCAATCCCAATCAAAGTATATGAAATACACATAACTCAATATACATCAATTAGGCAATAACACAACCAAGCCATAAATCAACATACATCATGAATATGACACTAAATCATACTTCAACAAGCACACACTTGGACATCCAAAATCACCCCAAAGCATACATATGATTTTTTTTTCCAACAACACATAGGCTCATAAAAATTATTCATGCCTCAACCAAAAATCATATTTTTACTCATATACATATACATGTAAAAATACATATTACTAAGAGAATGAAAAATCATTCAACAACCAATATGAAAACTCAAGTCTTTGAGTTCATCATCAAGAACAAAATCACATAATCACACACATACACAACCCTCCCAACTTATTGAGAAAAATCCCCTTACCTCTTGGAGACTTGAAAATGGGCTAACTTCAAAATCACCTCCTTCACACCACACCAACACCAAGTGATCTACTCAACCCCTTGATGTTCCCACACTTAGAAAAATTTACCTTTTACAAAATACATCAAAATACAACCATAGAAATATGAGTTTTATGAAAACCAAGAAACCATAAAGAGTAGAAATTTGAGAAGATGAATACTTACTCAAATCTTGAAAGAAAATAGATCCAAGGTAGTTTCCAAGCTTGTAGGTTCCAATGGAGTGAACCTAAACAAAGGAAAAGCTTATTTTTAGTGAAATGAAGAACTCAAGCTTTCATGAAAACATGAAAGTGGTGGAAATGAAAAAATGAAAGAAGTTTATGGATTAGAATGATGATCCAAACCTTTTTTGTGAAGCTTGGGTATGGAAAATCTCACTAGAACTTGGTCTTTTTGTGTATGGAAAAAGCTTGGGAATATGAGAGAAAATGGAAATGGAACTTGGAGAAGATGAAGTGTATGAAACAAAAATGAATTTCTCTCTCCCTTTCCCACACAAGAAACTCGGCTGACTCAAGGAGGCATGGGGGAGGTATGGGCTTGCATGCTTTGGTGGTTGGGAGCCATACCTCTCTCACCTAATTTTGGGAAAATTCAAAAATCAACCCCTAATTGACCATTTGACTTTTGGAAGAATTTTTAGAGTGGAATCAGCCCCCTTATGCGCCCAGCTGACCAGAAAAATGGTGGGATTAAGTCCCATCAAGTTAGGGTTTAATCGGTAGTTCGAAGCGGTAAAAACGCGTAGTTTTCGAACCCCTTTTTAGATAAATATTTTTCTAACTTGAGTAAAATCATGAGGAATAAACTTTATGGTTTGAATATGTCATAGAAAAATTTAGAAACCCAAAACTAAATTTTTGGACTATTTTTCATGTCCCGATTGCGCCCGGTTTACCCGTAAAGCACCAAACGCGGGTAAAAATAAAGTTTTTCTGAAAAATTTCCAGAAAATTTCTAAAAATCAAAAATATTATAAGAACCATTTTTGGTTCGTTAAAAATTTATTTTGGAGTAAAAATGACCTCCATAAAAATACTAAACCCTTCCCGCCTTTCGCGAGAACGCAGTTCTCGCAAAAACTCAGTTTTGCGAACTCTATCAATATAAACCCTTCAAAAATAAACCTAAGATATAAATATTATTATTTATACCTTAAAATCACAAAATCATTAATTAAATAATTTTAATTAATTTAAAACAGATTAAAAATAAATAAAAACTATATATATAAAAACAGAGTGTTACAAAGATTCCTCAGTGTGCATCCCTTAAACTCTTTCAAATAAACTGTATTCACATGTCAATACTGCACAGAAAAATTATAATATTGCGATGAGAGTGGGAGGAAAAATCAAAGCAATAATATAGAAAAGAAAACACAGAAGGACATCCTTAGCCTTAAGCATTTTCTTACCCGTAAGCAGCTCCAAAATTGGCAAAACAATTAAAGTCAAGCAACAGCAAAATAAAAAAAGAATAAGTAATTGAAATAGATAAACAGAAAAGAGAGGATAGAAGAAAAAGAGGGGGAGAGAGAGAGAGAGATCGAGAACGAAAAGCAAAGGGCTTCAGCTCAGCTGCTGCCGTGCTCTAGTAGCACTCTCCCGAGCCTCTTCTTTCCATGCCATTATTTTTTGAAGCCTCTGTTCATGTCGCTATTGTGGAAGACATGGTCCTTCTTCTTCCGCCGTTACTGTCGCAAGTGTCCACCACAGTCGCACCACCACGTGGCCTCTGCTATCTACGCCGCAAGCGGCCCTTACTGCTTCACGTAGCTCCTTCCTAGTGCCATTGTGGTGCGGTCTGTAGCAACCCTACACGGCAAAGCCATCACCGCCCGTGTGCATCGTTTGGCCAAACAATTTAATGCCAGTGCACTCTCCCTCTCTCCCATTCCTCCTCCTCCTCCATGTCGACCTAACCCTCGCCACCACCCTCCTCGACAGCGCCTGAAACCCCTCCCTTTTCCACCCCAATCGATAAGCCAACTCACGAAAAAATTCATTTTCAGCAAATATTGAAGATGAAGAAGCAACCAATTGACCATGGCTTGAAGGAAACAAATTTACCCACCACTTCACCTTTCCATATTCGTAATAGTGCGTCCCACTCCTAAAATTGTCAGTTTGTCACCCCTTCGCCTCCCAACGTGCGCCACTGTGCCTCCCTCTTCCCACTTTCTATTCTTCTCTCACAATACTATTTAATCTTCTTTTCTTTCAATACATTTAAAAATACACTAATGATATTTTAATCCCATAATACACCCATGTCACACCCCTATTTTTCATTTTACCCGTTACCATTGGGTGTTGTGGGGTGGGCTGGATGTCCATGTACCGGAGCCCTTAAAAATAAATGAATCCCACTTTCTCAGTTTCATTTCTGTTCCTAACAATTCTCCCAACTATATTATTAAATGCCTTCTATAAAAATAACAAAAATGATATTTTGACACCCAAACACCCAATTGACCACTAGAGATAGATAGGAATAGAAGAGAGATAAGTGATTGATGTGATAGATAAATGATGTGATAAGAAGAAAGAGATAGAAAGAAAGAGAGATGTTGAATGAGTGTTGAAAATTAAGAGGTGTTAGTGTATCATTTCTGTAAAAATAATGAATGCTGCTTTTCTTTTAATAAAGAAAGAATACTGCAAAGTATGCATTGGGCTCAAAGTGTGCGGATTCTTAAGTTTCAGCAGCATTTAATAATTTAAAAAAGAATTTTTTTTAAATAGATCAAAGGTTTTTTACTATTTTATCCCTAATTTGGGCGGCAAAATGCCACAGATAGTGACATCAACATTCTCCTGCTTTTATAATAAAAGATTTGCTTTACGATGTGTGTTTGTAATTGTTGGATCCACGTCGTGTGTCGTGAGATCTCACGTTTTGAACCACGAGATTGTTTGCTCTGATTCATTGGTCTCTTTGTCAAATTGGAATTGCTTTGGTTGAATCATGAGATTGTCACCACCTGTATTATAAAACTCAGACCAGACCGTCCAGTCCAACCGGTTCGGTCGCGAAATGGACGAATGGCCAGTCCGGTCACTTCATCAGATCGGACGTGCTCTTGAATCAGTGATGACATCATCGAACAAGATGAAATCCAGATTAAAGCGGCAACTCAGCCATAATGAGACTCAACAGATGAGCCTCTAGGAACATAAGTGTCATGTTCCTTCACCAACTTCCCCTTTCCCTTACGAAGACGCTCCAAAAACCTCGCCTGTGCTGCAGGGGATCTCTCTGAGATGCCCGTCTCTCCTGGAAACTCTGCTGAGGTAGGGTGATACCTCTCAGCGCTGGCTGCTCACCCCCCTCCTCTACACTCCTGCAGGGGGTGATCGTGGTGTGTACATCCTCGGCTCCTCCTCTGAATAAACGTCGTGTGCTGTGACGACATCTATACTAGGATGAGAAGATGGAGTCCTAACAGCAGTCCTTCCTCATCCTTCCGATGTAACTCCTCCATCCTCCATAAGTACGTCAAACTAATGGATACCTGGGAATGTCGTCTGGACCACTCTCAGAATCCGTAGGTGCTTCCCTCACTTGCCTTAGTGGCAACTTCACGTGAAGTACCACTTGCTCCTGCCTCTCCCTTGCGTGCCCGCCAATTGTGCCATCAGTGACACTCTCCTACCAACAAAAGTACCCCACTGTGTGAAATGGTCAATCTGCCAAATCGCACCCGTACCCCCCAAAGGTAGAATACTAAGCCGTCTCACCGGCTCCAAACCCATTGTGGATAACTCATCTACTAATACATACAGCAAACACAACAAGCAAACAAGCAAGGGTGAAAATCTTGTCAAAAATAAGAATAATAGTTCATGACAAATACACACAACACTTATGCATTATAATTTCAAAATCTCACAAACACAGTTTATACTTGGCAATAAAATACCGTAAAGCATGAGATGATATAATCAAGAATATATCATCAATCACAGATATATTTATGCATAACACTTCTATCACTATGAAAATACACCGGTGCACTGCTCCAAGGAGACTTTTCCCACCTTAACTCCATTGAGCGATCAGCTGTACAAACCTAACAAAATAACCAGATAATCACTCTAGATTTCTAGAGAACATTCAGTAATACTACATTTAAAATGAATACCAGATCCGAAATAAGTCCATCAGTCAGATTTATCCAAGCCGGGTATACGACTCGTCTCGGCTCAAGGGTTATCACCTACAAGGCCATTGAGACTTTCGAAACATGGATAATCCTAGTAGACAATTGTAGCCCAACAAAACTCTATTCTCAACCCTCCCTCCGGTTGTAATGCTCATATCTCTTTATGCAAATGATAGTCTATAATTGCATATAATATCTCTTTGATTTTTCTTGTAAAATCTTCTCTGTTTTACTATATTAACTCTCTTAATACAAAATCACGTAGAATACTCTTATTCTATTAAAACAGAAATAACTCTTGAAATCATCTGCTTTGTTACTCTTTCCGGATTTACTCATTTATTTTAAAAGTAATCACACTGCGGTAGAGCCAAACAGAGGTGATTACCCGAAACAGATAAAATGAATCAATATAGAATAAAAGTGATCAAAGCAATAAAAGAAGATCAAAACGGGGCAGAGCCACCGGGATTGATCAAGAGAGAAGAGATTAACGATAAATTAAACTCAAGTTCATTTTTAATTGGTAAATGACTTTTCTCGTTTTTGGAAAAATTTCGCTATAGAATAGTCACATGACTGTCGACTGTAGAGCCGACTGCGGTGACCGACCATAACTATAATAAAAGTAATAATAATTACAACTTTAAACCCATTTTCGCATAAGCCTTTTGGAAGCTAATAAAGTAATCTTCGTCACGTATGTACGAACTCCCTATGATAGAAAAAATAGTGCATCAGTATGATTCCCAGGAAAGAGGGGATGAGCTAAAGCCACTTGGAAGACCATGTCTTTCCTTAGCCAGAACCATACAAATGAATTACCTTAACCCAACCATCAGTCTGTATATAAATAGTAAAAACTGCAAGTTTTTATATATCAGGATCCCGAATCAGGAATTTCTACTGAATAACATAACAGTAGAGTTCACCGAGAACCCTTTACTATTAAATTATTTTACCCAATCAACTTGTATATCTATATTTTCGAAAGCAGTATAGAAAACACTTGTTCAGAAATTTTAGTGTATTTAATCACTTTCCTCACGTAATAATGTCCAAGAGAAATACGGCCACTGAGCCCGACCTAACAAAACACCAAGGGTGCACCCTTCTGCCTAACCAACCACAGTATTCCCAATTGGCCAAAAGAACTTCGAAGGGTTAATTTTACTGATTCTTAAATTTGTTGATCACGCAGGCATAGCCCATTGAGTGGTCAAGCCTTTATAATTAAAATTTTGCCAGCGTAATGGTACAATTATTAAAATTCATAAATAAATTGAGCATTATAACTTTACTAATTATAAATTCACAATTTAAATAAAATAAAGCATGAAGCAATTTAATTCAAGCATTAAAACAATAATATAAAGTAAATAACAATTAATTAAAGCTTTGAACACCCAAAACACAAAAGTACTCATCTAAACAAGATCAAACCAAGTTTAGAAGATTTTCCCCTTACCTCTTCCCGAGAACTTTGAAGAACACTAAGAACACAAATAAATTTGTAAGAGGTTTGTTAAGAAAAACCAAAGAAGGGCTTTAAAGAAAACTAGGAAAACTTAAAAGAAACCAAGGGAAGCTTAGAAATCCTCGTTTTACGTGTCCTACGGGGACTTTGAAAAGTAACTTTTGATCTGCCTTTCAGAAAATTTCGAAATAATTTCCAAAAAATCCTAAAAAATGTAAAAACGTGATTCAGCTACACAAAATCTTTTTTTGACCTCAACTTGGTCTCTGAATCAGTTATTAGTTCTTACTGTAAACTATAGGGACCAAAACGGTAATTTCTAAAATTTATTTTTCTAAAAATTCTAAGAAAATTCCAAAAAATCACAAATATTAAAAGAACCAACTTTTGTGAAGTAAGTTTTGTTTTTTTGGGTTGTTTAGATATACTTTATCTATTTAAAACCTTATCTGTCTATTACGGTAAATACGGTTTTCCGTAAAAACCCAAACATTGAATGAAAAACGTCTGTTTTAATGAAATAACTTGATAAGCATATTAAAAATTTAATTATAAGACTAACATAAATTACTTAACATTTAGATCACACAATTTCATATAAAACAGATATTGACGGAAAATAGCAACAAAAGTCTATAGAAGACTTATCTACTTTACCATTCTAAACTGTAATATCAACAAGACTTATTATTTTCCTACTATCCAAAGTGTACTAGATCCTAAAGTCTCCATATATATTATTTCTCTATCTCTGATTTATTTATCCATTTCTTAACTAACAGATCACAGAGTTTCTCCTAGAGGGACTAAAACTGTAATTCCCTTTATATCTTTCTCTAAAAATCCAAACTTAATCTCTAAAACCTTTATGGAACATCAAGTTACTATTTTATCTCCTCAAATACCTTTTGGGAATCAAGTATGAATTTTTCATATTCATTTATCAGTTTATTTTGACTGTCAAGAATGTCCGTAATTTACTGTTTTGACTTCTACGTCAGTTCTAAACCATTTATACTTTATGATCTGAAAATCCTAAGGATAATTCTAATCCTCCAAAATAAATACTGTCTTATAGAGTGAAATTTTGGAATGTTACAATTCTATCCCTCTAAAAATAATTTCGTCCTCGAAATTCGTGGATACACTTAGGGATTTAATTTATCAGTTCATACTAAATACCATTGTTATGTCACTGCTACCAACAAGCTAATGAGTTAGCTAGACCCATACCGTGACTTTAAGTAGTAAGAAAACAATAATAATTTTATGACTAATAATGTCATCATCTAGGTCATAACTTAATTGTAAAGGTAGGTTTCTATCTATAGCAAACATAACACAAACTGATACTCAGGTAAAGCCAAATCTAAACTCATTCAAGAAGTCACAAAATTGCATATTCACATACAAAGATTTCATATAGAAAACAATCAAACAAATTCACCCAAGTCTATATCATCCTGAAATCACCTGGTTATTTTCATATTTACGACTTTATCCCTACAAACCAACACGGATACCAACCACATGTTTTGTCCTCACTTACATGCTTTTCAGAAGGTCATCCTCTCCTGTACAATCCCATACCTATACATTATTGTTGGCATAGATAGTACTGATTAATCCTACTAAGTTCCCCCCAACTGTATCGTCCCATTCTAGCACAGTTGCGTATTTCTCGATTGTACCGTCCCATTCCAGTACAACTTTGACACCAGATTTTTCCAGAACAATATAAACCAAACAAACAATCCAAGATTCACACAAAATTCACACAATTTCACACAGCACAAACAACTCATCAGAGTTCACACAATGAAAACACAGTAAACCTATACCCAACAGTACCCAAAAGACTCAAACCAGGCTCTGATACCACAAAATGTAACACCCTTTCTCCAAAAAGGATATTACACCATAGTTACCAAGAATTTCAAATAACTTAGAAAATATTTAGAGAAAGCTCAACATTCCTTCTCCTAAAATGTGTGTAAATTTTTTTCTTCTTTTAAACAAAGAGAATGATGGATAAGATGTGTTAATTCATTTTCGAAAAGGTTTTTAAGTGCGGAAGCATAAAACAAAACTTATGTGAAAGTGATCATCTCATCTCATATATATAAAGTCATCAGAGTTTTTACAGGGAAAGATTTAAAATAAAACAACGAACATCTGAGCCAGTTTGGTCTCTAAACCTCTACCCAAAATAATACAGTAAGCACTTATTCTTCTCGGAATATCTATCAATCTATTCAGCACCCTCCTTTAGATTATTCTTCTAAGAGCTAGCCCATTTCTTGGGTAAAACATCTATTCCGTCATGCATCAACACAACAAAGCAGGCAAAGGTGAAACTCTAACTCAAAGTAATAGGAAAAGTATAGGCACACAACAATATAGAGCACAATACTAAGAAATCGTACTTAAATTAATCAGTGTATCAACATAACAAACAATAAGAACTTCATAAACAGGTCAAGGAAAAATTCACAAAAAATCATCAAATAAGAACTTCGCTTAAAACACAGCACATTGGGAACATCCAGTGGGAACATCGCTTTAAACAAAGCATTTGGGAACATCGAGTAGGAACATCGCTTTAAACAAAGCATATTGAGAACAACGAGTGGGAACATCGCTTTAAACAAAGCATATGGGAACATCAAGTAAGAACATCGTTTCAACTGAAACATATGAGAACATCAAGTAGGAATATCGAGTAGGAACATCGCATTAGTACTAAGCATATAGAAACATCGTCTTTCACCATGCATATCTCTTTCACTTCCAACCACTCAGAACCATTTATCTCAAACAACATAGAATCACCAGAAAATACAAAACCACATTTAACAGATAAGAATTCCAAATCACATATCTAAGGAAAAACACAGAATCTGACCACTAAGATAGAACATAGACTAAGTTAACGAAATCAACTGTTTATTTACGGAAATACTTAAGCACCAATTATCTTTCAGGAAAAAGGCCCGTTGAAAGCCTACCTCACTAGTTTCCACTGCCATAGACATTGAAAATTAAACTGAGTTAATTATATATATATATATATATATATATATATATATATATACATATTGGATACCCACTCAATATTTCCCACTGATAATATAATAGTAGAATTCACTGATAATCCATTACTGTCTATATTAAATTTTGATAGATGCTATAACAGTAGAATTCACCAAGAACCCATTACCGTTATACTCTTTTTATCCAATTCAATCTATTTATATATACGTTTATTAAGAAATCACTTACTTTCCAATTTATCTTAGTCACGTATATACCGGGTCCCTAGTGTTAAGAATTCCCCAAACAGCGTATCAGTACAATTCCCAGGAAAGAGAGACGGACTTTAATTACCCCCTTCAAAGGTCTCTGTCTTTCCTTGGCAGCTCCATACTGATAAACCATTGGCTTAAAAAGAAATTTGGTCCCTGCAAATATACTCCTTTTCGGTTTTCATTCCTATAAATTTTTTTACATTTTAATCCCTGCAAATTTTGACGTCACCATTTTTTGTCCTCGACGTCAAGTTCCGTTACAAAAAAGCTGACATGGATGACGGAGGCTGAGCTACCACTGCCACCTGGCTGACAGAAGCCACATGTCAGTAGATGACGTGGCTCACTTGCTGACTCAGCATTATTAACATTTTTACAGGGATGAAAAGCAAAAAATGGTTTATTTGAGGGACAAAAAATAAAAAATTGTATAATTGCTGGGACCAAAAATATTTTTAAGCCTTAAATGGTTTACAGTTTGAAATTAGGGTTCATCTTCTTCCCCCTTTCTCTCCCTTCCCAGCTGCCACCCCTCTCCCACCGCACCACCATCATCTCCAAGTAGAGACCCCCACCACCATCAGATTTGCAACAACAAGAAGAAGCAGCAACAACAACAAGCAGATTTGCAAAACAACAATCAAAGAAGACAAAAGGTTTTTGTTCCCCCAATTTGAAACCCTAATTGGAGTGTTGCCCCATTTTAGATGCTTGAAGAAGAACGAAGAAGAAATATGTTTGAGTCACCATTGTCATGGCTCACAGGAACCTTCTTGAACAGAGATGGACTCTCCATAGACCTCTATGTCACACATGCTCTTTCTCTTCGCCTCGTCATCATCATCTTCAACTCCACACACTCGATTCGGTTCCCTATTCAGTTCACTCCTGAAGCTGCAACATCGAGAAAGCACTAAGGCGTCTAAACAGAACCACAACACCAATCTCGGAACCCGACCCGCCTTGCTTTGAACCGAAGAAGCCCACCGCCACCAAGGTGGCGTTGCGGGAGAACAACGGCAACGGTGGCGGCGGAGCGATGAGGTACCACAACATTTGGCGCGTTTGGTCACTTGGTTGAGCTTAGGGTAGTGGCTGGGAGGGGGAGAGGAGGAGAGGAGGGGAGGGGGTCGGTTTTGGTTGGGTATTTTGGTTTCCACACTGATTAACGTTTGATGATGTTGCTGGGATACATTTCTTTGGGGATGTTGGGTTTAGAATTGGTTGTGCTGTGGCGAGGGCTATGTAGGAGAGCAGATGAAGAAAAATGGTGGTGGTGGTGCGGTTCTGAGCTCAGCTTAGGGTGGTGGGAGAGAAGAAGTAGAAGAAAATGGTGGTGGTGCAGTTCTAAGATCGTGGGAGAGAAGAAAAACATCATTAACATTTTTGGTCCCTGCAATTATGCAATTTTTTATTTTTCGTCCATGCAAATATACCATTTTTTGCTTTTCATCCCTGTTAAAAATGTTAATGATGCTGAGTCAGCAAATGAGCCACGTCATCTACTGACATGTGGCTTCTGTCAGCCAGCGTGGCAATGGCAGCTCAGCCTCCGTCAGCTACGTCAGTTTTTTTTGGTAACGGAACTTGACGTCGAGGACCAAAAATGGAGATGGCAAAATTTGTAGGGATGAAAAAGTAAAAAAAAATTTGCAGGGACGAAAACCAAAAATGGGTATATTTTCAGGGACCATAATTCTTTTTAAGCCTAAACCATTTATTTTAACCATCACCTTGGTATATCAATGATAGACAATATCAGGGTTTTCACAAAATAATAAATTGTATTTTCTTTGCAGTAAAATCATATTTGCGGTAAGGTAAGTCTAAAATTCGCCATTATAACGGTATGTTTACAAAAGCTCAAAAATGATTTTGCCATAGTCACTTTACTCACACAATTTTTAGAAAACATTTGGGCATTATAACTCTTACAATTATTAAATAGCATAAAACAAATAAATTAAAGCTATAAAACAATTATAAAGCATTTTTAAATAAATAAAAGCTATAAACACATAAACAAACAATTCAAACACAAACAAGAATCAAACTCATACTTCTCAAATTAATTTGCAAAAGATTCCCCTTACCTTTGCCACAAATTTTGGGAAGAACCAAGCAAGAACACCAAGAACACCAAATAAGAAATATAAAAACTAAGAAGAGAAAAGAGAGGATTTGTGTTTGACTTCAAGGCTTCCTCTTTGCTGTGTGAAAAAATATGAATCCAAGATGCCTATTTATAGGAGAGGATGGGCGGCCAAGAAGGGAGGAAGAAGGAATTAATTATTTGTGTTGTCATGCACCTTTTTCAAGCATATGTCATAAAGCCTTAATACGTAATTCATCAAATTTTCTAATTGGCTATCCCTCATGACTAAGCTAGTGATTCATAAGGAAAAAAGCACATCCAAGGGCCCTAATCAAGAGTGGATGTCAACCAGCACAAGGAGGGAGGAGAGCCATTAGATCACTTGGTCAAAAACTTTAGGTTTAGGTAGTTTTAAGTGAAAATCAAGGGTAAAATGGTCTTTTCACTAATCAAATATTCAAAAATAATTTTAAATGGTAAGAACCAATAAGGAATCACGAAAATGACATGTAAGAGCTTCATGGAAGAGTTTTAGGATTTTTACGGTAAGGGTATCCTTCGCGGTTCGTATAAACAAAGGAAAACGAACGCGCCATAAGTGTAGAACGAACATTTTTCAGAAAATTCTAGAAAAATTTCTAACAAATTGCAAATCTGATTTAAACACTAATGATCCCTCTTAAAAATTGATTTTGAGCATTCACTGATCAGTAAAAATCCATTTCTGCTCAAAAATCCTCGTTTTACGTGTCCTACGGGGACATTGAAAAGTAACTTTTGGTCTGCTTTCCAGAAAATTTCGAAATAATTTTCAAAAAATCCTAAAAGATGTAAAAACGTGATTCAACACTCAAAATCTCTTTTTGACCTCAACTTGGTCTCCAAATCAGTTATTAGTTCTTACTGTAAACTATAGAGACCAAAACGGTAATTTTCAAAATTTATTTTTCTAAAAATTCTAAGAAAATTTCATAAAATCATAAATATTAAAAGAACCAACTTTTATGAAGGAAGTTTTGTCTTCTGGGTTGTTTTGATATACTTTAGCTATTTAAAACCTTATCCGTGTATTATAATAAATACAATTTTTCGTAAAAACTCAAACGTTGAATAAAAACGTCTGTTTTAATGAAATAACTTTATAAGCATATTAAAAATTTAATTATAAGACTAACATAAATTACTTAACATTTAGATCACACAATTTCATATAAAACAGATAATTGATGGAAAATAGCAACAGAAATCTATATAAGACTTATCTACCTTACCATTCTAAACTGTAATATCAACAAGACTTATTATTTTTCTACTATCCAAAGTGTACTAGATCCTAAAGTCTCCATATTAATTATTTCTCTATCTCTGATTTATTTATCCAGTTCTTAACTAACAGATCATAGAGTTTCTCCTAGAGGAACTAAAACTGTAATTCCCTTTATATCTTTCTCTAAAAATCCAAACTTAATCTCTAAAACCTTTATGGAACATCAAGTTACTATTTTATCTCCTCAAATACCTTTTGGGAATCAAGTATGAATTTTCCATATTCATTTATCAACTTATTCTGACTGTTAAGAATGTCCATAATTTACCATTTTGACTTCTACGTCAGTTCTAAATCATTTATGCTTTATCTGAAAATCCTAAGGATAATTCTAATCCTCCAAAATAAATACTCTGTCTCATAGAGTAAAATTTTGGAATGTTACAATAAGCTTGGAGGAAGATGGGCAATTTTTTGAAGAGCTCTCCCCCTCTATATATAGATGAAGTCCACAGCCAAGGAAGTGTAGGGCAAGTGGGAGAAATGCTTGATTTTTCAATTATCCAAAAATAAAAACCTAATTATCTAATTGGTTTAAAATCATGACTCACAAAATATCTAAAACCCTAGAAGAATTGAGAAGGTGCTAGATCCTCTTGAGTCATGGAGGAGGGCGGCCAAAACTGGTTGGGAGGAGAGGGAATGGATTTTACATAAATAACCCTAGGTTTTTGATGAAAAAACATAGAAATCAAAGGTTAAAAATGTCTTTTAATAAATCAAAAATTGAAATAATTGATTTAATTGGTGAGAACCAATGATAATGCTTAAAAATACCATAATAGCTTTAAATAAATTAATGCTATCATTTTTGAAATTTATTGGTAGTGCAAACTCTTCGATTTCGGTTAACCCCGAAAAAGTGCAGAAAATAGGATTTTCGAAACCTACACAGAAAAATTTTCTAAAATCATGAAATAAATAATTAAAAATAAAATATAAATTGCTTGTGAACCTTTGTCACGAAAATAACACTGAAACAAGATTTTTGCATTATACGCTTCCGTTTAACGTATTTTTTGGTAATTTTTGAAAGTTTTCCAAAAATCCCAGAAAAATTCCAAAAAATCACAAATATTAAAAGAACTAACTTTTGTGAATGAAGTTTGTTTACTGGATTGGTTTGATATGCTCAAGTTATTTAAATCCCTTTCCATCAGTTAGACGTAAGCCGTTTTCTGTTTAAAAACCCGACGTCAGCTGAAAAATAACCGTTTCAAAAGTATTCTTAAATATGTGTATTTTATCCCCAATTTTAAGCCAAAAATAAATCACACCACATTTTTTTCACAAGAATTTATATAAAACAAAATAAAGATGGTAAAACAAAGAAACAGACGTTACGACTAAACTCGACGTTAGCTGAAAACAGACGACTCGACTAAACTTGACGTTACGACTAAACACTAAACATGTATATTTAAATCCCATTTTTGAGCTAAAAATAATTCTCAAAATATTTATATAACAAAAATTCATATAAAATAGAATAAGAACAGTTAATCACATAAACAGACATTACAGCGTGCGCATATTTTTCAAGACGCTGCATTGCCTGCACAAAAGCTGCACCCACACGGTGTTCAAGACGTGCAGTAGCAACATACTACCTGACCTGCTTTTCACGCGCATCGGAATAGTTCATTCACGCGCACACAAGCACAAGTGAATAGGCAATGGAAATTTGGAAAAAAAAAATCAACAAAACCATCATAGAAACGTTCGAACGTGGATTCTTAGGCTTGCAAAGAGCAAGCTTTGCCACTGCACCAACATGAACATATGTCGAACTTGCGACAGATATAATATTAATATACACTGGTTCATGCGGTTCAATTAGTGACCCACCAGTCCGACCAGTAACCCATTGACCCAGTACTCTGACCGAGTCAATGATTGGCCCAAGTTTAATAACATTGGTCACCACCATTCCCACAATATAGTGTCACTTTGAGCCCGATAATGTTGTATCTTATCCTTTTAATGGTAAGTGTTGGAACCAAATTGGTTAAAAGTGTTTTTAATACAAAAACTCCCTAAGTGATTTTATGGTTTTGATGATAACAAAATGTATTAAGGTTTTTACAAAGGATAATCAATATGTATTAAGCTTGTACAATGTATAACAATGCTGCCTAACTAAGCTTATTGCAGTCTGCGTCCAATCAGTTCTTCATGACATTGGCTGGCATTCAAAGTGAGCCTTGCGTCCAATGTTGGCACTGAAACATAAATACCAAGAGTTCTGCGTCCAGTGATTTTGGCAGAAGGAAGTTACTGATATAAGAGGCAAAGCAGTTCTGCGTCCAATGCTTTAGCACAGTTCGTCCAATGAACAGTGCGTCCAATGATAAGCACAAGGCACAAGGACAATTTCATACGTCCAAAGATTCATGAGAAGGCATTGAAGACATAAGTCCAATATTCAAGAAAAATCATAAGTCCAATGATTTATAAGGAAGCAGAATCGCAGAAGTACAAGTAATCAAGTCATGGAGACATTCTACTCTCTGCGTCCAATGATTTCCAAAGAAGCAGAACCAGTGAGTATGCGTCCAATGATACTGATACTTGACCTCAGATAAGAATTGTTCAATAGACTCTGAGAGCTATGCGTCCAATAATCATTATGAGACCATGCGTCCAATGATTCTATGCGTCCAATAAATAGTATAAGGCAATACTGCTTTGCGTCCAATGCAACACGCAGTCTGAGAGCTTTGCGTCCAATAACCAGTAGGAGACAATGCTACTGTTCTGCGTCCAATAAATAAGAAGGACAACAATCAAGTGTCATACGACCAATGAAGCAGATTGACAAAGGTACATCAAACAACTGTTCTGCATCCAATGAAGCAGAAGACCAAATGTACGATAATCAACTCTGCGTCCAATGGAATAGAATGAAGCAGAATGGCATAAGTCCAACAATACTGCTTGCGTCCAATGGAGCATAAGTCCAATAACCAGAATGAGGCAATACGTCCAATGCTACTTGGTATCTAATCAACAGAATGGTATGCGTCCAATGAATGAATAAATTCTGTACCAGGTATGCGTCCAATGATGAATGAATATCATATGCAAATGGTAAAGTACAAGGTATGCGTCCATTTGCTAGAAGGACTGAAAGTCCAATGATTTCTACATGCTGCGTCCAATACGCAGAATCCATAAACTTGCTATTTATTGCTCTTGCATTTAATATGAAACATATTTATTGAGCAAATGATTTGAAATAAATAGCTGTATGCAATGCTTTTCTGTACAACCTTGTCAGCGTTTTTGAACGTACTTTTGAAAAGCATAAAGCACTGTGGAAAGTGTACTAAGAGAGAGAATGTACTCTTAGATCTCTGAACACATCTTTCTGCTTTACACAGTGTATTCTCTCTGTCTCAATAAGATATTACTATTAACCACTGTACAATTGAGACTTTGAGTACAGGTTGCTTCTGATTAAGGAGAAAGAAACGCAGACATGCTCACTAAAGTAGATCTCCTCAGAGCAACGGGAAAATAGCATTTAATGCTATTAGAGAACGGTCATATTATGAGAGCTGAAGTTGAGCAACTGAAGAACAAGTCTGAAGCTTCACTACTCTTATAAATACTGTGATACAAGAAGAAGAAGACAACAATTGTGAGAGACTGAACAACTGAGATACGAGACTGAACAACGAAAAAGAAAGAGCAAAACCGCTGTGCAAATACTCTGTATAGAAAGTCTTGTATATTTGTCTTTCTTCTTGTAAATAGAGAGTTTGCTTAACTCTCGAAGTGCTTTAGATTTCACATCCTCACTTGTGTGAGTTAGATAGCACTTGATATCAAAACTCTGCTGAGTTGTTTGAGCCTGGAGAGGCTTGTGTGAAAAGAATACTTGATTTAGCCTGAAGAGGCTGTGTGCAAAGAATACTTGGGATTTAGCCTGGAGAGGCTACGTGCAAAGAATACTTGGGATTTAGCCTGGAGAGGCTGCGTGCAAAGAATACTTGGGTTTTAGCCTGGAGAGGCTGTGTGCAAAGAATACTTGTTGTAAGGCCTGGAGAGGCTGCTGAAGAATACTTGTTACCTATCAGGTTGATAGTGCAAGCTCTCTAGTTTGAGGGGACTGGACGTAGCTCTTAGGAAAGGGTGAACCAGTATAAAAACTTGTGTTATTTCTTCTTTCCCTTAACTCCTTTTATATCTGTGTTTATTACTAACAAAGGGGATTGAAATTGATTTTATTCAAACAAGTTTTTCAAACTAAAAGGGAAGCATTCTGTGCGTCCAATCTTTAGAAAACCTGTGCGTCCAGTTTTTATAAAGACTCTGTGCGTCCAGTGTTTTAAAACTATTGTGCGTCCAATATTTCAGAAAACGCTGTGCGTCCAATATTTGAAATAAGCCAGCGTCCAACATTTGCGAAAAGTTTTAAAAGCTTAGAAACACAATTCAACCCCCCCTTCTTGTGTTTCATCCTGTTACCTACAGTTGGTATCAGAGCTCGGTCTCTAAGGGGTTGAGCACTTAACAGTGAAGAGAAAGCAAGATCCATGGAGAATGAAGGACAGGCTGTGAACAGACCACCACTGTTCAATGGCAACGAATATGATTACTGGAAGCAAAGAATGATCACATTCTTTGATGCGCAGAATATAGATTTATGGGATGTTGTGGAAACAGGCTACACGGCCCCAGTAAATGAAGCAGGTCAACCAGTACCAAGAGCTCAGTGGACACAAGATCAAAGGGCCAGATTCCAGCTGAACTCAAGGGCAAGGCACTATCTGATGTGTGCCATTACAAAGTCAGAATATGACAAGGTGCACAGCTGCACTACTGCCAAGGAGATGTGGGACACTCTAGCTTTGGCACATGAAGGTTCATCTCAGGTTCGTGAGTCTAAGATAAGCGTGCTAGTTCATCAATATGAACTATTTAAAATGGAAGAACACGAGTCCATTGATCAAATGTTTGGAAGATTCCAAACAATTATCAACAACCTGAGGTCCTTGGGAAAAGTCTACACAACCCAGGAGCATGCAAGGAAAATTCTGAGGAGTCTACCAAGACAGTGGAGACCCAAGGTGACAGCAATACAAGAAGCAAGAGATCTTTCCACTCTTGCTATGGAGAATCTTCTAGGCTCACTAAAAGTACATGAGCTTGAGCTTAATGAAGAGGGAACCGAAAAAAGGGCAAAGACCATTGCTCTTAAAGCTCAAAAAAGGAGCACCTCAAAAGCCTTGAAGGCCAATGATTCTGATGAAGAGTCATGCAGCTCAGAAGGAGAAGAAGGCTCAGATGATGATGAACTCTCCTTCATCTCTAGAAAAATAAAGTCTATGTGGAAAAAGAAAGGTGGCTTCAGAAGGAAGCAATTTAACAGAATATTTCCACAACAGGAAGCTGAGCAAAAGGAGAAAAATCCAGCAGTGTGCTATGGATGCAAGAAACCAGGCCACTACATGTCAGATTGTCCTGAGGCAGAAAGAACAAAGAAGAAGTTCTTCAAGAAGAAGAAAGGTCTCATGGCAACATGGGAGGATCTTGATGATTCCTCTGATGATGAGGATAAAGAAGAGGCCAATCTCTGCCTAATGGCAAGTCTTCCCTCAACTGACAGTGAGGTCGAAGAAGAGGTAATTTCTTACTCTGAATTAAGTAATAATTTTGATGATCTTCTTAGAGATTCATCCATTTTATCTGATGAGTACAGATCCTTAAAGAAAAAGTTTTCTCTAATAACCAAAGATTTTGAAAAGCTTACTTTAGAAAACAAAGTACTCAAATCAGATAATGAAGAGTTAAGACTTCAAGTAAGTCAACTCAAAGATGAATCTCAAAAAGATTCTGAGTCCAATACTTCCTGTGAAGTACAAGTACTTCAACAAGAAGTAAATGAACTCACTGGACGATTGTCCAGATTTGTCAGTAGCTCTAAAAAATTGGATAAAATTTTAAAAATTCAGAGAAAACCTTCTGACAAAAGTGGTTTGGGTTATGAAAAACCAAAACCAAAAGTTTCTAAAAGTCCTTCAAAATTCAATTTATACTGTGGTCAATGTGGAAAGGCTGGACATGTCACCTCGACATGCGTCCATAACAAAAGGAACATGCCTGGACGCAGACCAAGAACTAACAAGAAAAGACCCAAGTCAATCTGGGTACCAAAAAGTATGATAATTCCTGTTGCAGATATACTTGATGGGAAGAAGACAACTCCAGTCATGGCACCTGGACAGTGGCTGCTTACTACACATAACAGGAGAAAGGTCTATGTTCCAAGACCTAAAGCTTAAGATCACCTAAGAATGAAGAAGATGGACCAGACACAGGAAAACTGTGATGCGTCCAATACTGGAGGTGGAAAAAGCTGGCATTTCAAGACCTATCATCCTGAAGATCAAATCATTGGAAATGCAGATGATAGAGTCAGAACAAGGTCCACATTCAGAGAACAAACTGATGTTGCATTCATCTCTGAATTGGAGCCAAAGAATATAGATGAAGCCCTATTGGATGAAGGATGGATTTTAGCAATGCAGGAGGAGCTGAATCAGTTCAAAAGAAATGATGTTTGGATGCTGGTAGCCCCACCTGAAGATAAGTCCATCATTGGAACCAAATGGGTATTCAGAAATAAGCTGGACGAAGAAGGTAATGTTGTGAGGAACAAAGCAAGGTTAGTTGCTCAAGGCTACTCACAACAGGAGGGTATTGATTTCACTGAAACCTTTGCTCCAGTAGCTAGAATTGAAGCCATTCGCATTTTACTTTCATTTGTTGCCCAACATGATATGAGGCTTTATCAAATGGATGTAAAAAGTGCATTTTTGAATGGTATAATAACCGAAGAAGTCTATGTTGAACAGCCACCTGGTTTTGAGGATCAATCTTTTCCAAATCATGTTTTTAAATTGAAAAAGGCTCTTTATGGCCTTAAGCAAGCTCCTCGAGCTTGGTATGAAAAACTGAGTTCATTTCTAATGGAAAATGGTTTTTCAAGAGGAAAAGTTGATAATACTCTTTTCAGAAAATCCATAGACTTACATTTCATCATAATACAAATTTATGTAGATGATATCATTTTTGGTGCTACTGATGAATCTCTATTTAGAGAATTTTCTGAGTTAATACAGATTAGTAGGATTCTGTGATGCTGATTATGCTGGAGATAGGCCTGAAAGAAAAAGCACCAGTGGAGGATGCCATTTTATTGGATCCAATTTAGTATCATGGACAAGGAGGAGACAAATCACAATTGCATTATCTACAGCTGAAGCTGAATATGTCTCTGCTGCAAGTTGTTGTTCTCAGCTCTTATGGATTAAATATCAATTGGAGGACTACAACATTTTCGAGAGTAAGATTTCTGTTCTGTGTGATAATACTGCTGCAATCAATTTATCTAAGAACCCAATCTTACACTCAAGAGCTAAGCATATAGAAATTAAACATCATTTTATTAGAGACTATGTGCAGAAGGGAACATTTGACATTCAGTTTGTTAGCACTGAAAATCAATGGGCAGATATATTTACAAAACCCCTCTCTGTAGATAGATTCATTTTTATAAGGAAGCATTTGAATATGCACTTTATAAAAGACTGATGTTTAGCGTCCAATATGCTTAAGTTGAGTCTGAGTCCAATGTGACTAGAGTCCAACAGGACACGACAGTCTATTTGAGACTTAGAAATTTTTTTTAAAGACTCAAAAGCTTTCACATCTTAGTCATCCCATGCTGAGTCCAATCTATTTTTCATAAAGATATTTTTTACAGTTGGTATCTTACAAATGCTTTGCAGTAACTTTCAGTTTGATGATCTTTCTTGTTTTCAAGAAAATGGAGAGATTGTTTCTAAAAAGGGTTTTTCAGTTTTAAAGAGGATTCTGTTTTTAAAAGCTCAAGTCATTTTCAAACTGATTCTTTTCTCACTGTTTTTCAAAACTCTCTTTGGACTATGATGTTCTATGAACCTTTTTGCCTGCTGACAAAAGGGGGAGAAAGAATGAGATTAAGTTTTTATATCTTGACTAAATGGGGAGAAAGATTTTGACAAAAAGGGAGAAAGATTAAGTCTGATTGCATTAGTCTTATTACCATGTTATTTTGATAAGCTATTTGTGGACTAATCTTTGTTTTATGAGTAAAAGAAATTTTCAGGTACTCTAAGTCTCAGGGGGAGAAGAGTAAGGAAAATCTGAGATGTTTATCTCAGGGGGAGTTTCCCTTAGAAAATTTCTGTTTTTGCTGACTGATTTTGGTTTATATGCTTTATTGTTTGTAAAACTTAATAATGTTTGTCATCATCAAAAAGGGGGAGATTGTTGGAACCAAATTGGTTAAAAGTGTTTTTAATACAAAAACTCCCTAAGTGATTTTATGGTTTTGATGATAACAAAATGTATTAAGGTTTTTACAAAGGATAATCAATATGTATTAAGCTTGTACAATGTATAACAATGCTGCCTAACTAAGCTTATTGCAGTCTGCGTCCAATCAGTTCTTCATGACATTGGCTGGCATTCAAAGTGAGCCTTGCGTCCAATGTTGGCACTGAAACATAAATACCAAGAGTTCTGCGTCCAGTGATTTTGGCAGAAGGAAGTTACTGATATAAGAGGCAAAGCAGTTCTGCGTCCAATGCTTTAGCACAGTTCGTCCAATGAACAGTGCGTCCAATGATAAGCACAAGGCACAAGGACAATTTCATACGTCCAAAGATTCATGAGAAGGCATTGAAGACATAAGTCCAATATTCAAGAAAAATCATAAGTCCAATGATTTATAAGGAAGCAGAATCGCAGAAGTACAAGTAATCAAGTCATGGAGACATTCTACTCTCTGCGTCCAATGATTTCCAAAGAAGCAGAACCAGTGAGTATGCGTCCAATGATACTGATACTTGACCTCAGATAAGAATTGTTCAATGGACTCTGAGAGCTATGCGTCCAATAATCATTATGAGACCATGCGTCTAATGATTCTATGCGTCCAATAAATAGTATAAGGCAATACTGCTCTGCGTCCAATGCAACACGCAGTCTGAGAGCTTTGTGTCCAATAACCAGTAGGAGACAATGCTACTGTTCTGCGTCCAACAAATAAGAAGGACAACAATCAAGTGTCATACGACCAATGAAGCAGATTGACAAAGGTACATCAAACAACTGTTCTGCGTCCAATGAAGCAGAAGACCAAATGTACGATAATCAACTCTGCGTCCAATGGAACAGAATGAAGCAGAATGGCATAAGTCCAACAATACTGCTTGCGTCCAATGGAGCATAAGTCCAATAACCAGAATGAGGCAATACGTCCAATGCTACTTGGTATCTAATCAACAGAATGGTATGCGTCCAATGAATGAATAAATTCTGTACCAGGTATGCGTCCAATGATGAATGAATATCATATGCAAATGGTAAAGTACAAGGTATGCGTCCATTTGCTAGAAGGACTGAAAGTCCAATGATTTCTACATGCTGCGTCCAATACGCAGAATCCATAAACTTGCTATTTATTGCTCTTGCATTTAATATGAAACATATTTATTGAGCAAATGATTTGAAATAAATAGCTGTATGCAATGCTTTTCTGTACAACCTTGTCAGCGTTTTTGAACGTACTTTTGAAAAGCATAAAGCACTGTGGAAAGTGTACTAAGAGAGAGAATGTACTCTTAGATCTCTGAACACATCTTTCTGCTTTACACAATGTATTCTCTCTGTCTCAATAAGATATTACTATTAACCATTGTACAATTGAGACTTTGAGTACAAGTTGCTTCTGATTAAGGAGAAAGAAACGCAGACATGCTCACTAAAGTAGATCTCCTCAGAGCAACGGGAAAATAGCATTTAATGCTATTAGAGAACGGTCATATTATGAGAGCTGAAGTTGAGCAACTGAAGAACAAGTCTGAAGCTTCACTACTCTTATAAATACCGTGATACAAGAAGAAGAAGACAACAATTGTGAGAGACTGAACAACTGAGATACGAGACTGAACAACGAAAAAGAAAGAGCAAAACCGCTGTGCAAATACTCTGTATAGAAAGTCTTGTATAGTTGTCTTTCTTCTTGTAAATAGAGAGTTTGCTTAACTCTCGAAGTGCTTTAGATTTCACATCCTCACTTGTGTGAGTTAGATAGCACTTGATATCAAAACTCTGTTGAGTTGTTTGAGCCTGGAGAGGCTTGTGTGAAAAGAATAGTTGGTTTAGCCTGAAGAGGCTGTGTGCAAAGAATACTTGGGATTTAGCCTGGAGAGGCTGCGTGCAAAGAATACTTGGGTTTTAGCCTGGAGAGGCTGTGTGCAAAGAATACTTGTTGTAAGGCCTGGAGAGGCTGCTGAAGAATACTTGTTACCTATCAGGTTGATAGTGAAAGCTCTCTAGTTTGAGGGGACTGGACGTAGCTCTTAGGAAAGGGTGAACCAGTATAAAAACTTGTGTTATTTCTTCTTTCCCTTAACTCCTTTTATATCTGTGTTTATTACTAACAAAGGGGATTGAAATTGATTTTATTCAAACAAGTTTTTCAAACTAAAAGGGAAGCATTCTGTGCGTCCAATCTTTAGAAAACCCGTGCGTCCAGTTTTTATAAAGACTCTGTGCGTCCAGTGTTTTAAAACTATTGTGCGTCCAATATTTCAGAAAACGCTGTGCGTCCAATATTTGAAATAAGCCAGCGTCCAACATTTGCGAAAAGTTTTAAAAGCTTAGAAACACAATTCAACCCCCCTTCTCGTGTTTCATCCTGTTACCTACAGTAAGTGCCTTGTGTAATTTGTCTAATATCAATGTAGTCAGAATCGGACCGGATCGGGCGGTCCGACCAGTCGAACCGAGAATCGGACACCCCTCCGATCCGGATGACCACCAAAATCGGACCAACAAAGAGCCGGTCAAAAACTGAAAAACTGGTAAAAAAAGCCGATCAAAACTGGAAAAATCGAACAAAAACCATTTTGAATCGGTTCAGTCTTTTTTTATTTATTTAAAAAAATCAAAATTGCCAATTTTTTAATTTTAATTTTAAAAATAAACAGATATCACTTTCTTCAATTCTTTGTAATTATGAATGTTTTATGTAAAAATTATGACATTTTGTATTGAAATTTAATTAATTTTTCTTTATGAAGTTATGAATTTATGTTAATTTCTACTCAATAGTGTTATATATTATATTAAAAATTAAAATAATATTATTTAATTATAATCCAATTGAACCACAGTCGAACCTTTGAACCTTGAACCCCTTCCCTCACTGGTTCAATGACTGGTCCAGTTCATAGGGGTGTTCACGGATCCGAGTAACTCGCGAACCCGAACCGAACCAACCCAGCCCAACCCGTTTTTCTCAAGTTTTTTCATAGTTCTGGTTGGATCCGAACCGACCGGTCCAAACCCGATGTGGTTTGATTTGAATAACAGATTTGAGTTTTCGAACTGGTGAACCCGCGAGCCCAACCCGTACACGTGTAAATACTATTTTTTTATTCAAATTTACTGTCTAAGAGAGCGTGAACAATCCAAACTTAAACCAAATCGCAAGCCTTCCAACTTCTCTCCCTGCAAGGGTTACTTTTGTGCCCACCGCCACTCAGTCACCCACTGCCTCCCAGCCACCCACCCACCATCACCGGCCGCGAACAAAGATTGATCACCGTTGGTAGCTACAGAAAAAACTGTAGAGCAGAACGAAGTTTGATCACCCCCGCCTCATAGCAGAGACTAACAACAACATTAAGTCGCCATCGAGCTCTGTTTTGTGCGCCGTCAAGCTCGCTGTCGCGAGACCTTCGTTGCTCTGTTCTGTGACAACGCCATACACCGACACTCGAGCTCTGTTCTGTAACGTCATACGCTGATACGCGCAGCCTTCACTGCTCTGTGCGTCGTCGAGCTTGCCACTGTGAGGCTAGTGGTTCATTCTCCCCCAGGATCGCCACGGCTGCCTTCTTCTCTCCCTGTAGCAGCTTTGCTCCTCCTTCAACTTTAGGGATTTCAACTCGTGTGCTCTGATTTGACTCGTGTGGCCTTTGTTTTTTTATTCATAATAAAATATAAAATAGTAATTTAATTTCTGGTGTTGATTGCATAGGACTTTGTCCTTTTATGATTGTTAATTGTTCCCTGTTATAGTGGTCTCGACCCAGTTTTTTTGCGTGTTTCCCTTTTTTTTGTTTGAATTTTTAGATTATTTTTTTAAGCATTAATTCCTTAAACAGAATCCGAATCAAATCCATAAAAAAAATATTTAGAAAGCAAAAATGTAAAATCCGAACCAAACCAACCCGTAGTGTTTTCATCGGTTCGGATAACGGATTTGGCCAAATCTGATCCAAACCGGCCTGTGAACAGCCCTACCAGTTAGGACTACCTTGACTAATATATCGTTTGGTGTAGGGTTTAATGTGGAAACGGTGGAATATAAGAATATCAGCTTCACATTGAGGGATGTCGGCAAATAATGTCAAATGCTAAAATGATGAGTACCAGAAGACCCATAGTAGGCAAATAATATCCAAGAATACCAAGCTACATAGTAAGGTTAAACACTACCATTTAAAGAATTGGTATGATAAATATAAAAAAAATTAATAAAATATTGATTAATTTCCAACATTTTTTTCTTCTGGGCATGATACCAGGGTTGTTGTACCCCTTGGTAATTGATAACCAAGGTTTAGCATTTGTAGTGATTCTTGATCATTCTTAAATTCTAGTTGAGCCTATAGGAACCTCAAGCAAGGTGTTCTTAGCAAGGTATTAAACAATCAAGTTCAACTCCAACACCAATAAAAAGCTTTAATATTGTCTTAGCCTGATGATACAACCTAATACAAATTTGAAAATCAAATATGTTTAGACACAGATCTAACTTCAATCTTTCTCCTACTTAATGACTTTGTCCTTTTCTATTCAAAATAACTTTCTTTTGTTGATGAAACTCTCTTCACCCATGTGTTTTCATAAGTGATAAAAGAAGCACTCCCTACTTCAGCAGCACTATCATAAGAATGCAACAGAATATCCCTATCAGAATAAACAACAATTAATGTATACACACAAAAGAATTAGAAAAAATGGTTTAAGAGTGACCATTATATATAAGAAGGGTAAGCCATTTGTGTCAATAGTTCGGATTGTTAAAGGCAACAAACATTCAGAATTTTAGTTTCTTTTTTCTCTTTTTAGACCTTGCCTCTGAATAAGGTAAAGCATTAGCCCCAGTACTGTTGCTTTCTTCAAATGTCAAGGCATCCAAAGCAGTAGGTATAGGGGAGAAGGCCATGAGAGCAGAATAATCCAGTGGGCAATCCAATAGTTTAAACCATGAAGAGAACTTTCCATAAATAATAGAAATAGAAGATTATTTTGTATGCCACTACACACAAAAACACAGATACAGTGACTCACAAACTTCATAGAGGATGAAATGAGTATCCTCTTGTATCTTCCTGCAGAAGGTAGCAAAGGCTATAGAAGAAGAAAAAGGCAAGTCATCTAAAAACAAAATTCAATAAAGAAACAGAAAAAACTAACTTAAAAAAAACAGTTTGCATACTCTCTAAACAAATAAGATAACTAATTAAGGAAAGGGTGAGGCTGCAACAATAAGAAAATCAATGTAAAGAATATTCATGAACTTGTAAGCTGTAAGATTGTGAGCAGAAGTTCAAGAGTCTACGCATAGGAAAAAGTGATACTAAATTCCAGAGCTCAAGCACTACATTCCGTCATTCCCCCTTAAATGAAAAAATGATTATTCGGCTGACATGAATGCATATTAGTGATACGTATAGGTAACAGTGGAGAAATCATACAGATTTAAATATACTATTGATTGATTGATAACAGAGGATTCTCCCAAAGCCCGTGTCTAGTTTTTACTGCAAGCAAGTTCGTACGTACATGATCATATATTTAGATTCAAAATCCATCAAAACACAAACTTTTATTGGTATAATAATAATAAGGTTTTAACATGAATTAGGTCCCTCTAAATATCGGCGTTTTGAATTTAGTCTCTCAAAAAAAAGTTAAAGTTTTTTAGTCCCTCAAGAAATCAATTTTTTGATTTAGGACCCTCTTTTGCGTTGACCGCTGACATGACACACTGAGGTCCCTGTAAAAATGCTGACATGGCTTACATGCATCTGACGTGGCTTACATGCATTGCCACGTCAGCTGACACGTCATTCATAGTTATTTAGAGGGACTAAAATCAAAACTTAATATATTTAGAGGGACTAAAATCAAAACTTACTATATTTAGAAGGACCATGTGACATTAATCAGACCACCACCACCACCACTCTCTCTCTCTCTCGTTTTCTCTCTCTCACCACCACCACCACCACCACTCTCTCTCTCTCTCTCTCTCTCTCGTTTTCTCTCTCTCCCCACAACCCCCTCCCACCACCACCACACTCTCTCTCACCCCCACCATACCGAGGCATAGCGTTCATGCCATAATCTACTGCTTCGCTTCCAGTATTCAACCCTCTTTTTATTTTTGAACAACAAGCCGAAGGTATTATCATCGCCATTCTTCCCACTTTTTGATTTTTAGGGCTTTTAACTTTCTACTTCTTCCATTCAAAGTTTTGATAATCTGCTCCATTGCTAGCAAACCTTTGTTTAAGCTTTCATCGAATTTATGGCATTTAATTCTTTTTTGTTTCGAATTTGCATTTGCATTGTAGGTACTACTGTGAGGAAGGGGGTTGGGGGTGGGGGTTGAGAGAGAGAGGAGAGAACGAGAGAGAGAGAGAGTGTGTGGGGTTGGGGGTGGGGGGGTTGGGGCTGAGAGAGAGAGAGAGAGGGTGGTGGTGGTGGTGGTGGTGGTGGTGATGGGGGCTGTGGGGAGAGAGAGAGAAAAAAAAACGAGAGAGAGAGAGTGGTGGTGGTGGTCTAATTGATATCACATGGTCCTTCTAAATATATTAAGTTTTGATTTTAGTCCCTCTGACGTGGCAATGCATGTAAGCCACGTCAGATGCATGTAAGCCATGTCAGCATTTCAAAATGCCGATATTTAGAGTGACCTAATTCATGTTAAAGCCTAATAATAATAATAATAATAATAATAATAAAGAGGAGGAAAGATAACCAACAGCAACATTTATTTAAAACAAAGACTCAGATTCTGGGACTAAGGAAGTGAGCTCCCTGAAGTTAGCCCATGGCTGCTCCCACACGGTGGCTACGTGTGCTCCACAGCCCTTGGAGGCGAGGGTGAGGCTATAGTTCCAGCCAGAGACGACCTGGACGAAACCACAGATGACCTTGGCGAACTTGAGGTCGGCACCAGATCGCTTGTTGTGCTCGGCGAAGGCGAACTTGGCGAGATCTTCCAGGTGGAGGTCCTTGATGTTCTCTATGGGCTCCCAGCCACCCGGGGGCAGGGCGCGGACCAGCTGGGGTGCCCGTTTCACCAAATCCTCCCAACGCGGCGGCATGATGAGAGAGATGTTGTGCTTCGTGAATTATGCTATACTTGGTGGGTCAACGTACAACGGATTACTTATTGCACTGCAACCAGTGGAATCCATTGATGAGCCGGATCATGGTGAACAGGCTGGATCCTTAACCCAGTGTTTGTATTGGGCGTCATAATACATCCATTCACTAAGAATAAACACTCATTTTGGTCTATGAGAGTATCAGGCGGTATCACTTTGGTCCTTGACAAATGCGAAATTCAAAAAAGGTCCTCAACTAGTGTCAGCCATTAGTCACTTTGGTCCCTGCAGTAAGGAAAATAATCACTTTCAGAGACTAAAATGACAGTAAGTAATCATTTTTTAGGGACCATAATGATAGTTAGTAATCATTTTTAGGGACCAAAGTGACTAACGGATGACAGTGGAGGACATTTTTTGAATTTCACATCTGTCAAGGACCAAAGTGACACTGTCTGTCACTCTTAGGGACCAAAGTGACTATTTATTCATTAACTAATTATGAAATACTATTTTTCTCTTACTTACACGGAATAGAATATTATCTTAAATCGGGAGGTTGGACCATTTTTTTATTTTTGTTCCTCTTAAATTCTTTGTAGACTAATTTTAGCATCATGTCGTTTGGTTAATTTTGTATTGTTCAAAAAATTAAAGCCACTGGATGTAGTAATTTGAAAGCATATATTGGAGAAAAATGCTTTAAATAGAGCTTATTAAGCATGAGTAATGCTCACCTTAAAAATTAATTTTTGTGGGGTTGTATTAGGTTAGAAATCTAAAAATATATAATATTTTCTTTCGTAATATCCGTAAAATAATATAATTTTACATCCCGTGCAAGACACGGGCAAGACACGGGTTATTAAGCTAGTATTTATATAATACTTGGTTAATGTCACATCAGCTTTCCCGCCCACATCCCTCATTTACGTTTTTATTTTTTAATTATTTTTTAAATAAGTCCATCATTTATGTTTTTATATTTTTAATGCTTTTCAAATAATTATTCATCTGTTATCATAATTATATAAGTCAATTGTAACACTCTGTTTTTATATATATAGTTTTTATTTATTTTTAATCTGTTTTAAATTAATTAAAATTATTTAATTAATGATTTTGTGATTTTAAGGTATAAATAATAATATTTATATCTTAGGTTTATTTTTGAAGGGTTTATATTGATAGAGTTCGCAAAACTGAGTTTTTGCGAGAACCGCGTTCACGCGAAATGCGGGAAGGGTTCAGTATTTTTCCGGAGGTCATTTTTACTCCAAAATAAATTTTTAACGAACCAAAAATGGTTCTTATAATATTTTTGATTTTTAGAAATTTTCTGGAAATTTTTCAGAAAAACTTTATTTTTACCCGCGTTTGGTGCTTTACGGGTAAACCGGGCGCAATCGGGACATGAAAAATAGTCCAAAAATTTAGTTTTGGGTTTCTAAATTTTTTCTATGACCTATTCAAATCATAAAATTTACTCCTCATGATTTTACTCATTTTAGAAAAATATTTATCAAAAAAAGGGGTTCGAAAACTACGCGTTTTTACCGTTTCGAACTACCGATTAAACCCTAACTTGATGGGACTTAATCCCACCATTTTTATGGTCAGCTGGGGCGCATGAGGGGCTGATTCCATTCTCAAAAATATCCCAAAAGTCAAAAGGTCAATTGGGGGTTGATTTTGAATTTTCCCAAAATTAGGTGAGAGAGGTATGGCTCCCAACCACCAAAGCATGCAAGCCCATACCTCCCCCATGCCTTGCCTTGCTTCAGCCGAGTTTTGTGTGGGAGAAGGGAGAGAGAAAATTCATTTCACTCACTTCATCTTCTTCATGCTCTTGAAACACCATTTTCTCTCATATTCCTAAGCTTTTTTCATACACAAAAAGACCAAGTTCTAGTGAGATTTTCCATACCCAAGCTTCACAAAAAAGGTTTGGATCATCATTCTAATCCATAAACTTCTTTCATTTTTTCATTTCCACCACTTTCATGTTTTCATGAAAGCTTGAGTTCTTCATTTCACTAAAAATAAGCTTTTCCTTTGTTTAGGTTCACTCCATTGGAACCTACAAGCTTGGAAACTACCTTGGATCTATTTTCTTTCAAGATTTGAGTAAGTATTCATCTTCTCAAATTTTTACTCTTTATGGTTTCTTGGTTTTCATAAAACTCATATTTCTATGGTTGTATTTTGATGTATTTTGTAAAAGGTAAATTTTTCTAAGTGTGGGAACATCAAGGGGTTGAGTAGATCACTTGGTGTTGGTGTGGTGTGAAGGAGGTGATTTTGAAGTTAGCCCATTTTCAAGTCTCCAAGAGGTAAGGGGATTTTTCTCAATAAGTTGGGAGGGTTGTGTATGTGTGTGATTATGTGATTTTGTTCTTGATGATGAACTCAAAGACTTGAGTTTTCATATTGGTTGTTGAATGATTTTTCATTCTCTTAGTAATATGTATTTTTACATGTATATGTATATGAGTAAAAATATGATTTTTGGTTGAGGCATGATAATTTTAATGAGCCTATATGTTGTTGGAAAAAAAAAATCATATGTATGCTTTGGGGTGATTTTGGATGTCCAAGTGTGTGCTTGGTGAAGTATGATTTAATGTCATATTCATGATGTATGTTGATTTATGGCTTAGTTGTGTTATTGCCTAATTGATGTATATTGATTTATGTGTATTTCATATACTTTGATTGGGATTGGATTGATGAGATTTGCTTAAGTGTGGGAAGAGAGTTTAAAAGCTTTAATGAAAAAGTTTTCCAAATGATTTAATTAGAATTCTAATCATAAGTCTTAAATCAATTTAATACTAAATCATTTTTATCCATAAAACTTTAAGTGAGTTAGAGAATTAATTAATGTGAGAGAAAAATCAAATTTTGGATTTTTAGGGGTTAAAAAACGAAAACTGCAGATTTTTGGGGTCAAAAATGCAAATTCTGGAATTCTGGGCTTTAATTGCAAAATCTGGACTTTTGGGTCAAACTTATAATTTAAGAAAGTTTGGGGCAGAAATGCGAAGTCTGGAAACTTTTGGGTCAAAATTATAATTTACGAAAACTTGGGGCTAAAACGCGAAGTCTGGTACATTTGGGCCAGAATTATAAATTACGAAAGTTGTGGGGTAGAAAACGTAAAGTCTGGGCATTTTGGGCCAGAAACCTAATTTTTCAGAAAATTGGGGGCTGAACTGTGAAACTGAACTTCTTAAGGGGTCAGAATTACAAATACTTAAAGTAAAAGATTTTAAGTAAAATTATCAAAGAATTTAATTAGGTTTTTAATTAAATCCTTTATAATGAATAAGTGAGAAGAAAACTAATAAAGTGGGTTTTAGATAAAAGTCTTAAGGACAATAATATTACACGGTATTGGAAGAGAACCAATACGTGGCGAAGATAAAAGTCTTAAGGACAATAATATTACACGGTATTGGAAGAGGACCAATACGTGGCGAAGATAAAAGTCTTAAGGACAAATATATTACACGGTGTTAGGTGAAAGCTAACACGTGGCGATGAAAAACCCTAAGACGAGGGACCGAATTGATTGTGGTTGCAAATAAACTATCATATGCATTTGAGATATTGGCTTTTGCCAGACTAGCATTTATTGCTATGATGAGAGCACACAATCCTATGCGGGGATTGTAAATAAGTATGGTCTGACTATAAGTCTTTGAGGGCATCCAGGTTACGAAATTCTCAATGGTCTTGCGGTGAATCCCCTTGTGCCGAGAAAAGTAGTGTACCCGGCTTGGATGATCCTGACCGGCTGCCTTATTTGAGATGGGGTGTACGACGTAGCACAATGGGTCTGTACCGAATAAATGACAAACGATGGCCAAGAGTGAAGGTCAGTTTGCATTAATGATAGGTATACGATTCCGCCACATCGCTCTACTAAGTTGAGGAAGAAAAGTCTCCATGGAGCAGTGCACCGGTGTATGAAAAGAGATATTGAAGTGACATGCATTATGCTAGAATGCTATGTGTGTGCTTGACTGTGTGTTTACCTTGATGATTTGTCTCTTGTTGATGATTGAATAGCTTAGCTAAAAGATTTGCGAACGAGTAACTCTATATAAATATATTCTTGGAATGTATTATGTAGTATTTTATTTTTCATATGCAACCTTTCAGTGGATTTCAACTTGTGAAAAGAAATTCACCCTTGCATATTTTCCTGTATCTGTATGTACGTTACGCGTAGATGAGGCCTTTGATAGCCCGCGTGAGGGAGAGCTTCCGGCCCCTTGAGGTCGAGTCCGAGGGAGGGGGATGGACTTATGATCCCATCTCCCAATGGGCCACTGTGTGTGGACACGTGGTCAGGACTAGAGGAGGGGTGCTGGGCCCCGAAGAGGTTCTGGAGCGCGATATGGTTCTGGACGTTCACATTCCACTAGAGAGGATGCGCAGCTGGCTGGCAGCCGCACCCGAGGCACCCGTGGAGCAGCCGAGGCGAGAGACTCAGGCGGAGGAGAGACCTTTACCCTCACGGGTAACCGGATCCGCTCAGGAGTATCGTCGCATGTTTCGCCGCACGCGTCTCACTCCGAGGAAGAGCACCTTGCCGCGAGATTGTTTACCGAGGATGGCTCCATCAGTGACACCAGCTTCACCACCAGCGACAGGGAGACCGACGCTTTCCGTTTCTTACGTTCCACCTTATGGCCGTTTCGTACGCTGCTCTTCTGACACTTCTGCCGGACCGTCGGGACACGCAGAGAGGGGGAAGAGGAAGGTTCGAGATGAGCCAGAGCGGGTACTCATTGAGATATCCGAGGAGGAGGAGGACCCAGAGGAGGATCCCGAGGAGGACCCCGAGGAGACGGCATCGTCTTAGGTCGTAGTGGTGGGGGTGTCTAGTGCTAGGTTGTGGGATGTCTGTTAGCGACCAGCCTAGGTTTGGGATGTACATGTTCAGTGTCGTGTATTTGACACATCTTTTGATTTACAGTTTTCTTAGGTTTAGACTTATCGCTTTATTTTCTATAAGTTATGATGATGTATTTTGGCCACTACGTGGTGGTTTCAAACTATTCTTGCGGGCGCAAGACTTGTATATTTTGACATGATGATATATATATATATACATGTATGATGTTTCTTTTCTTCTGAGTTTCAGGATGGCTAAGTGTGATGTGAGAAATCTTTTCGTTTAAGATTCTTTTAAAAAAAAAATTAGCCACCAATTTTGGTAACCTTAATTTATGAAAGATGTTTTTCCGCATTAAATATTAGATTTTCACGTGACGTTCCTTGTCGGAAAAAGGGGCGTTACATCAATCGTCTATATATTATATAATTTTTGGTTTCTTTCTAGGATGGACCACTAATTAAAAACTTATGGGTGGTTTATGGTGAACCACTAATTGAAAAACTTTCACAAAACTTTAATAGCCATTAGATTTAATACTAAAAAAATCAATAGTCCAGATCAATTAAAAAGAAAAATGAGAACAACTAAATTTTTCCATCCCACTTCTCCCCACCTCTCCTCCATGTAGGTAACAAGATGAAACACAAGAAGGGGGGTTGAATTGTGTTTCTAAGCTTTCAAAAACTTTTCGCAAATATTGGACGCTGGCTTGTGAAAACGTTGGACGCACAGCTTATTTGAAAACTGGACTCACAGTGTTTTGAAGTATTGGACGCACAGGGTGTTAAAACATTGGACGCACAGAGTGCTAAAACACTGGACTCACAGAGTTGTAAAATATCGGACTCACAGAAATATTGGACGCAGAGGCTTGCCTCTTTAGTTTGAAAAACTTGTTCTCTTTGTCCGATTTAATGTGTATGAAAAACTTGTTTAAACAAAATCAATTCAATCCCCTTGGTTAGTAATAAGCACAGATATAATAAGAGATAAGGGAAGGAAGAAATAACAGAAGTTTTTATCCTGGTTCACCCTTTCCTAAGAGCTACGTCCAGTCCCCTCAAACTAGAGAGATTTCACTATCAAACCAGATAGGTACAAGTATTCTTTGCACACAGCCTCTTCAGGCTAAATCCCAAGTATTCTTTGCACACAGCCTCTTCAGGCTAAACCAAGTATTCTTTTCACACAAGCCTCTCCAGGCTCAAACAACTCAGCAGAGTTTTGATATCAAGTGCTATCTAACTCACACAAGTGAGGATGTGAAATCTAAAGCACTTCGAGAGTTAAGCAAACTCTCTCTTTATAAGAAGAAAGACAAATATACAAGACTTTCTATACAGAGTATTTGCACAGCAGTTTTGCTCTTTCTTTTTCGTTGTTCAGTGTCTTGTATCTCAGTTCTTATCTTCTTCTTCTTGTATTACGGTATTTATATGTGTTGTGAAGCTTCAGACTTTCTCTTGAATACCTCAGCTTCAGCCTTCATAAATATTACCGTTCTCTAATAGCATTAAATTCTATTTTCCCGTTGCTCTGAGGAGATCTACTTCAGTGAGCATGCCTGCGTTTCTTTCTCCTTAATCAGAAGCAACCTGTACTCAAAGTCTCAATTGTACAGTGGTTAATAGTAATATCTTATTGAGACAGAGAGAATACACTGTGTAAAGCAGAAAGATGTGTTCAGAGATATAAGAGTACATTCTCTCTCTTAGTACACTTTCCATAGTGCTTTATGCTTTTCATATGTACGTTCAAAAACACTGACAATAGGTTGTACAGAAAAGCATTGCATACAGCTATTTATTTCAAATCATTTGCTCAATAAATATGTTTCATATTAAATGCATGAGCAATAAATAGCAATCAAATGGATTCTGCGTGTTATGTATTGGGCGCAGAATATATGAAACATTGGACGCAGCATTTAGCAAGTTATTGGACGCATACCTTTGCACTTACCAATTTGCACAGAACTCATGCAAACATTGGACGCATACCTGATACTTTCAATTGCACTATGTTATGCTGCTTTATTGGACGATGAATAGTAGACTGAGAACTTGTCCTACTTTGCTTTATTCATCGTGTAACACTTTGTTCTTGTTCTTCTCATTTATCGGACGCAGAACAGTAGATAATGAACTTGTTCCATTCTGTTTCATTGCTTGTGGAACACTTTGTTATTTTCCTTCTTCATTATCGGACGCAGAACAGTGCTTGAGTAACTCTGACTTCATTGGACACAAAATGTTCAGCTTCATTGGACGCAGAGTTGCACTCTTGCTCATGCTGAACATTGGACTTTTGTCCTTCATATGCATTGGACGCTCACTGAATCTGTTCCTTTGAAAATCATTGGACTCTTACTGCAATTCTGCTTCTCATAAAAACATTGGACTATGCCAGTATTGCCTTGTTCTTATCATTGGACTTATGCCAGTCTTGCCTTGTACTTATCTTTGGACGATCAGCATTCTGTACCTTGGTCAAGAACACATCCTGAACATTGGACTTATGACTTATGTTCTGATCATTGGACTTATAAGCATTCTGATCATTGGACGTATGGTTTTTCTTGAACATTGGACTTATGTCTTCAATGCCTTCTCATGAATCATTGGACGTATGAAATTGTCCTTGTGCCTTGTACTGAATTATTGGACGCACAACATTACTTGCCTTTGTGCTTATCATTGGACGCACTGTTCATTGGACGAACTATGCTGAAGCATTGGACGCACAACAGTAATCCTTTTGCTCAAACATTGGACGCAGAACTCTTCCTTCTGCTCAACCATTGGACGCAGAATTCTTCCTTCTGCTCAAACATTGGATGCAGAACTCTTCCTTCTGCTCAACCATTGGACGCAGAATTCTTCCTTCTGCTAAAACATTGGACGCAGAACTTTTGTGTCCATTCCAGTGCCAACATTGTGATGAGCTAGCTTATTGGACGCAGACTGCAATCTTCCTTCAATAAACTTAGTTAGGCAGCATTGTTACACATTGTACAAGCTTAATACATGTTGATTATCCTTTGTAAAAACCTTAATACATTTTGTTATCATCAAAACCATAAAATCACTTAGGGAGTTTTTGTATTAAAAACACTTTTAACCAATTTGGTTCCAACACTCCACTGACCCCCTCTCTCTCCTCCACCATCCCAACATACCCTCTTCTGGTACCCCAAGCTCCGATGCCCTCACCGGCGGCATCCACCCCAAACTCCGACATCCACCAACAATAAAAATGGGTCACAAACGGAAATAACCCACTGTCAACAATATTCCAATCTGCCCCCTCCATTATCACCGAGATTTCCTCCTCCTTCCCTTGTGACCCAAAAACCCAGCACTACCATACAAATCACAGAACAAAGTTGTGCAATAAAAGAAGAACAATTGATGCAAATGGAAGAATTTCATGGTTTAATTGCTTCTTGGTTCAAATGGAAATTTTGCTACCCACTGAGAATCAAAATACAAAAGCAATTGAGTGAAGAGCAATTGAGAATCAAAATACAAAGAAACGAAAATAGAAAGGAAAAAAAAAGTGAAGAGCAAGGAATAAGAAGAGGAAAATGCAGTAGTGGTGAAATACCTACTTGACGACGATGGAAGTCGTGGGGAACTGACGTTGAGCTTGAAGGCCTCTTTGCGCTTTCTCTTGCAAATTTCAACCATATTCTCCTATCTTCTCCGGTGGCTCTCGTCGGTGGTAAAGGAGGCGGGGTGGGTGTGGGATAGGGATTGAGAGAAGAAAAATTAGTTGTTCTCATTTTCTTTTCAATTAATTTGGGCCATTGATTTTTTTGTTATTAAATCTAGTGGCTAAGCAAAAGTTTTCTTTTACATTTCTCCATGGTGGACCACTTATTCGGTGGTTCACCCTAGACGGAGCCATCGGTATATTATTTCTTGTCAATAACAATTTTTTTTATTTTTTAAAATTTTCTTAAATAAGTTTTTATTTTCTAATTAATTATTCTTTTATTATCTATCTATCTATTGCCTATTTAAGAACATTGAACCATTATAATACATGTCAACTTTTGGGATTTGACTTCTCTAAAGTGAAGAGAGAGTAAAATAAGTAATCTCAAATACTAATGAGACAATCAATGGTTGATAATCCAACACATCCATGATTTGTTATGCGTGTATTTGTAATGTCAACCATTTATTTAATCGCTAACGGTTAATTATTTACTTTACACTTTAAAGTGAATTATTCAATTTAAAGGTGTCAGATCCATGAAAGTTTGCATCTCTCAATTTCTCACTTTTTTTTAATATTGTATTTTTGCCTCAATATGACAATATTTATTGGGTCATTTTTAAAGTTGTAAAACAATTTTAAATTTTAATAAATAAAATAATGTTTCTTTCTGGGTTTTATTCAAGTTTTTTTATTCACATAAATTTTTAGATTGCAAAATTATTTTTTATTTTATTTAATTATTTTGATAAACAAAATATTATTGGGTTAAATATGTTTTTGATCCTTCATATTTGGGAAAAGTTTGGTTTTGGTCTTTTTTCTTGAAAATTGATCTTTTTAGTCCCTCGTTTTTGGAAATTAGAAATTAGAAGGGTGAAAATAAAATATTAAAAAATATTTTTTGAATTTATAAAATGGCCCCAGTGACTATAAATGGTATATTTCAAAAAATGAGAGACTAAAAAGATCAATTTTAAAGAAAAAGGACCAAAACTGAACATTTCCCAAATATGAAGGACCAAAAATATATTTAACCCAATATTATTTTTCTTACTAGTTTAATTCATGTTTTTTTCCTGTAAATTATCATATTGCAAGCTATTTTTCTTTTCTTTTCTTTTGATTTTATTTTATAAATAAATTAGTATTTGTTTACAAGTTTTATTAATATTTTTTGTTCACGTAAATTATCAAGTTGCAAAATTATTTTTTTAATCTTATTTTTAATAAATGAAATGGTATTTACTTATAAGTTTGGTTTATATTTTCGTGTTCCTATAAATTTTTAGAGAACAAAATTATTATTCTTTTAAGTTTATTTTTTATAAATAAAATAGTATTTATTTATGAGTTTCATTCATTTTTTAGTTTTTGTAAATTTTTATGTTACAAAATTATTTTTTAGTCTTATTTTCAATAAATAAATAGTGTTTGTTTCTATAAATTTTTAGGTTATAAAATTATGTTTTCTTTAATTTTATTTTCTATGAATAAAATATTTTTTCTTATGGATTTCATTAATTTTTTTGTTACTATAAATTTTCAGGTTACCAAATTATTTTTTGAAATTTTATTTTTATAAATAAATTTGTGTTTGTTTACGGGTTTTATTTTTGTTTTCTCTATAGAGTGAAAATTATGTTAATTATTTTTTTTATTTTTTGGTCATCTTATTTGATCTTCATTTTTATCGATACAGACAATTGTTGACTGCTAATAATATAGAGCTTTCATATTTAACTAAGATATAAAATATCAATATCACATAATCAACACAATTATTAATTTAGAGTATATCATATGTTAAGTTATTGCTATATAAGTAAATTATTTCATATATCATATGTAAAACCATCGCGACCTATCAACCCGTGCATCGCACGGGTCAATGGTCTAGTTAATTGAAATATCATTGACGGGAGTTATAAGGTTGGTCTGGTGGTGGGGTGTGGGAGGTAATTAAGGAGTGGGAGATATAAGGTGGAGTGAGTTCAAATCCTCTCCACCCCAAAAAACTAACATTTATTAACATTATCTAACAACTAACATTGGCTTAAAAAAAATTGAAATATCATTGAGTATTCCTGCCAATGCTTCCATTTTTTTAACATTAACTACATTCCCTTTTATTTTTTGTTTTGATAAACAAGAGTCCTTTTATCTTCTTCTTCTTCTTATTATTTTTTAGGCACATTAACCAATAGACCAAAAAATTCTCTAAAAAGTCCTCTTTGTTGTCGAAAAACAAATTCTCTAAAAAGTTGTTAAAAAAAAGCTTTTCATTATTCTCCCTGTTTGATGGGCTTGTGTTGTGTAACTAGTAATGTGTTTTTAAAATATAACTTATAATATTAAAAAAGCAGCATAAATATTAAATAACTATTTTTGTTATGATTTTATTTTCGATGAATAGAATAGTCTTTGCTCTTATGTTTCATTCATGTTTTTATATTTGTATAAATTTCAGGTTGAAAATTTATTTTTCTTCTAATTTTATTTTTGATAAATAAAATAATATTTGTTTATGTGTTTCATTTACGTTTGTTCTGTAAATTTTGAAGTTGAAAATTTATTTTAATTTTATTTTAATTTACGTTGAATCATCTGATTCCCGGTCCCTCTCTGGCTCCTTTGCCGATGGATTCTACCTAAATCAACTACACCGGCTTAAAGTAACGGTGGCTTTGCAAGGAGCAGCGATGGAATCACCACCGTGAAAAGCGACCCAAGAGATCTCCAATCTCAAGCTCCAAATCCAAACCCTTGAGTTCAAACTTTGTCTTCTTCACCATTTCAATTATTTTCGACTGCCTTTTCTAGATCTTTTTATTTTCTTTTAATTTTTAATTCCTCAAACATCCTCTGTTTTTCCATTGCGTTAGATTTCTTCGTAGATTTGTGTCACAGTTCATATTATCTTCATTTTGGTTTACTATGTGTGTTTGTAATTGTTGGATCCATGTCGTGTGTCGTGAGATCTAACGATTTGAACCACGAGATTGTTTTCTCTGGTTCAGCGGTCTCTCTATCAGATCGGAATTGCTTTGGTTGAATCACGAGATCGTCACCACTTGTGTTATAAAACTCAGACCAGACCGTCCGGTCCAACTGGTTCGGTCGGGAATCGGATCAATGGCCAGTCTGGTCACTTCATTAGATCGGACATGCTCTTGAATCAGTGATGACATTATCAAATCGGATGAAAATCGGCAACTCAGCCATGACTCAGCAGTCTGCAATTTGAATTGATGTGGCGCACGCACATTTTGCAAGACGCTGCATTGCCTGCACAAAAGCTGCGCCCACACTGTGCTCAAGACATGTAGTAGCAGCACACTACCTGACCTGTTTTTCACGCGCATCGGGACAGTTCATTCATGTGCACACAAGCACAAGTGAATAGGCAACGGAAATTTGAAAAAACCCAACAAAACCATCCTAGAAGTGTTCGAACCTAGATTCTTAGGCTTGCAAGAGCAAGCTTTGCCACTGCACCAACATGAACATATGTCGAACTTGCGGCATATATAATATTTATATAAACATTTACTTAAAATGGTAATAATATTAATATACAACAGTTCATGCAGTTCAATTATAGTGATCCACTGGTTCGACCAGTAACCCATTGACCGAGCACCCTAACTGAGTCAATGACCGGTCTGAGTTTAATAACATTGGTCACCACCATTCCCACAATATAGTGTCACTATGAGCATGATAATGTTTTATCTTATCCTTTTAATGGTAAGTGCCTTGTGTAATTTGTCGTAATATATCATTTGGTGTAGGGTTTAAGGTGGAAACAGTGGAACATAAGAATATCAACTTCACTGTGTGGGATGTCGGCAAATAATATCAAATGCTAAAATGATGGGTAACAGAAGACCCGTAGTAGGCACATAATATCCAAGAATACCGAGCTACATAGTAAGGTTAAACGCTACCATTTAAAGAATTGGTAGGATAAATCTAAAAAAAATTAAAATAATATTGATTAATTTCCAACATTTATTTTCCTGTGCATGATACCAGGGCTGTTGTACCCTTTGGTAATTGATAACTAAGGTTTAGCATTTGTAGTGATTATTCTTGATCATTCTTAAATTTTGGTTGAGCCTATAGGAACCTCAATCAAGGTGTTCTTAGCAAGGTATTAAACAATCAAGTTCAACTTCAACACCAATAAAAAGCCTTAATATTGTCTTAGCCTAATGATACAACCTAATACAAATTTGAAAACCAAATATGTTTAGTCACAGATGTCAATAAGTATCTTCAATCTTTTTCCTACTTAATGACTTTGTCCTTTTCTGTTCAAAATAACTTTCTTTTGTAGAGAAACTCTCTTCACCCAACATTTTCATAAGTGATAAAAGAACATATACCTCGCCCAAAAATACATCTAGCTCGAAGGATTGTCAAAAAAATCAATCAAAGGAGAGAGTTTGGAAATAAACTAGTCTATGTATCTGATTTGTAATAAGTATGAATTTTTTTCCTAATAAAACCAATAAAAAATTCATTAAATAAAACATTTTTTGTTAAAAAATAAAAAGTTGGAGAAATAACATGTATCATGACGTGGGAGGTGACAAGTATGACATTCTAAGAGACTACATACTTTTCTGATATAGTAACTGATGTATATATATATATATATAAGCATGACCAATGGAGTACACAACCACACATAATAGTGATATTGCATAAATTGGATTGTTTTTTGTGAAGTTTGGAGGTTCCGTTCTTGAACACTACTTGTACTGGTATTTGGATTAGACATACCTTGTGCTACTAGCCCCGTTGGTAATTCAATTTATATAAGTATGACCAATGGAGTACACAACCACACATAATAGTGATATTGCATAATTGGATTGTTTTTTGTGAAGTTTGGAGGTTCCGTTCTTGAACACTACTTGTACTGGTATTTGGATTAGGCATACCTTGTGCTATCAGCCCCATTGGTAATTCAATTTGGCTTTTAAAAAAAATAGTGATATTGCATAAAGATAACAACATCTTCCATAGAAATAACTATTACTAGCAATTATATAGAACCACCATACTATAAATCACATTATAGAGAATACATCTTATTTTTTCCTATTTTTTCTTTAGTTTTTTCTCAATTCAAATACTACAAAACCTATTCATTTTCCCTCCTCTTTATTTTTCTTACCCATTTTCTCCCTTATTTATTTCTACATGCAAGGATAGTGTAAAAGTTAAAAGAAAAATAATAATTGTGATATATATTGTGATAAAAAAGAAAAAAAAGTAAAATAAAAATAAAAATTAATCGGGAAACTCGGGCACATCAATTAGGAGACTTCTATGGTACCACTCATCATTAACCATTTTTGTCTTTGTCCAACACCTCTTCATGGCTTTCCAGTGTGGTGATTCTCTTAAATAGAATTCATGAGCAAAACCAAGAATACCATACCGTCATTTTAAAAAGGTACAAGAAATGATAAGAAGTCCTCTGTTGGCTTAATAAAAACGGTTCAATTTGTGGATCGAGCAAGACTAGTACCAGAATTTGATGATGAAGTGCATGCCACACTGACACAGTTCATTGAGTGGGCGAGAATCTTCAAATTTATCTTGGTCTAAACACTTACAGGTTCCTATTTTGGATAAGGAAAAACTTCCTTCACTCTCGGAAGTATTCTATACTGGTCGGATGAAGAAAGTCATAGGTCAGAGAGGTTGGATGGTAGCAACTCCATTGATGGTTCAACCTTGGCTACTAGGAAGGGAACCAAGATAGGATTGTCCTATTCTAGGAAGCTTTCTGGAAAGTCTAACCGTGAAGATCATTGGTGTACTAACTATCAAAGGTCTGGCCATTAGAAGGAGAGTTGTTTCAAAATTCATGGAAAGAACAAGATCCTTGGATGCATTGGAGGGTTCAAGGGTTTCCGTCAGAGACATGTCAATCAAATAGTGTCTGACTCGGATTGTAGGTCAGGACCCACAACAAGCGATAATATCATACAACCCCCCTCCAACAGGAAGAACAAGAAAAGAAAAAATCTCTGTCTGCTGTAAAACATTGGCCTGAGCATCATCCTAGATGAGCTCCACTGACTGTCTTGTCAAGCATAAAATGCACAATGATCCATATCAATGGCCCAGGCAGGATAAACAGAAAAGAAAAAAAAAAGATCCTAGGATACAAAAGTTGAGGCATCCAAAAAGTTAATTGAAAATAGGTGAGATCCAGAACCACTCACCAAGGTTACATTCAAAATTCCAAAGCAGCCACTTCGCAATCCATTGAAATTCAAATAAGAGAACCAAATAACCACCTGCTCAATCTTCATACTAACACATATAACAAAAAGTTCATACCAAGAAGACAAAAAATAATTTTAAGACAAGCATTCCTTGTTTTAACAGTAGCAGAATTAACACAGACATTAAGGCATTTTGCAAAAGGTTTTAGGACAAGCTCCTTGATTATTCTAGAGTGCATTAGGTTGGTTCTGCACCTTGGATAAAACTTTTACTAATAATTATAGAGCTTTTGGGAAAAGTGACTAAAATAATAAGTTAGACAAAGAAATTAAGCTCTATAAGAATCACCTGCATATTCCTGAAGAGAAACACAGAAGAACCAAAAACTGTGCATTCCTAGAGAATGCCATGGTCTCACCACTCTGCTGAAAATATTGATGGTGCCAATATACTCGACATGGAGAATTCTGAAAACTGCAGCAACAGAATAAGAAAAATGATTGCAAATAAATGTTGAGAATTAATAGATTGGGACAAAGCCTAAGGAAAATGATGAAGATACAGTGCCTTTACTATCCATTTATAAAATATAACTTTTAAAGTCCCAAAGCCATTTGAAATTTAGCCTTGTCAGATACTATATGCATTATGAAGGCTTAAATATGTTTTTAGTCCCTCATTTTTTACCGATTTTTGTTTTTAGTCCCTAAAAAATAAAACACGTCTTTTTAATCATTCATTTTTGAAAATTTGTCACTTTTAGTCTCTAGAGCCATATTTTAAATTTGAAAAGTATTTTCTAAATTTATACTTTGACCCCTTCTAAAGCCTGATGCTCTCACCTTTACCCGTTTTTTCCGTTCTCCTCTCCCTCCACTGATGCACCACGGCCCCCCATCCCCGTGCGGCCAAGGGAGGCTGCGCATAATGGCGGGAAGGGAGGCGGCCACCGCGATTGCACAGGAAGGAGAACGGAGAGAGGCCGCATCTCATGGCGGCTTCGAGGGAGATCGTTAGAACTACTCCTAGCGAGGATGGGGGGTCGCGGTGCATCAGTGGAGGGGAAGGAGAACGGAAAAAACGAATTAAGGTGAGAATCAGGCTTTGGGAGGAGTCAAAGTATAATTTAAAAAATACTTTTCTAATTTAAAATATGGCTCCAGGGACTAAAAGTGACAAATTTTAAAAAATGAGGGACTAAAAAGATGCATTTTATTTTTGAGGTAGTAAAAACAAAAATTTCTAAAAAATGAGGGACCAAAAAGAGGTTTAAGCCAATTATGAAATACCATTTAGGCTGCCTTGCATGAACTTTAGCCTAACCTCCTTCGCACCAGGTCTTACATCTTCTTTGTAACCAAAATATTAAAATAAAACTTAAAAACAAAAAAAATAATATAACTATGAAGAAACTTAAAGAGTTCACTTTTGGTCCATAAGATGAAAATGGACCAGCCGGCCTGTCAAGGCTTATGGACTGACCTAGGTATGTTAACTAAATAAGATAGGCCAAGGCTTTATATATAGGCTTTTACAAGTCTAGTTAGCTAAAAAGACTATGTTTTAGGCCAAGGCTTAATATTATTGCATTAGCTTTTTTCAATGTCTAGAAATTATACACTTATTTGCCCGTATAAAAGCATAGACTTGTTGACCTACATAAAGGCTTAGGCCTATGTACAGCTAGACGCGTTGCTTATTTAAAAGCCTTACTGCAAAGCAGGCCTTTAAATAGGCAAACGGGTAGGCTACAGTTTTAAAAAGGTCAAATCATGCCTTAAAAAATGGCCTATATCAAGTAAATAAATTAGGCTTAATGCTTAAGTTTGTAAAATAAGAAAAGCTCATTTAAAGCAAGACTTGAAATAACTTGCCACATTTCCAGTTAAATCCTCTATAAATCGTCTATCTCTCTCGATCATGCATTAACAAACACTAATAGCATGTTTGCAAAAATGGTAAAGGACTTCAAAAGTGAGTTTGGAGGAGGTAAACAGGATTTTGAAGAAAACAAAACAAAATGTTTGGCTGTCATAAACAAGAGGCTTAAATACCTTTTTTGTCTCTGTAAAATGACCGAGTTTCATTTTTTCGTCTCTGTAAAAAGGAATTTTGTTTATGATCCTTGCAAAATAAAAAGTTTTATTTTTAGTCCTCGTTATTCAATTCATGCTAAACTAGTCATTGTAATATGTGGACAATTTTGTTTTTAGTACCTATAATATTATATCAATTTTATTTTACAAGGACTAATTTGACAAATATCTAAATATTACAAGAACTAATTCAACATGATCTAAATAGTACAGGGACTAAAACAAAATAGCGATGGCTAAAAATAAAACTTTTTATTTTGCAGGGATCATAAACAAATCATTTTTTTACAAGTACGAAAAATGAAACTCAATTATTTTGCAAGGATGAAAAAGGTATTTAAACCTAAACAAAAATTGCTTTTTCACTCAAAAGCAAGTTTGACCAAAACTGCTAAAATGTAGCTTTTAATTTAGGTTGGAAATTCACATAGTTTGACTACAAATTTCCTTTTAGAATGAAAATATCTAGACATAAATAGATTCACTTCAAACTTCATTTTAACCAAAATAAATTCTGCAAAATCAAGGTCAATCAAAATCAATTTTGAGAACTCTCACATAAACATTGACTTCTTAGGTCATTATTGTCATAGTCATACACTCATACTTTTTAATGACATGGTGACATATTATCCAACGATAGTGTAAGATTTGCACACATTGAATCAAAAATAACATCCCTTGAAACATAAATACCCAAAGAAATTCCATTGGTTGCTTCAACAAAAAAAAATTCCATTGAAACACAACCAAGGAATATATAGCATTTCATAGACAAATTGGTGAACAAAACAACAATTGTTGCTTAAATTGCAATAACCAGATCTCCTAAGAAGAGAAAAACCCAAGTAAATATACAATTTAGACCCTGAAAGTTATTGATTGTATCGTTATGGTCCTTGATCTACACAAGCTCATCCTTCATCCAAAGTAGTCAACTTGCTAACAAGTTTATCCATTGGGAACCAATTCAAATATACCAAAACTTTCAGGGACCAAAGCAACTTAAGTTTAATGTTACATGAAACATGCACTGCAGCGGGACATATGCAGCAACTTTTTGCAATTCAAGGGACTATTAGTTTGCACGGAAAAGCATATACTAGCACTGCAAGCAATTTGGAGTGCAGGTGTGTGGAGCATTTGGAGGTATAGAAATCAGCTGCTGTTTAAATCACAACCCGCAAATGCTCAAGAGGTCATGGATTCAGTTAAGATTCTAGTTTGGAACTGGTTAATGATCAAGCTTATAGGTTTCCCATACACAGTTTTAAATTGGTTTTCAGAACCACAAACATGTTTGGGGGTAATTGGGACCTGATAAGTCTTCAATATGGACACTGAATATGCAGTGGAAATGCTACCTATTTTGGTTTCTGAATAATTCATGTACTGCACCGTTTTGCTACATATGTTCTTTATTTGGTGCGGGATAATAGATTGGGGCCATCAGTTTTTTTAAAGCAATCTAAATAGTCTTTGCAATCTAAAATGAGAGGATAATAGAACATAGTCTATTAAACATGTTCTCATTTTAGATTGCAAATTAGACAAGTGTCAATTAGAGATGATTATGAATAATGTTAGGATTACAATAAGACGAAAAATGGTTTAAAGCGGACATCGAAAATCAAACAGAATTCTATTGACATTTCGACTGTTAGAATAGAAATATGATGATTTAGAAATCCAAATTGAAGTTAGAAAATGGATTCGAGGATACAATTAATGTTTTTACATTATTTAGGATTTATGAGAATTTTTCTAGAATTTTCGTGGAAAATTCAAAATAGATTACATTACCAAAATGCCACTATGCAGATAAACTGGACTGTAGAAATTATAAGAGAACTAAGAAATGATCCAAATGGAAAGTTATGGATATCATTAGTATTGTAAGATTATTTATGATTTTTAGATGGGTAGATGGTGGTCAAATTTGAGGAATAGAAATTTGATGGGAAACTGTATCTCGGTTTTAGTACGGCGAGAGTTTAGTATTTTTCTAGAGGTCATTTCTACTCTAAAATAATATTTTAACGAACTGAAAGTTATTTTTATAATATTTGTGATTTTTAGAAATTTTATGAAAATTTTTTAGAAAAACTTTATTTTACCCGCGTTTGGAGCTTTACGGGTAAATTGGACGACACTAGGACCTGAAAAATAGTCCGAAAATTTAGTTTTTGATTTCTGAATTTTTTCATATCATATTCAAGTCATAAAATTTATTTCTCATGATTTTACCCATTTTAGAAAAATAATTATCTAAAAAGGGGTTTGAAAACTACGCGTTTTTACTACTTTGAACTACCGATTAAACTCCAACTTGATGGGATTTAATCCCACCATTTTTTTTAGTCTGTTGGGCGAGTAAGGGGGGGGGGGGGGAGACAATTTTCACTCTCAAGACATCTCAAAAATCAAGAGGGGACAAATGCCTAACTTTTGAATTTTTTTAATAAATTCAAGAAAATGTGGTATGGTCCCCATCCAACCAAGCATGCAAGCCCATACTCCCACATTCCTTCTTGCTCTTGACCGTGTGCTTCTTCAGGAAAAGGAGGAGAGATGCTTCATTTCCTATTCACTTTATCTTCCTCATTTTTACAAAAACTCAATTTCTCTCCATTTTCTAAGCTTTTCTCCATAACCAAAAGCTTGAGTTTTGTCGGGTTTTTGACCATTCAAGCTTCACAAAAAAGGTTTGGATCATGATTCTAAACCATAATATCTTCTTAGTTTTCCATTCTCATCATTTTAAATTTTTCAAGAAATATTGTGTTCTTCATTTTTGCTAAAAGAGAGTTTTTTCTTGGTTTAGGTTCAAACCCTTGGAAACTACAAGCTTGAAATCATTCTTGAACTCTTTTCCTTCAAGTCTTGAGTATGTATTTTGTTACTCAAGATTTCTATACTTTGGGGTTTGTATATTTTCATAAAACTCATACTTTTATGGTTGTGTTATATATTTGGAAAAAAGGGTGATTTTATAAGTGTTGGAGCATCAAGGTGGTGAGTAAGATCACTTGGTGTTGGTGTGGTGTGAAGGTGATTTTGGTGATTAGCCCATTTTCATTTGCTTCAAGAGGTAAGAGGAAACTCTCTCTAGCAAGTTATTAGCATTAATATGAGTATATTTGGTTGAAATGATTTCCTTGATAATTATTAAGTGATTTTTCTATATCTTGATGATGTGATGTATTTTGGAATGGATTGGCTCCTTATGATTGTTGGGTGATGATTTTTATATGTGATTGTGGATGGTTTTGATGCTTAAAAATGATAGGAATGGACTAAAGAATCAAACCTTAAAAGAAAATTGAATTTTTGGAATTTTGTAAGTTTTTCCGGAATTGTTCACTCCCTGGGTGTGAGTGATTTCACAGGTGTTACCTTCTCTGCCCGGAAAATACTGTGTTCGAGAATGCAGGGGTCAAAAATGTAATTTTTGAATGATTTGGGGAAAAAGTGTAATGTGGAAAGTTCTGAAAACAAAAGTTGAAAATGTGATTTTCGAAAATATAGGGACTGAATATGTAAAAGGAATGTTTTTAGGCCGCAAATGTAAATGTTTAAAGTTTTGGGGCAGAAATAAAAATCTGAGCATTTTGGGGTCAGAAACAAAATTATGAAAGGTTTTCTTTAAAAGGGCTAAGCCTAAAGGAAATGAGTTTTTCCTGAAAAAGTTCTTCGTGATTTGTAAAAGTAAAAGAAGATATAACATAAGTCTAGGATTTCAAGAGTAATGAACCTAGCATTTAAAAACAAAGTTTTAGAATAAAGCATTAACGAAGAGAGAACTATGTGTTTGAGGAGGCTGAGTAATGGAAGATGAGAAATGATTGTGGGACTAAGTGTCAACATGGGAAGATGAGTAAATAATGTGTGATATGAGTACTGTGTGACATTAATTTTGTGTGATATAAATACTTTGTGGTAAAAAGTCTGTGTGACATAACTACTGTGGAATGTAAAGGCTGTGTGGTTTGAGAAATGCTTTGTGATGTGAAAAATGCTATGTGATATAAGTGTTGTGTCCTATGTGAGAGGCTGTGTGCCATAGGCTATGTGTCATTTTCATGCTATGTGCTGTGTGCCAAGAGCTGTGTGAAAAAGGGCTGTGTGCCAAATGCTGTGTGGGAAGAGCTGTGTGCTCTTGGAAATGCTAAGTGACATTTCGTGCTGTGTGAAAAAGTAATCTCCATGGAGTGCGGGCTAAATGCTCGTGACTGAGTGTCGAATAAATGAGGAGTTGGGGAAAGAAATCTCCATGGAGTGCGGGCTACATGCTCGTGACTGTGTGTCGAATCTGTTATAAGAAAAGGCTAATAGAAGTGTCTTGTGTGGAAATATGTATATTGAATTCTTGTGATATGTTTCTGTGTGAAACGGTGATGCTTCTGTGTGAAGTTGGAAATGGTGATCTATGTGATTAGTGTCTGTGTGACCCATGTTGAATGTGAGAAGATGAGATGTTAATTTTGTGTGAAGTTATCAAGGTGTGTCTATGTGACTTATATGAATTACGTTACGTTATGCATGTGTGATTGATTTCTGCCATAAATGGACATGGTATAATTTGGCATGAATTTCTGTGGTGTGCTACTCATATGATTGTGGTGATAACTATAAAAGAGATTTTCACCCTTGCCTATATGTTTTGTGGTCTTCGGAAAATGATTCATATAGATGGATCATAAGCCCGGTGGACCAGTCATCACTAGGAGTCCAGGAGAAGGCAAGTACGGCGGTACGTCAAGACGGCGGAGGACGTGCGCGTGAAAAGTTAAGGGTGAAGACGTGCGTGTGGAAAGTTAAGGGTTGGGTTCTTATTAGAGTCTGTAGTATTTTTCAGTGTTTGACCAGCATAGGGAGTCTGTACTTATTTGGGGAAGAGGTTTCTTGTGTACTCTACTATTAATAAATGAATTTTTATTTCTGATGCTATTCCGGTTTGGTGTTTATTCACGTAAGTATTTTTCCAAAAAAAAAAACACCAAGAAAATCTATTTGTGAAAATTAATTAAATTCTTGACAGCATTTTTCCGAAATAAGAACCAGAAGAAAAATTTTAATTCCGCATTTAGAGGTTTGGTTACGAAATGTAATGACTTCTGAAGAAGGGGCGTTACATTAGTGGTATCAGAGCTGGTCGAGTTTTTCGGGAATGTTTGGGTTATAGGTTTGTTATGTTTGTGTTGTGTGAACTCTGATGAGTTGATTGACTGTGTGGATTCTTTGTGAATTTTAATTGACTATGTGAATTATGTGTGAATTCTTATTGAATGGGAATTCTGTGTGAATTCTGAATGATTGGTGAATTCTGTGTGAATTCTATTTGAGTTATTGATTGAATTATTTTGTGTTGTTCTGGAAAACCTGGTGCAGAGGTGTACTGGAATGGGACGGTACAGCTGAGGAAATCTGAGACTGTATTGGAATGGGACGGTACAGTCGAAGAGAACTTAGTAGGATTATTCGGTACTACCTATGCCAACAATACTGTACAGGTATGGGACTGTACAGGAAAGGATGACCTTCTGAAAAGCATGTAAGTGAGGTCAAAACATGTGGTTGGGATCCGTGTTGGTTTGTAGGGAAAAAGTCGTAAATCTGAAAAGTAGCCAGGCAATTACGGAATAGTGTAGAACTGGATAAATCTATGTGATTGTTTTCTTTGTGAAATTACTTTGTGTCAAAGCGTAGTTGTGTTTTTGTGAAATCACTGTGTGTGATTGTGGGGTGTGAGGCTTCTTGAATGGGTTTTGATTGGTTTTACCTGGGTGGTTGCCTTGTAGGAACCCATGGCAAGAAGGACGAACCATGATGATGGGGACTTGGCAAATGCTATCCGAGAGATGGCAAATGCTGTGGGCCGGAGAGATGGTAATAGTCAAAGTTTGGCGGACTTTCGTCGTGCCAAACCGACCCAATTTAAGGGGGGTTTGTAGGTAACAAGATGAAACACAAGAAGGGGGGTTGAATTGTGTTTCTAAGCTTTAAAAACTTTTCGCAAAGTTGGACGCTGGCTGTTAAAAACGTTGGACGCACAGCTTAGTTCAAATATTGGACGCACAACGTTTTCTGAAATATTGGACGCACAATAGTTTAAAAACACTGGACGCACAGAATCTTTATAAAAACTGGACGCACAGGTTTTCTAAAGATTGGACGCTGAAACGTTTAAAAACACTGGACGCACAGATTGTAGAAATATTGGACGCACAGAGTGCTTCCCTTTTAGTTTGAAAAACTTGTTTGAATAAACTCAATTTCAATCCCCTTTGTTAGTAATAAACACAGATATAAAAGGAGTTAAGGGAAAGAAGAAATAACACAAGTTTTTATACTGGTTCACCCTTTCCTAAGAGCTACGTCCAGTCCCCTCAAACTAGAGAGATTTCACTATCAATCCAGATAGGTACAAGTATTCTTTGCACACAGCCTCTCCAGGCTAAAACCCAAGTATTCTTTGCACACAGCCTCTCCAGGCTAAAACCCAAGTATTCTTTGGACGCAGCCTCTTCAGGCTAAAACAAGTATTCTTTGGACGCAGCCTCTTCAGGCTAAACACAAGTATTCTTTGGACGCAGCCTCTTCAGGCTAAATCAAGTATTCTTTTACAGTCAAGCCTCTCCAGGCTCAAACAACTCAGCAGAGTGTTTTGATGTCAAGTGCTATCTAACTCACACAAGTGAGGATATGAAATCTAAAGCACTTCGAGAGTTAAGCAAACTCTCTATTTACAAGAAGAAAGACAAATATACAAGACTTTCTATACAGAGTATTTGCATAGCAGTTCAGTCTCTTCTATTGTTCAAGTTCGTTCTCATTGTCTCTTTTTTCTTCTTGTATCACGGTATTTATATGTGTTGTGAAGCTTCAGACTTGTTCTTCGAAAAGCTCAGCTTCAGCCTTCATAAATATTACAGTTCTCTAATAGCATTAAATGCTATTTTCCCGTTGCTCTGAGGAGATCTACTTTAGTGAGCATGTCTGCGTTTCTTTCTCCTTAATCAGAAGCAACCTGTACTCAAAGTCTCAATTGTACAGTGGTTAATAGTAATATCTTATTGAGACAGGGAGAATACACTGTGTAAAGCAGAAAGATGTGTTCAGAGATCTAAGAGTACATTCTCTCTCTTAGTACACTTTCCACAGTGTTTTATGCTTTTCAAAAGTACGTTCAAAAACGCTGACAAGGTTGTACAGAAAAGCATTGCATACAGCTATTTAATTCAAATCATTTGCTCAATAAATATGTTTCATATTAAATGCATGAGCAATAAATAGCAAGTAATAGATTCTGCGTATTGTGTATTGGGCGCAGAATATATGAAACATTGGACGCATACCATTCTGTTGATTAGATACCAAGTAGCATTGGACGTATTGCCTCATTCTGGTTATTGGACTTATGCTCCATTGGACGCAAGCAGTATTGTTGTACATTTGTTCTTCTGCTTCGCAGGACAGTTGTTTGATGTACCTTTGTCAATCTGCTTCATTGGACGATGAATAGAAGACTGAGAACTTGTCCTACTTTGCTTCATTCATCGTGTAACACTTTGTTCTTGTTCTTCTCATTTATCAGACGCAGAACAGTTGTTTGATGTGCCTTTGTCAATCTGCTTCATTGGTCGTATGACACTTGATTGTTGTCCTTCTTATTTATTGGACGCAGAACAGTAGCATTGTCTCCTACTGGTTATTGGACGCAAAGCTCTCAGACTGCGTGTTGCATTGGACGCAGAGCAGTATTGCCTTATACTATTTATTGGACGCATAGAATCATTGGACGCATGGTCTCATAATGATTATTGGACGCATAGCTCTCAGAGTCCATTGAACAATTTTTATCTGAGGTCAAGTATCAGTATCATTGGACGCATACTCACTGGTTCTGCTTCTTTGGAAATCATTGGACGCAGAGAGTAGAATGTCTCCATGACTTGATTACTTGTACTTCTGCGATTCTGCTTCCTTATAAATCATTGGACTATGCCAGTATTGCCTTGTTCTTCTCATTGGACTTATGCCAGTCTTGCCTTGTACTCATTATTGGGCGCACAACATTACTTGCCTTTGTGCTCATCATTGGACGCACTGTTCATTGGACGAACTGTGCTGAAGCATTGGACGCACAACATTACTTGTTATTGGACGCAGAACTGCTTTGCCTCTTATATCAGTAACTTCTTTCTGCCAAAAACACTGGACGCAGAACTCTTGGTATTTATGTTTCAGTGCCAACATTGGACGCAAGGCTCACTTTGAATGCCAGCCAATGTCATGAAGAACTGATTGGACGCAGACTGCAATAAGCTTAGTTAGGCAGCATTGTTATACATTGTACAAGCTTAATACATATTGATTATCCTTTGTAAAAACCTTAATCATTTTGTTATCATCAAAACCATAAAATCACTTAGGAAGTTTTTGTATTAAAAACACTTTTAACCAATTTGGTTCCAACAGGGTTATGATCCCGAATGAGCAAAACTATGGATTCAGGAATTAGAGAAGATTTTTGAGGTCATGGCATGTACAGATGAGCAGAAGGTGACATTTGCTGTTTACATGCTAGTGGGTGATGCTGAGTTTTGGTGGCGTGGGGTACGCCAGTTGTTGATAGCTGGAGGGACAGCCATTACCTGGGCTGTGTTTCGTGAGCGATTTCTTACTAAGTATTTTCCCGAGAATGTTCGTCATAGTAAGGAGATGGAGTTTTTGAGCCTAAAACAAGGGGAGATGTCTGTTGGGGAGTATGCTGCTAAGTTTGAGTCACTCTAAGTAAGCTAGAAAATCAATTAATGAGGGAGAAAATCAAATTTCAGATTTTAAGGGGTCAAAAAACTAAAACTGGATGTTTTGGGGTCAAAAACATAAAATTCTGGAATTCTGGGCATAAAATCAAAGATCTGGGCACTTTGGGCCAAAAACATAATTTTACAAAAAGTTCTAGGGCAGAAACGTGAAGACTGGACAATTATGGGGCAGAAACCTAATTTTTTCAGAAAATCGGGGTTGAAACGTGAAACAGAATATTTTTGAGGGTTAGATTTTCAAATACTTAAAAAGTAAAGGAACTTAAGTAGAATTCAAAGAACTTAACTAAGTATTTAATTAAATCTTTTTTCAATGAAAAGTGAGAAGAAAATGATGAGGATTTGAGAGTTTAAAGTTAAAGAAGAACTTTAATTTCCAAGAGAAATTTTCCATAAAACTTAGGTTTTTAAATAACGTTTTTAGACGGTATTGAAAGAGGATCAATACGTGGCGATGATGAAGTCTTGAGAACAATGATGCTACATGGTGTTGGAAGAAAGCTAACACGTGACGACGAAAACCCTAAGACGAGGGACCGCATTAATTGTCTTGTATGTGTGTGCAAATATAGATATCAGTGCTACAATCCAACTTGGAGAATTGTGCAATATATATTGAGGTCATGCTTCAATCCAGCTTGGAGGATTGTGCAATAAATGTAGATGTCGTTGCTACAATCCAGCTTGTAGGATTGTGCAATAAATGTAGATGTCGTTGCTACAATCCAGCTTGGAGGATTGTTCAATATATATATATATATATATATATATGTCATTGCCACAATCCAGCTTGGAGGATTGTGCAATATATATATAAATGTCAGTTGCATTTGGTGATTGGCTTCACTAAAATTGAGCTACAATCCAGCTTGGAGGATTGTGCAATCCAGCTTGGGGGATTGCGAATGGAGTGCGGTTTGAGCTATATTGAAAGATGTTGGAGTGTCATGCATTACGCTAGAGTGCTTTGTGTGTTTGACTATGTGTTTAACTTGATAATGTGTTCTCTTTTGGTGTGTGAATATCTTAAAGAAAGATTTGCGAAAGAGTAGCTATATACATATATTCTTGGAATGTATTATGTAGTATTTTATTTTTCATATACATCCTTTCAGTGGATTTTCAACTTGTGTAAAGAAATTCACCCTTGCGTGTTTTTCTGCTATTTTATGTACGTTACGCGTAGATGTCCACTTCGAGGCCTTTGGTAGCCCGAGTGAGGGAAAGTTTCCGGCTTCTTGAGGTCGATGGTGGGGAATGGACTTATGATCCCATCTCTCAATGGGTCATGGTGTCTGGACTTGCGGTCAGAAGTAGAGGGAAGAGGAAGATCAAAGACGAGTCTGGATGCGGTTAGCTTGAGGAGTCTGAGTCCAAGAAGGAGGAGAATTCCGAGGAGGACCCGAGGAAACAACATCTTCTTAGTTTTCTAGGTGTGGGGCGGATGGTGCTAGGTTGTGGGTTGTCAGTTAGCCGACCAGTCTAGGTTTTGGGGTATAGATGTTGGTGTCGTGTATTTGACACTTCTTTTGCTTTACCGTTTTCCTAGGTTTAGTTTTATTGCTTGATTCTCTTTATGTCAGGATGTTGTATTTTGACCACTCCACTGTGGTTCCTGATTTTACTTGCAGGCGCAAGGATTTTGTACAGTAACTTGATGATATATATATGACGTATGTTTCTTCTTTTCTGATTTTTCTGGATGGCTAAGTTCATGAGTGTACTTATTCTTTTAAAAAAAAAAATTAGCCGCCAATTTTGGTATCCTTTATTTATGAAAGACTTATTTTATAAAGACAAACCAGTTTTTATTTATCTTCCGCATTAAGTTTTGTTTAGTTTTCATGTGACGTTTCTTGTGGAAAAAAGGGGCGTTACAGGTATAGCAATGGTTTCCAGCGAATTGCAATTGAAGATGCTCGGCGACCAGCGCCGCGTCGATTTTGTCTCCAACGACGTATGGGCCCTCAAATTCCCCGTCGAGGACAACAAGATCAAGGTCTACGGCAAGGAGTTCATCGGCTGGGTGAAGCCCGAAGCCGCCGAGGACTCGGTGTCGGAAGACGCAGTCTCCGATGACGGCTCCAGGAAGAGCCTCGAACCCGTCCGGTCCAGGGATAATTTGACGGAGAAGTTCGAAGAGGCCGCGAACGGTTTCCTTGGCAATAGTTTCCTCGTCCACGTATTGTGTAACACCCTTTCTCCAAAAAGGATATTACACCATAGTAATCAAGAAATTTTGAATAACTTAGAAAATATTCGGTTTAAAGCTCAACATTCCTTCTCTGAAAATGCGTATAAATTTTTTTTTCCTTTTTTTTAATGATGAGAAGGATGGAGAGTATGTGTTGATTCATTTTCGAAAAGGTTTTTAAGTGCGGAAGCATAAAACAATATTTGTAAGGATAACATCTCATCTCATATTCATAAGATTATCAGAGTTTTTACAGGGAAGAATTTAAAGTAAGACAGTGAACATCTGAGACGGCTCCAGGAAGAGCCTCGAACCCGTCCGGTCCAGGGATAATTTGACGGAGAAGTTCGAAGAGGCCGCGAACGGTTTCCTTGGCAATAGTTTCCTCGTCCACGTATTGTGTAACACCCTTTCTCCAAAAAGGATATTACACCATAGTAATCAAGAAATTTTGAACAACTTAGAAAATATTCGGTTTAAAGCTCAACATTCCTTCTCTGAAAATGCGTATAAATTTTTTTTTCCTTTTTTTTAATGATGAGAAGGATGGAGAGTATGTGTTGATTCATTTTCGAAAAGGTTTTTAAGTGCGGAAGCATAAAACAATATTTGTAAGGATAACATCTCATCTCATATTCATAAGATTATCAGAGTTTTTACAGGGAAGAATTTAAAGTAAGACAGTGAACATCTGAGACGGCTCTAGGAAGAGCCTCGAACCCGTCCGGTCCAGGGATAATTTGACGGAGAAGTTCGAAGAGGCTGCGAACGGTTTCCTTGGCAACAGTTTCCTCGTCCACGTATTGTGTAACACCCTTTCTCCAAAAAGGATATTATACCATAGTAACCAAGAAATTTTGAATAACTTAGAAATTATTCGGTTTAAAGCTCAACATTCCTTCTTTGAAAATGCGTATAATTTTTTTTTCCTTTTCTTTAATGATTAGAAGGATGGAGAGTATGTGTTGATTCATTTTCGAAAAAGTTTTTAAGTGCAGAAGCATAAAACAATATTTGTAAGGATAACATCTCATCTCATATTCATAAGATTATCAAAGTTTTTACAGGGAAGAATTTAAAATAAGACAGTGAACATCTGAGCCAGTCTAGTCTCTAAACCTCTACCTAAAATAATACAGTAGCCACTTAATCTTCTCGGAACATCCATCAATCTATTCAGCATCCTTTATCAGATCTTCTCCTAAGAGCTAACCCACTTCTTGGGTCAAACATCTACTCCGTCATGCATCAACACAACAAAGCAGGCAAGGGTGAAACTCTAAACAAATTAATAGGAAAAGTACAGGCACACAGCAACATACAGCATAAATACTAAATCATACTTAAACATTCAGTATACCAACAGATCAAACAATAAGCACACAACACATTTAAGAACATCTGGTGGGAACATCGCTTTCAACAAAGCATTTGGGAACATCGAGTAGGAACATCAAGTATGAACATCATGTAGGAATATCGAGTATGAACATCATGTAGGAACACCGCCCTTCACCAAGCCTATCTCTTTCACTTCCAACCACTCACAACCACTTATATCAAATCACATAGAATCACCAGGTAACACTAAACCACAACTAACAGATAAGAATACCAATTCACACATTTCAGGAAAAACACACAGTCTTACCACTCAGATAGTCATAGAATCCATTCAACATCATAAACAGAGAATTTAACACGGTAATATATCTCAAGAAATTATCAAACACACAATACAATCTACAATTTCGGGACACACCCATGAGAAAGGAACCTGCTACTCTTGGAGACTTTACTTAATAATTTCGGGACACACCCACGAGTAAAGAACCCGCTGCTCCTAGAGACTTTACCACTTACATTCGGGACACACCCACGAGTAAGTCACCCGCTACTCCTGGAGATTTTACCATAGGAATTTCGGCACATAGCCACGAGTATTCAGCTCGCTACTCTTGGAGATTTTACTTGGTAACCACAAACCCCAACTTATGACTTAACTCTAAAATAAACACGGAATCACAAATACACATGAAATCACACTTCTCAGATAATAATACCGAATCACGCATCTTAGGAAAAATACAAAATCACGAGTAACTGTAGAACTAAGTGAAATCAACTGTTTATTTACGGAAATACTTAAACACTATTTATTTTCCAGGAAAAAGGCCCGTTGTAAGCCTACCTCACTAATTTCCACTGTCATAAACGTTGGAAATTAAACTGAGTTAATTGCATACATACACAGATTGGATACCCGCTCTATATTTCCCACTGTTAATATAACAATAGAATTCACCGAGAATCCATTACTGTTATATTAAATTCCGAAAGATGCTATAACAGTAGAATTCACCGAGAATCCATTACTGTTATACTCTTTTATCCAATCCAATCTATTTATATATACGTTATTAAGAAATCACTTCTTTCCCAAATTATCTTAGTCACGTATATACCTGGTCCCTAGTGTTAAGATTTTTAAATAGCGTATCAATATAGATCCCAGGCCAAATAGAGATGGACTTTATAATAGCCCCTTTAAAGGTCTTTTTCCTTTATAGACAGATCCATACTAATAAACCAATCAAATCTTAACCATCACCCTTGAATATATAAATGTTAGATAACGTCAGGGTTTTCACAAAAGAATAATTGTGTTTTCTTTATGGTAAAATCGTATTTGCGGTAAATCTAAATTTTTCCATTATAACGGTATGTTTACAAAGCTCAAAAATTAATTTTAACATAACCTCCTTGCTTCACAAAAATTTAAAGAATTTTGGGCATTATAACCCTACTATTAATAATTAACACAAAATAATTAATTTAAAGCTTATAAAACATTTATCAAGGCATAAAAGCAAAAACACATAAAACATACTAATCAAACATAACCAAGAATCAAACATATACTTCACAAATTAATTTGCAAGAGGTTCCCCCTACCTTTGCCAAAATACCTATGAAGAACAAGGCAAGAACTCCAAGAACACCAATAAAGAAATTTAAGACTTAAGAAGAGAAAAGAGAGAAAAGTGTTTGCCTTCTTGATTCCTTGGCTTGGTGTAGGATTTATGAAGAGTGAAAGAGGGTATTTATAGATGAGGGGGCAGCCAATGGTTGAGTTTAATTAAAGAAAATATGGTTGGCTTTGGAAAGTAACCATGGTTTGGCTTTTAATAAAAATCAAAACAATTAACTAATTCCTAATTGGCCTAAACCACTTCACTAGGATTGAATCCAAGTGAAAAATCATCATCCAAGGGCTCTTGGGGGAAGGAGAGGGACAGCCAAAAAGGAAGGGTAAGGGAGGAAGAGAAATATGCAAGAGATGTAAGCCATGACTATCAAAATGCATCTTTAACTAATTAGTTTTAATCAATCTTTTTCTAATTGGCTTAAAGACTTTCACAAGGATTAAATCCAAGTGAAAAGAATCATCCAAGGCTCAAAAACAGCCCAAGGATGTTGACCAAGATGAGAGCAAAGGGGACCATTGGATTAAAATACCAAAAGCTTTATGTTTTTGTAATTATGATGTAAAATAAATGATTACATAGTCTTCATTCCAATCCTTCTTGACTAAGGCTTGTGGCTGAGTCAAAAACACTATTTTAGACTTTATAAAATTATTCCAAGGTCCTTCAAAAATTCCCAATTTTTATTTCAAGCCCGTTTGCTTCCTATTCGCTTTTATATATACAGCGTAAAAGAGTCAAAACAGTAGAAAAATAATCTTGTCTAAAAATATTTTTAAAAATCATGAAATAAAGAATAAAAAATAAAATAAAAATTGTTTAGGACCTTTTTTCGAAATTTACATATACCATATAGCAAAATCTGTACGCTATACGTACCCGTTTACTGTATTTTTTGGTATTTTTTGAAAGTTTTCCAAAAATTCCAGAAAAATTCCATAAAATCAAAAATATTAAAAGAAGAAACTTTTGTGAAGGAAGATAAAATTCTGGGTTGGTTTGACATACTTTCTCTATTTAAAATCTTTATCCGTTAATAACGGTAGAATACGGTTTTCCGTAAAAACCCAAACGTTGAAGAAAAAGCATCCGTTTTGATAAAGTAATTTGACAAGTATTCTAATATCATGATTCTAAGACTAACATAAATTTCTTATCACTTAGTTCACATAGATTCATTAAAAACAGATAATTGACGGAAAACAACATACATAAGTCTATATAAGACTTTAACTATCTTACTGTTGTGAACTAAAATATCACACAACCTTATTATTTCTATACTATACAGAATATACAAGATCCTAAAGTCTATACCCGAATTACCTTTCTTTCTCCAGTATCTAATTCATTTCTTATTTGCTGAATACGGAGTTTCTCCTAAAGGGACCAAAACCGTAATTCCCTTTTATCTTTTCTGCTAAAATTCAAACTTAGTTTCTAAAATCCTTTTGAATCATGAATAACTTAGTATCTATCTTCTAATACTTTTTGGAATCAATATGAATTTTCCATATTCATATATCTATTTATTCTGTCTGCCAGAATATCCGTAACTTACTGTTTGACGTTTACGTCAACTCTAAACTATCTTTTTTTGATCTGAAAATCCTAAGATTAATTCTAATCCTCCAAAATTAATACTCTGTCTCATAGAGTGAAATTTTGGGATGTTACATATTGCGGCTCTGATTCTCTGGGAAGCGGTGGAGTGATGCCGAAACCGTCGTGTCTGACTCCGATGAAGGTGAAACTGCGGCTGGTACAAATGGTCAGGCTCCGAGCTGAGCTTCCTTGTCTGAAACCACTGCCGCAATTGTCTTCTGACTCTGTCGCCGCGTAGCTTCATGGTGGAAGAAGGTGGGGCGAGCTCATGGTGGAAGAGGTTTAAGGTGTTGGCCATGGTGGTTTATAGTTCACTGATGAGAAAGAAGGAATGTAATGGGGGCAGGAGAGAAGGAGAAGGTGAGGGGAAGAAGAAAGCTTCCACGTCATCGTCCTAGTCAGTGACACGTGGCCCCATTAATCTGATGTGGCAAAGACTGTTAGCCATGTCAGCAAAAAACTAACGGATCTTGACGGCAGAGACTAAAAAATAACAGTTTGAATATCGCAGGGCAAAATTTTTTACAAGGACTAAAAGTGAAACTTGCTATATTTATAGGAACGAAAAAGATATTTAAACCTTTTTTATTATAATAGATTTTTTGGTGATAAAAAATTTTTATGGTATTAAATCAAGACTTTTTAATAATGTAAAAAAATCTTGTGGTATACGACTTTTTAAAGAGGGCAATAAAATTCAGTCGTATTCAATTAGGACTATCATGATTTTTTAGAGGACAATGAAATCCAGTGGTATTCAATTGAGATTTTTTGTAATTTAAAAAAAGTTTCTTAGTATTCAAAAACATACGGATTTCGATTGATTATTTTACATGGTGGATTTTCGTGTGACTTTTTAGTGAAAAATATAAAGATCATACTCATCCAACAATCCCACTCAAACCCTTAAGACTTTTTAGACTTTTTTGTCCTGTTGTTGCAGCATTGTCAGACTCACCAGGTAATTCTCATTTTTTGTTCTTCTTTTTTCCTATTTCGGTTTCCTTATCTTTATACATTCTTTCTACATTGAATATGCTTGGCTTGAATGGTAACATTGTAGATATGTGTGTGTACATTCTAGTCGTACTTCACCTCCCCAAACACTATAGTAACCAAACGTGATCTTCGCATCTTTTTATTTCATAATGTTCCATTACAGTTTCTGGCCAAATGTGATATTTCCAATTTTTTTGCCCTCTTTGTATTTACTAATTTAAAATTAATATAATAAATTTATCATGTTTCAAATTTCAATTATTTTTCCATTAGTGATCCTCATTTTATTTTTATAAATATAATAGTTTTCTTAACAGGTTTTATTCAATTTTTTTTTGTTTATATAAATTTTTAGGCTGTAATTTTTTTAATTTTATTTTTGATATATATAATAGTATTTCTTAACAGGTTTCATTCATATTTTTTGTTTATATAATTTTAAGGATATAATTTTTCTAATTTTATTGTTGATAAATAAAAAGTTTTTTTTACTGGTTTCTCATTTATTTTTTTAATTTTATTGTTGATAAATAAAAAGGTTTTTTACTGATTTTTCATTTATTTTTTTAATTTTATTTTTACTTTAGATGGAAAAACTATTTCATTTTTTTTATTTTTGATATATCTTATTTGATATGCTTAATACAAGCAGAACTTGTGTTAGCATGTTGTTCTGCATTTCTGCATAACTTTCTTTGCAAATAATGTTTTTTTGATGAATTTCCAATTGAGCCAGCATACGAATCTTCACCTTCGGTATTACCAGTTAACTAAGACTATAATTTTGAGCCAACATACGAATCTTGGTATTACCAGTTAACTAAGACTATACTTTTGAGCCAACATACGAATCTTCACCTTCAGTATTACCAGTTAACAAACATTATAATTTTGAACCTATTGTTCTAACCCAAGAGCAGGAACGGGAACATGCTAATGCATGGAGGGCTAGTATGACCTTAGATATGTGGAGAAAGGTTACTTAGAAGGAGATCAAGATAAAACCAAATTCTTTATTATCGTTTTTATTGACTCTTGTAACTTTGAATGTTTGCTAAAAATCCATTAGATTCTATATAAATCCATAAAGTCCTTTTAAATCTTATAATTCTTATGATATAAAAGTGTTTTAAAATCCACAAGACTTTTTCAAAATCCACAAGACTATTAAAAAAAATCTGATAAGTTATTACATTCCTATATAGTTTTTTTAAAATCTTTAGAATCTACAAGACTTTTTTATACCAAAATAGTCTTTTAAAATCCCAATCCAATATTGTAGGATGCTGACAAGTTAGTCTATGACATTAAGAAATTGGCAAAAATATTATTGAAATTGAGAACTGTTCATCAATTTAGTCATTCTGTCATCTTAGTCAGCAAATGGTGTCAAAAATACTCACTTGACACGTTAAATGCTTAGATGACACCCACGTGGCCTCACACGTGAGAGCCTAATTATTAGGGACTAAAATGATATTTATCTCTAACATTTTCTTTTTTTTAAAAAAAAATTACAAAATGATCCCCCCTCTCTCTCCTCCTTTCACCTCCATCACCACCCTCTTCATACAACTCTCCTCTCATTGCTCTCTTCATCCCCACAACCTCATAACCCACCCGAATCTCCGATCCCAACCAATTGGTGGTGCGTTTTTTTTTCCTTTACTCAATTTCTAATTCCAAAGGTCACAAATCGTGCATTTTGGGCGCAAATCATTATCATGGCTTCTTCAACAACAATTCCCAATTGGTGCTCCCTCTGAAGAAGTTCACGGAGGAGAGACGTTTTATCATCAGATCCTCAAGCCAATCCCGATTGTTCCCAAGGAACATGTCAATGTTGATGAACTTGCACTGCAAGAAAATTGGCCATTACCGACGGAATTTTTCCATCGATAATGCAAAAAAATCGTCGGTAACGAACGATTTTCGACGGAATTTCCGACGGCATAAGTTCGTCGGTAAATCGCTCGTCGGTAATTATTACCGATGAAAATTCTGTCGGTAATTACCGACGAAAATTTCTGTCGGTAATTACCGACGGAAATAATCCGTCAGAAAATTATATGTTACCGACGGAATAATCCGTCAGTAACCACACGAAAATTTAAAAAAAAAAAGAAAAAAGAAAAAGGACAAACACACACACATAAAAACCGTACACACACACACAATTCTGAAAATATAGAACAAACACACACTCACATTTCTGCACAGACCACACTCACGAAAACAGCACATAACACACACACACTCACAGTACGCACACACCAATCATTCTGCAAAAAAAAATAAAAACAGCACAGACCATACCACACCATACACATGCCCATCATTCTACACAGACCACACTCACAGTACACAGCACAGACCACACTCACACACATGCCCATCATCCTGCCAACAACACTCAACACAGAAAACACACGAAAAAGAAAGGAAAAAGAGAGGAAACAGTTCTTGATTGGTAAACTAATTTTGTTTATCAATCACAGAGAGCAAAACATAGAGGCCAACAATCACACACAATAGTTTTAAAACACTGGACGCACAATAGTTTTAAAACACTGCACGCACAGAGTCTTTATAAAAACTGGACGCACAGGTTTTCTAAAGATTGGACGCACAGAATGCTTCCCTTTTTGTTTGAAAAACTTGTTTGAATAAAAACAATTTCAATCCCCTTTGTTAGTAATAAACATAGATATAAAAGGAGTTAAGGGAAAGAAGAAATAACACAAGTTTTTATACTGGTTCACCCTTTCCTAAGAGCTACGTCCAGTCCCCTCAAACTAGAGAGATTTCACTATCAATCCAGATAGGTACAAATATTCTTTGCACACAGGCTCTTCAGGCTAAAACTCAAGTATTCTTTGCACACAACCTCTCCAGGCTAAAACCCAAGTATTCTTTGGACGCAGCCTATTCAGGCTAAACCCCAAGTATTCTTTGGACACAGCCTTTTCAGGCTAAAACAACTCAGCAGAGAGTTTTGATATCAAGTGCTATCTAACTCACACAAGTGAGGTTATGAAATCTAAAGCACTTTGAGAGTTAAGCAAACTCTCTATTTACAAGAAGAAAGACAAATATACAAGACTTTCTATACAGAGTATTTGCACAACGGTTTTGCTCTTTCTTTTTCGTTCTTCAGTGTCTTGTATCTCAGGTGTTCAGTCTCTCATTATCTCTATCTTCTTCTTCTTGTATCACGGTATTTATATGTGTTGTTAAGCTTCAGACTTGTTCTTTGAAAAGCTCAGCTTCAGCCTTCATAAATATTACCGTTCTCTAATAGCATTAAATGCTATTTTCCCGTTGCTCTGAGGAGATCTACTTTAGTGAGCATGTCTGCGTTTCTTTCTCCTTAATCAGAAGCAACCTGTACTCAAAGTCTCAATTGTACAGTGGTTAATAGTAAAACTTCTTGAGACAGAGAGAATACACTGTGTAAAGCAGAAAGATGTGTTCAGAGATCTAAGAGTACATTCTCTCTCTTAGTACACTTTGCACAGTGCTTTATGCTTTTCATATGTACGTTCAAAAACGCTGACAAGGTTTGTACAGAAAAGCATTGCATACAGCTATTTATTTCAAATCATTTGCTCAATAAATATGTTTCATATTAAATGCAAGAGCAATAAATAGCAAGTAATAGACTCTGCGTTTTGGACGCAGCATATGGAATGTATTGGACGCAGCATGTAGAATATATTGGACTTTCAGTCCTTTTAACAAATGGACGCATACCTTTGCTTACCATTTGTATATGATATTCATTCAATCATTGGACGCATCCTCATGCTTACCATTTCATTCCATTGGACGCAAGCAGTATTGTTGGACTTTTGCCATTCTGTTCCATTGGACGCAGAGTTGATTGTTGTACATTTGTTCTTCTGCTTCATTGGACGCAGAACAGTTGTTTGATGTACCTTTGTCAATCTGCTTCATTGGTCGTATGACACTTGATTGTTGTCCTTCTTATTTATTGGACGCAGAACAGTAGCATTGTCTCCTACTGGTTATTGGACGCAAAGCTCTCAGACTGCGTGTTGCATTGGACACAGAGCAGTATTGCCTTATACTATTTATTGGACGCATAGAATCATTGGACGCATGGTCTCATAATGATTATTGGACGCATAGCTCTCAGAGTCCATTGAACAATTCTTATCTGAGGTCAAGTGTCAGTATCATTGGACGCATACTCACTGGTTCTGCTTCTTTGGAAATCATTGGACGCAGAGAGTAGAATGTCTCCATGACTTGATTACTTGTACTTCTGCGATTCTGCTTCCTTATAAATCATTGGACTTATGATTTTTCTTGAATATTGGACTTATGTCTTCAATGCCTTTTCATGAATCATTGGACGTATGAAATTGTCCTTGTGCCTTGTACTGAATTATTGGACGCACAACATTACTTGCCTTTGTGCTTATCATTGGACACACTGTTCATTGAACGAACTGTGCTGAAGCATTGGACGTATGGTTATTCTTGAACATTGGACTTGTGTCTTCAATGCCTTCTCATGAATCATTGGACGTATGAAATTGTCCTTGTGCCTTGTACTGAATTATTGGACGCACAACATTACTTGCCTTTGTGCTGAACCATTGGACGCAGAACTCTTCCTTCTGCTCAACCATTGGACACAGAATTCTTCCTTCTTCTCAAAATCACTGGACGCAGAACTCTTGGTATTTATGTTTCAGTGCCAACATTGGACGCAAGGCTCACTTTGAATGCCAGCCAATGTCATGAAGAACTGATTGGACGCAGACTGCAATAAGCTTAGTTAGGCAGCATTGTTATACATTGTACAAGCTTAATACATTTTGTTTATCCTTTGTAAAAACCTTAATACATTTTGTTATCATCAAAACCATAAAATCACTTAGGGAGTTTTTGTATTAAAAACACTTTTAACCAATTTGGTTCCAACAATCTCTCCCTTTTTGATGATGACAAACATTATTAAGTTTTACAAACAATAAAGCATATAAACCAAAATCAGTCAGCAAAAATAGAAATTTTCTAAGGGAAACTCCCCCTGAGATAAACATCTCAGATTTTCCTTACTCTTCTCCCCCTGAGACTTAGAGTACCTGAAAATTTCTTTTACTCATAAAACAAAGATTAGTCCACAAATAGCTTATCAAAATAACATGGTAATAAGACTAATGCAATCAGACTTAATCTTTCTCCCTTTTTGTCAAAATCTTTCTCCCCTTTTAGTCAGGATATAAAAACTTAATCCCATTCTTTATCCCCCTTTTGTCATCAGGCAAAAAGGTTCATAGAACATCATAGTCCAAAGAGAGTTTTGAAAAGACTTGGAGCTTTTAAAAACAGAATCCTCTTTAAAACTGAAAAACCCTTTTTGGAAACAATCTCCCCATTTTCTAAACAAGCTTTCTCAAAACAGTAGAGAAGATTTTAGAAACAATCAACGGAAATGATTTTACAAAAGATGTCAAACGAAGAGAAAACTGAATCAAGATTAAAGATAACAGAAGTTTTCCTTGAAAGCTTGAATAATCATCAAACTGAAAATTACTGCAAAGCGTTTGTAAGATACCAACTGTAAAATATATCTTTATGAAAAATAGATTGGACTCAGCGTGGGATGACTAAGATGTGAAAGCTTTTGAGTCTTTAAAAAATTTCTAAGTCTCAAATAGACTGTCGTGTCCTGTTGGACTCTAGTCACATTGGACTCAGACTCAACTTAAGCATATTGGACGCTAAACATCAGCCTTTTATAAAGTGCATATTCAAATGCTTCCTTATAAAAGTAAACCTATCTACAGAGAGGGGTTTTGTAAATATATCTGCCCATTGATTTTCAGTGCTAACAAACTGAATATCAAATGTTCCCTTCTGCACATAGTCTCTAATAAAATGATGTTTAATTTCTATATGCTTAGCTCTTGAGTGTAAGATTGGGTTCTTAGATAAATTGATTGCAGCAGTATTATCACAAATAACAGAAATCTTACTCTCGAAGATGTTGTAGTCCTCCAATTGATGTTTAATCCATAAGAGCTGAGAACAACAACTTGCTGTAGAGACGTATTCAGCTTCAGCTGTAGATAATGCAATTGTGCTTTGTCTCCTGCTTGTCCATGATACTAAATTGGATCCCATAAAATGACATCCTCCACTGGTGCTTTTTCTTTCAAGCTTGTCTCCAGCATAATCAGCATCACAGAACCCTACTAATCTGTATTAACTCAGAAAATTCTCTACACAAAGATTCATCAGTAGCACCAAAAATAATGTCATCTACATAAATCTGTACTATGATGAAATGTGAGTCTATAGATTTTCTGAAAAGAGTGTTATCAACTTTTCCTCTTGAAAAACTATTTTCCATTAAAAATGAACTCAGTTTTTCATACCAAGCTCGAGGAGCTTGCTTAAGGCCATAAAGAGCCTTTTTCAATTTAAAAACATGGTTTGGAAAAGTTTGATCCTTAAAGCCAAGGGGCTGTTCAACATAGACTTCCTCTGATATTATACCATTCAGAAAAACACTCTTTACATCCATTTGATAAAGCCTCATATCATGTTGGGCAGCAAATGAAAGTAAAATGCGAATGGCTTCTATTCTAGCTACTGGAGCAAAGGTTTCAGTATAAACAATACCTTCCTGTTGTGAGTAGCCTTGAGCAACTAACCTTGCTTTGTTTCTCACAACTTTACCTTCTTCGTCCAGCTTATTTCTGAATACCCATTTGGTTCCAATAATGGACTTATCTTCAGGTGGGGCTACCAGCGTCCAAATATCATTTCGTTTGAACTGATTCAGCTCCTCCTGCATTGCTAAAATCCATCCTTCATCCAATAGGGCTTCATCTATATTCTTTGGCTCCAATTCAGAGATGAATGCTACATCAGTTTGCTCTCTGAATGTGGACCTTGTTCTGACTTTATCATCTGCATTCCCAATGACTTGATCTTCAGGATGATAGGTCTTGAAGTGCCAGCTTTTTCCACCTCCAGTATTGGACGCATCACAGTTTTCCTGTGTCTGGTCCATCTTCTTCACTCTTAGGTGATCTTAAGCTTTAGGTCTTGGAACATAGACCTTTCTCCTGTTATGTGTAGTGAGCAGCCACTGTCCAGGTGCCATGACTGGAGTTGTCTTCCTCCCATCAAGTATATCTGCAACAGGAATTATCATATTTTTTGGTACCCAGATTGACTTGGGTCCTTTCTTGTTAGTCCTAGGTTTGCGTCCAGGCTTGTTCCATTTATTATGGAAGCATGTCGATGTGACATGTCCAGCCTTTCCACAGTATCTACAGTATATATTAAATTTTGATGGACTCTTGGAAAACTTTGGTTTCGGTTTTTCATAACCCAAACCACTTTTGTCATCAGGTTTTCTCTGAATTTTTAAAATCTTATTGAGTTTTTCAGAGCTGCTGACAAACTTGGACAAACGTCCAGTGAGTTCATCTACTTCTTGTTGAAGTACTTATACTTCACAGGAAGTATTGGACTCAGACTTCTTTGGAGATTCTTCTTTCAATTGACTTACTTGAAGTCTTACCTCTTCATTATCTGATTTGAGTACTTTGTTTTCTAAAGTAAGCTTTTCAAAATCTTTGGTTATTAGAGAAAACTTTTTCTTTAAGGATCTGTACTCATCAGATAAAATGGATGAATCTCTAAGAAGATCATCAAAATTATTACTTAATTCAGAGTAGGAAATTACCTCTTCTTCGTCCTCACTGTCAGTTGAGGATAGACTTGCCTTTAGGCAGAGATTAGCTTCTTCTTTATCCTCATCATTAGAAGAATCATCAAGATCCTCCCATGTTGCAATGAGACCTTTCTTCTTCTTGAAGAACTTCTTCTTTGTTCTTTCTGCCTCAGGACAATCTGACATGTAGTGGCCTGGTTTCTTGCATCCATAGCACACTACTGGACTTTCCTCCTTTTGCTCAGCTTCCTTTTGTGGAAATCTTCTGTTGAATTGCTTCCTTCTGAAGCCACCCTTCTTTTTCCACATAGACTTTATTTTTCTGGAGATGAAGGAGAGTTCATCATCATCTGAGCCTTCTTCTCCTTCTGAGCTACATGACTCCTCATCAGAGTCATTGGCCTTCAATGCTTTGGAGGTGCTCCCTCTATGAGCTTTAAGAGCAATGGACTTTGCTCTTTTCTCGGTTCCCTCTTCATTCAGCTCAAGCTCATGTACTTTTAGTGAGCCTAGAAGATTCTCCATAGCAAGAGTGGAAAGATCTCTTGCTTCTTGTATGGCTGTCACCTTGGGTCTCCATTGTTTTGGCAGACTCCTTAGGATTTTCCTGATATGCTCCTGGGTTGTGTAGATTTTTCCCAAGGACCTCAGGTTGTTGATGATTGTTTGGAATCTTCCAAACATTTGATCAATGGACTCGTGATCCTCCATTTTGAATAGTTCATATTGATGAACTAGCATGCTGATTTTGGACTCACGAACCTGAGATGAACCTTCATGTGCCAAAGCTAGAGTGTCCCACATCTCCTTGGCAGTAGTGCAGCTGTGCACTTTGTCATATTCTGACTTTGTAATGGCACACATCAGATAGTGCCTTGCCTTTGAGTTCAGCTGGAATCTGGTCCTTTGATCTTGTGTCCACTGAGCTCTTGGTATTGGTTGACCTGCTTCATTTACTGGAGCAGTGTAGCCAGTTTCCACAACATCCCATAGGTCAATATTTTGAGCATCAAAGAATGTAATCAATCTCTGCTTCCAGTAGTCATATTCGTTGCCATTGAACAGTGGTGGTCTGTTCACAGCCTGTCCTTCATTCTCCATGGATCTTGCTTTCTCTTCACTGTTAAGTGCTCAACCCCTTAGAGACCGAGCTCTGATGCCAACTGTAGGTAACAAGATGAAACACAAGAAGGGGGGTTGAATTGTGTTTCGAAGCTTTAAAAACTTTTCGCAAAGTTGGACGCTGGCTGTTAAAAACGTTGGACGCACAGCTTAGTTCAAATATTGGACGCACAACGTTTTCTGAAATATTGGACGCACAATAGTTTTAAAACACTGGACGCACAGAGTCTTTATAAAAATTGGACGCACAGGTTTTCTAAAGATTGGACGCACATAATGCTTCCCTTTTTGTTTGAAAAACTTGTTTGAATAAAAACAATTTCAATCCCCTTTGTTAGTAATAAACATAGATATAAAAGGAGTTAAGGGAAAGAAGAAATAACACAAGTTTTTATACTGGTTCACCCTTTCCTAAGAGCTACGTCCAGTCCCCTCAAACTAGAGAGATTTCACTATCAATCCAGATAGGTACAAGTATTCTTTGCTCACAGCCTCTTCAGGCTAAAACTCAAGTATTCTTTGCACACAGCCTCTCCAGGCTAAATCCCAAGTATTCTTTGCACACAGCCTCTCCAGGCTAAAACCCAAGTATTCTTTGGACGCAGCCTCTTCAGGCTAAACCCCAAGTATTCTTTGGACACAACCTCTTCAGGCTAAACCACAAGTATTCTTTGGACACAGCCTCTTCAGGCTAAAACAACTCAGCAGAGAGTTTTGATATCAAGTGCTATCTAACTCACACAAGTGAGGTTATGAAATCTAAAGCACTTTGAGAGTTAAGCAAACTCTCTATTTACAAGAAGAAAGACAAATATACAAGACTTTCTATACAAAGTATTTGCACAGCGGTTTTGCTCTTTCTTTTTCGTTGTTCAGTGTCTTGTATCTCAGGTGTTCAGTCTCTCATTATCTCTATCTTCTTCTTCTTGTATCACGGTATTTATATGTGTTGTGAAGCTTCAGACTTGTTCTTCGAAAAGCTCAGCTTCAACCTTCATAAATATTACCGTTCTCTAATAGCATTAAATGCTATTTTCCCGTTGCTCTGAGGAGATCTACTTTAGTGAGCATGTCTGTGTTTCTTTCTCCTTAATCAGAAGCAACCTGTACTCAAAGTCTCAATTGTACAGTGGTTAATAGTAATATCTTCTTGAGACAGAGAGAATACACTGTGTAAAGCAGAAAGATGTGTTCAGAGATCTAAGAGTACATTCTCTCTCTTAGTACACTTTGCACAGTGCTTTATGCTTTTCATATGTACGTTCAAAAACGCTGACAAGGTTTGTACAGAAAAGCATTGCATACAGCTATTTATTTCAAATCATTTGCTCAATAAATATGTTTCATATTAAATGCAAGAGCAATAAATAGCAAGTAATAGACTCTGCGTTTTGGACGCAGCATATGGAATGTATTGGACGCAGCATGTAGAATATATTGGACTTTCAGTCCTTTTAACAAATGGACGCATACCTTTGCTTACCATTTGTATATGATATTCATTCAATCATTGGACGCATCCTCATGCTTACCATTTCATTCCATTGGACGCAAGCAGTATTGTTGGACTTTTACCATTCTGCTTCATTCTGTTCCATTGGACGCAGAGTTGATTGTTGTACATTTGTTCTTCTGCTTCATTGGACGCAGAACAGTTGTTTGATGTACCTTTGTCAATCTGCTTCATTGGTCGTATGACACTTGATTGTTGTCCTTCTTATTTATTGGACGCAGAACAGTAGCATTGTCTCCTACTGGTTATTGGACGCAAAGCTCTCAGACTGCGTGTTGCATTGGACGCAGAGCAGTATTGCCTTATACTATTTATTGGACGCATAGAATCATTGGACGCATGGTCTCATAATGATTATTGGACGCATAGCTCTCAGAGTCCATTGAACAATTCTTATCTGAGGTCAAGTATCAGTATCATTGGACGCATACTCACTGGTTCTGCTTCTTTGGAAATCATTGGACGCAGAGAGTAGAATGTCTCCATGACTTGATTACTTGTACTTCTGCGATTCTGCTTCCTTATAAATCATTGGACTTATGATTTTTCTTGAATATTGGACTTATGTCTTCAATGCCTTTTCATGAATCATTGGACGTATGAAATTGTCCTTGTGCCTTGTACTGAATTATTGGACGCACAACATTACTTGCCTTTGTGCTTATCATTGGACGCACTGTTCATTGAACGAACTGTGCTGAAGCATTGGACGTATGGTTATTCTTGAACATTGGACTTGTGTCTTCAATGCCTTCTCATGAATCATTGGACGTATGAAATTGTCCTTGTGCCTTGTACTGAATTATTGGACGCACAACATTACTTGCCTTTGTGCTGAACCATTGGATGCAGAACTCTTCCTTCTGCTCAACCATTGGACGCAGAATTCTTCCTTCTTCTCAAAATCACTGGACGCAGAACTCTTGGTATTTATGTTTCAGTGCCAACATTGGACGCAAGGCTCACTTTGAATGCCAGCCAATGTCATGAAGAACTGATTGGACGCGGACTGCAATAAGCTTAGTTAGGCAGCATTGTTATACATTGTACAAGCTTAATACATTTTGTTTATCCTTTGTAAAAACCTTAATACATTTTGTTATCATCAAAACCATAAAATCACTTAGGGAGTTTTTGTATTAAAAACACTTTTAACCAATTTGGTTCCAACACCATCTTCCCCTCCCTCCGTTTCTTCCTCCTCTTTTCTCCTCCCTCTCTCTTCCTTCTCACCGCCGCGGTCCCACCCAACTCCACTGCGGGTCCCTCTCTTTTGCTGTCACCGCCGCGGTCACCACCATAGCACGGTGGCCATCGTGGCCACATCCTTTTCTTCTCCCTTTTCCTCCTTCTTTTCTCTCCCTTCTCTCCTTCCCCTTCTCCTTTTTCTTTTCTCTTTCCTTTTCTACCAAATACGCCGCCCCCCCTTTTCTTTATCTGTTGTTTTAATTTTTTTTAGGGTTACAAATGAGCCCTCAACCCTTTTGTTATTCCTAAATTCCCCCCTAAAGCTTTTTATATTTCTGTTTTTACCCCTAAGCAAGAGGGAAGCTGAGTTTATTTGGCGTTTCCGACGGAAAATTCCGTTGAAAATTTAAAATTACCGACGGAATTTTCCGTCGGTGATGTTTTCGGACGGAATTTCATTTTTTTTTAAAATCAGCGCCATTACCGACGGAATATTTCCGTCGGTAACGTTTCCGACGGAAAAATTTCGTCGATAAATTTAAAATTTTTGCGTTTCCGACGGAATAATTCCATCAGTAATTTAAAAAAAAATTAAAAAACAAAAAGCTGTCAACGGTCAAAATTTCAGGTTTACCGACGGAAAAACTTTTTTACCGACGGAAAAATTCCATCGGTAACGACAGATTTACCGACGGAAAAAATTTCGTCGGTAATTGGCCTTTTTCTTGTAGTGTTGTGAGAATTTCTAATCTCAGCATTGGGGAAACACAGGGACTTGATAGAGAGGCTTCCCCACTTTCCTCAAGAACTCAAGGCAGTATGCATTCCATGCAAATGATCCTGTTGGTGGTTCGAATTTAAATAGTTACATTGGCAAGGATAGCGCCATTCAAGCGGTTTGAGCTTTGAAAGTATGGTGAAGACAACAATAATTAGGCCTTCTTTTGGTCATCTTTGCATTTGTGCTATCACCTATTCACCTATATAATTTTTTTTCTCACCCATCGTTTTTAATCATCCAAGTAATAAGAAGTCATATGACGATATGTAGCTCAGGTTGGATCAATTATTGGCAAATATTTATTCTTTCTAACTGTAAACAAAAATGAATAATCAAATATGGCCAAGAGGTCTCTGTTCCTCTTCAATAATCAAATATAACCAATTCTTGGCAAATATTTATTCTTTCTAATTGTGAAGGAGTTCCCAACTTGCGCCCAAAATGCACGATTTGTGACTTTTGAAATCAGAAATCGAGTAGAGGAGAAAAATTGTGACTTTCGGAACTAGAAATTGAGTAAAGGAAAAAAAAACGCACCACCAATTGGGGATTGGATATTCTGGAATCAAACTGATTGACTGAGAGAAGGAGCAATGGTGGGTTATGAGATTGTGGGGGTAAAGAGAACAATGAGAGGAGAGTTGCACGAAGAGGGTGGCGATGGATGTGGAGAGGAGAGAGAGAGAAGGGGTATTATTTTGTAATTTTCGAAGAAAAAGAGGATGTTAGAGATAAATATCATTTTAGTCCCTAATAATTAGTAATAATTAGGCTGCCACGTATGAAGCCATATGGGTGCTATTTAGGCACTTAATGTACCAATTCAGCATTTTTGACACTATTTACTGATTGGGATAATGAAAAGACTAAATTAACGAGCAGTTCTCAATTTTAGGGATATTTTTGCCAATTTCTTAATGTCAGGGACAAATTTGCCAGCGTCTTACAATTTCAGGTACCAAATTGATGATTTACTCTAAAAAATACAATCCCTCTTGCCGAGGAGTCAATCACCAAAATTCAAATTAATATAATAATTTAAATTAACATTTTTTAACCATTGATTTTTCTTTTGCTTTGTATGGTTTTGGAAAGAAAGTGAAAAGAAAAGAAAGTAAAAGGAAGTAAACAACCACTTTGGTCCGAGTGTTAGGCAGTGTCACTTTGATCATTGACAGATGTGAAATTATAAAAAGGTCTTCAACTGTCGACCGTTTGTCACTTTGGTGTCTGAAAGTGATTACTTATTGTCGTTTTGGTAATAATTTTCAAGGACCAAAATGACAATAAGTAATCACTTTCAGGGATTAAAGTGACAAACGATTGACAGTTAAGGACCTTTTTATAATTTCATACCTGCCAGGGATCAAAGTGACACCCCTGACACTCTCAGGGACCAAAGTGGTTGTTTATTTTAAAAGGAAAGAAAGATAATAGAAAATGAGATGATTTTGTGATTATTTGCTAGAAGAGAAAGGTAAGAAAGATAAAAAATTTCTCTCCCTCGTTTGATTGTGTAAAGTGAGAGGAGAAGAAAAAAAACTTAATTGTAAAATGACATAATTACTATCAATAATAAATATGAGATATGATTAAAAGAATAAATAAATAAACACTCTCACTAATATAAAATAAAAAGTAAATATTTACTTAAAATCCTGAATAAATGAAAAAATTTAAAAAAATAAAAAGTTATTTTATCTTTTAAAATTATTTATTTATATAACTAATATAAGACAAATATAATAAGGATATATACTTATTTTGCTTTTAAAAATTAGTTTCTTTGTCAGTTTTCTCAACAAGTCACAATTCAAACCCCTTCTTGTGACGTTGAGTTCCACTTCAACTCCAACAATCATCGGCTTGCTGGTTTGTGACACTCCTGACATAATCCTTGTTGAACGCCTAGAGGGAGGAGGATGAGTGGTGCATTTACCCTTAGCAATGGTGGGAGTAGAAGAAACAAGAGTTTCTTGTGGTGGTTCCTCATGAGGTGAGGGAGAGGTTTTATCAAGGATACATGGTTCAATACCAGCGCCTTTGACACCCAAGTGCTTGGTTCTTGCCATTTTGAAATAGGTTTAGAAGATTTATGATCAGAGGGTTCAAGAATGTTTGAGATTTTGGAAGATAAGAAAGTTTGAGAGTTTAGAGAGAGTTCAAGTAAGGCCAATTTTTTTTTTATTTAAACTCCTATTTATAGATGGTTAAAATGAGATGTGTTTTCATCTCAAATTAGCTATTTTTTGAACATGATCTCTAATGAAATTATGTTTGATAGCAATATGCTTTGATCTAGAATGTTGGATAAGATTCTTTGAAAGATTTATGGCACTTGTGTTATGACAATACATTGGGATTTCAAAGTACCTCACGGAATAATCCTCCAATTGATGCTTGATCCACACAATCTGAGAGCAGCAGCTAGTTGTAGATACATATTATGCCTCTGTTGTGGACAATGCTATGGTGTTTTTCTTTCTAAAAGTCCAAGTGATTAGTGCCTTTCCAAGAAAGTGACATCCACCACTTGTGCTTTTTCTATCAACTTTATTGCCAGCATTATCAGCATCACTGTAACCTACTAGATCATATTCTGAGTCTTTCTCATACCATAAACCACAGTTAGTTGTACCATTAAGGTATCCAAATATTCTTTTAACAGCTGTGATATGAGATTCTTTAGGGGAAGATTGAAATCTAGCAGTCGTACTGAGAAGACTATATCAACTCTTCTAGTAGTTTAGTAAAGAACCAATTATACCTCTATATTCCTTCTCAGATATTGATTTACCTTTCTGATCTTTATCAAGTACTGAAGAAGGGTGCATAGATGTAGCCGTAGGCTTATCCTCTTCCATTTTAAACTTTTTGAGAAGATCCTTTGTATATTTTTCTTGATGAATAAGGATATCATTCTGCATTTGTTTGATTTGAAGTTCTGAGAAGAAGCTCAATTCTCCCATCATGCTTATTTCAAATTCTCCTTTCATTAGCTTGGAGAATTGACTACACATACTCTGATTAGTAGTACCAAAGATAATATCATCAATATATATTTGTACTATGAGAATGCCAGTCTTATGAACTCTCTTGAAAAGAATAGTGTCAAATTTTCCTCTTTGAAAGTCATTATTGATCAAAAAGTTGCTTAATTTATGGAAATTAGTAGCTTTCGTTTGACGTTGAGATTTATATAGAAAAATAGTTGATGTTTTAATTGACAGAATATGTTTTAAATAGCATAAAAATACTAAACCAACTCAGAAAAATGTCTTTATTCACAAAATAGTGGTTTTTCGTTATTTGTGATTTATGAAAAAAAATTTGAAATTTTTGAAATTTTTTTGAAAAATGCCCTGTCGTTGATAAATGATGGAAATGCCCCTATATTAAACCGTTTTAACCCTTTAAGTGATTTTTTTAAAAAAATAAAAATTATTTTTTTATTTTTAAATTATTGTTTGTGGATTTTAAAAATTATTTCTGTATAGGATTGTGCAATTACTATTTTACCCTTTTGGATTTTTTGAACGTATACACGATAAACGGTAAATACCGACGACTTACCCTTTTCGTAATTTTTCCAAAAAATCTTCCATGAAGCTATTAGAGCTAACATGGCATTTTTTCAAACATTCTCATTGGTTCTCATCAATTAAATCAATTACTTCAATTTTTGATTTAATAAAAGCCCATTTTACCCTTTCTTTTTCCTTCCTTTTCACTTAAAACCATCAAGGGTAAAAGTGGAATTTCACTACCCTCTCTATCAACCCTCATAAACTGCCCTTGAGTGATGAGTAAAGGAGTCTAGAACTTTCATGAAGCCATGAGTCATGAGTCTTATCCAATTAGGATTTACTTAATTATTTTCATTTTTCTTTTTCCTAAACCATAGTTCTTTCCAAGCCAACCATGGTCATCTTCTTTAGTCAATTAGGCCGCCCCTTCCACTATAAATAGGAGGGAGGGGTTTTCATATTTTTCTTGCACCAAGTCTTGTGAACTTTCCAAGATCTCTTTTTCTCCCTCTTTATAGTTTTCATGTTTTCTTTAAGTGTTCTTTCTAGGTTCTTGAATTTTTCCTTCAAAGTTTATTTTATTCAAGTTTCAAGGTAAGGGAAAAATTCTTTTAAAGTATTTGGTTTGATCTTTGTTTGCTAACCACTTAGGTGATTTATGTGTTATAAGCTTTATTGAATTGTTTTAATGCTTTATTTAATTATTTATGAGATTTTATTCATTGATTATGAGTTTTATTATTTATGAGCTTTATTATTAGTAATGTTATAGTGGTAAAATTTAATTTGAGCATTTTAAGTATATTTTTAATTTTTACCGCTTCATAAATCATTTCTCTCGGAATATCGTGTAAATATGATTGTCGTAAAATTTAATCTTCGCTGTTAATTAAATTTCTTGAGGCTAAAACCTCATTAGTTATTGGCCACTAGTGAATACAATGATTTGGTATGGTATGAGAGTGTATATCTGATGAACTGTTCTGCCTGCTTCTGGTTCGTATCATTATAGGACAAAATTATTGGAGAAAAGTTAATTTAATGCTAAAACCTCTGTAGTTCTTTTGCCCACTAGGGAATACGTTGGTTTGTTAGGTATGAGAGTGCATCTAACGATGTACTGTCCTGCTTGGCTCAGGGGACGTATCTCCTTTGGACATCATTACGGGAGAAAAGTAATTAACATGTTAAAATTTCTGTAATTTTATTGTCTATATCAAAAATCCTATAATTTTATTTGCTATAGAGATATATCATGTTTAAGTTAGGTCAGATAGTACGTTGGTATTGTTTTGGCTAAGGAAAGATCAAGTCTCTAAGAAGTTTTGACTCACCTCTCTTTCCATGGAACCTTATTGATGTACTATTCATAATTCCAGACCTAGGGTTCGTATATATATGGCAAAAATTATTGGGGGAAGGCTTTAAAAACAATTTTTTTTATACCAAAAACAGACATAAGTTATATTATTATCACTTTTAGCTGCTATGATTTGGTCACCGAGTAGACACTGCCGCTGTGTAATTATTCCGACATCAAACCATTTTAAAACCGAGAAAAGTCACTTACCGAGTAAGGAGAAGTAACAGAAATAAATGAGTACGAGAAACAAGAGTATTTTACGAGATTTTTGTATTACTAGAGGAAATACAGTAAAACGTGAGCAAGAGTGAAACATGAGCTTACAACCCAGAGAGGGTTGAAAATAAAGTCTTGTTGGGCCTATTGGGATTATCCAGGTTTCGAAAGTCTCAACGACTGGGTCGGTATTAAACCCTCGAGCCGAGACGAGTCATATACACGACTTGGATAAATCTGACTAACTGACGTATTTATGATTTGGTATTCATTTTAAATGTAGTATTATCGAATGATTTTCAAAGGTCTGGTGGGACTCTGTGGTTATTCTGATAAGTTTACTATAGCCAATCGCTCACTGGCATTAAGGTTGGAAAAGTCTCCTTAGAGCATTACGCCGTTGTGTTTATAGAGATATAGAAGTGGCATCCATAAATATATTTTGAAATGATGATATATTTCTGAGTGTGTAATATGTGTGATATATGTTGTGTTTCGCTGTATTTAAATGCAAGGCATGATCTGTGTATGCTACCTGTAGAGCGGTGGAGAGATATGGTTCTGAGGATGTACGAAGAGACAAGAAGAAACGAAATGCCCACTCTGGACGCACCGTTTATATCATACTCTGGGAGGAGGAGGACAATCGCATGGAGAAGCATACCCTGCTTAACTTCACCAGTTAAAAAGGTTGTTACCGCTGCACTGTTTGCTGAAGACCCTAGTATGGAAGAATATATTCCTCAAACAGTGGGATCTTCTTCACATGCCCATTGTTCCGAAAGATCTCTTCATGTATCTGACCCTCGTAGGTATGGTTACACTTGGGGAACCAAAGTTTGGGTTAAAACTCTTGAGCAAGACAGGAAGGGGAAAGGAAAAATGGAAGAGGAATTCGAGGAGTAAATTCCGGAGGATATCCTTTTGGGTGGTTGGTTTATGACTGGACTGACTCAGGTGTACATAGTAGCTTATATTTTATTTTACCACTTTTGTTAAATTTTAGTTTCTTAGGATTTATCACTTTCTTTAATTTTTCGCAGATATTATGTACAATTCTTTGTAAAATCCTCACGTTTGTACTGATGTAAGCTTTTTGATATATATATATATATATATATATATATATATGCTAAGGTTGTTTTTGCACAAGTGTTTAGTTTAAATTCTCAACTTTTAACCTTCTACGAAAAGACTTGGAAAGAATGAATTCCCCATTCTTCTCATCTTTCACAAAAGCAAAAATTTTAATCACATTTTGTGGAATAAACAGTTTTTAAATCAATGTTATTACGAAATTCTTGGTTACTATGGTGTAATATCTTTTTTTGGAGAAAGGGTGTTGCATTTTGTGGTATCAGAGCTAGGTTCAGTCTTGTTGGGAGTTTGTAGGGTGTAGGTCTATTATGCCTAAGTTGCGTGAACTCTTATAAGTTGTTTGTGCTGTGTAAATTCTATGTAAAATTTGATTGATTTGTTTTGTTCTGGAAAATCTTGTGCCAAGGTTATATCAGAATGCGACGATATAGCTGAGGAAATCTGAGACTATACTAAAATGAGACGGTATAGTTGAGGAGAACTTAATAGGATTAATCGGTACTACCAATGCCAATAATACTGTACAAGTATGGGACTGTACAGAAAAGAATGACCTTCTGAAAAGCATGTAAGTGAGAACAAAACATGGGATTCGTGTTGGTTTGTAGGGAAAGTTGTCAATTCAAAAAGTCGCCAGATAATTACGGAATAGTATAGACTTTGGTTGAATTTTTGTGAAATTGTTTGGTTTTCTTTTAGATTTAAAGTAGTTGTGTAATTTTTGGATGGGTTCTAATTGGTTTTACCTGAGTAGTTGTCTTGTAGAAATCCATGGCTAGAAGAAGGAATCATAGTGATGACGATTTGACAAATACTATCTGAGAGATGGCAATTGCTTTTGGACGTAGAGAAGAAAATGATCATGGAGGGTGCAACACCCTTTCTCATAAAAGGATGTTACAACATAAGTAACCTATTTTATCGGATATCCATATTAATTCTGATTAGATTATTCATTATTTGAAAATATGAATGAATTTTTTTTCTTTTCTTTTAACTGAAAGAGTATCTAATTTGAAACTTTCACGCTTCGATAAACATCTCGCATCACAACACTTTACTAATAAGTAACATGGTCTCAACTAAACATAATTAATTTACATCCTGTACATCAAGTAGTGTCATATAGTATAGTACAGTCATCCCAAAAGAAATATCCATACTACTGCCCATCTGGTTGAGTCCACTACAAAATAAGAACAAAAGAGTCCAACAGTCTATCTCTCCTTCTACCACAGCTCTAACATCAGGCAGCATCCTCTTCAAACGCTATCTGGAAGATAACTGCATCAGACTAAGCCTCCTGGCTCTGGTCAGACTATCCAACAGGTGCCTCATCTATATGCATCATGTTCCAAAGAGCACAAAACATATAGGCAAGGGTGAAAAATCCTCATACACAGATAGCAAAGCAAAGAGACAACAGATATAGAAATATACCACATCTATCAGACACATTTACATTAGAAAATCATCAGACACATATGCATTAGAAAATCATCTACCACCTACCCTTCTCAAGCGCACGAGAACAAGATTTTCCTGCAAGTAAGACATTCTCACAGACACAATGAGAATAATCACAGTCACACACATATCTCAGTATCAAACAATATGTCACATATCTCAGCATCAAACAATATATCATACACTCAGATATATTATAATGCATGTCACTTCTATTTCCTCTCACATCACCCTCGTAGTGCTCCAAGGAGACTTCCCTACCTCCAACACCATTGAGCGATCGGCCGTAGCAAACTTAACAGACTTATCAGATAGTCCCATCCGGACTTCATGATAAACATTCAGCTAAGCTACGTTTAAACCACTATACCGTATCATGAATAGTCAAGTCAGTCAGATTTATCCAAGTCGGGTTGTGCGACTGCCTCGGCTCAGGGGTATTCACCTACACTGGCCACCTGAGGAATTTCGCAACCTGGATAATCCCAATAGGCAACTGTAGCCCAACTTGTCACTATTCCCAACCCCATCCGGGTTGTACTGCTCATCATTTGGCCATCCGCCAAATCTTTTGGCCATCCACCAAAATCTCTTGGCCATCCGCCAAGGCTCTTTCTCTTTATGCATATGACATAACACATTAAGCAAGCAATATCTCTTGGCCATCCGCCAAATCTCTTTATGCATAACACATTAAGCACACAATTTCTCTTGGCCATCCGCCAAATCTCTTGGTTATAACATTATCACCTCTTAGGATATTCATATCTCATTGTGCATAATTCTTCTTCAACATGGCTCTTTCCTCTTTCACTCATACTCTTTATAAATCTTTGTCTTTTTAACAAAAGCATTTTTTTCAAAACCATTGCTTAAGTTCTAAAATTAATTAACCAAAATACTTATCAACCTTTATATTTAAAGTGTCATTTTCTCTTAAGCATTGTTATGAAAAAAAATTTGGAAAAAGAATGATTTTCACAAAAACATTAATTTTCAAAAATGCTGGGTCCAGAACTGTTCACAGGCGCGAGGGTTTTTCACACCCGCGGTATGAACAGAGCTGTCCCCTGTTTTCCAGCCTCTCACAGCTACGAAAATGGCTACACCCAGGGCATTCCAGCAGCTCGAAATTTCAAAGTCCAACCACAATCAACCTTTTCTTTGCATAGTTATGCTCAAATGAATAAAAATAAGTGAAATGTACCATCTTTGGATCAATCACAAGACATAACCATTCATCTTCAATCCATGATTCCACACTCATCAAGCCATAAAACAAAATCATCAAGAAAATGAAACAAGATAACCATCACACCAAACATATATTGTCATATATACTAAAATCAATTTCATCATGCCAAGGTTGCAAACATAGTCATAAATCAACTCAAACATGGATCAAGGTTATCATACAACCAACATAGACCAAAATCATATCACACCATACAATCTATTTTTCTCAACAAGAGAGGTCCACAAGCAAGACAACCTAGTCTTATTTCCTCTAGGTTAAATCAATCAAAACCATCATCAACCAAAGCTTCCCTTAATCAAGCCACTTAGGAAAAGTTCATATCAATCACAAGACAACCTCTAACTCATCCATCACCATAAGAACATAGAGGCATATAGTTCAAAAATCATCATGATTCCTAGGATAAATTTAACATCATCTTGATCTAAACACCACAAGCATGGCTCTATCATGTCCACTAGGCTTTAAAATCATGTATAAGAAACTTTCCCCTTACCAAGCTTGTAGAAAACCCCAACCTTCAACTTCTCCTCCTTCCTTCTCCTTCTCCTTCTTGCTTGGCTCCTTGATAGCTTGTTGGTCACTAGATTATGATCAAGCTTTAGAAATTTAGCTCACTTGGACAAAATTTTTGGAAAGAACACTTAAAGGTTGGCTATGGTGAAGAACAAGATGAAAACTCAAAGCAAGAAGCTCTCTCCTCTCTTCTCCCTCAAACTCGGCCCTCTCCCTCTTCTTTCCTATCCATAAAGATTTTTTTCTTAACCATGGTTAAGCTTAACTATGAGTCATAATCTTAGTTAGTAACTTGGATGGATTTCATTGGCCACAAACCATGAGTCATGAAGTCAAGAATCTTCTCCACTCTTCCTCTCTAATTCTGGTGCAGTACTGTCCTCCAAGGGGTAAAAATAATTTTTCACCTTAACTATGGTAAATGGTAAATGGTAAGTCTCCAAGGTAATTAAGTGTGGTAACTTTTGTATTTCATAGTAAAAATTGTCCAAACTTAACCTATTGGGGTAAAAACTCTCATGAACCTCATAATAAGTCCTAAGACATGAAAATAAGATGCCATAAAGGTCTTGGTTCAAAAAGATCAAGCTTAGAAGCACTACGGTAACTTTTTAGTTTTTACCGTAACCCGTAACTTAGGGTAAAAATGAACTTTCTCAGAAAAATTCCAGAAAATTTCTAAAAATCATAAATATTATAAAAACACCATTGGGTACTCTTTTGGTAGATTTTAGATCATTTCCTAAGCCTCTGGCATTCACCTGCTCTCCCTGCTATCCCGTTCTTGTTCTACAGGGACCAAAACCGTAATTCTTTGTCTGTCATTCTAAAAATTCCCAAAATAATTTCTAAAATTCTAAAATAATATAAAACATCATTTTGCATCCTCAAAAATATTGCTAAACTTGTTCTGGTCTCAACACCCGCTCACAGTTCAACCTAGTCCAACTACAGGGACCAAAACGGTAACATTTTTATCTGTTCTTCAGAAAATTCCCAAATAAATTTCTAAAATTATCAAATATTGAAAAATCACTATTGGTACCTTCAAATCTCTTTCTTAACCTAAATCTAGGGTTTCTACTTCACAAGGTCCTCATTCTGTCTATTTACGGTAAACATAATTCTGTCTGCCACTCTACGTTTGATTTAAACTACTGATTTCTAACGTCAAGAAACTTTATCTATAAAAATTAATCTTTCTAAAATAAATCTAACATATGCAAATCACATATCACCCATATAAAATATAATTAAAAACAGAGTCAAAAATCACGGACGTTACAGAGGGTTGTGTAATGCCCCAAATTTTCACTCTAAGAGACATAGTGTTAATAAGGGAGGATTATTGTTAATATTAGGATTTCGATGAGATTAACAATGGTTTAAAACTGACGTAGAAAGTCAAACAAAATATTATGTAGACGTTTTGACTGTCAGAATAGGAACATAATGATATAGAAACCCTAATTTGGAGTCAAAAAATATATTTGAGGATACCAATAGTGATTTTATATTATTTGAGGATTTTAAAAATTTATTTGGAAATTTTCTGAGAAATGGAGCAGAAATAGTACCGTTTTGTCCCTGTAGTATGACCAGGTTGAACTGCGAGTGGGTTTGAAGATTAGAACAAGTTAGAAAAATATTTTTATGAGGCAAATAATGTTTTTACATTATTTTAGAATTTTAGAAATTATTTTGGGAGTTTTTAGAGTAGCAGATTAAGAATTGCTGTTTTGATCTCTGTAGAATAAAGAACGGGGGTAAATTGGAGCGTAAATGGATACCAGGAGATTAGGACATGATCAAAATCAAAATGTAAGAGTAACCATAGTGTTTATATAAGATTTGTGATTTTAAAAAATTCTTTGGGGATTTTTAGGTAAAAGTCAATTTTACACTAGTTTACGTGTTACGGGTGATCGGTAAAAGTCTGTTTTGAGCTTAAGTTTGATTTTTCTTTAGCCCTAGACCACTTTGGCTCATAAATTTCGTGACCATGGTTAATTTGAGTGAACCATGCAAGCCATTCACTTAAACAAGCCATAGAAGTAGAGTTTAAGCCATTTGGGATCAAAATTACCATACAAAAGACACTTTTTACCATTTTCACTTAAGTGATTAAATTTTTAAGCTTATCCCCTTCTTCCTACAGCTGTTGGCCGCCTATGTGCTTATGGAAGACAAGGAAGATATTTTATTTTCATAACTCAATTGGAATTAATTTGAAATCCATCCATAGGATTACGACAAGTGTTACCACATGTTTGGCTTGCATTTAACCATGATTAATGAAAGCAACCATGGTTCTCTTTGGGTTGAGTAGAGGGGGAAGGCCAAATGCAACCAAGAAGGACTAAGGAAGAGTCATTCTTCATTCTAAGACAACTTATCTCTCTAAAAACTCCATTTTTCTCTAACTTCTCTCTAATTCCATCTTCTTCCTCCAAGCTTTTTCTTCCATTTCCATGAAAGCTTTCCATCTTCTTCCTTCATATTTTTGATCCTTATACAAGCATCAAGTGTAGAGAATCCATTTTTTTTAAAACACTTTAAACACTAGCCTCCATCATGCTTGGAATCATCAAGTTGTTCTTCAAGTGTTCTTGAGTGGCCTTGAACCTTCAAGCAAACAAGGTTGGTTTGTGTTTCCAATCCATAAATCCTTATTTTTCTATTCATGATCTTCATCATCTTTTCACTAAATCATGTGTTTCTTCAAAGTTTTTGGAGAAACTCTTATTTTGCTCTAGGTTGTTGTAACACCCCTTTCTCAAGAGGGCATTACACTTAAGTAACCAACCCAAATACGGAAATTAAATTTCATTAAGTCTGGTTTTCTTTCGGAAAAATACTGATAAACTTATTTAATTTTCACAAATGGATTTTTATTGCCATTTTTTTCTTAAAGATATTAAAAGAAGTCATAAATAAATCAATGCTCAACATATAAGAATGAAAAACAATCATTGAATACAATTAACGTTTCTCTTTATAAACCAATGTTTGAGGAATATTACATCATACAAGAAACTGCTCCTTCCCAAAAGAATACTGACTCCCTATGTTGGTCAAGCACTAAGAACTTCTGTAAGAAGCGCTAACCCAAATTAGAACCCGCACGTCCTTCCACTAAGTTAACTCATCTTCAGAGTACGTCTCAATCCTCAAGTCCTGACAAGTCCACCCAGCTAATGGTCCATCTATATGAATCATGTTCCACAGAGCACAAAACATATAGGTAAGGGTCAAAATCTCTTTCGCAGTTATCACCATAATCATACAAGTAGCACATCACAGAAATTCATGCAAAATCATACCATTACCATTTATAGCAGAAATCACTCACACATGCATATGTAGCATAATCAGTTTAAGTCACCCAGACACCTCTTCACACAGAAGTCACATCTCATCTTCACATATCCAACTAGGTCACACAGACACTAGTCACACAGATCACTATGTCCAACTTCACACAGAAGCATCACCGTTTCACACAGAAACATATCACAAGAATTCAATATATATATATATACACACACACAAAACACTTCTATGGGCCGTTTCTTGATAACAGATTTGACACACAGTCACGAGCACGTAGCCCGCACTCCATGGAGATTCCTTTTCCCAAACTCCTCATTTATTCGACACTCAGTCACAAGCATTTAGCCTGCACTCCAGGGAGATTCCTTTTTCATATAGCACGAAATGTCACTTAGCATTTCCAAGAGCACACAGCTCTTCCCACACAGCACGAAATGTGACTTAGCATTTCCAAGAGCACATAGCTCTTCTCACACAGCATTTGGCGCACAATCCTTTTTCACACAGCTCATGGCACACAGCTCTTTGCACACAGCACCCAACATTTAAATGCACATAGCCTATTGCACACAACCTCCCACATAGCATACAACATTTATATCACATAGCACTTTTCACATCACGAAGCATTTATCAACTCACATAGCATTTACATTCCACAGAATTTATGTCGCACAGACTTTATACCATACAGATTTATATCACACAAAAGTGACACCACACAGTACTCATATCACACAGTATTTATCACACAGAACTTATTCATCTCCTTTTATTGACACTTAGTCCCACAATCATATCTCATCTTCCATTGCTCAGCCTCCTTAAACACATAGCTCTCTCGTCGTTGATGATTTATTCTAAAACTTTCTTTTAAAGGCTAGATTCATTACTCTTGAAATCCTAGACTTACATTATCTCTTCTTTTATTTTTACAAATCACTTAAAAAAAACCATTTTAAGGATAACTTTTCATAATCACGTTTCTGACCCCAAAATACCCAGTTTTTCATTTCTCCCCAAAACTTCTAAAAATTACACTTTTGGCCCAAAAACATTACTTTTACAGATTTAGTCCCTATATTTTCGAAAATTACATTTCCACATTCTGTTTTAAAAAACTTTCCAAAATTATACTTTTACCCCTAATCTTTCAGAAATTACATTTTTACCCCTGCACTCTCGGGTACGGTGGTTTCAGGGCAGAACAGTTCACACCTGTGAATACACTCACACTCCGGGTAGGAAAAGTTCTGGAAAAACTTACGAAAATCCGAAAATTCAGTTTTCTTTTAGGGTTTGATTCTTTAGTCCATTCCTATCATTTTTAAGCATCAAAACCAGATTTTAACTTCATGAAATTCGGTCCATTAAATTGATTTTCAAGAAGATAACTAAGTAGGCATTTAGAGATTTGATTTTCTTGAAAAACATGGTTTAATTAAGCTTGTTAATCTCTCTCCCTCATCCATATCCATTTTACCATACACCATATCATCTCTCCATTTACAATATACTTCAAGCTTATTAGAACAGTCATCCATTTCACATGATTCATAGATTAAAACAATAGTCCATCCACTTTAAAGAATATACACCTCAAGCCAATATATATATGTCAAACATCCACAACCACATAGGAAAATCATCACCCAAGAACATATGAAAAATACCCTCTCAAGAAACATAAGAAATCTTCCACCAAGAACATGAAAATCATCATCAAGCATAAGAAATCACATACAACACAAGCTTATATAATTATGGTAGCTAGAGAGAGTTTCCCCTTACCTTCTTCCCTTAGCTTATGTAAAACAAGCCCTAGCTCCAAGCCCTTTTCTTCTTCCTCTTGATTATCTCCTTCCAAATCAAACATAATACATCCACAATACCAAATAAGTTTTCTCAGCTCATGGATGATTTCTAGCTCATGAAAGAAGATCTTAAGATTAACTATACATAACTCTAAGCTCATAAACCATGAAGAATAAAATGAAAACTTAAGCTATGGAGTTCTTACCAAATATCCTAGTAGCTTGATGATCCCAAATTAAGAGCAAAATCCTTGGAAAACTTGATTAGTTTGAGTACAAAATTTGAGAGAAATGTATGGAAAAGGGTTATGATGTAAGAACAAAGTGAAAAATGGAACAAGACCTTCTCCTCTTCTTCCTCTCCCTCTCGGCCAGCCCTCTCTCCCTTTTACCTCTTGTGAAGATTTTTTTCTAAGCTATTATTACTTAAAAAATGAGTCATTAGTTTATTTAACCAAAGATTTTTTCCTATTGGCTAAAAACCCATGAGTCATAGACACTTGAACTTTCCACACTCTTCCTCATCCTTCTAAGGGGCGCTGAATCTGATCCAAGGGCTGGGTTAAATAATTTTTCACCTTAACCATGGTAAAAGGTAAGTTTTCAAGGTAATTAAATGTGGTAACTTTTGTATTTCATAGTAAAAATTGTCCAAAAATAACTTATTAAGGTAAAAACTCTCATGAATCTTAAAATAAGCTCTAGGCCACGAAATTAAAGTGCCACAAAGGTCTTGGTTCATAAAAATGAAGTTTAGAAGCATTACGGTAATTTTTCAGTAGTTTTACCGTAACCCGTAAATTAGGGTTAAAAATGAACTTTCTCAGAAAAATCCTAGAAAATTCCTAAAAATCATAAATGTTATAAAAACACCATTGGTTATTCTTTTGGTTGATTTTGGATCATTTTCCAAGCTTGTGGCACTCACCTGTTCTCCCGTTTACCCTATTCACAGTCTACAGGGACCAAAACCACAATTCTTGCTCTTCTATTCTAAAAATTCCCAAAATAATTTCTAAAATTCTAAAATAATGTAAAAACATTATTTGGATCCTCAAAAATATTTCCCAACTTGTTCTGGTCTCGACACCCACTCACAATTCAACCTACTCAAACTACAGGGACCAAAACTGTACTATGTCTGATCTGCTTCCCAGAAAATCCCCAAATAAATTTCTAAAATTCTCAAATATTATAAAATCACCATTGGTATCCTCAAATCATTTTTCTGACTCCAATTAGGGTTTCTATATCATTATATTCTTATTCTGACAGTCAAAACGTCTACAGACTTTTCCGTTTGACTTTCCACGTCAGCATTAAACTATTATTAATCTCATCAAAATCCTAATATTAACAATAATCCTCCCTTATTAACACTCTGTCTCTTAGAGTGAAAATTTGGGGCGTTACAGTTGTGTTCTTGGAACCAAGTCTTTGATTAACCCTTTGATTCATTTTTTCCAAAGAGGTTTGTTTATAAAATCACTCTCCTTTAGTTTTCTTATGGGATTAGAGGTACTTTTATGAAAAGAATAGGCTTATGTTTGTTGTGGTTGTATTTCTTTGTTTGTGATATTTTTAAGGTGATTGATTTTGTGGACTTGGTTATCAACTTGTTAAAGAGGGAAAAGAGAAGGAGGAAGATTTAAGGTAAGGGAAAAATTCTCTAGTTATCATAGTTACATAAGCATGTGTGTTGTATGTGACTTTTTTTTATGTTCTTGGTTATTGATTTCTTATATTCTTGGTGAATGATTTCTTATATTTTTGTGTGTTTGAATTCTTAAGTGTTGGTGTTGATTTCTTATGAGTGGTGAAGTGAATTCTTATGTGGTGATGGGTTGATTTCTCATGAGTTTGGTATTGTAATATTTAAAGTAGATTCATGGCTTTGATATTCTCATGTGGTTAAGATTGGTGATTGATGATTGGAGAAGTTGAGAGATTAACATGATAATTGAAAAGTGACCGAAGCATATTGGAGATGGTGTAGAGGACATGGAAATAAAGTGATTGTTTTGAAAAAAATTAACTTAGAAAACAAAGTCTAAAGCTTTGTATGGGAACCCTTTAATCCAATCATGTTTCCAAGAAATTTAGTCTCCAAAGGACTATTTAATTAACCTTGAAAATCAACATTAATGAACCAAATTTCATAAAAGGTAAATCTGATTTTTATGTTTAAAAAGGTTGGGAATAAGCTAAGTAATTAAATTCTAAAAGAAAAGTAAATTTTTGGATTTTTTTGTAATCTTTCCAGAACTGTTCACACCCATGGTATGATAATTTTCACTGCCAGTGATCGGTTCTGTCTACGAAAAATACTGTTTCTAAAGTACAAGGACCAAAAATGTAATTTTTGAAAGTTCAGGGACCAAAAGTGTAATTTTAAAGTACAGGGACTGAAATGGTAATTTGGATACTTAGAGGACTAAAATGTAAATTTTGAAGAAAATTGACATTTTAGATAATTAATTAAAATAAAGAGATATTTTTACTTAAGTGATTAACAATGTGATTTTAAAATTAACATTATTAATAAAGTCAAGTGAGGGAGAGTATTATGAAAAAGTTTTCTCAAAAAGAGCCAAAGCCTAATTGATTGAGTTTTTCCAAAGTAAAGTTCCCGATTGAATTCTTAAAAGTTGAAGAGGGGGTAATATAAGCTTAGTGTACCAAAAGAGAATGGACCTAGCATTTAAAAACAATGAGATGTGATGTCGTGGACCGAGTGTCCGCAACGGTGAGACATTTTTGGACTAAGTGTCCAGGGTGTGGAAATGATATTGGGACTGAGTGTCCAAGGTAGTGAAAATGACGTTCCTAAAATATATGAGTAAATACCGGTGTGAAAAGTCTGTGTGACTTAGTTATATTGAATAAAGATGAATTAATGTGAGTAAAGCAAGATTGGATGTGTGCCGTTTCATTGACTATGTGCCGTTCCACTAGGTTGTGTGCCATATGAGTTACAATTCACGTTATATGTGGTTGGGAATTGATACGGTTGGGCTACCATTGCCTACTGGGGTTATCCGAGTTTCGAACTTCCACAAATGGCCAAGTGTTTGCATCCTTGAGCCGGGGAAAATCGTACACCCCCGATTTGGATAAACCTAATGACCGATCTTTTCAGGATAAGGTGAGAGTGGCTTTTATGGAATGGTTGTGAAGCAGACCTAAAGAGAAAGGGTTGTGCAATCATGTTAAGTATTTAGCTGCGCTTATCACTCAAACGTTGTTGGGATAAGTCTCCATGGAGCATTGAGAAAGGATATTCTTACAGAGCTCTTAGAAGTGTCATGCATATATTTCTATGTGAAATTGATGTGATTCTTGAGTGTGATTTCTTTTGAGGATGAGTATAGCACCATGTGTGCAATATATTTGCTGTATGCAATATATATGTTGTGTGTTGCTTGTGTAACAGTGGCGATATAATTTCGAATGAGATTTTCACCCTTGCAATGTATTGTTTTCTTGTATGCAAATATATTTTCTTAAGTTGCTACGCCGGAGATTAAAGTGGAGTTCAGGAGAAGGCAAGGACAGGCGGTACGCTAACACAGAGGGTGGACGTGCGCGTTTTCGATTAAGGGTTGGGTGTTCTCATTTGAGTCCTTATAAAATTTGCAGTGCTTGACCAGTATAGGGAGCTTGTATTAAATTAGTTTGGGGAGGGAATTATATTTTATTGTAGTGGATATTATTATATTGATGAATGCCTCATGTTTTCCTAAGTTGATTTACTCGAAGTAATGTGTTGACATATTTTCATACTTTAAAAAAAATTTAACTATGAAAATCATTTGTGAAAATTAAATAACTTTGACATTATTTTCCGAAAGAAAGTCAGTAATTAAGTAAATTTATTTCCGCATTTGGGTTGGTTACTAAATGTAATGCCCTTTGAGAAAGAGGGTGTTATAGGTTGAACTTTGTCATGCCAATCTGACTCAATTCAAGGGAGGATATGACCCTAAAGGAGCAGATTTGTGGATTCATAAGTTAGAAAAGTTCCTTGAGGCAATGGTTTGCACGGAAGAACAAAAGGTGATGTTTGCTGCTTCAGGGTTGATAGACAATGCTGAATTCTGGTGGTGTGGAATGCGTTTATTATTAGAGGTCAAAGGGAAAACTATTTCTTAGACTATTTTTCAAGATTGTTTTTTGGCAAAGTATTTTCCTATCTGTGTTCGTTAAGTAACGGAGATGGAATTCCTAAGCTTGAAGCAAGGTGAGATATCGGTAGGAGACTATATCATCAAGTTTATTTCTCTCTTCAAGTTTTTCTAGTACTTTCAATTACGTCATGATCCGGCATGGAAATGCAAGAAGTTTCAAGAAGGGTTGAATATGATCTATGTGAGGTGGTGACACCTTTTAAAATTTGTGAGTTAAGTGAATTGATAGAGCGTTGCTATATGATTGAGAAGATACTAAAGAAGGAGAACGTAGTAAAGAGCAACGTAGGGGGACTGTCTAGATTTAAATCACAAAGTCAGGGTGGGAGGCAGTTTTAAGAAAAGTCATACACCAAGAACTTGATAAAATTTAGGAATCACAATAATGCACTGCTAGATGAGGTAGAAATCGTGGAAACCAAGGGACAAACGTGGTCAAGTGTCATAATTATGGAAGAACAGGTCACCAAGCCAGTCAATGTAATCAGAGGGGTGCAACTTGCTACAAGTGCGGGAAGATCGGGCACAAGTATAGGGATTTCCCGAAGCAAAAGCCAGCATAAGTGATCAACCATAAATAATTGCAACATAAAGGTCCTGAAGCGAACAAATGAAGATCTTCATATGTGATTGTGGTGTATTATATCTCTTGTGCTTTTCTTTTATGACTAGTAAAGATTTTTACCCTTGCGTGTTTTCCTATGTTGTGTTTATGTATGTTTGAGTAGATGAATTATCCTTAGAATTGGTTGATTCTGGGACAGCGTCTTAGTATCCGACCTCTAGAGGCGGATAGAGTGGGGTGGGAGATAAACCCTTTTATGCTGTGGTGTACCTATGCTGGTCCTGTACTTATCACAGAAGGTAGGGTCGATGGACCCGAGAAGAGGACGGGGGAGCATATGATACTTGATTTTATGCTACCTGTAGAGTGATAAAGAGATATGGTTATGAGGATGTATGAAGAGACAACAAGGAACGAAGTGCCTGCTCTGGATGCATCATTTATATCATACTCTGGGAGGAGGAGGACAATAGCACGGGGAAGCATACCCTGCTTAACTTCACCAGTTAAAAAGGTTGTTGTTACCGCTGCACCGTTTGCTGAAGACCCTATATGGAAGAATATATTCCTCAGTCAGTGGGATCTTCTTCACATGCTCATTGTTTCGAAAGATCTCCTCCTGTATCTGACCCTCGTAGGTATGGTTACACTTGGGGAACCAGAGTTTGGGTTAAAACCCTTGACCAAGACAGGAAGGGGAAAGGAAAAATGGAAGAGGAATTCGAGGAGTAAATTCCTGAGGATATCCTTTTGGGTAGTTGGTTTATGACTGGACTGACTCAGGTGTACATAGTAGCTTATATTTTATTTTACCACTTTTGTTAAATTTTAGTTTCTTAGGATTTATTGCTTTCTTTAATTTTTCGCAGATATTATGTACAATTTTCTTTGTAAAATCCTCCCGCTTGTACTGATGTAAGCTTTTTGATATATATATATATAGGTTATTTTTGCACAAGTGTTTGGTTTAAATTCTCAACTTTTAACCTTCTACGAAAAGACTTGGAAAGAATGAATTCTCCATTCTTCTCATCTTTTAGAAAAGCAAAAATTTTAATCACATTTTTTGGAATAAACAGTTTTTAAATCAATGTTATTCAAGAAATTTACAAAATTCTTGGTTACTATTGTGTAATATCTTTTTTGGAGAAAGGGTGTTGCATTTTCTGGTATCAGAGCTAGGTTCAGTCTTTTTGGGAGTGTGTAGGGTGTAGGTCTATTAAGCTTATGTTGCGTGAACTCTGATAAGTTGTTTATGCTGTGTAAATTCTATGTAAAATTTGATTGATTTGTTTGTTCTGGAAAATCTCGTGCCAAGGTTATATAAGAATGAGACGATATAGCTGAGGAAAATCTTATTGCTGTTACCGCTGCATCGTTTGCTGAAGATCCTAGTATGGAAGAATATATTCCTCAGTCAGTGGGATCTTCTTCACATGCCCATTGTTCCAAAAGATCTTCTCCTGTATCTGACCCTCGTAGGTATGGTTACACTTGGGGAGCCAGAGCTCGGGTTAAAACCCTTGAGCAAGAAGGAAGGGGAAAGGAAAAATGGAAGAGGAATTCGAGGAGTAAAGGATATCTTTTCGGGTAGTTGGTTTATGACTGAACTGGCTCAGGTGTACATAGTAGCTTATATTTTATTTTACCACTTTTGTTAAATTTTAGTTTCTTAGGATTTATCGCTTTCTTTAATTTTCCACAGATATTATGTACAGTTTACTTTGTAAAATCCTCACACTTGTACTGATGCAAGCGTTTTGATATGCTGAGGTTGCTTTTGCACTAGTGTTTAGTTTAAATTCAACTTTTAAGCTTCTATGAAAAGACTTGGAAAGAGTGACTTCCCCATTCTTCTCATCTTTCAGAAAAGAAAAAATTTTACTCACATTTTTAAGAATAAACATAGTTTTAAAAATCAATGTTATTCAAGAAATTTACGAAATTCTTGGTTAATATGGTGTAATATTCTTTTTGGAAAAAGGGTGTTGCATTGAGCATACTCCTTGAATGTCTCAGTGTCCTTCTTGGCCATATTTTGCAGCTGCATCCTGTCAGGAGCCATGTCAATGTTGTATTTGTATTGTTTGAGGAAGGCATCAGCTAAATCCTTCCAATAACGAACATGAGTACGCTCAAGATGCATATACCAGCTCAAGGCTGCCCCAAGCAAGCTATCTTGGAAGAAGTGGATTAACAACTTATCATCATGGGCATGGGATGCCATTTTTCTGCAGTGCATAGTCAAATGACTTTTTGGACAAGTATTCCCCATGCACTTATTATATTCTTGTACCTTGAACTTAGGTGATATTTCTATGTTTGGGACGAGGTAGAGATCACTTGCATTGAAACTACAACTACTTCCCGCTTCAATTACCCTTAAACGTTCTTCCAAAACTTGAAACTTCTTTACTGATTGAGAGTCTTCAACCAAGAAAGGTGGCATGATACCTGGTGTTGAATGGGGATTTTGTGTTTTGGTCGTGTTTTGCAGGTTTGGCTTTATGATTTGTGGCGGGTTATAACTAGAAGGGAATATGTAGGGTACAAAAACAAGAGATTACAACCGGGTCAATACTTTTCATTCATGCTATGGCCTTGGTGTTGTGCCTGGGTGAGGTATGGAGTGTTTGAATTGGAGGCTGGAGGGTTATTGTCTAAAGGGATAGAGGCTTGAGGTGGAGTGTAACCTAGGGGAAGACCATACGGCATGACATACTGCATGTCGGTCCCTTGGGAACTAGTGGCATTGTGGATCATTGCCCCTTGATTGAAATTTTGAGATGGTGGTGCCAAGGTAGAGCCAGGTGAATGGGAAGGAGTGGTACGAGGGTCTTCATTTGTTGCTAAAGGATTCCCATTTATGCTGTTCTTCTTTTCTTGTGACTGCAACGCCTCTATGATCTTATCCATTTTTTCCTTCAATTGGTTGACATTAACTCTTAGCACTTCTTCATTCTGTTCTAACTCATCCATGATCCTAGATTGAGTGCGAGTCCAATAGGGATGCCAAGGGAACAATTTTCTTGTTTGATCAATTATTCTGCTGATAACACCTTTCCATTCCAAGTCTTACCCACGTGATGCTGCACCCACGCAAGTTCCATACCCCCAACCCGACTAGCAGTGGAACCAAAATCCCAATCCTGATACAAAGCAGAGATGTGTTCCCCGTGATAGAAGAAAAAAGCCATTTCAATTTTATCTAAACCCTATGTCTTACACCGAGTTGTTGTCATACCTTTTCTATAATTCTTTGGTTACTCCTACTCAAATGAAGCCTCTTGAACCACCATACCCAAGAGAATATGACCCGAATGGTAAGTGTAATTACCATGCTGGGGCTATCGGCCACTCAACTGAAAATTGTAGAGCCCTCAAACATAAGGTGCAAGACCTGATTGATGCGGGGTTCTTGAGCTTCAGAGACAATCCTCTCTCGAGTCAAGAAGGATCATCAATTAATGATGTTGAAGGGGATCCCATCTATGGTATATGATGGAGCATTCAAAGAACATGGTGGATTGTAGCCAAGGAAGATCAAATGTTTTCAATTTGGGAATTCATTGTGTTTCTTATGGTGTTTATTCCTGTTCAAAATAATTATGTACTACAAGTCCTTTTGCTCTGCCCAAGGCTTTAGGATAACTAATTGTAGGATGGGCTCACGTGTTTTCTCTTTAGTATTTGTTATCAATAAATGCACTTTGAATTTCAGTACTGTCCCTGTTCATCTTTCTCTCACATAATGCATGTCCAAAATAGTTTACAAAACAAAAAAAAACTTTTTTGGATTGCTAGTGTGCTCTTGGAGGTTGGTGGAATAAGAAGTAGGGGTGGGCAAAATTCTTTCACCTGTCTGAGCCCGAGCAATCTGTTGTGGATTTTGCTGCAGCGGGCGGTTTTACACGGTTTGTCGGGTAATCGGGTTTAATAGTCATCAAATATCTTCTCATAAAGTTCTTTTTATATTTATTAATCTAATTTGGTTTTAGTTGGACAGAGAATTCCATTTAACCATTTGCATTGCAAGTTTAACCACTATTCTCTCTACTATTAACCAGAATTGAAATGACTGATTCAATACTTAACTACATGGGTCCTTCATTTAACCATGTCTGCAAATAACAATTAACCACAAAGGTTTATTATTAAGATTTTTTATTTTATCATTAGTTAGTGAAATTTACTTGAATATCAGGTTTAACAGTCATCAAATATTGTCATATAAAGTGTTTTTTTTATATTTATCAATCTAATTTGATTGTAGTAGGACATAGAATTCAATTTAACCATTCGCATGACAAATTTAACCATTGTTTTGTTTCCTGTTAATCGGATCTGAAATGACTGATTCAATATTTAACCACGTGGGGCCTTCGGCTAACCATTCTGCAAATAAAAATTAACCACAAATTATGATTATTAAGATTTTTCATTTTATCATTAGTTGGTGAATTTCACTTGAAGATCAGGTTTAATAATCACCACATATCCTTCCATAAATTAAAGTATTTTTTACATTTATCAATTTAATTTGGTTGTAGCAGGACGAAAAATTCCATTTAACCATTCACATTGCAAGTTTAACCACTACTTTGTCTCCTATTGACCAGACATGAAATGAATGATTCAATACTTAACCACATAAGATATTCACTTAACCATTTCTGCAAATAAAAATTAACCAAAATTAAAATATGATTATTAAGATTTTTCATTTCATCACTAGTTGGTGAATTTTACTTGAAAACCAGGTCTAATAATCATTAAATATCCTCTTATATAGTATTTTTTGTATTTTGTCAATCTAATTAATTTGGTTGTAGTAAGATAGGGAATTCCATTTAACCAAAGTGATTACTTTATTAACCAATTCTTTGTCTGCTATTAACCGTTTTGAAATGTCAGATTCAAATGTGGAATATTAGGGTCAGTGTAAAACGTACATCTACTTACGGATTAATATCCTTTAGTGATAGATTTTGTTTGTCACTAAAGGTCATATTTATTGTAATGTACCTATCATTGAATCACTCAAGAAACATCGGTTAATAGAATACAAAAAATGGGTTATCCATGATTTTTATATGGTTAAATGTAATTTTGTGTCCTACTACTTTCAAATTGGATTGATAACTATAAAAAATACTTTTGAGATTAAAGTTCTTAAGTTTATTAAGGATTAAGAGTCAATTTATGTATCATGTTAGTGACTAGTTTTCCATGAATCACTCATAAACATTTGGTTAATAGGACACAAAAAATGGGTTAATAATGAGATCTATGTGGTTAAATGCAATTTTGTACCATACTACATCCAAATTTGAAGGTCATTTAGCTACAGATTAACAATCTCTAGTGATAGATCACTATGGGTCAAATTTCTTGTAATGTGTCTACCCTTGTATCACTTATAACTTTGGTTAATAGGAAATAAAAAATAGGTTAATCATAATATATATGCAGTTAAATGAAATTATGTATTCTACTACATTAAAATTTGCATGTTATCTGTAAAAAGCATTTTATTAGAGTATATTTCATAAACATTATACCTTATCTTTAAGTAAAATTAAACAAAGTGTGAAGAAATCAATAACTATCATAAACACATTTCTGTGGTTAATTCCATTCACAAATAAGGTTATTTGCATGCCACACTTGGTTAAGTATATGCTATCTGATATCATTCCTCCGATAGCCATGTACATGTGAGTGAATGAACACAGATTAGTTCAGGGGTTCCTTTCTCTAGATACTGTGGGTATAAACAAAAAATAAACCATTTCTCCAATAGTTATGTACTATTTGGATAGATTGTTTAAAGCTTGTAAAATTCATTGATGATTCAGAGCCTGTGTTGTTTCTGTTGCATGTGAGAGAACGTTTTTCTGTTATTGAATCAGTCATTTGAAATCTAGTTAATAGGAAACAAATAATTGGTTAATTTTGCAATGCATATGGTTAAATGAAATTCCATGTCCTACTACAATAAAAATAAATTGATAACTTGAAAAAACTCTTTAAGAAAGGTTATTGCTGAACATTAAAACTATTTTTCAAGTAAAATTTGGCAACTCGTGATAAAATGAAAAAGTTTTGATAAACACATTTGTGGTTAATTCCAATTGAAAATATGGTTAATTTAAGACCCCATGTGGTTTAGTAAGTGTTATCTAAACCGTTTCGCCAATAGTTATGTACAATTTAGATAAATTGTTTAAAGGTAAGGTTATTTGCAGGTCACACATGGTTAAGTCATGTTATTTGATACCATTCCTTCAATAGCTATGTATTATGGAGATATTTTGCTTAAAACCTATAAAACTCAGAGAACTCAGACATATATATTGAGGTTATTTATCATGTGAGTGTAAAGTTGTAAATAAATCATTGACATTTCTATGGTTAAGTGTGAAGCAATATGTGGTTAATCGTGCTGTATGTGTGGTTAAAGTAAACTACGTGCCAATGATAAGAGAAATTTGAGTCACAAGTGCTATAGACGCATTTCAGTGTTAAAGACTTTCAAATTTTTAGAAGACTCAGACATATTTACTGAGGTTATTTATCATGTGAATGTATAGTTATAAATCAATCATTGACATTTCCATGATTAAGTGTGAAGCAATATGTGGTTAATCGTGTTATATCTATGGTTAAATTCAACTACGTCACATGAGGACTTCATTTAATCATTTGTACAAATAAAAGTTAAACATTATGAAGGATATACGATTTACAAATGTGGTTAATTGTAAGCTACGCGTGGTTAAGTACATGTTATATTGTGCATTGCAAGTTTAATAATTATTTCATGGTTAATAGTGAAGAAATATGTGGCTAATCAGTCTCTAAATGTGGTTAAATGACACTACGTGCAAATGAATAGACAAGTTTGACTCACAAGTGCTAAAAACACATTTCAGAGCTAAAGGCTTTCAATTTTGAGAGGATTGAGACACACATACTGAGATTATTTATCATGTCAGTGTATGGTTGTAAATCAATTATTGACATTTTCATGGTTAATAGTGAACAAAAATGTGGTTAATCATTATCTACAGGTGGTTAAATGCCACTACGTGCAAACGAACAGACAAGTTTGACTCAGATGTGCTAAAAACACATTTCTGGGCTAAAGGCTTTCAATTTTGAGAGGCTTCAACGCAGCAATGTGTCTCTACCACATGTGTCTCAAATTTGGCATATCTTTGGCACGTATTTAAATTTAACCACTGACAGAGAGGGACTAACCACATAATTATTCACAACTAACCAAGGGTATGTCAATGATTGAGTTTCCATTTAGACAATCATATGAATAGTAACAGGGTGAAATGTGTCTGAGTTTTCAGTAAATTAGAAAGGATTCAACACAGGAATGTGTCTCTACCACATGTGACTCAAATTTGGCATATCCTTGGCATGTATTTAAATTTAACCACTGACAGAGAGGGAATAACCACATAATTATTCACAACTAACCACAAAAATGTGTCTCTACCACATGACTCAAATTTCGCATATCCTTGTCACGTAGTTAAATGTAACCACCGATAGATCAGGACTAACAACATAATTCTTCATACTTAACCACATATATATTTTCCACATGTAAAATACAAGCTGTAGAAAGTAGTACATAGAGTTGTTTCTGGTATCACTATTTCCAACACTACATAGACATAATATTGGTTAATAAAGCGATCTTATTTGTTAAATTGAATTCTTCAAGTAAAATTGTCAACTAGTGATGAAATTTTATGTCCTACTATAACAAAATTATATTGATAACTTGAAAAAGCTATTTATGGGAGGATATTGTTGTACATTAACTATGTACTATCTAGATAGGTGGTTTAAAACTTGTAAAATTCATTATTAGGTTATTTCCATACCATAAATTAATCATTTCAAATATGGTTAAATAGTACACACAAAATGGGTTAATCATGCGATCCATATGGTTAAATGAAATTTCTATATTACTAAATCTAATTTAGATTGGTAATCGTAAAAAGCACTTTATATGAGGATGTTTGATGAATGTTAAACTTGGTCTTCAAGTAAAATTGGGCAACTAGTGATGAAATGAAATTTCATTTTATAAACACATTTGTGTGGTTAATTCCATCTACATATGTGGTTAATTAAAGACTCCATGTGGTTAACTTTAGGTTGTTTGATTCATTCTTCCGATAGTTTTGTACAATTTAGATAGTTGCAAAATCAATAATTAAGGATTCAGAGTCTATTTCCACTACAAGAAAGTTTAAGCGTCAATTTCATAACCGCCGCCATTAAACAACTTTGCACCAGTGTTTTGAAACCGTCGGATTGTTTTTGCAACACCGATAAAGTCTACCCACAAATATTTATTTTATCGGCAAATTAAACCGCCGCTATTTATGATATTTTTTTCAACCTAAAAAAACGGTTAGCTACATTGTAGTACCACAAATACACCAGCATTATTTGTAGGTAACAAGATGAAACACAAGAAGGGAGGGTTGAATTGTGTTTCTAAGTTTTTAAAAACTTTTCGCAAATATTGGACGCTGGCTTGTGAAAACGTTGGACGCACAGCTTATTTGAAAACTGGACTCACAGTGTTTTGAAGTATTGGACGCACAGGGTGTTAAAACATTGGACGCACAGGGTGCTAAAACACTGGACTCACAGAGTTGTAAAATATCGGACTAACAGAAATATTGGACGCAGAGGCTTGCCTCTTTAGTTTGAAAAACTTGTTCTCTTTGTCCGATTTAATGTGTATGAAAAACTTGTTTAAATAAAATCAATTCAATCCCCTTGGTTAGTAATAAGCACAGATATAATAAGAGATAAGGGAAGGAAGAAATAACAAGTTTTTATCCTGGTTCACCCTTTCCTAAGAGCTACGTCCAGTCCCCTCAAACTAGAGAGATTTCACTATCAAACCAGATAGGTACAAGTATTCTTTGCACGCAGCCTCTCCAGGCTAAAACCCAAGTATTCTTTGCACACAGCCTCTTCAGGCTAAAACCCAAGTATTCTTTGCACACAGCCTCTCCAGGCTAAATCAAGTATTCTTTTACAGTCAAGCCTCTCCAGGCTCAAACAACTCAGCAGAGTATTTTTTATTTAAGTATTGTCTAACTCACACAAGTGAGGATATGAAAACTAAAGCACTTCGAGAGTTAAGCAAACTCTCTTTTACAAGAAGAAAGACAAATATACAAGACTTTCTATACAGAGTATAAGCACAGCAATTCAGTCTCTTCTATTGTTGAAGTTCGTTCTCATTGTCTCTATCTTCTTCTTCTTGTATCACGGTATTTATATGTGTTGTGAAGCTTCAGACTTTCTCTTGAATAGCTCAGCTTCAGCCTTCATAAAAATGACCGTTCTCTAATAGGATTAAATGCTATTTTCCCGTTGCTCTGAGGAGATCTACTTCAGTGAGCATGTCTGCGTTTCTTTCTCCTTAATCAGAAGCAACCTGTACTCAAAGTCTCAATTGTATAGTGGTTAATAGTAATATCTTATTGAGACAGAGAGAATACACTGTGTAAAGTAGAAAGATGTGTTCAGAGATATACAGAGTACATTCTCTCTCTTAGTACAATTTCCACAGTGCTTTATGCTTTTCAAATGTACGTTAAAAAACGTTGACAAGGTTGTACAGAAAAGCATTGTATACAACTATTTATTTCAAATCATTTGCTCAATAAATATGTTTCATATTAAATGCATGTGCAATAAATAGCAAGTTATGAACTCTGCGTTTTGGACGCAGCATATAGAATGTATTGGACTTTCAGTCTTTTTAACAAATGGACGCATACCTTTGCTTACCATTTGTATACGATATTCATTCATTCATTGGACGCATCCTCATGCTTACCATTTCATTCCATTTGATGCAAGGCAGTATTGGATGTATTGCCTCATGCTGATAATTGGACTTTTGCCATTGCCTTTCTGTTCCATTGGACGCAGGGAAAGATTTGTTGGACTTTTGTCAATTATGCTTCATTGGATGCAGAACAGTTGACTGTTGGATTTTTCCCATTCTATTCCATTGGACGCAGACAATGTTGTACTTCTGCAATTCTGCTTTATTGGAAATCATTGGACGCAGAGAGTAGCATGTCTACATGACTTGGATACATATAGGTTCTGCTTCTTTGGAAATCATTGGACGCAGAGAGTAGTATTGTCTCCATGAGTGATTCCTTGTACTTCTACGATTCTGCTTCTTTAGAAAACACTGGACGCAGAGAGTAGCATTGCCTCCTACTGATTATTGGACGCAAAGCTCTCAGGCTGCGTATTGCATTGGACGCAGAACAGTATTACCTTATACTGTTTATTGGACGCAGAGAATCATTGGACGATGAACAGTATTTCCCAATACTGATCATTGGACGCAGCATTCTGAACATTGGACTTATAGCTATATTCTGAACATTGGACTTATAACTTCAATGCCTTCTCATGAATATTGGACGTAGAGCTGCTTATTCTTATGCTGAACATTGGACTCAGAATTGTCTTTGCCTTATGCTGAATATTGGACGATGAACAGTATCTGAATATTGGACGTTCAGCATTCTCAACATTGGACGATGAACAGTATTTCACAATACTGATCATTGGACGCAGAGCTCTTGTTATCCATTCCAATTCTGTTCCAGTGCCAACATTGGATGATGACTTCAACATTGGACGCAAGGCTTCTCAGACTTTGAATATGAGCCAATGTCATGATGAACTAATTTGTTGGACGCACACTGCAACATCCTTCAATAAACTTAGTTAGGCAGCTTTGTTATACATAGTAAAAGCTTAATACATTTTGTTTATCCTTTGTAAAAACCTTAATACATTTTGTTATCATCAAAATCATAAAATCACTTAGGGAGTTTTTGTATTGAAAATACTTTTAACCAATTTGGTTCCAACATTATTGCTATCAATAATAATCTGGCTATCTTAATGATTATCAAATAGCTGGAACGCATTGATAAAAAAACTTAGGGATCCAATTTCACATTGACTAGCCAATGATCTAGAATAATCATTCTGCTTTTGTTCATACAACTGGGAGAACACTAGACACAATCTCAGAAGAATGTTTACAAAGAATATGTGACTAAAACATACTATGAACACTGAACAAATAAACAAAATTAAGTGATTGACAAGGCCAGAAAGGGGATAAGCAATTAAGCATGGCTTCTTTGCCAAGTGTATCTTCAGCATCAAGAACAATCCTCTTTCTCCAGTTTTTTAAAGTCACCCTTCAGTGATAATTAATTTCTGAAACAAAACCAAACCAAAACCTGGAATTAGAAATAATAATATAAGAAGACATAAGGATAACTAATCATTCCAAGAAACCCAAGACATAAATAAATAGTAAATAAATGGCCATCCTATCACCATCTGTATCTTACAACCAACCGACCATATAGCAAATGAGATTATTATACACTGTTAAATCAGTCTAGCAACAGAAACATGTTGGATCATTATCCTATGGAACTTATTTTGCAGGTAACAACACAATAGTGCCATAAAAATAAGACATTAAATAAATTTTTAACTAAGAAAACTATAAAAAGTATGGTAACTAGTAGAAACCATTGCTTAATTAGTTATGCAGAAAATAATTATACCTCTATAATTAAAATTAGCAAGAGAGTTTATCACCATAAAACAAGATTTGGACTCAATTGGTCCTATGTTCAAGACCACAAAAATGCTTGATGAAATTGACATACAAAACAGAATGGTTATGCTATTATCAAAACAGCACAAGATGTGCCATTGGAACCAAATGTACAGACCTCTAGAGCAAGACAAGAAGCAATTACAAAGCGCTGCCCACCAATACAAAGTTGAACACCCCAATCTGATATCATTACAATAATACAACCAGCACCATAACAAAGTATATATACCTTCATAAATACTTTAGAAACATGATATATGATTAAGCACGGTGAATGCCAAAATCTATCGGATAACTCATGGAATAAAAACAAATACTTTCTATTCCTTTATTTGTCTTTTTCGATAATTGGATGCAAAGGTCTTCAATAAGTATATATTGTAGAAAAATCAAAGAAGTTCATTTTAATGAATACAAAACTATGCAGTAAAATCATTTATTTTAGATAACTAGATGTTTTATCTGAAGTTGAATGGAAATGATCAAGTATACCTGTTTAATACAAGATACATGTAACTCTGCTTCAGAAACTTCAACAACCTTGTCATCCAACAAGTCATTCACTTTATAGGTTACATAACCTAAATGGTCTACTGTATTTATAAGAGCTTTGATGGCATAATCCTTCAGTGTTTCTACCACTCTGCAAACATAAGATAGAAAGAGAAAGCAACAATGAAGTGGAAGTATGAAGATTATGACAGTATTGGCATACATATAGAGAATCTAGCATAGCAACTCACATTTGTTTTTTATCATCATTGGTGTATGAGTTCCAAATATTCAGCCACTGAATATGACTATGTTCTCAGATTTTTCAAATCCTAGGAGAAGAGATGAAAAAATAAAAATAATTAGCAAAGCACTAATTCTATTCTAAATTTAAGCACCTTCAACACATAAAAAATACATCACAGCCAGCCTGGTTGAGTACCGCAAATACATCTGCCTTAGCATTTCCCATGAACGACACTTAAACGACACAAAACATCAAAAAACTGAATCTCCATTCTTCCAATATTTGAATTCATCAACCCCTTCCCAATGAAAAAAAGAACAGCAATCAAATATCAAATATTAAAATAAAAAAGGATTAACCACCAATCGAATTCACATTCATGGCACTAAATCAACCAAAACCACAAAATGAAACAGAGACGAAAATCAGAAAATGAAACAAACCTGAGCGGCAGAGCACGTTTAGCATATTTTTTGACCTTGAGGAACCTAGCAATTCTGCCGACGGGGAAATGAAGACCGCCTTCTACGACCTCGAAACAGACTTGGAGGCCTTGGGCTTGCCCCTCTCTCCTTCGGTTGAACCACCAGTGGAACACATTTTCTAATTGACGATGAAATTGGAACCTTGACCCCTAATATCAGAGCACAGAAATACTTTTGTGAACTGAGAAAACGAACACACACTGTCAGAAGCTTTAGGTTGGGGGTGAGGGTGTGACGAGAAACAAAGAAGAAAATTTGGGAGAGAAGAAGGGATGGGCTGGTTGGTGCAGTGGGATTCTGAAATTTTTTCTGCGTGACTTTGGAAGAGAATTAGGGATGAGCTACCCTAAAGCTAACTGTATTTTGGACATTACACACAATTTGTAGGCATAACCATAACCACAATTAAGAAACAAACATCTACACAGAAGTACCATTATAAAAGAAACAATATCCACACAAGTACCATAGTTAGTGTTATCCAGTACATTGAAAATGTTATTGAAGGGGATGGGGACGTTTGAACAAAATAGAAGGGGATGTGGACAGGGTGACAACCCTCAAAACATATATCAGTTCAGTGACAGGAATCCTAGTTTTAGGTCTTAAACACTTTCACTTTGAAATCGTTCTCTTTTAGCCAGATGAGCTGCACCAAGTCACCTTCTTCAACTGTGATTTTGGAAAACTTGTACCAGCCTTTTCCAATCATACACTGCCATGGCCTACCTCGGCACCATATCAGGCTCCATGTCTCATACACCCCGTTGGGCAATTCAACATTGATAGATGCTGGTCTGTCTCGAAAGTAGTCATGAATGACATCTGCTGGTACATTCTGTTTTGCAAAAAATAGAACATTTAATTAACATGATGTTACACCTTATCGAATACAAATGAATTTTATTGTAAGCTACTTACCAGAGCTTGCTTTCCAGTTGCCAAAGGTCGAGTAATCATTGGTTCCCACATAACAAGGCCCTCATTTGCCCCGTCATTGTCATCTTCATTGTCCTCATTGTCATCTTCCTGAGGATCAACATGAAAGGTGAAAGAATCCTTGCCATTATAAGTGAATTTAACTGCAACACTATCCTCGAGTCCATATAGACGTAAAATCTCGTTAGTGTTCACACGGAAAAATGGCTTAGGACCTTTATAGAAGACAGTAGCTGGCAGTACGTGTCCCTGATTGTCTTTGATTTATACCTTGTGTGGTACCTCCTCTAAATGTTGTTCCATGAACCATATGGGGATCTTAACCCAAGGCTTCAAAGTTAAAACACCAAATAAGGGATAGTTAATATTGATTAATGTGAATAAAAAGTAATGAATTTTGATATAATTGGTGTGCAATTAGAATAAAACTTACGTCATTTGGATAGATTGCTGAGAGAAAAGTTTTTGATCCATCCATACTCTGACCAAAATTGGCATTAGTTAGTAACTTGTTTTTGCATGGACAACATATATGAAAAACAAAATTGAAATGTTGGTTATAATCAGTAACTAGTTTTTATATGCACAAAATGGTGGTCCTGTAAGCCTAAATCGGTCCTTATGTAATACACTAAACACGTTTTTAAATTTAAAAGAACCTATTTACCTTATCACATTTTGCATTAGGTGAATGATTAACTTTTCCAGTTTTTTAGCAAAAAACACGTACAAAACCCACACTTTTTTGGAATCAATTTACCCTGTCTTTTTATGAACATTTTAGTTTAGCCATTTTTTGTTAAAAAAAAGTTAGATTATATGAATCAAAACTGAAATATTATAACCACTCCCAAATCATGGAACACTAGTCGATCAAAATGCCCACAAAGATAGCTATGTGCGTCTAAAATGAAACATACAAAAGAAAAAAAACGCAACATTTAAGCGAGGAACATACTTGTCGCGAAGAACGATGGAGGACGACAAAGAAGGAATACGCTCGGTGTGGAGGATTGTGGAAACTCCAGTTGCTGCTTGTGTGGTGTTCACCAAGTCTGGAGCAAAGGTGTAACACCCGCATTTTTAGATTAGTAGCTAATTCTATGACACCGTGTGAGTAGATCAAATTACATATTATAAGATGATATTAGAAAATGAAATGTCATGATTATAGTCGCTCATAGTAAAGCAAGTAGAATTTCGAGTTGAAATTGAAATTTCAACAGAAAATGATTCTCGTTATAGACGGAGAAATAAGATTATATTGATCTGAAGACTCAGACAATACCACCATGAGGAATTAAAGAGACAAATAGTATTTTTATATTATTTAAGGACTTTAGAATTTTAGTTTGGAATTTTCTGAGATTAGGATGGAGATGTTACAATTTTGGTCCCTGTAGAATGGACTACGTGACACGTAATGAACAGATAATTACCAGTGGGCTAAGAAATGATCCAAATGGAAAGCTAGGGATATCATTAGTGTTTTTGGATTATTTATGATTTTTAGATGGGTAGAAATTGGAAGAAATCGAAAAAATGAAAAATAGCGTAAACCGTGACCTGGTTTGGAAACGTCGGAGGTTTTATATTTTTCCGAAGACCGTTTTTATGTCAAAAAAATATTTTAACGAAACAAAAGTTATTCTTTTAATATTTCTGATTTTTATGAATTTTTCTAGAGTTTTTCAGAAAAATTTTATTTTTAGCCGTTTTTAGCACGTTACGGGTAACCGTAGCACAAACGGGGTATCAGAAAATGACCAAAACTTGAGTTTCGAAATTCTAACCTCTATTATATTAATTTTAGATCTCAAAAATAATTTTTCCATTTATCAATTATTTGGAGAAATATTTATTTCAAAATATATATTATAATAAACAATTTTGATCCACTTGTGCTTCCAAAAGCAAAACCCTAAGTGTGAACACTTCTCCCACTTGTTTCCAGCTGAAATTCTGCGCCCCAAACAGCCCCAAAATTCTGACTTCAACCCATGTGCTCTTGTCTTGGAAAGTCTTGGTTGGAAGAAAAATTAAAACACCTTTATGCCTTAATTTATTCCAAGATAATGCCACTTGCACAAAAGCTTGACCTTGCCCTATTTTTCTTCCCTATTCAGCCGAACTTGCAAGGGAAAGAAGAGAGAGAAATTCATTTCCTCATTTCCATCTAAGCTTCCAAAGAAAAACTCCATTTTTTCTCTAAGCTTCCAAGCTTTTCCATAAGCTATTTACTTGGTGTTTTGAGAGCTTTTGCACTTCAAGCTTCACAAAAGAAGGTTGGATGATGATTCTAAACCATAAAACCTTCTTAGTTTTCCATTATCTCCATTCTTTGATTTTTTTAAATCATGTGTTCTTCCATTTTTAAGCCAAGCTTTATTCTTTTGGCTATAGGTTTGCACCTTGTGAACCAAGAAGCTTGAAACCATTCCTTGATCTATTTTTCTTCAAGGGCTTGAGTAAGTTATGATCCTCTCATATTTTTCTTCTTAGGGTTTTGGTTTTTCTACAAAGAAAATATATTTATGCTTGTATGTTGTATAATTTTTATGAAAGGGGTTTTGATTCTAGTGGAACACCAAAGCTTTGAAGAAGTGATTTTACGACTCAAGTGATCTTCAAGAGGTAAGTGGGATGTTCTTCTAAAAGACATAATTTTTATGTAGTAGTATGTTGTATGTTTTGGATGGCTTGATGATAACTCAACAACCTTGAGTTTCATCTTTGATTTGAGTGGTTAAAACCATCCTTGATGGGTTTTAGATCACTAAACTAAGATTGGACGCAGAAAGCGGACGCAGAAACTGGACGCAGAGATTGGACACAGAGACTGGATGCAGGAACTGGACGCAGAGACTGGACGCAGACGGGACGCAGGAACTGGACGCAGGAACTAGACGTTTTGGGGTCAATTATAATTATAAAAAGTTATGTGGTTTTAACAAATAAATAAGTATTAAGGGGCATTTTCATAAATGCGATAAGCTTTACACGTCGTTGGAAAAGAGTCCAAAAACGTGGCGATGTTGAAATTCTTGAAATAAGGATTTTCTGTGATTTGCAATTGAATTGTCATTTGCATTTGAGATATTGGCTTTTGCCAGGCTAGCTTTATGCTATGATGAGAGTATACAATCCTAAAGTGATGGATTGAGAATAAGCATAGTCTGACTGTAAGTCTTTGAGGGCATTCAGGTCACGAAATTCTCAATGGCCTTGAGGGGAATCTCCTTGTGCCGAGAAGAGTAGTATACCCGGCTTGAATGATCCTGACCGGCTTGTCTTATTTATGATATGGTGCACGAGTTAGCACAATGGGCCATACCGAATAGATGACAACGAGGGCTAAGAGATGGTCAGGTTGCATTTATGTTAGGTACAAGCTCCGCCAAATCGCTCTACTTAGTTGAGGAAGAGAAGTCTCCATGGAGCAGTGCACCGGTGTGATAAGAGATGATTGAAGTGTCATGCATATATATATTTTGATTGAGATAGATGATTTTGTGATGATGTGTGTTGGTTGTTTGTGAACCTAGAGTAAAGTTTTCAAATGATATTTGCTTATTTTGAAGTATAATAAGTAGTATTTTTTTCCTTTTACTATGTATGTTTTGTGATTGTGACTTTGGGAGAAACTCACCCTTGCCTATATGTTTTGTGCCCTTCGGGACATGATTCATATAGATTGATTTCTAGCTGAGCGGACTAGACAGGACTCGAAGAACGAGACGCGCATTGAAGACGTGTCAACAAAGTGGAAGGACGTGCGAGTCCTAGTTTTGTTGGAGTTTTTCTTATTTGAACTTTTTGTAGAAGTTCTTAGTGCTTGACCAGCATAGAGAGTCTGTACTGTTTTGGGAAAGGGATTTCTTGTGTATGATACGTTCCATTATAATTGAATAAGTTTTAGTTCCTATGTTGTTTTCTGGTTGGTGTTTATTCTCACAAAGTATTTCTTTTAAAAAGAAAAAAAATTGACAGAGAAAATCCATTTGTGAAAATTAAATAAATTTTGACAGCGTTTTTCAAAAGAAGAATTAGAAGAAAGATTTTAATTTCCGCATTAGAGGTTCAGTTACGAAGTGTAATGCCGTGGTATCAGAGCTGGTCGATGTCTTTCAGGACTGTAGGTTATAGGTCTACTGTGTTGATGTTGTGTGAACTCTGATGGAGTTTGTTTGAATTGTTTCTTGTCGAAACAATTGCATAAGTTTTGAGTGGAGTTGTTGTGCTATGTGAATTTTGCTGAACTTTGTTTGAATTGTTCTTCTTGAAGGACAATTGGGTGATTCTGTTTGAGTCTTGTTTGAATTGCTTTCTCGTTAAGGCAATATTTGTTAGTACAACCAATAGGTATTTCTTGATAGATCCCAACTAGTTTTAAAACTTGTAGGAACTCATGGCACGCAGAGGACGACTAACGGATCGTACTAACGTTGATAACCGCGAGAACCGTGACGATACGATGGAGAGAGCGATCAATGCTATGACTAACATGGCAGCAGCGATGGCTCAACAAGCTGTTCGCGCGGAACAGAGGGACATTGGGAAACAACAAAGGGATGCTGAGAAACAAGCGAGGGTTGTTAGAGCTGCTGAGGCTAAGAGATTAGCTGACTTTAGACATCATAATCCACCACAGTTTCGTGGAGAAACTGATCCCGAGAAAGCTGAGTTGTGGATGCAAGAACTAGAGAAGATTTTTGACATTCTGCATTGCCCAGAAGTAGAGAAGGTGCACTACGCAACTTACCTACTGCTGGGAGATGCTGAATATTGGTGGAAGGGTGTGTTGCAACTGCTAGAAGCTGAACGTCAAGTGGTGACGTGGACGATATTTCGTACTAAGTTTTTGGAGAAATATTTTCCACAGAGTGCGAGGTCCGAAAAGGAACAAGAGTTTCTGCGTTTGCAACAAAGGGATATGACGGTGGGGGAGTATGCGGCGAAGTTTGAGTCGTTGGCCAAGTACTTCCGTTTCTTCCAACTCCAACCTGATGACGGGTGGAAGTGTGAGCGTTTTGAGGGTGGGTTAAGGTACGAGATTAGGCAATCTATAGCTTCACTAGACATTCGCCAATTTCCACTTCTGGTGGAAAAGTGTAGGAAGATGGAGAACCTGATGAGAGGAAGAGTGAACAAAGGGAATGTGGGTGGACCGTCTAGGTCATATCCACAAGGGAAGGAAGGGAAGCAGAATCAGAACAAACCCTATTATAAGGGGAGCCAACAAAAGAGCAATGTATCATTTTCTACTGGTGATACCAACAAGGGAAGCCAAGGAGCGGGCGCTCCAGTGACATGTTTCAAATGTAGGAAACCAGGACATTATTCAAATGCTTGTACTCAACAAGGAATGACGTGCTATAGCTGTGGAAAAGTTGGACATGTGGCAAAGGATTGTCTTGCGAGCAAACCCAAGCCAGAAGTCAACAATGTCAGAGCCGGAAGGCCAACGACAAGCGGACGCGTCTATACAATGAGTGGTGTTGAGGCTTCACCCTCAGAGGATCCCCTGCAAGAAGAAAATGACATAACTAGTAACTTTGAAGACTAGGGCTTCATGGATGATTGGGAATGGGTGGTCTTCTGTGAGTTTTTAGGGATTTTACGAAGTCAAATTTCAAGTCTTGACAGAAAATGGGGTCAACGCAATGAACGACAGAAGACTATAGTTGCGTTCTGTTAGGAAACCTTTTGTGTGGGGTATGTTTTAGTTTCTTATAAGTATTAGTTTCAAGATCCAACTCTATGTTTAAATTTCTTTTGCTACTTCCTAAGTATGCAATCTTCTAGTAATTCTTATGTCCGTCTGTTTCAAAAAAATTTCGTGATCTATGTATGAAGTTATTCAGTAATTTCATTTATCTATTTTTCCTTATTGAGCTATTTTCTACCTCCCTGTCTCATTGTCTTTCTAATTGTTCATCGTGTCTAATCATTTCTCATCAGAAATGGTAATCCTGTTTGCAAAATTGATTATTCTATCCAAGGTCAAACTTAAGAAAAGCTAGAACCCTATAAACGATAATGTGAGTTATAATAGAAATTTTCATAGGAATTTTTGTGTCATGAATCCTTTAGCAAAGAGTAGTGGGGTACAGACAATAGTTGATAGTCATCCATGAGTGTAGTAACGAATATTAAGAAATGAATCAATTGGACAATAATGTGATTCAGCTATATAATTTTTATCTTTTTCTAACTGCTTAAGGACAAGGTGTGGGAGTAATTAACCCATTGGCTTGCCGGTAGCAGAGAGGGGACGATGATAATTGATATAGACCAACATTGTTGAATTTCTAAGGGATGAATTGAATAGTTGTGAGTTCCGATGTATAGTGTGAGGATACCCTGTAGTTGGAGTAAGGATACTCAAAGGAACGAGAGTGTTTTATTTCTTAAGTAGAAGAAAAAAAAATTTATCGGATGAGAGTTTTCTATATTGGTAGCTAAACGTAGTTTATCTGTGAAATTTCGAGGACGAAATTCTTTTTAGAGGGGTAGAGTTGTAACACCCGCATTTTTAGATTAGTAGCTAATTCTATGACACCGTGTGAGTAGATCAAATTACATATTATAAGATGATATTAGAAAATGAAATGTCATGATTATAGTCGCTCATAGTAAAGCAAGTAGAATTTCGAGTTGAAATTGAAAATTTCAACAGAAAATGATTCTCGTTATAGACGGAGAAATAAGATTATATTGATCTGAAGACTCAGACAATACCACCATGAGGAATTAAAGAGACAAATAGTATTTTTATATTATTTAAGGACTTTAGAATTTTAGTTTGGAATTTTCTGAGATTAGGATGGAGATGTTACAATTTTGGTCCCTGTAGAATGGACTACGTGACACGTAATGAACAGATAATTACCAGAGGGCTAAGAAATGATCCAAATGGAAAGTTAGGGATATCATTAGTGTTTTTGGATTATTTATGATTTTTAGATGGGTAGAAATTGGAAGAAATCGAAAAAATGAAAAATAGCGTAAACCGTGACCCGGTTTGTAAACGTCGGAGGTTTTATATTTTTCCAAAGACCGTTTTTATGTCAAAAAAATATTTTAACGAAACAAAAGTTATTCTTTTAATATTTCTGATTTTTATGAATTTTTCTAGAGTTTTTCAGAAAAATTTTATTTTTAGCCGTTTTTAGCACGTTACGGGTAACCGTAGCACAAACGGGGTATCAGAAAATGACCAAAACTTGAGTTTCGAAATTCTAACCTCTATTATATTAATTTTAGATCTCAAAAATAATTTTTCCATTTATCAATTATTTGGAGAAATATTTATTTCAAAATATATATTATAATAAACAATTTTGATCCACTTGTGCTTCCAAAAGCAAAACCCTAAGTGTGAACACTTCTCCCACTTGTTTCCAGCTGAAATTCTGCGCCCCAAACAGCCCCAAAATTCTGACTTCAACCCATGTGCTCTTGTCTTGGAAAGTCTTGGTTGGAAGAAAAATTAAAACACCTTTATGCCTTAATTTATTCCAAGATAATGCCACTTGCACAAAAGCTTGACCTTGCCCTATTTTTCTTCCCTATTCAGCCGAACTTGCAAGGGAAAGAAGAGAGAGAAATTCATTTCCTCATTTCCATCTAAGCTTCCAAAGAAAAACTCCATTTTTTCTCTAAGCTTCCAAGCTTTTCCATAAGCTATTTACTTGGTGTTTTGAGAGCTTTTGCACTTCAAGCTTCACAAAAGAAGGTTGGATGATGATTCTAAACCATAAAACCTTCTTAGTTTTCCATTATCTCCATTCTTTGATTTTTTTAAATCATGTGTTCTTCCATTTTTAAGCCAAGCTTTATTCTTTTGGCTATAGGTTTGCACCTTGTGAACCAAGAAGCTTGAAACCATTCCTTGATCTATTTTTCTTCAAGGGCTTGAGTAAGTTATGATCCTCTCATATTTTTCTTCTTAGGGTTTTGTTTTTTCTACAAAGAAAATATATTTATGCTTGTATGTTGTATAATTTTTATGAAAGGGGTTTTGATTCTAGTGGAACACCAAAGCTTTGAAGAAGTGATTTTAGGACTCAAGTGATCTTCAAGAGGTAAGTGGGATGTTCTTCTAAAAGACATAATTTTTATGTAGTAGTATGTTGTATGTTTTGGATGGCTTGATGATAACTCAACAACCTTGAGTTTCATCTTTGATTTGAGTGGTTAAAACCATCCTTGATGGGTTTTAGATCACTAAACTAAGATTGGACGCAGAAAGTGGACGCAGAAACTGGACGCAGAGATTGGAAGCAGAGACTGGACGCAGGAACTGGACGCAGAGACTGGACGCAGAGACTGGACGCAGACGGGACGCAGGAACTGGACGCAGGAACTGGACGTTTTGGGGTCAATTATAATTATAAAAAGTTATGTGGTTTTAACAAATAAATAAGTATTAAGGGGCATTTTCATAAATGCGATAAGCTTTACACGTCGTTGGAAAAGAGTCCAAAAACGTGGCGATGTTGAAATTCTTGAAATAAGGATTTTCTGTGATTTGCAATTGAATTGTCATTTGCATTTGAGATATTGGCTTTTGCCAGGCTAGCTTTATGCTATGATGAGAGTATACAATCCTAAAGTGATGGATTGAGAATAAGCATAGTCTGACTGTAAGTCTTTGAGGGCATTCAGGTCACGAAATTCTCAATGGCCTTGAGGGGAATCTCCTTGTGCCGAGAAGAGTAGTATACCCGGCTTGAATGATCCTGACCGGCTTGTCTTATTTATGATATGGTGCACGAGTTAGCACAATGGGCCATACCGAATAGATGACAACGAGGGCTAAGAGATGGTCAGGTTGCATTTATGTTAGGTACAAGCTCCGCCATATCGCTCTACTTAGTTGAGGAAGAGAAGTCTCCATGGAGCAGTGCACCGGTGTGATAAGAGATGATTGAAGTGTCATGCATATATATATTTTGATTGAGATAGATGATTTTGTGATGATGTGTGTTGGTTGTTTGTGAACCTAGAGTAAAGTTTTCAAATGATATTTGCTTATTTTGAAGTATAATAAGTAGTATTTTTTTCCTTTTACTATGTATGTTTTGTGATTGTGACTTTGGGAGAAACTCACCCTTGCCTATATGTTTTGTGCCCTTCGGGACATGATTCATATAGATTGATTTCTAGCTGAGCGGACTAGACAGGACTCGAAGAACGAGACGCGCATTGAAGACGTGTCAACAAAGTGGAAGGACGTGCGAGTCCTAGTTTTGTTGGAGTTTTTCTTATTTGAACTTTTTGTAGAAGTTCTTAGTGCTTGACCAGCATAGAGAGTCTGTACTGTTTTGGGAAAGGGATTTCTTGTGTATGATACGTTCCATTATAATTGAATAAGTTTTAGTTCCTATGTTGTTTTCTGGTTGGTGTTTATTCTCACAAAGTATTTCTTTTAAAAAGAAAAAAAATTGACAGAGAAAATCCATTTGTGAAAATTAAATAAATTTTGACAGCGTTTTTCAAAAGAAGAATTAGAAGAAAGATTTTAATTTCCGCATTAGAGGTTCAGTTACGAAGTGTAATGCCTCCTGAGAAAGGGGGTGTTACAAAAGGGATAAAGAAGAGTAATGAGTTGAGTGCTTTGAAGGTGGCGTGATGTTTAGTGTATTGACAGACGTGCCTGTTGTACTTCGTCAGAAAAAATAAAAAAAATTAAAACAAACAAAAATATGGGTATTGGTCCGTTTTTGGTCAAATGTGTTAATTGGGACTATTTTTTTGGTGAACAATTGGATTTGGGTCTTACGTTTAGTAGAATTGGAGGATACAGGCGCACTGCGAAGGGCCCACTTGGATTTGTTTAAAAGGCCTTCACATATTTTATGTGACAGAATGGTATATATGTTGTTAAGGGCCAAGCCCAAATGATAAAACGACGAACAACCAGGCTGAAACCCAAAATCGAATTGTATTTATTTTTAATTTAATTTTATTTTTTGGTCAATGCTAAATCGTATTCAATGGCCTCGGGCCCAATCCCATTCTCTGTTCCAGTTTTGGCCCTTCTTTTTGGTCAGTGAATACTCATTAAAATGGACTTGGGCCAGAGCCCAATCGAATACAAACACATACACGCTCAGACTGCATAGCATACGCAAGCCCCTTACAAAGCCTAATCAATAAACACAGGGACTGTTGCCATAAACCACCAACCAATCAGAATAAAATCAGCCACGTATCACAACAACTACAACCCACCTACCCCGCACGAAGGACTCATCCCAAAAGAACAAAACAACAAAAGCCAAATCTTCAGTTCCAAAGCCATTATGGATTAACCCTCCCTTTTTTCAAATTTGTTTGGGCTTGGCCCAGTTCAATATCAATATATGTAATCCTTTGAAAAAAAAAGACAAAAAACATGACAACATCATATTCGATGCTTATACCACCTCAACAAGAATGTATGGGAGTTTTGACCCAAAAAAACTTAATTTTGATAAACAATTAGCTCAAATTCTAATAACATTAAGGCCATTACCACAGGTAGTCCAATCTTTTAGAGTCACAAAGCGAGTTTTAGGTCACAAAACCAAACATAATTCACTTACGAATTAAAACAAAGTAGAGCAGATGATTAAATTGTTCAAAATTTGTTTTGATGGGTATCTAGCTTCACAATGTTGATTGATACTTCTTGACCATTTGCCAGAATGTTGCTGCATGATGTATAACTCTATTCCTCACCTCATTGAAATCACCCAACAACAAGTTCAATGCAATCCTCATTCTTGCAGTATCCTCATCGTACTGCAAAATATGTGAAACCAATTTTTTGATCATTATGTACCAGTGTTTATACCATATGGGATGACATGTAAACCATAATGATATGGGACTCACCACGGGTAGTGGATTCGGATCAAATGAGTCAGCCATGCTTAGCCATAGCATGGTCCATACTGCGGAGTGCTGACTGTGGAAACGATTATTTATAACTTCACACAATGGACCACAACAGATAACAAGTGAATCTAAACAAGTGTGTGTGGACAATCATGCTGTACATATGTTGTCATAAATGACTGATGAACAAGGCAATATATTTATTGAAGATTTATTAAATATAGCTTCTAATGAAGTCACCAATATGAGGTATTCGAAATGTGATTTGATGTTATATGACCAAATTCACCACAAGTGTATACGTTCAATATATATGCAAACATAAACAGTATATGGTCTGCAGGGGAACAAACAAAAAAAAAATAGGGTGAAGTAATAGGAAACTTTTTTTGAACAAAGGTGGGATCATATTTAATTAGTTTGTGTACCATAAATCATCAGTTACAATTCCGGTAGCATCAGCGATTGGCCAACTATCAAGGTCTATTGCATAACGGAAGAACTTATGAGGATACGAATTTGATTACATCATTTGAGCAATTACTTGGCTATGCAAAGTAAACAAATGATTATAATTAAAATTAAAATATATGTTTAAGTGTAATCCTCTGTGGGTGAGTTGTATTATGCAGATGCAAATGTGTAGCATAGCAGTATCCTGATTGTACGTTGCCTTGGATTTACATTCTGGGGCTGCACACATGAATCCATGTGATACAGTAACCGGTCATCAATTGACACTATCATGAGATACTAATGTCCTCCAACCTCTTCAATTGGAACATATATCTGTCCACATTTAAGAGCCATATGTTTTTATGACACCTACCATTTATAAAAAAAAAGTAAAAAAAAAACATGACATATAAACGCAACACATACATGCTTTAGATTATTGGAAGGAGGCATCCAATCCTGGGCGTATTGTTTTAAAAGTTGCTGGGGACTTTTTGTTGGAACCAAATTGTTCAAAAGCATTTTTTAATGCATAACTTCCCTAAGTGGTTTTGATGATAACATTGATTATTAAGGATCTTACAAAGTCTACTGACAAGCTCTTGTAGGTACAACAAAGATAGGCCCATCGTCTAATATGACATTGGCAAATATATGTATAGTCCAAGAGTAGATCGTCCAATAGACTCTGATACTTGACATCGGGTAAGTTTGTCCAATGGACTCTGGGAGCAATGCGTCCAATGATTCTTTACGTCCAAAGAAGCAGAATGATAAATGTCCGATAATCATCATGAAGCTATACACTCTGAGAAGCTAAGTCATAAGTCCATATGGTAAGCAATGAGTATGCGTCCATATGAACTAAGATGTTTCACGTCCAAATGGTAAGCAAAGGTATGCGTCCATTTGGTAAGAGAACAGAAAGTCCAATCTGTTCTACATGCTGCGTCCAAAACGCAGAATCCATAACTTGCTATTTATTGCTCTTGCATTTAATATGAGACATATTTATTGAGCAAATGATTTAAAATAAATAGTTGTATACAATGTTTTTTCTGTACAACATTGTCAACGTTTTTGAACGTGCATTAAATGAAAAGCATAAAGCACTGTGGAAAGTGTACTTAGAGAGAGAATGTACTCTGATTATTTCTGTATCTCTCTGTATGCACCTTTTACTTTACACAGTGTATCTTCTTTGTCTCAATAGAATATTGTTTTTAACCACTGTACAATTGAGACTTTGAGTACAGGTTGCTTCTGAGTTAGGAGAAAGAAACGCAGACATATACATTGAAGTGAAACTCCTCAGAGCAACGAGAAAATAGCATTTAATGCTATTAGAGAACGGTAATATTTATGAAGGCTGAAGCTGAGCTATTCGAAGAACAAGTCTGAAGCTTCATCAAAACCTATAAATACAATGAACAAGAAGAAGAATAAAAGCAAGTACTGAACTACTAAAAGAAAAAGCTGAAACGCTGTGCAAATATTGTCATACTCTGTATAGTTGAGAAAGTCTTGTATATTTTCTTTCTTCTTGTAAAAGGGAGTTTGCTTAACTCTCGAAGTGCTTAAGTTTTTCCATATCCTCACTTGTGTGAGTTAGATAGCACTTTAAGTTAAAAACACTCTTCTGAGTTGTTTGAGCCTAGAGAGGCTTGATTGTAAAAGAATACTTGGGGTTGAGCCTGGAGAGGCTTGTGTGTTAAACAATACTTGGGTGAACCAGTATAAATTCCTTCTGTTGTGTTTGCTTGCTTCAGAAGAGATGCACAAGGGAAAAAAAAAAAGGACAGCTATTCCCTATGGAGCATTACTTCAGAAAATTTTCAACACTCAAGGAGTCATTGAAATTCTTGAAGCATACACTGGGGAAGATAAACCTGCTCTTTCCAGAAAACAATGTCAATCTCCTTTCGGAGGAACCAATATTATGAGAATGGGCCTAGATACAATCAAAGAACATCTGGCCAAACTCAAGGAAGTAGAAGAGGAAGACAACAAGGAAGCCATCAGGGCTAATATGAGGAGAATGATTGAAGAAAATCGTGCTGAAAAAGCAGAACAACCAACTAAAGCCCCGAGTGAGGCTCATGTTGCACAAAAGAAGACTGCTTCCAAAGGAACTGTAAGGAAGCTAGTTTTGGCTGAATCAGATGATGAAACTGTTGGAGAATTTCTCTCCAAAAGAGCAAAGCTTGCTGTTGGGAAGGCAACCAAAAAGAGGAAAGCTTCTGAGTCCAAGGCAATTGTAACAGAGGTTATTGGACCCAAAACAAAGAGAGCAAGATCTCTAAGGAAAGCGTCCACTGCCAAAGTTGCTGAAAAGAAAACGGCAGAGGTACTTGTTTCTGTCAATCCTGATAAATCCGTTGATGAGATAGTTGGATCTGTGATTGCATCCTTCTCAAAAATTTCAGAGTCCATTCCCTCACCTCCCCATACAATCCCTGAACCACAAACCCAAACAGTTTCCCCACATCAAACAGAACAACCATCCCAAACACCACCTCAAACTCTTTCACCCCCTCTGTCTACTCAACTGAGACAACAAACACCACCTCTTGCCTCACCTGAACCACTCCACCATCACCTTTCAATCTTGAGCCATCGTCCATTCCTACCCAAACACACCCACCTTCGCCCTCACATGATCACTCTCAACATTCCTCACCTCCCTCTGACCTGGATATATCAGAAGCCCTTCTGAATATGTCTATACTGTCAGGAAGCTGAATGTCCTGACAAAGGGATTAAGGGTCATAGAGATTCCTCTTCGTGAGGGTAAGGAAAAGGAGAATATGTCCTTGGAAGAAGTAAGGGTCAAGTCCATATCGCCCAGCTCATTAGGACTTTCAAGAATGAGGATCTATGACTTCAAGCCAGAGTACTCTCCTCTGACTGCAGAAGAACTAGGTTAATTTCTCTCAGTCCTTGACCGAATGATCATCAGAAACATAACGGATGGACTCCAGCTTCAGGATAGATTCAATGTCCCTCCATCTATGGGGATCAAGCCAACAACAACAATAAAAATCAAGCCTGACAGGATAGTACCAAGGGTCTATCTTGTTGACAGAAATAAGGACAAGTTTCCCAAGAGGGGCATCAAAAAAAGTCCAATGCCAACTCCAATCAGGATTGATAAGGATTGGGCAAAGGAATCCATGAAGAATGTTGATATGGATTTCCTAATGTTCTTGTCCAAGACAGGACAAGCAACGAAACAGGAAGCAAGAACTGTCTGGGAAAGATACCTCAGACTATGTGAGCAAGAAGCTTCATCTTCAGGGCTCTCTACTGCTGAAAAGGCTGGAACACCAACAAGGGGATCAGTTTCAAAGAATGAGAAGCATCAAAGATATATGTTTGATGATGTCTTCGGTGCACCAACTCGATATACTAAACCCATAGTTGAGCTACCTCCTGAGCCTGAAGATCTTGAGGTCATAGAAGATGTACAACGACAAGCTACTTCTGAACAAAGTCAAGCACAAGCTTCAGTTCCAAGAGAAGAATTTGAAGACCTTGTGTTTCTCTTTGGACAATATATAAAGTACATCCAGAAAGATCATCAAAAGCCTTGACTCCATGCTCCTATGCTTCTCCACCAAATTTTTTTTCTTTTCTTTCTCTCTGTTTCCAAAAGTTTTGGACAATAATGTTCTGTGAACCTTTTTGTCTGATGACAAAAGGGGGAGAAGAAAAAGAAGAAGATTAAGTTTTAAAAGCTCAAAGTCATTAATAAAATGAGATTGAGTCTAAATTGCAGTGCAGTAGTTTTATTGCCTATACATATAGATATGCTCTGATTAGTCTATTCTCTGAGTTTGATTGCTCTGATTATGCTGGATTAATCTGTTTCATGAGAAAAAGAAATTTTCAGGTACTCTAAACATGTTGAATATCCAAATCTATGAGATGTTTATCTCAGGGGGAGAAGAGTAAGAAAAACTGATATGTGTATCTCAGGGGGAGTTTCCCTAAGAAAATTTCCCTTTAAAAAGTATATGCTGACTGATTATTTGGTTTATCTGCTTTATTGCTTGAAAAACTTAATAATGTTTGTCATCATAAAAAAGGGGGAGATTGTTGGAACCAAATTGTTTAAAAGCATTTTTTAATGCATAACTTCCCTAAGTGGTTTTGATGATAACATTGATTATTAAGGATTTTACAAAGTCTGCTGACAAGCTCTTGTAGGTACAACAAAGATAAGCCCATCGTCCAATATGACATTGGCAAATATATGTACAGTCCAAGAGTAGATCGTCCAATGGACTCTGATACTTGACCTCGGGTAAGTATTGTCCAATGGACTCTGGGAGCAATGCGTCCAATGATGTTTTACGTCCAAAAAAGCAGAATGATAAACGTCCGATAATCATCATGAAGCTATACATTCTGAGAAGCTAAGTCATAAGTCCATATGGTAAGCAATGAGTATGCGTCCATATGAACTAAGATGTTTCACGTCCAAATGGTAGGCAAAGGTATGCGTTCATTTGGTAAGAGAACAGAAAGTCCAATTTGTTCTACATGCTGTGTCCAAAACGCAGAATCCATTACTTGCTATTTATTGCTCTTGCATTTAATATGAGACATATTTACTGAGCAAATGATTTGAAATAAATAGCTGTATACAATGCTTTTTCTGTACAACATTGTCAACGTTTTTGAACGTGCATTAAATAAAAAGCATAAAGCACTGTGGAAAGTTTACTTAGAGAGAGAATGTACTCTATTTATTTTTGTATCTCTCTGTACGCACCTTTTACTTTACACAGTGTATCCACTTTGTCTCAATAGAATATTGTTTTTAACCACTGTACAATTGAGACTTTGAGTACAGGTTGCTTCTGAGTTAGGAGAAAGAAACGCAGACATATACACTGAAGTGAAACTCCTCAGAGCAACGGGAAAATAGCATTTAATGCTATTAGAGAATGGTAACATTTATGAAGGCTGAAGCTGAGCTATTCGAAGAACAAGTCTGAAGTTTCATGAAAGCCTATAAATATCGTGAACAAAAAGAAGAATAAAAGCGAGCGTTGAACTACTAAAAGAAAGAGCTGAAATGCTGTGCAAATATTGTCATACTCTGTATAGTTGAGAAAGTCTTGTATATTTTCTTTTTTCTTATAAAAGAGAGTTTGTTTAACTCTCGAAGTGCTTAAGTTTTTTCATATCCTCACTTGTATGAGTTAGACAACACTTTAAGTTAAAAACACTCTTCTGAGTTGTTTGAGCCTGGAGAGGCTTGATTGTAAAAGAATACTTGGGGTTGAGCCTGGAGAGGCTTGTGTGTTAAACAATACTAGGGTTGAGCCTGGAGAGGCTAGGTGTGCAAAGAATACTTGTTGTAAGGCCTGAAGAGGTTGCTGAAGAATACTTGTAATTTAACTGGATTGATAGTGAAATCTCTCTAGTTTGAGGGGACTGGACGTAGCTCTTAGAAAAGGGTGAACCAGTATAAATACTTGTGTTATACTCTCTATCTCTTATCTCTGTTTATTTATTTGATTATACCAACTGAGGGGATTGAATTGAATTTTATTTCAATAAGTTATTCATATGCTTTAATCGCACAAAGAAAACTAGTTTTAAACTAAGTGGATGCTTCTGCGTCCAACTTGTGTGTGCGTCCAATAATTCAATTATGTAACACCCTCAATTTTTAAATAGTTTTTATTGATTTTTAATCTCCTTTAAATTAATTAAAATTATTTAATTAATGAATTTTAGATCTTGGGGTGAGAATAAGGATATTAACATCTTAGATTTATTTTAGAAGAGTCAAGAGTAGCCAAGTTCGCAAAACTGAGTTTTTGCGGGAACCGCATTCTCTCCTGATGCGGGGATAGGGTCCAGTATTTTTCTGGAGGTCATTTTTACTCCAAAATAATTTTTTAACGAACCAAAAGTTATTGTTATAATATTTGTGATTTTTAGAGATTTTTCTAGAAATTTTTCAGAAAAACTTTATTTTACCCGCGTTTGGAGCTTTACGGGTAAACCGGGCGCAACCGGGATATGAAAAATATTCCAAAAATTTAGTTTTGGGTTTCTAAATTTTTCTATGACATATTCAAATCATAAAATTCATTTCTCATGATTTTACTCATTTTAGAAAAATATTTATCTAAAAAGGGGTTCGAAAACTACGCGTTTTTACTACTTCGAACTACCGATTAAACCCTAACTTGGTGGAATTAAATCCCACCATTTTCCAGTCAGCCTTGGGGCGCATGGAAGGGCTGATCCCACCCTCAAAATCCTTCCAAAAGTCAAATGGTCAAATAGGGGTTAATATTTGAATTTTTCAAAATTAGGTGAGAGAGGTATGGCTCCCACCCACTTTAAGTAAGCAAGCCCATACTCCCCCATTCCTCCTTGTGTGCAGCGAAAATCTGAATAGGGATAGGGAAGAGAGAGGTTTCATTTTCTCACTCACTTCATCTTCATCATCTTGCAAAACTTCATTTTCTCTCCTTTCCAAAGCTTGATTCCATAACTAAAGCTTTGTGATTTCTTGAGTTCTAGCCATTCAAGCTTCACAAAAAAGGTTTGGATCATCATTCTAATCCATAAACTTCTTTCATTTTTTCATTTCCACCACTTTCATGTTTCCATGAAAGTTGTGTTCTTCTCTTTACTAAAAGAGATATTTTTCTTGGTTTAGGTTCACTCCATTGGAACCTACAAGCTTGAAAATCATCTTGGATCTATTTTGCTTCAAGATTTGAGTAAGTATTCCTCTACTCAAATTTCTATACCTTAGGGTTTGGTGGTTTTCATGAAACTTGCATTTTTATGGTTTATTTTTGGTGTATTTTGTGTAAGGTGAATTTTTCTAAGTGTTGGAACATCAAGGCTCAAGGAGGCCACTTGGTGATTGTGTAGAGGGAAGGTGATTAGTGGTGTTTGCCCATTTTCCTAAGCTTCAAGAGGTAAGGGGATTTTCTCAATAAGTTGGGAAGGATGTGTATGTGTGTGGTTTATGTTGTATGATCATGAAAAACTCAAAGACTTGAGTTTTCATATTGGGTGTTTGAATGAAGTTTCATTCTCTTAGTAATATGTATTTTTACATGAATATGTATATGAGTAAAAATATGATTTTGGTTGAGGCATGATCAATTGTGATGAGCTTATGTGTTGTTGGAAAAATCATATGTATGCTTTGGGATGATTTTGGATGCCTAAGTGTGTGCTTGGTGAAGTATGATTTAATGTCATATTCATGATGTATGTTGATTGATGGCTTGGTTGTGTTATTGCCTAATTGATGTATATTGATTTATGTGTATTTCATATACTTTGATTGGGATTGGATTGAAAAGATTTGATTAAGTGTGGGAAGAGAGTTTAAAAGCTTTAATGAAAAAGTTCTCCAAATGAATTAATGAGAATTCTAATCATAAGTCTTAAATCAATTTAATACTAAATCATTTTATCCATAAAACTTTAAGAGAGTTAGAGAATTAATTAATGTGAGAAAAAAATCAAATTTTGGATGTTTAGGGGTTAAAAACGAAAACTGCAGGTTTTTGGGGTCAAAAATGCAAATTCTGGAATTCTGGGCTTTAATTGCAAAATCTGGACTTTTGGGTCAAAATTATAATTTAAGAAAGTTTGGGGCAGAAATGCGAAGTCTGGAAACTTTTGGGCCAAAAATATAATTTACGAAAACTTGGGGCTGAAACGCGAAGTCTGGTACATTTGGGCCAGAATTATAAATTACGAAAGTTGTGGGGTAGAAAACGTAAAGTCTGGGCATTTTGGGCCAGAAACCTAATTTTTCAGAAAATTGGGGGCTGAGCTGCGAAATTGAACTTCTTAAGGGGTCAGAATTTCAAATACTTAAAAGTATTGGAATTTAAGTAAAATTATCAAAGAATTTAATTAAGTTGTAATTAAATCTTTTTATGATGAATAAGTGGGAAGAAAATTAATAAAGTGGGTTATAAATAAGAGGAGATTCTTTTATAAACAAGTGAAGGTTTAAGAGTTTAAAGTTAAAGAAAAAACTTAAGAATTCAAAGAGGAAATTCTTCTAAAAAGTTATGGTGTTAAACAATAATTTTAAACGGTATTGGAAGAGAACCAATACCCGGCAAAGATAAAAGTCTTAAGGACAATAATATTACACGGTGTTGGATGAAAGCTAACACGTGGCGACGAAAAACCCTAAGACGAGGGACCGCATTGATTGTATTGTTTGTGAGTACAAATATAATGTCATGCGCATTTGAGATATTGGCTTTTGCCAGGCTAGCTTTATGCTATGATAAGAGCATACAATCCTATGCGATGGATTGTGAATAATTGTAAAACCTGTCCATGAAAAAGGGGACCGATGGTTACCATGTCCATGAAAAAGGGGACCGATTGGTTTATTATGTTAGGTCTCATAGTAGCCTACTGAATAATTGTAAAACCTGTCCATGAAAAAGGGGACCGATGGTTACCATGTCCATGAAAAAGGGGACCGATTGGTTTATTATGTTATGGTGATAGTAGCTCTACTAAATAATTGTAAAACCTGTTCATGAAAAAGGGGACTGATGGTTACCATGTCCATGAAAAAGGGGACCGATTGGTTTATTATGTTAGAGTTATGCTACAACCATTTTGCTCTATTTAGTTGAGGAAGAGAAGTCTCCATGGAGCAGTGCACCGGTGTATTAAAGAGATATTGAAGTGACATGCATTATGCTAGAATGCTATGTGTGTGTTTGACTGTGTGTTTACCTTGATGAGGTGTCTCTTGTTGATGATTGAATAGCTTAGCTAAAAGACTTGCGAAAGAGTAATTCTATATATATATTATTGGAGTGTATTATGTAGTATTTTATTTTCGTATCCATCCTTTCAGTGGATTTCAACTTGTGCAAAGAAATTCACCCTTGCGTGTTTTTCTGTTTATCTATGTACGTTACACTTAGATGTCCACTACGAGACCTCTGATAGCCCGAGTAAGGGAGTGCTTCCGGCCTCGTGAGGCCGATGGTGGGGGATGGACTTACGATCCCATCTCCCAATGGGCCACTGTGTCTGGGCACGTGGTTAGGACTAGAGGAGGGGTGTTGGGCCCCGAAGAGGTTTTGGAGAGGGACATGGTTTTGGACGTTTACATACCCGTCGAGAGGATGCGCTACTGGCTGGGAGATGCACCCTTTGCACGCAGCATCACCTTGGAGGACCGAGAGGCCAGAGTTCCACCCACGGCGCAGCCTAGGAGAGAGACGAGGGAGGATCAGAGACCTACGCCTCAGCAGATAGCCGAATCGGTATCTAACCGTTGTCGTCTGATTCGTCGCACTCCAAGGAAGAGTTCCTTGGAGAGGGCACACTTACCAAGGATGGCTCCACCGGTGACACCAGTTCCATCACCCGAGACCGTGAGGCCGACACTTCCTGTTCCATACGTCGCACCTTCTGGACATTTGGTGCGCTGTTCTTCTGACACTTCTGCCGGACCTTCGGGACACGTAGATAGAGGGAAGAGGAAGGCTAGAGACGAGCCAGATCGTGTACTATTCGAGGTGTCTATGGTTGGGGAGGACCCTGAGGAGACGTCATCGTCTTAGGCCTGTAGAGGTGGGGGGTGTCTAGTGCTAGGTTGTAGAGTGTCTGTTAGCGACCAGCCTAGGTTTGGGATGTACATGTTCAGTGTCGTGTATTGGACACACTTTTTGATTTATCGTTTTTCCTAGGTTTAGCTTTATCGCTTTATTTTCTTCGTGTCATGATGATGTAGTTTGGCCACTATGTTGTGGTTCCAAACTATACTTGCGGGCGCAAGACTTGTGTATATTGACATGATGATATATATATATGTGTATGATGTTTCTTTTCTTCTGAGTTTCAGGATGGCTAAATATGATGTGAGAAATCTTTTCGTATAAGACTTTTAAAAAAAAAAATCAGCCACCAATTTTGGTAACCTTAATTTATGAAAGACGTTTTTCCGCATTAAGTTTTAGTTTTTCACGTGACGTTCCTTGTGGGAAAAAGGGGCGTTACATTTGTGGTATCAAAGCCAGGTCGATGTTTGTCGGGACTGTAGGTTATAGGTCCACTGTGTCTAAGTTGTGTGAACTCTGATGGAGTTTATTTAGGTTATAGACTTACTAAGTTTAAGTTGTGTGATCTCTGATTAGCATTGTGTGACATTGTTTGTATTGTTTCCTTATGAAACAATGTGTGAAATTGATTGCTTTCTTGAATGGGTTTTGAATGGTGCAACTGCAATGGTTGACTTGTAGAAACCCATGGCACGTCGAGGACGACCAATGAATCGCGTTGACGCTGAGGACCGTGATGATACGATGGAAAGGGCTATCGCGGCTATGACCAACATGGCGGCTCAGATGGCTCAACAGTCTGTTCGTGCTGAACAAAGGGACATTGAGAGACAACAAAGAGATGCTGAGGATAGAGTGAGGGCTGAGAGAGCTGCTGAAGCCAAGAGATTGGTTGATTTTCGACACCATAATCCGCTACAGTTTTATGGCGAGACTGATCCAGAGAAAGCAGAGTTATGGATACAAGAGCTAGAGAAGATATTTGAGATTCTACACTGCACAGCGGCTGAGAAGGTGCAATATGCGGTTTACCTACTTTTGGGTGACGCGGAATATTGGTGGAAGGGAGTTCGACAACTGATGGAAGCTGGAAACCAAGCTGTGACTTGGGAAATATTCAAGGAGAAATTTCTAGAGAAGTATTTTCCACAGAGCGCGAGGTCGGAGAAAGAGCAAGAGTTTCTGCGACTGCAGCAAAGAGAGATGTCTGTTGGAGAGTACGCGGCAAAGTTTGAGTCACTTGCCAAGTACTTTCGATTTTTCCAAGTCCAACCGGACGAGGGATGGAAATGCGAGAGGTTCGAAGCGGGGTTGAGGTACGAGGTGCGTCAATCTGTAGCTTCCCTAGATATTCGTCAATTTCCACTGCTGGTGGAAAAGTGTAGAAAGATGGAGAACCTGATGAGAGGAAGAGTGAATAAGGGAAACGTGGGTGGACCATCTAGGTCATATCCACAAGAGAAGGAAGGAAAGCAGGATCAGAACAAGCCCTACTATAGGAATCAGGGGAACGAACAAAAGAACAATGTAAATTTTTCTACTGGTGGTACTAACAAGGGAAGTCAAGGAGCGGGCGCTCCAGTGACCTGTTTCAAATGTGGGAAACTAGGACACTATTCTCATGCCTGTACTCAACAAGGAAAGAAGTGTTATAGCTGTGGAAAATTTGGACACATAGTAAAGGATTGCCTTATGCCCAAACCCAAGCCGGAAATCAACGCTGTCAAAGCCGTAAGACCGAAGACAAAAGGACGTGTTTATAGTATGAGCGGTGTTGAAACCTCACCCTCAGAGGATTCCCTACAAGAAGGAAATGACATAGTTGGTAATTGTGAAGACTAGGGGCTTCGTGGACGACGAAGGACTAGTTTTGTTTTGTTAAGAAACTTTTTGTGTGATGTATGTTTTAATTTCTTATAAGTTTTAGATTCAAAATCTGACACTATGTTTTAAATTTCTTTCGCTACTACTTAATGATGTAACCTTCTAGAAATTCCTACATCTGTCTGTTTCCTAAACTTTCCGTATTCTATATATGAAGTTATTCAGTAATTTCATCTGCCTATCTCTTTACCTAGTTGTTTTCTATCTCCCTATCTAATAATCTTTCTGATTGTCCATCTTGTCAAACCAATTCTCACTAGTAGTGGTAATCTCGTTGTAAAATGATTTTCCATATTTGGGTCAACTTTGAGGGAAACTAGAACCCTATAGATGATAGTGTGAATTGTAATAGAAATTTTTGCCAAGGATCCTTTAGCAAAGAGTGGGTGGTGTATGAACAACAGTCGACAGTTATCTAGGAGTACTGTAACGAGTATTAAGGGACGGGTATAAGAAAAAGATAATACAGTGAAGGGTCGCGAAACATTAGTAGATCTTGAAGATAAAATAGGGGAAGAAGAAGTTTTTGACGAATCGGATAAATGATGGTAGGATATACCAGTTGTTATATTCAGGAATGATTTGAACAATAATGTGAGTAGCTATACACTTAATATCGTTTTCTAACTACTTAAGGACAAGGTGTGGGACTGATCAACCCATTGGCTTGCCGGTAGTAGAGAGGGGACAATAATATTTGATATGGACTAACATTGTTGAGATCTTGAAGTTTGGATTGGATAGTGATGAGCCTTGATGGATAGTGTGAGAATACTCTGTAGTGAGAGTAGGGATACTCGAAGGAACGAGAGTATGTTATTTCTAAAAGTAGAAGTAACAGTAAAAAGGAAAATTTTATCGGATGAGAGTTTTTCTATATTGATGGTTAAACATAGTTTAGGTACGTAATTTCGGGGACGAAATTCTTTTTAGAGGGGTAGAGTTGTAACACCCTCAATTTTTAAATAGTTTTTATTGATTTTTAATCTCCTTTAAATTAATTAAAATTATTTAATTAATGAATTTTAGATCTTGGGGTGAGAATAAGGATATTAACATCTTAGATTTATTTTAGAAGAGTCAAGAGTAGCCAAGTTCGCAAAACTGAGTTTTTGCGGGAACCGCATTCTCTCCTGATGCGGGGATAGGGTCCAGTATTTTTCTGGAGGTCATTTTTACTCCAAAATAATTTTTTAACGAACCAAAAGTTATTGTTATAATATTTGTGATTTTTAGAGATTTTTCTAGAAATTTTTCAGAAAAACTTTATTTTACCCGCGTTTGGAGCTTTACGGGTAAACCGGGCGCAACCGGGATATGAAAAATATTCCAAAAATTTAGTTTTGGGTTTCTAAATTTTTCTATGACATATTCAAATCATAAAATTCATTTCTCATGATTTTACTCATTTTAGAAAAATATTTATCTAAAAAGGGGTTCGAAAACTACGCGTTTTTACTACTTCGAACTACCGATTAAACCCTAACTTGGTGGAATTAAATCCCACCATTTTCCAGTCAGCCTTGGGGCGCATGGAAGGGCTGATCCCACCCTCAAAATCCTTCCAAAAGTCAAATGGTCAAATAGGGGTTAATATTTGAATTTTTCAAAATTAGGTGAGAGAGGTATGGCTCCCACCCACTTTAAGTAAGCAAGCCCATACTCCCCCATTCCTCCTTGTGTGCAGCGAAAATCTGAATAGGGATAGGGAAGAGAGAGGTTTCATTTTCTCACTCACTTCATCTTCATCATCTTGCAAAACTTCATTTTCTCTCCTTTCCAAAGCTTGATTCCATAACTAAAGCTTTGTGATTTCTTGAGTTCTAGCCATTCAAGCTTCACAAAAAAGGTTTGGATCATCATTCTAATCCATAAACTTCTTTCATTTTTTCATTTCCACCACTTTCATGTTTCCATGAAAGTTGTGTTCTTCTCTTTACTAAAAGAGATATTTTTCTTGGTTTAGGTTCACTCCATTGGAACCTACAAGCTTGAAAATCATCTTGGATCTATTTTGCTTCAAGATTTGAGTAAGTATTCCTCTACTCAAATTTCTATACCTTAGGGTTTGGTGGTTTTCATGAAACTTGCATTTTTATGGTTTATTTTTGGTGTATTTTGTGTAAGGTGAATTTTTCTAAGTGTTGGAACATCAAGGCTCAAGGAGGCCACTTGGTGATTGTGTAGAGGGAAGGTGATTAGTGGTGTTTGCCCATTTTCCTAAGCTTCAAGAGGTAAGGGGATTTTCTCAATAAGTTGGGAAGGATGTGTATGTGTGTGGTTTATGTTGTATGATCATGAAAAACTCAAAGACTTGAGTTTTCATATTGGGTGTTTGAATGAAGTTTCATTCTCTTAGTAATATGTATTTTTACATGAATATGTATATGAGTAAAAATATGATTTTGGTTGAGGCATGATCAATTGTGATGAGCTTATGTGTTGTTGGAAAAATCATATGTATGCTTTGGGATGATTTTGGATGCCTAAGTGTGTGCTTGGTGAAGTATGATTTAATGTCATATTCATGATGTATGTTGATTGATGGCTTGGTTGTGTTATTGCCTAATTGATGTATATTGATTTATGTGTATTTCATATACTTTGATTGGGATTGGATTGAAAAGATTTGATTAAGTGTGGGAAGAGAGTTTAAAAGCTTTAATGAAAAAGTTCTCCAAATGAATTAATGAGAATTCTAATCATAAGTCTTAAATCAATTTAATACTAAATCATTTTATCCATAAAACTTTAAGAGAGTTAGAGAATTAATTAATGTGAGAAAAAAATCAAATTTTGGATGTTTAGGGGTTAAAAACGAAAACTGCAGGTTTTTGGGGTCAAAAATGCAAATTCTGGAATTCTGGGCTTTAATTGCAAAATCTGGACTTTTGGGTCAAAATTATAATTTAAGAAAGTTTGGGGCAGAAATGCGAAGTCTGGAAACTTTTGGGCCAAAAATATAATTTACGAAAACTTGGGGCTGAAACGCGAAGTCTGGTACATTTGGGCCAGAATTATAAATTACGAAAGTTGTGGGGTAGAAAACGTAAAGTCTGGGCATTTTGGGCCAGAAACCTAATTTTTCAGAAAATTGGGGGCTGAGCTGCGAAATTGAACTTCTTAAGGGGTCAGAATTTCAAATACTTAAAAGTATTGGAATTTAAGTAAAATTATCAAAGAATTTAATTAAGTTGTAATTAAATCTTTTTATGATGAATAAGTGGGAAGAAAATTAATAAAGTGGGTTATAAATAAGAGGAGATTCTTTTATAAACAAGTGAAGGTTTAAGAGTTTAAAGTTAAAGAAAAAACTTAAGAATTCAAAGAGGAAATTCTTCTAAAAAGTTATGGTGTTAAACAATAATTTTAAACGGTATTGGAAGAGAACCAATACCCGGCAAAGATAAAAGTCTTAAGGACAATAATATTACACGGTGTTGGATGAAAGCTAACACGTGGCGACGAAAAACCCTAAGACGAGGGACCGCATTGATTGTATTGTTTGTGAGTACAAATATAATGTCATGCGCATTTGAGATATTGGCTTTTGCCAGGCTAGCTTTATGCTATGATAAGAGCATACAATCCTATGCGATGGATTGTGAATAATTGTAAAACCTGTCCATGAAAAAGGGGACCGATGGTTACCATGTCCATGAAAAAGGGGACCGATTGGTTTATTATGTTAGGTCTCATAGTAGCCTACTGAATAATTGTAAAACCTGTCCATGAAAAAGGGGACCGATGGTTACCATGTCCATGAAAAAGGGGACCGATTGGTTTATTATGTTATGGTGATAGTAGCTCTACTAAATAATTGTAAAACCTGTTCATGAAAAAGGGGACTGATGGTTACCATGTCCATGAAAAAGGGGACCGATTGGTTTATTATGTTAGAGTTATGCTACAACCATTTTGCTCTATTTAGTTGAGGAAGAGAAGTCTCCATGGAGCAGTGCACCGGTGTATTAAAGAGATATTGAAGTGACATGCATTATGCTAGAATGCTATGTGTGTGTTTGACTGTGTGTTTACCTTGATGAGGTGTCTCTTGTTGATGATTGAATAGCTTAGCTAAAAGACTTGCGAAAGAGTAATTCTATATATATATTATTGGAGTGTATTATGTAGTATTTTATTTTCGTATCCATCCTTTCAGTGGATTTCAACTTGTGCAAAGAAATTCACCCTTGCGTGTTTTTCTGTTTATCTATGTACGTTACACTTAGATGTCCACTACGAGACCTCTGATAGCCCGAGTAAGGGAGTGCTTCCGGCCTCGTGAGGCCGATGGTGGGGGATGGACTTACGATCCCATCTCCCAATGGGCCACTGTGTCTGGGCACGTGGTTAGGACTAGAGGAGGGGTGTTGGGCCCCGAAGAGGTTTTGGAGAGGGACATGGTTTTGGACGTTTACATACCCGTCGAGAGGATGCGCTACTGGCTGGGAGATGCACCCTTTGCACGCAGCATCACCTTGGAGGACCGAGAGGCCAGAGTTCCACCCACGGCGCAGCCTAGGAGAGAGACGAGGGAGGATCAGAGACCTACGCCTCAGCAGATAGCCGAATCGGTATCTAACCGTTGTCGTCTGATTCGTCGCACTCCAAGGAAGAGTTCCTTGGAGAGGGCACACTTACCAAGGATGGCTCCACCGGTGACACCAGTTCCATCACCCGAGACCGTGAGGCCGACACTTCCTGTTCCATACGTCGCACCTTCTGGACATTTGGTGCGCTGTTCTTCTGACACTTCTGCCGGACCTTCGGGACACGTAGATAGAGGGAAGAGGAAGGCTAGAGACGAGCCAGATCGTGTACTATTCGAGGTGTCTATGGTTGGGGAGGACCCTGAGGAGACGTCATCGTCTTAGGCCTGTAGAGGTGGGGGGTGTCTAGTGCTAGGTTGTAGAGTGTCTGTTAGCGACCAGCCTAGGTTTGGGATGTACATGTTCAGTGTCGTGTATTGGACACACTTTTTGATTTATCGTTTTTCCTAGGTTTAGCTTTATCGCTTTATTTTCTTCGTGTCATGATGATGTAGTTTGGCCACTATGTTGTGGTTCCAAACTATACTTGCGGGCGCAAGACTTGTGTATATTGACATGATGATATATATATATGTGTATGATGTTTCTTTTCTTCTGAGTTTCAGGATGGCTAAATATGATGTGAGAAATCTTTTCGTATAAGACTTTTAAAAAAAAAAATCAGCCACCAATTTTGGTAACCTTAATTTATGAAAGACGTTTTTCCGCATTAAGTTTTAGTTTTTCACGTGACGTTCCTTGTGGGAAAAAGGGGCGTTACAAATTACGCTATGCGTCCAACGTTTTTCATTAACAGCGTCCAGCATTTGCGAAAAGTTTTTAAAAACCTAGAGACACAATTCAACCCCCCTTCTTGTGTTTCATCCTGTTACCTACACTTTTACCTTAACGAACATCTACCTGCTATTATAAACAATTATAGTGTCAAACCATGTCAAGGTGGAAAGGGTATTGATTGCAAAAGCAGCATTGCATACCGCAAAAGAAGGTGGAATGGACCAAATAGTTTTGCTCGATTTGTTCGTCTGCACATGGGTGGTCGTTGAGGCCATTAAATGTATCATCTGTCAAAACAAGTTACATTTGAGAAAATCTAATGAAAAAAAAGAAAAGAAATGCGAACTTGTGAGTTACCTCAGTTGGCACAACCCTCCCCGGACAGAAACATTGAAAATCTTTTCTGGTGCGCATGGTTGTTCCCATCTTGAATATTAACTCTCTGGTTTTGTAATGAAATGAGAGATATTCACAGTAGGTAAAGTTGATATGTAACAATCAATTCAATTAATTTAATTGCTATTGGTATAATGAAACACACCTTGTTGTAGTATCTAGACAGAGTTGGGTTATGTTCAGATTCATTTGTGGTGTTGGTATAAAATTGGAGTTTCTGAACTGAGCAAACTGGTGATGGTCTTTTCTAATGGTTGGATTAGTCTCTTCTTCACCTGATGATACATCTAAAATCACCGTGGAGGCATGACTCAGTGGGTGGTGGCATTCATAACTTTGGTGGTGGAATTTGTAACGCCCCTTTTTCATACAAGGGTTGTTACGTAAAATTACCCAGAAACTTTATGCGGAATTAAATATAGACTGGTTTGTCTTTATAAAATAAGTCTTTCATAATTTAAGGATACCGAAATTAGTGGCTATTTTTTTTTTGAAAAGATAAGTACACTTATGGAAACTTAGCCATCCAGAAAATCAGAAAGAAGAAAACATACGTCATATATATATCATCAAGTTATTGTACAAATTCCTTGCGCCCGCAAGTAAAGTCAGGAACCACAACAGAGTGGCCAAAATACATCATCATGATATGAAAGAAAATAAGGCGATAAACTAACCTAGGAAAAACGGTAATCAAAAGATGTGTCCAATACACGACACTGAACATCTATTCCCCAAACCTAGGCTGGTCAGCTAACTGACAACCCACAACCTAGCACTACACACCTCCCAACTAGAGACCTAAGACGATGACACTCCTCGAGGTCCTCCTCAGGGTCCTCCTCGTCCTCAGATATCTCAATGAAAACCTGCTCTGGCTCGTCTCTAACATTCCTCTTCCCCCTCTCTGCGTGTCCCGACGGTTTGGCAGAAGTGTCGGAAGAGCAACGCACAAAACGTCCAGAAGATGCGACGTAAGGAATAGGAAACGTCGGTCTAACAGTCTCTGGTGGTGAAGTTGGTGTCACAGGTGGAGCCAACTTAGGGAAACGTGCCCTCTCCAAGGAACTCTTCCTTGGAGTGCGACAAATCAGACGATGGTACTCCGTAACAGACTCGGTTACCCGCGAGGGTAAAGGTCTCTCCTCCTCCTGAGCCCCACTACGTGCCTCGGGTGCGGCTGCCAACCAGCTTCGCAGTCCCTTGATGGGAATGTAAGCGTCCAAAATCATGACCCGCTCCAAAACCTCCTCGGGGCCTAGCACCCCTCCTCTCGTCCTGACCACGTGTCCAGTCACAGTGGCCCATTGGGAGATGAGATCATAAGTCCATCCCCCACCGTCGGCCTCGAGAGGCCGAAAACTCTCCCTCACTCGGGCTACCAAAGATCTCGAAGTAGACATCTACGCGTAGTGTACATACAGATAACAGAAAAGCATGCAAGGGTGAATTTCTTTGCACAAGTTGAAATCCACTGAAAGGATGTATATGAAAAACAAAATACTACATAATACATTCCAAGAATATATATAGGATTACTCTTTCGCAAATATTCTTTCTCTAAGATGATCATTCACCAAAAGAAAACACATCATCAAGTTTAACACACACTCAAACACACACATAGCACTCTAGCATAATGCATGTCACTTCAATATCTCTTTTCATATACCGATGCACTACTCCATGGAGACTTCTCTTCCTCAACTAAGCAGAGCGAAATGGTTGTAGCGTAAACCTAACATAATAAACCAATATGTCCCCTTTTTCATGGACATGGTAACCATCAGTCCCCTTTTTCATGAACAGGTTTTACAATTATTCAGTAGAGCTACTCTCACCATAACACAAATAAACCAATCTGTCCCCTTTTTCATGGACTCGGTCAACCATCTGTCCCCTTTTTCATGGACTAGTTTTACAATTATTCAGTAGAGCTACTCTCACCATAACACAAATAAACCAATCTATCCCCTTTTTCATGGACTCGGTCAACCATCTGTCCCCTTTTTCATGGACTAGTTTTACCATCCCAACATAGGATTGTATGCTCTACTTTGGCAAAAGCCGCGTCTTTAATGCAAATGACAGTATAATTTTCAAACAAACACAAGACAAACAATGCGATCCCTCATCTTAGGATTTCGTCGTCACGTGTTAGCTTTCTTCCAACCCACGTAGCATTGTTGTCTTCAAGACTTCATCGTCGCCACGTATTGACCCTCTTTCAATACCGTGCAAAAATGTTCTTTAGAACATAAGTTTTAGAATTCTTCTTTGAAGTTAAGTTTCCTCTTTAACTTTAAAATCTCAAATCTTCAAATTGTTTTTAATAAAAGCAATACTTTTTATTTAAAACCAACTTCATTATTTTTCTTTCCACGTCTCATTGTATAAAGATTTAATTAAAAGTCTTAATTAAATTCTTAGATAACTTTACTTAAATTCCTTTACTTGTGAGTATTTAAAAATCTGCCCCTTAAGAAGTCCAGTCTCATATTTCAGCCCTTGATTTTCTAAAACATTAGATTTCTGCCCCAAAAATGCCCAGTATCGCGTTTCTGCCCCAGAACGTCTGTAAAATTATGTTTTTGGCCCAAATTACCTAGTTTTCGCGTTTCTGCCTTTCTTTCCCAGAATTCTAGAAATTTATATTTTTGTCCCCGATACACCCAGATTTCTTTTTTAACCCCTTAAAAATCTGAAACTTTATTTTCTCCTTCATTAATTGATTTTCTAGCTCACTTAGAGTATTATGGAGAAATAGGATTTAATATGAAATCTATTTGAGACTTATACTTAGAAATTTAGTGAAATGTATCTAATTAAGTGTTAACTTGAATCCTAATTAATTTATTTGATTTCTTTTGTAAAAGTTTTTCATTAAAACTTTTAAGTCCTCTTCCCACACTTAGTCAAATATTTTCAATCCAATCCTAATCACAATAAATCAAAGTATATGAAACATCATAAACATAGCATTAACCATTAACACATCAAGCATGCATTAGGCATTCAAAATCACTTCAAACCATACATATGATTTTTCCAAGAACACATAGGCTTTTCAAAATTTATCATTCATCAACCACAATGATACTTTAACTCATATACATAAATATATAAAAATACATATTACTAAGAGAATGATTTCTCATTCAAACAACCAATATGAAAACTCAAGTCTTTGAGTTTTTCATGAAACATACAACACATAGCCACACACATATACAACCTTCCCAACTTATTGAGAAAAACCCCTTACCTCTTGAAGCTAATGAAAATGGGCTAACACCAAAACCACCTTCACCCCAACACCAACACCAAGTGGTCTCCCAAGAGTCTTGATGTTCCAATACTTTAAAAATCAACCCTTTGTCAAAATACACCAAAAATACAACCATAAAAATGCAAGTTTTATGAAAATAACCAAATCCTAAGGTATAGAAATTTGAGTAGAGGAATACTTACTCAAATCTTGAAACAAAATAGATCCAAGATGATTTTCAAGCTTGTAGGTTCCAATGGTATGAACCTAAACCAAGAAAAAGCTTACTTTTAGTAAAATGAAGAACACAAGCTTCATGAAAAAAAAATGAAAGTGGTGGAAATGAAAAAATGAAGGAAGTTTATGGATTAAAATGACGATCCAAACCTTTTTTGTGAAGCTTGAATAGCCAAAAACCCAATAAAACTCAAGCTTTTAGTGTGTAGGAAAGATTGGGAATGGAGAGAAAAATGGAGGATTCTTTGCAAGAAGAAGAAGATGAAGTGAAAAAATGAACTTCTCTCTCCTCCCTTACTATTATAAAATCAGCCAAGGAGCAAGGAGGGATGGGGAGGAATGGCTTTGATTGGGTTTGGTCACCTACTCCATGCTTTAATTAGAATAAGTCAAAGATATTTTTCAATTTGGTCAAATATGAATTTTTGAATTTCAAGGGTGTATTTTGGATGAAAATTTCGTGCAAGATCAGACCAAACTGGTGGGATTATGTCCCATCAAGTTAGGGTTTAATTGGTAGTTCAAAGTAGTAAAAACGCTTAGTTTTATAACCCTTTTTTAGCTAAATATTTTTCTAAAATAGGTAAAATCATGAGAAATCAATTTTATGACTTGAATATGATATAGAAAAATTTAGAAACCCAAAACTAAATTTTTGGACTATTTTTCATGTCCCGGCTGCGCCCGGTTTACCCGTAAAGCTCCAAACGCGGGTAAAATATAGTTTTTCTGAAAAATTTTCAGAAATTTTTTTAAAAATCACAAATATTATAAAAACAACTTTTGGTTCGTTAAAATATTATTTTGGAGTAAAAATGACCTCCAGAAAAATACTGAACCCTTCCCCGCATCACGCGGGAATGCGGTTCCCACAAAAACTCAGTTTTGCGAACTTTACTACTCTAAACCCTTCAAAAGGAAACCTAAGATATGGAAATCCTTATTCACACCTTTAGATCCCATAAATCATTAATTAAATAATTTTAATTAAATTAAAGAAGATTAAAAATCAATAAAAACTATTTAAAAATGAGGGTGTTACAGAATTCGAGTTCGAGGTCATGCTGGTCTGGGATAGGAAAGCTTTTGTTACTTGTGTGTTATCTAGTGTGGTAACTTTGTTCAATATCTGCTTTCCTGTGCTCTCCATTCCATCCAAATGTGGCGTGAACCCCTGAAATATTAATGATATGGAACACGTGAAACAATGAACCAAATAAGCATAGTGAGCACCGAGATATCGAAGTTGACATGGAGGTGGGTGCATGAGTTAGCAATACATTTTGCAGAAATAATTGTGAATCGATACCTGAATACATTGCAATATCTCATCCGTAGTGCGAATGGTTTGTTGGACCATCGAAACCATTCGTGGAGAAACCTTTGGCACCGGAAAGAAAACAATAGTTCAGGTAGTATCCCTTTGGATAATCGATTGTGTTAGAAATGTCAGTGTTTGTGGTTACCCTTTCGCGGTCCTCTTCACCATCCATAGTTCCCACTAGTGAAGTTGGTGTGCTGGTTTGGAAACAAAAATCACTCCTTCTGTGATAAGTTGCATTGTGGACCACATTTTAGTTGTTTAGGTTAGTCACCAATAATGACTAATCACTAACTAATCACTAATCACTAACTAATCCGTATCAATAATTGAATAACTTTTTCAAAGAACCCGCCCAATGTTTTTCAACTTTGGCGCTCTCACGAATGTTACAACGCGTCACGACCAGGACTCTGCTACGTTTGCTGGCCATCGTCCTTCCTTGTCTGCAAATGACAATGGAAAGAATAGTTTTTCATTCATTTTGGCAATCAAGGACAATGACCTTTGAAAAATGTATTTTCCATTTTGCTGCAATGGGATGCCAAATTACCATCAATCAATACCCACACATGGGACAATAGTGACAGCGGTCAACAGAAGTACATGCTGTTTAAAACAAGTGAATTGGTTTTGTTTTGTGGTCGAACAGGTGAATTGGTTATGAATTTTTTTTTGGTCAAAGTTATGATTTTTGTTTTGTAACCGATTTTTATTTTTAATTTTTATCAGCACTGTTGTGGTTTATAATGGCTATCAAGGTCCAACATTTACATTATGTTACTAAAAACCGTGGATAAATATTGTTTTATTAATTTTAAAAGCCCATTATATATCTAAAAAAACATTGTTTTATTAATATAAAACATGAAAATATCAATCATTTATGATTAAATATAATTAAAAATAAATCGTAAACCCTAAACCCTGACAGATGCGAATTAATCATTTTGGTCCTTGCCTAGTACAATATAGTATTTTGACGAACAAAAATGACAGTTAAGTAATCACTTTCAGGAACCAACAAGATAGTAAGTAATCACTTTCAAGAACCAAAGTGACTAACGACGGACACTCTTAAGGACCAAAATGTATGTGTACTCAAGTGAAAATTATAGATTGTTAGAGAACATAAAGATAACATAGAGACATTCATAGATGCTATTATCGTAGATGCTAGAAAAATATTACAAAAAATTAATTAATCATTGCGCCCAGTTGAAAGACTCTGTGAATCAATGTACTGGGCCTGGGTTCATTGGGCACAGATGAAAGACTCTGTGAGGCAACGTACTGGGTCTTTGTTCATTGGGCCCAGTTGAAATACTCTGTCAATCAACGTATTGGGCCTGGGTTCATTGGGCCCAGTTCAAAGACTTTGTGAATCAACGTACTAGGCCGGGGTTCACTGGGCCTATAACACCCTTATTTTTAAATAGTTTTTATTGATTTTTAATCTTCTTTAATTTAATTAAAATTATTTAATTAATGATTTATGGGATCTTAAGGTGTGAATAAGGATTTTCATATCTTAGGTTTCCTTTTGAAGGGTTTAGACTAGTAGAGTTCGCAAAACTGAGTTTTTGCGGGAACCGCATTCCCGCGTGATGCGGGGAAGGGTTCAGTATTTTTCTGGAGGTCATTTTTACTCCAAAATAATATTTTAACGAACCAAAAGTTGTTTTTATAATACCAGCGTAGGTGACCCGTGCCATGCACGGGGTATATGAACCACTTTATATATTAATTCAAAAGTATAATGAAAAAATTGTATAATTATGGTTGAAGCCATAAAATAATTTAAATAGTTGTTATAAGTAGGCATGACAAAAAATCAAAAATTGCGATATTCGCTTGAACCCGTGAAATATGGTTTAACATAAAATGTTCATTCGGGTGTATTAACTTTAATTTGTAGATATATATACTTTCATGTATTTGTTGTAAAAAAAATTCATGTATTTTTTATCACCGCTGTTATATAATAATTTCTAATTAATCATTTTGCATATTTATATATAGATACTAAAGTGCAAAAAAAAAAATTAAATTTTTCTTAGCGTAAAGCAAGTATCCAATAAATTAGCTGGGGATAAAATAAAAAATAATAAAATGTATTTACAATAAATTATCAAAAAGTGAAATAGAAAATTGTTTAAATTATATATTAAAGTTTAACTCTTTAAGTAATTCACATGTCAATAAGATTTCAGGTAAAATATTTGACACAATGTCAAAGACACAACTTTTTCTTGTTTACTTTCACGTAAAATATTTATCACGCATGTTATTTTTTATTTATAATTTTTACATTAATCAACTTATATCTAGATATTAATTTACAAAAACTACAAGTTTTCTAAGAAAATAATTAAAATGTTTTCTTAAATTAGTTGGATGATTGCTTCAAAAAAATTAGTTAGATGATAACATACTAATAAAGAAAGAAATATTTATTCTCATTTTATATCCTTTAATTCTTGTTCCTAAATATCAAAATAAAATTTTAAACTTAGATTTCATACTAATATTGAATAGATCAAATTTTTATAACTATGATATTGGTACAAAGTATTCACCGTCTTCTTTTATTTATTATTTAATCTTGAAAAAAATTGATCAAATTAATTCAAATAAAGATAAAATAAATTTATTACCTAAATTTTAAAATTATATTCATATCAAGATGGAAGAGGACATTTTAATATTTTTTATAATCTTAAAACTTTAAATTCAAATCTTTTTGAATTTTAAAATTTTTCATAATCTTAAAAGGATTAAATTTGAACTCATTAAAGATTTTTTTACCACCTTAAAAAAACAAAAAAAATCAATATATTTGGAGGCTATGAGAAAATGAATAAAAAGTAGGGGTGGCAATGTGGGCCCCGCCAAAAAAGGACAGGCCGGGTTGGGGTTTTCAACCCACAACCCGTTTTGGCCCGCCCAAAGGTGGGTTCAAAACGGGCTAGCCCGGCGGGTTGGCGGGTTGGCCCGTCAACCTTTTTTGCGTTTTTTCAGTTTTTTGGGCGGGTTAGGCGGGCCAACCCGCCAATTACAGTGTCACCTTCTCACCACTTCTCCAATCTCAACCTCAAGAAAGGAATTATTTGATCAATTAATGTGTTTAATTTACATTCAATTTGGATGTTGTCAAAATATTCATTGCATATCTAATAAATATGAAAAATAGGAATGAATCAATTAACAATTAATGTGTCTAATCTACATTCTATTTTTTATTTCAAAATATTCATTGCATGTCTAATAAAACCATCAATGGAAAGGAATTAATTAATATCTAATTGTTTATGATTCTTCGAAATACTCGTTACATGCCAAATTAAATCGATAAAGGAAATGAATCAATTAATGTGTTTAATTCCATGTGATTCTGATTGCGCAATTCTCTTTCAAATTTATGCAAATCATTCCAATGTTTCCTTCCTTTATTGTCATTTTTTCCTTCATGTTTCTCTTTGTAATTTTTATTCCCATTTTTAGCATATTTCGTGCTAACGGCAGAGTCATCATTTTGAATTTCATATTTTCTGTTTCTACAAATTAAAATTCTTTCCTTTTTAATTTGCTCGATATGATATTCTTCTATTTGATTTACTACTACTAATGATAAGCTTGATATACAATACTGCGTTCAGTTTGAGGGAATATAGTACTCGTGTCTGTTTCTCCTTAAATAATGACCAATTAGACAAATTTTGTTGCACATTTATTCTAAGCACAAACCAAAAATGGAAATCAATTTCTCCTAGTTGTCCACTTTAAATCATAATTTACTCGACATTTATGCTAAAGGCTAACAAAAAATGGAAACCGGGCGAAATCTTCTAATTCACAATAAAATCTACAAATCATGATTAATCAAGAATTATCTCACCCCGTAGTGGAAAACTATATCGTGCAATATAATCAATTTAAAATTTAAAATGTAGCGTTGCAATCAATGATGTGATGAGAAACAAATTTGATTGAGTTTATAGGTTAGTGTAAGTTATATATTGTAATGAAATGATTAATTAAAAATTATTTTCCTCATTTATTATGTTTTATCCCGAGTATTTACATTAATCAATTTAATTGTAGACATTAATAAAAAAATTCAAATTTGTTTTAACAAAAGAAAGGATTTAATAAATTAATTAGTTACATGAAAATGCTAAATGAGAAAGAAATATACCATTACAACATTGGTTAAGATGAAAAAAATTATTACTTTTGAGAGCATATTTTTTATTAATTGTTCCTAAATATAAAAAAATTAAATTCATACTAATCATGAAGAGATCAAATTTCAATCGACAGAAATTAAACTCTTTTATTCATTATATAATATTGAGTAAAATCAATTTCAAATTCAATTTCAATTTTAAATCCGAGTTAAGCTCAAATAAAATTATTACCTAATTTAGAAATCAAATTCAAATAAATTTGGAAGAGATCATTTCAGTAAAAATATGGAAGAGAACTTTTTATTTGTTTATCTAATCTTAAACATTAAAATTAAATCTTTTTAAGTTTTAAATTTTTTTCTTTTCCTAAAATGGTCAACATTCAGACTCATCTAAGATTTTTTTACCATCTAAATTTAAATCCATAAAATTTTAAGAATTATTGTGATTTCTATATAAGGAAAATAAAAAAAAATAACTATATCTATCAATCTCATTATACAATCAAAGCAAATAAAATAATATATTTTATCTTATTTTCTAAATACAGCTGATTATGCAACAATTGTTACAAAAATTTCAAATCATATTGAAAATAAAGAAGTTTGCTAAGAGTTGAAATTGAAACCAACGCAGAAGAATCATCAATACCAAAACAACCACAAAAAGGATAAAAAAAAGGCAGGTGAGCAAAGGAACCTAAATAGTTTAGGATCTTCAAGGAAATAAGCTTTGTTCATTGTTGAATTCATGATTTCTTCTAAGCAAGACTTTACCCTTTTGAAGATCTTTCTTCTTCACTTCCTCGATTCCTACAACTTTAGGATTTTCAAAAGATGATTTTGCCTCTTACTTTTGTATAAATCTGCATAATTGAGCAAAAAAATAAATGAAATTGAATGACCAAAATAATATGCTGAACTCTATAATGGACCAAACAATCAAATTTAATCCTTTCAAATAAGTTCAAAATTATATTTGAATTTATTTAAATGAAAATCAAAGCCAAAGAAAACTCTAAATCAGTGTCAATCAAGGAACAAAAATTGATGCTAATCACACGCCGCATAATGTTCACATAAATTTTGTAAACAGAAACGATAATCATGAACATTTCAGGAGGAGATGAAATAGGGCAACTATATTTAAAAACAAAATTATTGAAATTAACCCCAATACCTTGGATTGAGATGAACAACTTAAACACAAAGGGAGAAAGAAGTAAAAATGCCAGATTTTTTTTTTCTGATCGGATAGCAATGACTAATTATGGAAGAGAGAGAGGGAGGGTCAGTAGAGACACTGCCAGGATGCACTATTTAAATATGAAGGTGATGACAGAGTGAGGAGACCAGCAATGACTAATTATGGAAGAGAGAGGGAGATGGTCAGTAGAGACACTGACGTGATGCACTATTTAAATGTGAACGGGTGAGAGAAAGAAAAATACAAAATCTTCTGATTTCTTTTCAAATTTACATTTAATGCTGATTCAAATACAACAATGTTTGATTAATCATAATTTGCAGATTTCGTTTTAAATTGAAAGAGATTCACCCAGTTTCCATTTTTTGTTAACCTTTCAAATAAATCTTGAGTTAGTATTCTCGCAAATTGAACGTAGTATCGACACGTGTAAAATTTGCTCGGAGAAGAAATTGGGGGTGGTCTCTCTTGTTTGCCATATTTGTTTTTTTACTTTTTTCTAGTGCTGGAATATAATAGGAAACCTTTTTGTACTATTGCTTGAAGATTTGTGAAATTGTGGGCGATCTCTCGTTTTTGAGTTTTGACCTATTTGTTTTTTTTTCTCAAGTGCTTGAATATTTTAGAAAAGATTGAATAATTAATTAGGGACACATTTTTTTGTTGATATTACTTTATTTGGTTTGAAGATAACGCACGACATTATTTCACAATTAATTGAAGAATTAATTGGGGACACAACTAATTGGATTCAAATTAGACTCTACTATTTTATTTCATAATTAGAATCTGATTTTCAATAATTAATTTGTGGATAGAAAATGTTTGATTTGGCCAATTAATTATTAATTGATTATTTATTTAATTTTGATTGGATTTTGGTGCACCTTTTCCTTCGAGTGTGACACGTGGATGAAGTTTGTGAAAACGCTCTGAGAACGAAATGTGTGAATTGGGGCTTGAAAATTCATTCGTAAATGTATTATTTATAGATAGATTTGTGATTTTTAGAAATTTTTCTGAAAATTTTTCAGAAAAACTATATTTTACCCGCGTTTGGAGCTTTACGGGTAAACCGGACGCAACCGGGACATGAAAAATAGTCCAAAAATTTAGTTTTGGGTTTCTAAATTTTTCTATATCATATTCAAGTCATAAAATTGATTTCTCATGATTTTACCTATTTTAGAAAAATATTTAGCTAAAAAGGGGTTATAAAACTAAGCGTTTTTACTACTTTGAACTACCAATTAAACCCTAACTTGATGGGACATAATCCCACCATTTTGGTCTGGTCTTGCACGAATTTTTCAGCCAAAATACACCCTTAAAATTCAAAAATTCATATTTGACCAAATTGAGAAATATCTTTGAATTATTCTAATTAAATCATGGAGTAGGTGACCAAACCCAATCAAAGCCATTCCTCCCCATCCCTCCTTGCTCCTTGGTTGATTTCATAATAGTAAGGGAGGAGAGAGAAGTTCATTTTTTCACTTCATCTTCTTCCTCTTGCAAAGAATCCTCCATTTTTCTCTCCATTCCCAAGCTTTCCTACATACTAAAAGCTTGAATTTTATTGGGTTTTTGGCTATTCAAGCTTCACAAAAAAGGTTTGGATCATCAATTTAATCCATAAACTTCTTTCATTTTTTCATTTCCACCACTTTCATTTTTTTTTCATGAAGCTTGTGTTCTTCATTTTACTAAAAGTAAGCTTTTTCATGGTTTAGGTTCATACCATTGGAACCTACAAGCTTGAAAATCATCTTGGATCTATTTTGTTTCAAGATTTGAGTAAGTATTCCTCTACTCAAATTTCTATACCTTAGGGTTTGGTTATTTTCACAAAACTTACATTTTTATGGTTGTATTTTTGGTGTATTTTGAAAAAGGGTTGATTTTTAAAGTATTGGAACATCAAGACTCTTGGGAGACCACTTGGTGTTGGTGTGAAGGTGGTTTTGGTGTTAGCCAATTTTCATTAGCTTCAAGAGGTAAGGGGATTTTCTCAATAAGTTGGGAAGATTGTATATGTGTGTGGTTATGTGTTGTATGTTTTAAGTTAAACTCAAAGACTTGAGTTTTTCTATTTGGTTGTTGAATGAGTTTCATTCTCTTAGTAATATGTATTTTTATATATTTATGTATATGAGTTAAAGTATGATTTTGGTTGATGAGTGATAAATTTTGAAAAGCCTATGTGTTCTTGGAAAAATCATATGTATGGTTTGAAGTGATTTTGAATGCCTAATGCATGCTTGATGTGTTAATGGTTAATGCTATGTTTATGATATATGATAATATGCTATGAATGGTTACTTTGAGTGTATGTATGATTTATGGCTTGATTGTGTTCTTGCCTAATTGATGTATGTTGATTTGTGGGTATTTCATATACTTTGATTTATTATGATTGGAATTGGATTGAAAATATTTGACTAAGTGTGGGAAGAGGACTTAAAAGCTTTAATGAAAAAGTTTTACAAATGAAATCAAATAAATTAATTAGGATTCAAGTTAACACTGAATTAGATACATTTCACTAAATTTTTAAGTATAAGTCTCAAATAGATTTCATATTAAATCCTATTTCTCCATAATACTCTAAGTGAGCTTGAAATCAATTAATGAGGGAGAAAATAAAGTTTCAGATTTTTAAAGGGTTAAAAAACGAAATCTTGGTGTATTGGGGACAAAAATATAAATTTCTGGAATTCTGGGGCAGAAACGCGAAAACTGGGTACTTTGGGCCAAAAACATAATTTTACAGACATTCTGGGGCAGAAACGCGAAACTGGGCATTTTTGGGGCAGAAACCTAATGTTTCAGAAAATCAGGGGCTGAAGTACGAGACTGGACTTCTTAAGGGGCAGATTTTTAAATACTCACAAGTAAAGGAATTTAAGTAAAGTTATCTAAGAATTTAATTAAGACTTTTAATTAAATCTTTATACAATGAGACGTGGAAAGAAAAATAATGAAGTTGGTTTTAAATAAAAAGTATTGCTTTTATTAAAAACAATTTGAAGATTTGAGATTTTAAAGTTAAAGAGGAAACTTAACTTCAAAGAAGAATTCTATCTAAAACTTATGCTCTAAAGAACATTTTTGCACGGTATTGAAAGAGGGTCAATATGTGGCGACGATGAAGTCTTGGAGACAACAATGCTACGCGGGTTGGAAGAAAGCTAACACGTGACGACGAAATCCTAAGATGAGGGATCGCATTGTTTGTCTTGTGTTTGTTTGAAAATTATACTGTCATTTGCATTAAAGACGCGGCTTTTGCCAAAGTAGAGCATACAATCCTATGTTGGGATGGTAAAACTAGTCCATGAAAAAGGGGACAGATGGTTGACCGAGTCCATGAAAAAGGGGACAGATTGGTTTATTTGTGTTATGGTGAGAGTAGCTCTATTGAATAATTGTAAAACCTGTTCATGAAAAAGGGGACCGATGGTTACCATGTCCATGAAAAAGGGGACAGATTGGTTTATTATGTTAGGTTTACGCTACAACCATTTCGCTCTGCTTAGTTGAGGAAGAGAAGTCTCCATGGAGCAGTGCATCGGTGTATGAAAAGAGATATTGAAGTGACATGCATTATGCTAGAGTGCTATGTGTGTGTTTGACTGTGTGTTAAATTTGATGATGTGTTTTCATTTGGTGAATGATTATCTTAGAAAAAGAATATTTGCGAAAGAGTAATCCTATATATATTCTTGGAATGTATTATGTAGTATTTTGTTTTTTATATACATCCTTTCAGTGGATTTCAACTTGTGCAAAGAAATTCACCCTTGCATGCTTTTCTGTTATCTGTATGTACGCTACGCGTAGATGTCTACTTCGAGATCTCTGGTAGCCCGAATGAGGAAGAGTTTCCGGCCTCTCGAGGCCGACGGTGGGGGATGGACTTATGATCCCATCTCCCAATGGGCCACTGTGACTGGACACGTGGTCAGGACGAGAGGAGGGGTGCTGGGTCCCCAGGAGGTTTTGGAGCGGGACAAGATTCTGGATGCTTACATTCCCATCAAGGGATTGCGCAGCTGGCTGGCAGCCGCACCCGAGGCACGTAGTGGGGCTCAGGAGGAGGAGAGACCTTTACCCTCGCGGGTAACCGGGTCTGTTCCGGAGTACCATCGTCTGATTCGTCGCACTCCCAGGAAGATTTCCTCGGAGAGGGCACGTTTGCCTAAGTTGGCTCCACCTGTGACACCAGCTTCACCACCGGAGACTGTTAGACCGACGTTTCCTGTTCCTTACGTCGCACCTTCTGGATGTTTTGTGCGTTGCTCTTCCGACACTTTTGCCGGACCGTCGGGACACGCAGAGAGGGGGAAGAGGAAGGTTAGAGACGAACCAGAGCAGGTTTTCATTGAGATATCTGAGGACGAGGAGGACCCTGAGGAGGAGCCTGAGGAGGACCCCGAGGAGTGTCATTGTCTTAGGTCTCTAGTTGGGAGGTGTGTAGTGCTAGGTTGTGGGTTGTCAGTTAGCCGACCAACCTAGGTTTGGGGAATAGATGTTCAGTGTCGTGTATTGGACACATCTTTTGATTACCGTTTTTCCTAGGTTAGTTTATCACCTTATTTTCTTTCATATCATGATGATGTATTTTGGCCACTTTGTTGTGGTTCTTGACTTTACTTGCGGGCAAGCAATTTGTACAATAACTTGATGATATATATATATGACGTATGATTTCTTCTTTCTGATTTTCTGGATGGCTAAGTTTCCATAAGTGTACTTATCTTTTCAAAAAAAAAAAATAGCCACTAATTTCAGTGTCCTTAAATTATGAAAGACTTATTTTATAAAGACGAACCAGTCTATATTTAATTCCGCATTAAGTTTCTGGGTAATTTTACGTAACAACCCTTGTATGAAAAAGGGGCATTACAGGGCCCAGTTGAAATACTCTGTCAATCAACGTACTGGGTTTGGGTTCATTGGGCCCAGTTGAAAGACTCTGTGAGGCAACGTACTGGGTCCGGGTTCATCGGGCCCAGTTGAAATACTCTGTCAATCAACGTACTGACCCATTTGAAAGACTCTGTGAGGCAACGTACTGGGTCTGGGTTCATTGGGCCCAGTTTAAATACTTTGTCAATCAACGTACTGGATTTGGGTTCATTGGGGCTAGTTGAAATACTCTGTCAATTAACGTACTAGGTTTGGGTTCATTGGGCCCAGTTGAAAGACTATGTGAATCAACGTACTGGGTCGGGGTTCATTGGGCCCAGTTCAAAGACTCTTTGAATCAACGTACTGGGCCGGGGTGTTGGAACCAAATTGGTTAAAAGCATTTCTAATGCAAAAATTCCCTAAGTGGTTTTGTGGTTTTTTGGTTTTGATGATAACAAAGTTTATTAAGAATTTTACAAAGTCTGCTGACAAGCTCTTGTAGGTACAACAAAAGATAAGTCCATCGTCCAAAGAGACATTGACACATATACGTACAGTTCAAGAGTGGTGCGTCCAATGGACTCTGGAAGCAAAGCGTTCAATACTGCCTTGCGTCCAAAGAAGCAGAATGGTAAAAGTCCAATAATCAGCATGAGACTATATGATTGAAACGAACCAAGTCATAAGTCAAAATGGTAAGCATGAGGATGTGTCCATATGAATGAATGGACATCATGTGCAAATGGCAAGAAAGGTATGCGTCCATTTGCTAAAAGGACTGGAAGTCCAATTTTTTCTACATGCTGCGTCCAAAATGTAGATTCCATAACTTGCTATTTACTGCTCTTGCATTTAATATGAGACATATTTTTTGAGCAAATGATTTGAAATAAATAGCTGTATACAATGCTTTTTCTGTGCAAAATTGTCAATTTTTTTGAACGAGCATTAAATGAAAAGCATAAAGCAATGTGGAAAGTGTACTTAGAGAGAGAATGTACTTTGATTAATTTTGTATCTCTCTGAACACATCTTTCTGCTTTACACAGTGTATTCTCTCTGTCTCAATAAAATATTACTATTAACCATTGTACAATTGAGACTTTGAGTACAGGTTGCTTCTGACTTAGGAGAAAGAAACGCAGACAAATACCCTAAAGATGAACTCCTCAGAGCAACGGGAAAATAGCATTTAATGCTATTAGAGAACGGTATCATTTATGAAGGCTGAAGCTAAGCTATTCGAAGAACAAGTCTGAAGCTTCATCAAAGCCTATAAATACCGAAAACAAGAAGAAGAATACAAGAGTGCTGAACTATTGAAAGAAAGAGCTGAATCGCTGTGCAAATATTGTCATACTCTAACTTGTTTAGAAAGAATACTTGTTTGAGCCTGGAGAGGCTTGTCTGTAAAAGAATACTTGGGATATAGCCTGAAGAGGCTGCGTGCAAAGAATACTTGGGGTAAGCCTGGAGAGGCTTGTTTGTAAAAGAATACTTGGTTGAGCCTGGAGAGGCTAGGTATGCAAATAATACTTGTTGTAAGGCCTGAAGAGGCTGTTGAAGAATACTTGTAATCTATCTGGATTAATAGTGAAATCTCTCTAGTTTGACGGGACTGGACGTAGCTCTTAGGAAAGGGTGAAGCAGGATAAAAACTTGTGTTATTATTTTTTTCCCTTAACTCTAGTTATTTCTTTGTTTATTCTAACCGAGGGGATTGAATTGAATTTTAATTCAACAAGTTTTTCATACTCTTTAAATCGCACAAAGAAAACAAGTTTTAAACTATGTGGAAGCCTCTGCGTCCAACTTGCTTGTGCGTCCAATATTTCAATACGCTGTGTGTCCAACGTTTTCACAGCCAGAGTCCGACATTTGCGAAAACTTTTAAAAAAAGCTTTGAAACACAATTCAACCCCCTTCTTGTATTTCTCCCTGTTACCTACCGTTGGCATCAGAGCTCGGTCTCTAGGGGTTGAGCACCTAACAATGCAGAAAAGCAAAGAACCATGGAGAATGAGGGACAAGCTGTGAACAGACCACCTCTGTTCAATGTAGACGAACATGACTATTGGAAGCAAAGAATGATCACATTCTTTGACGCGCAGAATATAGACATGTGGGATGTCGTTGAAACTGGTTACACGGCTCCAGTAGATGAAGCAGGTCAACCAATGCCAAGAGCTCAGTGGACGCAGGATCAAAGAACAAGATTCCAGCTGAACTCAAAAGCAAGGCACTATCTGATGTGTGCCATCACTAAGTCAGAATATGACAAGGTGCACAGCTGCACCACTGCCAAAGAGATATGGGACACTCTAGCCTTGGCGCATGAAGGATCATTTCAGGTCCGTGAGTCCAAAATCAGCATGCTAGTTCATCAATATGAACTATTCAAAATGGAGGATCACGAGACTATTGATCAGATGTTTGGACGATTCCAAACAATCATCAACAATCTGAGATCTCTGGGAAAAATCTACACAACCCAAGATCACATCAAGAAAATCCTAAGGAGTCTACCTAGACAATGGAGACCCAAGGTAACTGCCATACAAGAAGCAATGGATCTTTCCACTCTTGCTATGAAAAATCTCCTCGGCTCACTCAAAGTGCATGAGCTTGAGCTCAAAGAAGAAGGAACAGAAAAAAGGGCAAAGTCCATTGCTCTTAAAGCCCAAAAGGGAAGCACCTCAAAAGCACTAAAGGCAAATGACTCTGATGAGGAGTCATGTAGCTCAGAAGGAGAAGAAGGCTCAGATGATGATGAACTTTCCTTCATCTCCAGAAAGATAAAGTCCATGTGGAAAAAGAAGGGTGGCTTCAGAAGGAAGCAATTCAACAAAAGATTTCCACAGAAGGAAGCTGAGCAAAAGGAGAAAAGTCCAGTAGTGTGCTATGGATGTAAGAAACCAGGCCACTACAAGGCAGACTGTCCTGAGGCTGAAAGGACAAAGAAGAAAGTTCTTCAAGAAGAAGAAGAGTCTCATGGCAACATGGGAAGATCTTGATGAATCCTCTGATAATGAGGATGAGGAGGATAAGGAAGAAGCAAATCTTTGTCTGATGGCAAGCCTACCCTTAACTGATAGTGAGGATGAAGAAGAGGTATTTCCTTACCCTGAACTAAAAGAAAATTTTAATGATCTCCTTAGAGAATCATACATTTTATTTGATGAGTACAGATCTTTGAAGAAAAAGTTTTCACTCATAACCAAAGATTTTGAAAAACTCACTTTGGAAAATAAAGTACTCAAATCAGAAAATGAAGAGTTAAGACTTCAAGTAAGTCAACTCAAAGATGAAACTCCAAAGGATTCTGAGTCCAATACTTCCTGTAAAGTACAAGTACTTCAACAAGAAGTAAATGAACTCACTGGATGATTGTCCAGATTTGTCAGTAGCTCTAGAAAACTTGATCAAATTTTAAAAATTCAGAGAAAACCTTCTGACAAAAGTGGTTTGGGTAATGAAAAACCAAAACCAAAGTTTTCTAAAAGTCCTTCTAAATTTAATATATACTGTGATCACTGTGGAAAGGCTGGACATGTCACCTCGACATGCGTCCATAAAAAAAGGAACATGCCTGGATGCAGACCAAGGACTAACAAGAAAGGACCCAAGTCAATCTGGGTACCTAAAAGTATGATAATTCCTGTTGCAGATATGCTTGATGGGAGGAAGACAACTCCAGTCATGGTACCTAGACAGTGGCTGCTCACGACACATGACAGGAGAAAGGTCTATGTTCCAAGATCTAAAGCCTAGATCAAAGGGCTGGGTCACTTTTGGAGGAGACCAGAAAGGCAGAATACTTGGAATAGGTAAAATTGGTAAACATCTTTTTCCCTCTATTGAAAATGCCTTAGTGGTTGAAGGACTCAAACATAATCTGCTTAGCATAAGTCAATTATGTGATAGTGGATTTGATGTTTCCTTTAACAAGGATAAATGTATAGTCAGAAATTCTGATAAGTCCATACTTTTTCAAGCAAAGAGGCAGGACAATGTTTACAAAATTGATTTCGAAAATCTATCCAAACAAAATGTCCTATGCTTCATATCATTAAAGGATGAACAATGGATATGGCACAAGAAACTTGGTCATGCAAGCTTAAGAACCATCTCAAAGCTGAACAAGCATAACCTCGTGAGAGGACTACCAAATCTTGTGTACAAATCTGAAGTTCTGTGTGAAGCATGTCAGAAAGGGAAGCAAGTGAAAAATTCTTTTAACTCCAAAAATATTGTTTCCACTTCTAGACCTTTGGAACTTTTACATATGGATTTGTTTGGACCCACTCAAACTACTTCATTGAATGGAAAGAAATATGGACTAGTTATAGTTGATGACTATACTAGATGGACATGGGTCAAATTCCTTGCACACAAGGATGAGTCTTTCACAGTCTTTACTATATTCTGTAAGAGAGTCCAAAATGAGAAAGAAGTTTGTATCAACTCTATCAGAAGTGATCATGGAGGTGAGTTTGAAAATGCAAACATCCAGAGATTCTATGAAGAGAATGGAATCCTTCACAATTTCTCTGCACCAAGAACACCTCAGCAAAATGGTGTGGTGGAGAGAAAGAATCGATCCTTACAAGAGATGGCTAGGTCCATGCTCAATGATCACTCATCCTCTAAGAGGTTCTGGGTTGAAGCTGTAAATACTGCATGTTATTTACAAAACAAAATATATGTGAGACCTATATTGAAAAAGACTCCATATGAATTGTGAAAAGGAAGAAAACCCAACATTTCATATTTCCATCCTTTTGGATGTGAATGTTTTATTCGTAACACTAAGGATCAACTTGGAAAGTTTGATTCTAAAGTGGATAATGGAATTTTTCTGGGCTACTCTGAAACTTCCAAGGCTTATCGAGTTTATAACTCAAGAACCTTGACTGTCGAAGAGTCAATTCATATTAAATTCAATGACAAAAAGCTGACATGGAAGTGTCAGAGCTAAGTGATTCTCTTGCAGATATGAGAATACAAGCAGAAGGTGAAGGAATATCTCTTAAGAATGAAGAAGATAGATCAGACCCAGAAACTGAGGATGCGTCCAATTCTGAAAGAAGAAGAAGCTGACATTTCAAAACCTATCATCCTGAAGATCAAATCATTGGAAATGCAAATGATAGAGTCAGAACAAGATCCACATTCAGGGAACAAACTGATGTTGCATTCATATCTGAATTGGAGCCCAAGAATGTTGATGAAGCCCTATTGGACGAAGGATGGATTTTAGCAATGCAGGAGGAGCTAAATCAATTCAAACGTAATGATGTTTGGATGTTGGTAGCCCCACCTGAAGATAAGTCCATCATTGGAACCAAATGGGTATTCAGAAACAAACTGGACAAAGAAGGTAAAGTAGTGAGAAACAAAGCAAGGTTAGTTGCTCAAGGTTACTCACAACAGGAAGGTATTGACTTTACTGAAACCTTTGCTCCAGTAGCTAGAATAGAGGTCATTCACATCTTACTTTCATTTGCTGCCCAACATGATATGAGGCTTTATCAAATGGATGTAAAGAGTGCTTTTCTAAATGGTATAATAACAGAGGAAGTCTATGTGGAACAACTACCTGGTTTTGAGGATCAAACTTTTCCTAACTATGTTTTTAAATTGAAAAAGGCTCTTTACGGCCTCAAGCAAGCTCCTCGAGCTTGGTATGAAAAACTAAGTTCCTTTCTTATGGAAAATGGTTTCTCAAGAGGAAAAGTTTACACTACTCTTTTCAGAAAATCCATAGACTCACATTTCATCATAGTACAAATTTATGTGGACGATATCATTTTTGGTGCTACTGATGAATCTGTATGGAGAGTTTTCTGAGTTAATGCAGAAGGAGTTTGAAATGAGTATGATGGGAGAATTGAAATTCTTCCTTGGACTTCAAGTAAATCAGACTCAAGATGGAATTTATGTGCATCGGTCCAAGTCTACAAAGGAGCTTCTGAAGAAGTTCAATATGGACGATTGTAAACCCATGAACACTCCTATGCATCCAACCTGCATAATGAACCTGAATGATAAGGATAAAAAGGTAGATCAAAAGGTATATAGAGGTATGATTGGATCTCTCTTGTATCTTACTGCATGTAGACCTGATATAATGTTCAGTGTTTGTTTATGTGCGAGATTCCAATCAGATCCTAGAGATTCTCATTTGACTACTGTCAAGAGAATTTTTAGATATCTGAAGGAGGTTACTAATCTTGGTTTGCTGTTTAAGAAATCAGATGAATACAGATTAGTAGGATTCTGTGATGCTGATTATGCTGGAGACAGGCTTGAGAGAAAAAGCACCAGCGGAGGATGCCATTATATTGGATCCAATCTAGTATCATGGACGAGTAGGAGACAAAGCACAATTGCATTATCTACAGCTGAAGCTGAATATGTCTCTGTTGCAAGTTGTTGTTCTCAGCTCTTATGGATTAAACATCAATTGGAGGACTACAACATCTTCGAGAGTAAGATTTCTGTCCTTTGTGATAATACTCTATTAGACGTTTCAGCAAGTGTACCGAATCGCACAAGTAATAGAGTGATGAGTGAGTTATCATTCCCAACGAGGATTGATTGCCGAGTACCAACTACTACCAATTGCTATACTATTTGGACTCTGAAAAATATGCAGTGGATTGTGAAAGTTACGATAAAATGTAAACACGAAGACACAATGCAAATGCAACACAAACGTTTAAAGAAACACTTAGTGGGCACAAGACAAATGCAAAACACAATGCAAAGATTAGGCATAGGAATCACTCAACTGTCACTAGATGCAATCACCAATCTCAATCAATTATCATTCAAGTTCTCTAAATTTGGTTAAACCCAATCCCTTGGTGAATAATCCCTTTCCTCTTAATTAGAACCCTAATTCCTTAGGTGAAACACAATTAATTGGAAGCATTAAGATCAAGAACTCATAAAGAATGCACATGAACCAAGGTCTATTCCTAGATCTCTGCATTCATATGGTTTTTAATCCAAATCGAATCTCATACCTAACTTCCATTAGATACAAGACCATCACAACAATTTCCATGGTGGCCAATCAAGGAAAAGCATTAAGCAAAGGATTGGAAACATAAAATGAATTAAAATTGGAGAACAAAATAGTCAAATTACATCAAGATCCAAAAGAGTTCATCCTAGCCTAATCAAAACAAATCAGCCAAACATGGCAAAGAGAAAAGAAAAACCGTAAAGCGAAGAAAATAAAGAAGGTGGATCCATTGAATCTTCAAGTCTTGTTCCCAAGGCTTGAATCTTCATTGGAGAGGCATACAGAGGTCTCAGGAGGTTGTCTCGCCACTTTTCAAGTCCAGCAGTTCTGCCAAAATAGGTCAGAACATAAGCATTTATACTTAGGTAACGTCAGTGGGCGCTGGGCGCCAGAAATTTGCCTTCAGAAGACGAAACATGCAGTGAGGACCAGAACTGGGGCGCTGGGCGATGGATCTGGGAGCTGGGCGCTGCCTCTCTGTCTTCCAAGTCCATTTTCTACAAAAGTCCAATTCCCGTAAAAATCTGGACAGCTTTGGTATTTTGCATTTTCGACCATCAAAACATCGGAACAGGGCTTCGGTGTCAACATGAAAGTTGTAGGTCTGCTTCTTATCTTTCTAACGCCACTAAAATCACTCAAATCGGATAAGTATAGCCCAAGTTATGGCTAGGGCAGCATTGCAGCGCTGAGCGCCCTAGTTTGGGCGCTGGGCACTCAGTTTCTGCCTTCCAGATCAGATTTTCCTACTTTCAGGTCAGGTTTAGGGTGCTGGGCGCGGGGATATGGGCGCTAGGCGCTGACATTCTGCCCTACAGGAGAAATACTTCGCAGTCCAGACCAAAATCCGAGAGCTGAGCGCTAGGAATCAGAGCTGAGCGCCAACTACCTGTCTAACACCAAAAATAGGTCAAAAAACAACTTTCTATGACAAAACTCTCTACTCATGCAAAATAATCTATTCTAACCTAAACTAGCACTAATATTTACACTGTTTAGTCTAATTAATCCATTAAAACTCATCAAAATATACAATTGTACAGATTCATCACAACCCCAAACTTAAAGATTTTGCTTGTCCTCAAGCAAACATTAAAACACACATCAGGGGTCGGAGTGAATGAGTATGAATGATTCTCACTCTGTATCACTCCATCATTGCCATGTTCCAGCCATGCACACTCTATACTCATGAAAACAAACACAAGCAACATACTCATTCATTCCATCTAGCATTGATTCCCATTTCGGTAATTCAAGACAACAAACACATTAACTCTATTGCAAGCACATGATTTTCTTCACTATCCTCTCCAGATAAGTGTTTCCCTCTCACTCAAGTGTTTAAGGGTACTCTTTACTCTCAAAAGGTACCACATGCAACCATCTACCATAGGCTTGATAAAATTCTAAGTTAGAAGTTATAATGTAATAGTTACATACATCAAGAGGTCTTTTAAGGGTTGTAATGAGGCTTAGGTGGGGTAGGAAAAATTTGAGATCTAAGCTTTCTTAACTGAAGTTAAGAGATGAAATATTCTAGAGCACTCACAAGTTTTCCACTCAACAATATATACTTTCTCTCCCCAATTACAATTTATTTTATTTTTTCTTTGTCACACTTGCAGCTTTTCAACTTTTTTTTTTCTTTTTTCTCTTTTGCTTTTTTTGAATTTTTTTTTGAATAGAACAGCTGCTGTGACAAAACTATGAGCATGTATCCCCACCCCCAAACTTAGAGATGTTGCTTGTCCTCGAGCAACCCCAAACTTAATCTACAAGCCTCTAGAATATGCACCCTTAATTCCACTTAATAGGGACTCATGGTTTTTCAGTTCATTGGCTTGTATTGAGCTAATTATATAAAAAAAATAGGATTCAGGCTCAAAGGGGCTAGCAAAGGTATAAATACAGTAGGGTGAGTCAATTTAGGCCCTGAGTTAAAGAACAAAACTGCCTCCATCATTTGTATGCAACCAATACATCACAGATTCACAGAGAATAGTGTCAAGTTCTAGAGATATATCACATGTGATACCACACACACAAAAAAAAAAATACATGCAATGAAGGCTCAAAAGCTCACTAGTGTGTTAGAGTGAAGAAATCATGCACAAAAAACTTTGTTGCCGTGAGAGTTGCCAAAAGTTTCTAACATGGTTCATATTTTAATCAGGAATTTAGAGTATGAGCAAGTAATGCAATTATGAGCATAAATTGCACAGGCAAACTCAAACAATAATCTCATGTGCAGAGCAATAATTCAAGCATCACAAACACTCTCAAAAGTGAAAACAGCACACAATAAGAACAATTATCAGTGGCAATTTAATAGCTCAACATAAAAAAAAACTAAAGTTAGAAAAACTTCTCCGTAGGCATGAGCTGAGCATATCATGAAAGTGCGTAGCCATCTGAAAGGTGATGATGTGCTACGTCCCTAAACAACTGTAACACAAAAAGGTGAGTCATGGACAAATAAGACTACAATGTTTTTTTATTTTTTTTATTAAAAAAAACTGGAAAAATTGGGTTGCCTCCCAATAAGCGCTTCTTTAACATCATTAGCTTGACGCCTTAAAATCCTCTGTTATGGTGGCCAATAGGACACAAAGAATATGTCCTTCTTCTCTCTTTTTTTGGGAAGAAACTCCATGAATTTGGTATAGAGGTGAAATTTCTTCCAATAGTTCACATCACTTGCATCATGGAAGGGCAACTTGTTAAGGATCTCTAAAACTAAACCAAGTTGCTCCTCCTTCTCCAACTGATAATTTTTTTATGTTTTTTCTTCTACATTTTTATCAACATATTTTCTTTTCTTTTCTATGCTTTTTACTGCTAAACCTACACTCTCCTCACTGCAATCTTTCACTATCTCAAACTCTTTTTCTACACTAAACCTCTCAGCTCTCTTAACTTTAGCCACTTGTTGGGCTAATATCCCAACTTGTACTTCAAGACTTTTGATTGACTTATCCACATTCTCAAAGTTCAGTTGAGTGACTACTATAACCTCCATAAGTGTCTCCTCAAGATTGGCTATCCCATCCTCATGTTGCAGTGGTTGTGGCTCATTGTGAAACTCAGAATCTTGTGGCATAAACACTTCAAACTCACAACACCCATTCTCATGTTTTCCGCCACAGAAATCGCATTTGACAGGCTCCAATCGTGCAACTTCCTTTTGCATTAATTGGACTTGTTGAGTTAGAGCCTCCAAATGTTGAGCAAAGTTTTGTTGAGCTAGAAAAGAAGCTTCAAAAGTTTGCATTAATAGCAATGAATCCATGTCAAAGAGCAAAGATTAGCAGCAAATCTTTTTTTTTTAAAAAAATTATTAAAACAAAGACACAAACAGAGACACTACAAAATACAAACAAAAGAAAAATGTCTGAATTAGTAAGCAATTAATTTCGTTGATATTGGTATCAATCAATCCCCGGCAACGGCGCCAAAAACTTGTTAGACGTTTCGGCAAGTGTATCGAATCGCACAAGTAATAGAGTGATGAGTGAGTTATCGTTCCCAACGAGGATCGATTGCTGAGTACCAACTACTACCAATTGCTATACTATTTGGACTCTGAAAAATATGCAGTGGATTGTGAAAGTTACGATAAAATGTAAACACGAAGACACAATGCAAATGCAACACAAACGTTTAAAGAAACACTTAGTGGACACAAGACAAATGCAAAACACAATGCAAAATTAGGCATAGGAATCACTCAACTGTCACTAGATGCAATCACCAATTTCAATCAATTATCATTCAAGTTCTCTAAATTTGGTTAAACCCAATCCCTTGGTGAATAATCCCTTTCCTCTTAATTAGAACCCTAATTCCTTAGGTGAAACACAATTAATTAGAAGCATTAAGATCAAGAACTCATAAAGAATGCACATGAACCAAAGTCTATTCCTAGATCTCTGCATTCATATGGTTTCTAATCCAAATCGAATCTCATACCTAACTTCCATTAGATACAAGACCATCACAACAATTTCCATGGTGGCCAATCAAGGAAAAGCATTAAGCAAAGGATTAGAAACATGAAATGAATTAAAATTGGAGAACAAAATAGTCAAATTACATCAAGATCCAAAAGAGTTCATCCTAGCCTAATCAAAACAAATCAGCCAAACATGGCAAAGAGAAAAGAAAAACCGTAAAGCGAAGAAAATAAAGAAGGTGGATCCATTGAATCTTCAAGTCTTGTTCCCAAGGCTTGAATCTTCATTGGAGAGGCATACAGAGGTCTCAGGAGGTTGTCTCGCCACTTTTCAAGTCCAGCAGTTCTGCCAAAATAGGTCAGAACATAAGCATTTATACTTAGGTAACGTCAGTGGGCGCTGGGCGCCAGAAATTTGCCTTCAGAAGACGAAACATGCAGTGAGGACCAGAACTGGGGCGCTGGGCGATGGATCTGGGAGCTGGGCGCTGCCTCTCTGTCTTCCAAGTCCATTTTCTACAAAAGTCCAATTCCCGTAAAAATCTGGACAGCTTTGGTATTTTGCATTTTCGACCATCAAAACATCGGAACAGGGCTTCGGTGTCAACATGAAAGTTGTAGGTCTGCTTCTTATCTTTCTAACGCCACTAAAATCACTCAAATCGGATAAGTATAGCCCAAGTTATGGCTAGGGCAGCATTGCAGCGCTGAGCGCCCTAGTTTGGGCGCTGGGCACTCAGTTTCTGCCTTCCAGATCAGATTTTCCTACTTTCAGGTCAGGTTTAGGGTGCTGGGCGCGGGGATATGGGCGCTAGGCGCTGACATTCTGCCCTACAGGAGAAATACTTCGCAGTCCAGACCAAAATCCGAGAGCTGAGCGCTAGGAATCAGAGCTGAGCGCCAACTACCTGTCTAACACCAAAAATAGGTCAAAAAACAACTTTCTATGACAAAACTCTCTACTCATGCAAAATAATCTATTCTAACCTAAACTAGCACTAATATTTACACTGTTTAGTCTAATTAATCCATTAAAACTCATCAAAATATACAATTGTACAGATTCATCACAACCCCAAACTTAAAGATTTTGCTTGTCCTCAAGCAAACATTAAAACACACATCAGGGGTCGGAGTGAATGAGTATGAATGATTCTCACTCTGTATCACTCCATCATTGCCATGTTCCAGCCATGCACACTCTATACTCATGAAAACAAACACAAGCAACATACTCATTCATTCCATCTAGCATTGATTCCCATTTCGGTAATTCAAGACAACAAACACATTAACTCTATTGCAAGCACATGATTTTCTTCACTATCCTCTCCAGATAAGTGTTTCCCTCTCACTCAAGTGTTTAAGGGTACTCTTTACTCTCAAAAGGTACCACATGCAACCATCTACCATAGGCTTGATAAAATTCTAAGTTAGAAGTTATAATGTAATAGTTACATACATCAAGAGGTCTTTTAAGGGTTGTAATGAGGCTTAGGTGGGGTAGGAAAAATTTGAGATCTAAGCTTTCTTAACTGAAGTTAAGAGATGAAATATTCTAGAGCACTCACAAGTTTTCCACTCAACAATATATACTTTCTCTCCCCAATTACAATTTATTTTATTTTTTCTTTGTCACACTTGCAGCTTTTCAACTTTTTTTTTTCTTTTTTCTCTTTTGCTTTTTTTGAATTTTTTTTTGAATAGAACAGCTGCTGTGACAAAACTATGAGCATGTATCCCCACCCCCAAACTTAGAGATGTTGCTTGTCCTCGAGCAACCCCAAACTTAATCTACAAGCCTCTAGAATATGCACCCTTAATTCCACTTAATAGGGACTCATGGTTTTTCAGTTCATTGGCTTGTATTGAGCTAATTATATAAAAAAAATAGGATTCAGGCTCAAAGGGGCTAGCAAAGGTATAAATACAGTAGGGTGAGTCAATTTAGGCCCTGAGTTAAAGAACAAAACTGCCTCCATCATTTGTATGCAACCAATACATCACAGATTCACAGAGAATAGTGTCAAGTTCTAGAGATATATCACATGTGATACCACACACACAAAAAAAAAAATACATGCAATGAAGGCTCAAAAGCTCACTAGTGTGTTAGAGTGAAGAAATCATGCACAAAAAACTTTGTTGCCGTGAGAGTTGCCAAAAGTTTCTAACATGGTTCATATTTTAATCAGGAATTTAGAGTATGAGCAAGTAATGCAATTATGAGCATAAATTGCACAGGCAAACTCAAACAATAATCTCATGTGCAGAGCAATAATTCAAGCATCACAAACACTCTCAAAAGTGAAAACAGCACACAATAAGAACAATTATCAGTGGCAATTTAATAGCTCAACATAAAAAAAAACTAAAGTTAGAAAAACTTCTCCGTAGGCATGAGCTGAGCATATCATGAAAGTGCGTAGCCATCTGAAAGGTGATGATGTGCTACGTCCCTAAACAACTGTAACACAAAAAGGTGAGTCATGGACAAATAAGACTACAATGTTTTTTTATTTTTTTTATTAAAAAAAACTGGAAAAATTGGGTTGCCTCCCAATAAGCGCTTCTTTAACATCATTAGCTTGACGCCTTAAAATCCTCTGTTATGGTGGCCAATAGGACACAAAGAATATGTCCTTCTTCTCTCTTTTTTTGGGAAGAAACTCCATGAATTTGGTATAGAGGTGAAATTTCTTCCAATAGTTCACATCACTTGCATCATGGAAGGGCAACTTGTTAAGGATCTCTAAAACTAAACCAAGTTGCTCCTCCTTCTCCAACTGATAATTTTTTTATGTTTTTTCTTCTACATTTTTATCAACATATTTTCTTTTCTTTTCTATGCTTTTTACTGCTAAACCTACACTCTCCTCACTGCAATCTTTCACTATCTCAAACTCTTTTTCTACACTAAACCTCTCAGCTCTCTTAACTTTAGCCACTTGTTGGGCTAATATCCCAACTTGTACTTCAAGACTTTTGATTGACTTATCCACATTCTCAAAGTTCAGTTGAGTGACTACTATAACCTCCATAAGTGTCTCCTCAAGATTGGCTATCCCATCCTCATGTTGCAGTGGTTGTGGCTCATTGTGAAACTCAGAATCTTGTGGCATAAACACTTCAAACTCACAACACCCATTCTCATGTTTTCCGCCACAGAAATCGCATTTGACAGGCTCCAATCGTGCAACTTCCTTTTGCATTAATTGGACTTGTTGAGTTAGAGCCTCCAAATGTTGAGCAAAGTTTTGTTGAGCTAGAAAAGAAGCTTCAAAAGTTTGCATTAATAGCAATGAATCCATGTCAAAGAGCAAAGATTAGCAGCAAATCTTTTTTTTTTAAAAAAATTATTAAAACAAAGACACAAACAGAGACACTACAAAATACAAACAAAAGAAAAATGTCTGAATTAGTAAGCAATTAATTTCGTTGATATTGGTATCAATCAATCCCCGGCAACGGCGCCAAAAACTTGTTAGACGTTTCGGCAAGTGTATCGAATCGCACAAGTAATAGAGTGATGAGTGAGTTATCGTTCCCAACGAGGATCGATTGCTGAGTACCAACTACTACCAATTGCTATACTATTTGGACTCTGAAAAATATGCAGTGGATTGTGAAAGTTACGATAAAATGTAAACACGAAGACACAATGCAAATGCAACACAAACGTTTAAAGAAACACTTAGTGGACACAAGACAAATGCAAAACACAATGCAAAATTAGGCATAGGAATCACTCAACTGTCACTAGATGCAATCACCAATTTCAATCAATTATCATTCAAGTTCTCTAAATTTGGTTAAACCCAATCCCTTGGTGAATAATCCCTTTCCTCTTAATTAGAACCCTAATTCCTTAGGTGAAACACAATTAATTAGAAGCATTAAGATCAAGAACTCATAAAGAATGCACATGAACCAAAGTCTATTCCTAGATCTCTGCATTCATATGGTTTCTAATCCAAATCGAATCTCATACCTAACTTCCATTAGATACAAGACCATCACAACAATTTCCATGGTGGCCAATCAAGGAAAAGCATTAAGCAAAGGATTAGAAACATGAAATGAATTAAAATTGGAGAACAAAATAGTCAAATTACATCAAGATCCAAAAGAGTTCATCCTAGCCTAATCAAAACAAATCAGCCAAACATGGCAAAGAGAAAAGAAAAACCGTAAAGCGAAGAAAATGAAGAAGGTGGATCCATTGAATCTTCAAGTCTTGTTCCCAAGGCTTGAATCTTCATTGGAGAGGCACACAGAGGTCTCAGGAGGCTGTCTCACCACTTTTCAAGTCCAGCAGTTCTGCCAAAATAGGTCAGAACGTGAGCATTTATACTTATGTAACGTCAGTGGGCGCTGGGCGCCAGGATTAGGTGCTGGGCACCAGAAATATGCCTTCAGAAGACGAAACGTGCAGTGAGGACCAGAACTGGGGCACTGGGCGCTGGATCTGGGAGCTGGGTGCTACCTCTCTGTCTTCCAAGTCCATTTTCTACAAAAGTCCAATTCTCGTAAAAATCTGGACAGCTTTGGTATTTTGCATTTCGACCATCAAAACATCCGAACTGGGCTTCGGTGTCAACATGAAAGTTGTAGGTCTGCTTCTTATCTTTCCAAGGCCACCAAAATCACTCAAATCGGATAAGTATAGCCCAAGTTATGGCTAGGGCAGCATTGCAGCGCTGAGCGCCCTAGTTTGGGCGCTGGGTGCTCAGTTTCTGCCTTCCAGATCAGATTTTCCTACTTTCAGGTCAGGTTTAGGGCACTGGGCGCTGGGATATGGGCGCTAGGCGCTGGCATTCTGCCCTCCAGGAGAAATACTTCGCAGTCCAGACCAAAATCTGAGAGCTGAGCGCCAGGAATCAGAGCTGAGCACCAACTACCTATCTAACACCAAAAATAGGCCAAAAAGCAACTTTCTAGGACAAAACTCTCTACTCATGCAAAATAATCTATTCTAACCTAAACTAGCACTAATATTTACACTATTTAGTCCAATTAATCCATTAAAACTCATATCAAAATATACAATTGTACAGATTCATCATACTGCTGCAATCAATTTATCTAAGAACCCAATCTTACACTCAAGAGCTTAGCATATAGAAATTAAACATCATTTTATTAGAGACTATGTGCAGAAGGGAATATTTGATATTCAGTATGTTAGTACTGAAAATCATTGGGCTGATATATATTTACCAAACTCCTCTCTGTAGATAGGTTCATTTTTATAAGGAAGCATCTGAATATGCACTTTATAAAAGATTGATGTTTAGCATCCAATATGCTCAAGCTGAGTCTGGGTCCAATATGACTAGTGTCCAATAGGACACGTCAGTCTATTTGAGATTAGGATTTTTATTAAGGCTTAAAAGTTTTTACCTCTTAGCCTTCCCGCGCTGAGTCTAAACTATTTTTATAATGATATATTTTTATCACAAACTGTACACCTACTCTGCAGCCGTTTTCCCGTTTGCTAATTACGCTTGTTTTCAAGAAAAATTTACTGTTTTCTCTCTCCAATAACTTCATTCTTATGCACGTTTTTACCCCCACTCTCTTCCCCTCTTCATCTTCTTCCAAAAACTCTCTGTGTTTTCTCTAGTTTTCAAAAAACCCTACCAAAAACCCTTTTTCTTCTAAAATCAAAATCTTTAACCCTCAAAATGGAGAACATTGAAAACTTGGAAGTCAATGTAGAATTCTGGGCTGATCTTGAAATTATAGCCAGTCTGGGTGTGGATATTGCTACTGAGATCATCTCTGCTAATTGGAAAGCTTGTTTGGAAAGGAGAAGGAGATTGTTGTGCATCCTGAATTGATTCGTCAATTCTGGAAGACAATGAACATCAAGGAAAATCTAATCACAAGAACTGTCCTGGGAAAAAAAATCACTGTCTCTGTAAAAAGCATTTCGGCAGCAACTGGGTGCGAACCTGTTGGAGCATGTTTTCACAAAAACTAGAGAAAAGAAGGTGGATGGAAGGAAATGAAGACAATCCTGGTAAAAGAAGGAGAAGTAGTGGGAAGAACGATACCCTTGGGGAAAATGACTGATAAGGCCAGGATACTCAACCAAATTCTTAACAAAATGGTGCTTCACAAGTTGGGTCTAAAGACTCTGTGTCTGTAGTACACGGGTTTCTGCTGGTACATTTGCTAACCTTTCAACCAATCAATCTTCCCTCCGTTATGTTTGCCTGCTTCAAAAGAGATGCACAAGGGAAAGGCAAAAAGACAGCTATTCCCTATGGAGCATTACTTCAAAAATTTTCAATACTCAAGGAGTCATGGAAATTCTTGAAGCATACACTGGAGAAGACAAACCTGCTCTTTCCAAAAAATAATGTCAATGTCCATTTGGAAGGACCAACATACTGAGGATGGGCCTGGATACAGTCAAGGAACATCTAGCCAAACACACGGATGTAGAAGAGGAAGACAACAAGGAAGCCATCAGGGCTGATATGAGAAGAATGATCGAAGAGAACCGTGCTGAGCAAGCGGAACAACAAACTAAAGCTCCGACTGAGACTCCTGTTGCACAAGAAGAAGACTGTTTCCAGAAGAACTGTAAGGAAACTAGTCCTAACTGAATCTGATAATGAAACAGTTGGAGAATTCATCTCCAAAAGAGCAAAGCTTACTGCTACCAAGGCAACCAAGAAGCGAAAAGTTTCTGAGTCAAGGCAGTTGAAGCAGAAGCCATTGGACCCATAACCAAGAAAGCAAGATCTCTAAGAAAACCAGCCACCATCAAATTGGCTGAAAAGAAAACATCAGAGGTACCTACTTATGTTGATCCAACACAATCTGTTGATGAAATTGTTCAATCTGTGATTGCATCCATCTCAGATACCTCTGACTCCATTCCCTCACCCATACGTCCAATTTCTGAACCACAACCCCCACCTCAAACAGAACTACAACCACAAATCCAAACACCACCTCAAACACAAACACAAACCCAACCACCACCTCAAACTCTTTCACCCCCTCTGACCACTCAACAGGAACAACAAACATAAACCCTTGCCTCACCTGAACTTACTCCTCCATCAACTTTCACTCTTGAACCATCACCTGTTCCTACCCAAACAAACACACCTTCACCCTCACATGGCCAATCTCCACATTCCTCACCTCCCACCAACTTGGATATATCAGAAGCCCTCTCTTCATCAACTTCTGAATATATCTTTACAGTCAGGAAGCTGGATGTCCTGGCTAAGGGGTTAAAGGTCATAGAAATTCCTCTTCAGGAGGATAAGATAAAGGAGAATATGACCTTAGAGGAAGTAAGGGCTAAGTCCATAGCGCCTAACTCATTAGGTCTTTCCAGAATGAGGATCTATGACTTCAAGCCAACTTAGTCTCCTCTGACTGCAGAAGAACTAGGGTCATTCCTCTCACCCCTTGACAGAATGATCATCAGAAACATAGCAGACAGACTTCAGCTCCAGAATAACTTCAACATCCCTCCATCTATGAGGATCAAACCGACAACAAAAATAAAGATCAAGCCTGACAGGATAGCACCAAGGGTCTATCTTGTGGACAAAAATAAGGACAAGTTCCCAAAGAGGAGCATCAACAAAAGTCCAATGCCAACTCCTATCAGGATTGATAAGGATTGGGCAAAGGAATCCATGCAGAATGTTGATATGGATTTCCTAATGTTCTTGTCCAAGACAGGACAAGCAACGGAGCAAGAAGCAAGAACTGTCTGGGAAAGATATCTCAGACGTGAGCAAGAAGCTTCGTCTTCAGGGATATCAGTTGAAGAAAAGGATGAAACGACAACAGTGGGAACAATTACAGTGAATGAGGAGCATCGAAGATATATGTTTGATGATGTCTTTGGGGCACCAACTCGTTCTACTGAGCCCATAGTTGAGCTGGCTCCTGAGCCTGAAGATCTTGAAGCTATGAAAAAGTACAGTCTTAAGCTGCTTCTGAACAAAGTCCAGAGCAAGCTACAGTTCCAAGAGAAGAATATGAAGAATTTGGTTTATCTTTTTGGACAGTATATAAAGTACACCCAGAAACTTCAGCAAAAGCCCTGACCCCCATGCTCAAATGCTTCTCCAAATTTTCTTCAATTTTTTTTGGACGATGATGTTCTGTGAACCTTTTTGTCTGATGACAAAAAGGGGAGAAGAAAAAGAGGAAGATTAAGTTTTAAAAGCTCAAAGTCATTAATAAAATGAGATTGAGTTTAAAATTTAGTTGCAGTAGTCTTATTACTTTGCTTACACATACGCTTTAATTTTGTCTATTCTCTGATAAGTTGTTTGCTTTATATATTGGACTAATCTTTTTATGAGAAAAAGAAATTTTCAGGTACTCTGAGTATATAGAATATCCAAAACCATGAGATGTTTATCTCAGGGGGAGAAGAGTAAGAAAAACTGAGATGTGTATCTCAGGGGGAGTTTCCCTTAGAAAATTTCCTTTTTATATATATGCTGACTGGTTATTTGGTTTATCTGTTGTATTGCTTGTAAAACTTAATAATGTTTGTCATCATCAAAAAGGGGGAGATAATTGGAACCAAATTGGTTAAAAGCATTTCAAATGCAAAAATTCCCTAAGTGGTTTTGTGGTTTTGACGATAACAAAATTTATTAAGGATTTTACAAAGTCTGCTGACAAGCTCTTGTAGGTACAACAAAAGATAAGTCCATCGTCCAAAGAGACATTAGCACATATACGTACAGTTCAATAGTGGTGCGTCCAATGGACTCTAGAAGCAAAGCGTTCAATACTGCCTTGCATCCAAAGAAGCAGAATGGTAAAAGTCCAATAATCAGCATGAGACTATACGACTGAAACGAACCAAGTCATAAGTCAAAATGGTAAGCATGAGGATGCGTCCATATGAATGAATGGACATCATGTGCAAATGGCAAGCAAGGTATGCGTCCATTTGCTAAAAGGACTGGAAGTCCAATTTTTTTTACATGCTGCGTCCAAAACGCGGAGTCCATAACTTGCTATTTGTTGCTCTTGCATTTAATGAGACATATTTTTTGAGCAAATGATTTGAAATAAATAGCTGTATACAATGCTTTTTCTGTGCAAAATTGTCAACGTTTTTGAACGAGCATTAAATGAAAAGCATAAAGCACTGTGGAAAGTGTACTTAGAGAGAGAATGTACTCTGATTAATTTTGTATCTCTCTGAACACATTTTTCTGCTTTACACAGTGTATTCTCTCTGTCTCAATAAAATATTGCTATTAACCACTGTACAATTGAGACTTTGAGTACAGGTTGCTTCAGACTTAGGAGAAAGAAACGCAGACAAATACGCTAAAGATGAACTCCTCAGAGCAACGGGAAAATAGCATTTAATGCTATTAGAGAACGGTAACATTTATGAAGGCTGAAGCTGAGCTATTCGAAGAACAAGTCTGAAGCTTCATCAAAGCCTATAAATACCGAAAACAAGAAGAAGAATACAAGAGTGTTGAACTACTGAAAGAAAGAGCTGAATTGTTGTACAAATATTGTCATACTCTGATTTGTTAAGAAAGTCTTGTATATTTTCTTTCTTCCTGTAAAAGAGAGTTTGCTTAACTCTCGAAGTGCTTAAGATTTTCATATTCTCACTTGTGTGAGTTAGACAGCACTTTAAGTCAAAAACACTCTTCTGAGTTGTTTGAGCCTGGAGAGGCTTGCTTAGAAAGAATACTTGTTTGAGCCTGGAGAGGCTTGTCGGTAAAAGAATACTCGGGATATCGCCTGAAGAGGCTACGTGCAAAGAAAACTTGGGGTGAGCCTAGAGAGGCTTGTTTGTAAAAGAATACTTGGTTGAGCCTGGAGAGGCTAGGTGTGCAAAGAATACTTGTTGTAAGGCCTGAAGAGGCTGTTGAAGAATACTTGTAATCTATCTGGATTGATAGTGAAATCTCTCTAGTTTGAGGAGACTGGACATAGCTCTTAGGAAAGGGTGAACTAGGATAAAAACTTGTGTTATTCTTTCTTTCCCTTAACTCTAGTTATTTCTTTGTTTATTCTAACCAAGGGGATTGAATTGAATTTTAATTCAACAAGTTTTTCATAATCTTTAAATCGCACAAAGAAAACAAGTTTTAAACTAAGTGGAAGCCTCTGCGTCCAATTTGCTTGTGCGTCCAATATTTCAATACGCTGTGCGTCCAACGTTTTCACAGCCAGCGTCCAACATTTGCGAAAACTTTTAAAAAGCTTTGAAACACAATTCAACCCCCCTTCTTGTGTTTTTCCCTGTTACCTACAATGATGACGTGAAAATCACCCCTCATGCAACCCCTGCAAACAAAAACAAAGAGTTCACACCCAACCCCTGTCACACCCCCTTCTTGTGTTTCTCCCTGTTACCTACACGGGGTTCATTGGGCCTAGTTGAAAGATCATGTAAGGCAACGTACTGGGCATGGGTTCATTGGGCCCAGTTGAAATAACATATTTATATAGTAATAATTTGATATATGATATATTTTAAATTTGTAACAGTGTTAATTATATGACGTTAAGCATGTTAGTTAAATATGCAAATTCTATGTTTTTAGCTGTCAACAATTGCTCATATTAATAAAATGAAGGCCAAATTAGAGACAAAAAATAAATAGAGAAATATAATTAAAATAAATATTTAGTTCATAGTAATTTGTTATATTTAATAGAAAGACATAAATAAAATGTGTAAGCAAACACTATTTATTTACAAAAACGAAATAATAAAAAAAACTTATTTGCAACCTGAAAATTTATAGAAACAATTTTATTTTAAATGAAACTCATAAACATAAATATTATATTCATAAAAAATAAAGTGAAAATAAATAATTTTGCAACATAATAACTTATAGGAACAAAAAAAACATGAATGAAATGTGTAAGTAAACACTTTTTCAGTTATCAAAATAAAAAATTTGTTGGAACAATATACATGTAAGTGAATACTATTTTGTTTATTATAGTAATTGATTATTAGATTAATAGATTATTTTTTTTATATTAATAGATTATACATTATGATGGAATATAAATTGAATTTTAACGGATATGATATAAATTTTATAATTTGATATAAAAAAAATAATATGCAAACAACGAAAATAACTAATTATAGTTAGATGTAAACCTTAGAGGATAGACATTGATAATGGAAATATTATTACTATTAAAAAAAATGCATTACAATAGCATGAATATGATCTTTACTAATGAACATTGAATATTTCATAAAAAAAATAACTCGTGATCCCATCGACACATTTGACGAGAGGCAATATCGTCGTCTTCATTTTCTAGTATAAGCCACCTGTTCTTCATCATTCTCAAGCCTTCACATGTGCCTTTTGACTTGCACATAGGACTTTTATTACAAACCACCACTCCATTTTTCAACCAAATGAAATTTATTTTTTCATGGAGGTGATTCCTGCATGTCGTAACACAATTGTTGTGCCTTAAAAAAATCATCAGATATATTCCCCTTTTTCTATGGTCTTCATCAGCACAAGATAATAGTAACATGCCTACCACATATTTGGCCTCCTTGTTGTTGGAACCAAATTGGTTAAAAGTATTTTTAATACAAAAACTCCCTAAGTGATTTTATGGTTTTGATGATAACAAAATGTATTAAGGTTTTTACAAAGGATAAACAAAATGTATTAAGCTTTTACAATGTATAACAAAGCTGCCTAACTAAGTTTATTGAAGGATGTTGCAGTCTGCGTCCAATAATTAGTTCATCATGACATTGGCTCATATACAAAGTCTGAGAAGCCTTGCGTCCAATATTGAAGTCATCATCCAATATTGGCACTGAAACATATATGGACACCAAGAGTTCTGCGTCCAATGATCAGTAATGTGAAATACTGTTCATCGTCCAATGTTGAGAATGTTGAACGTCTAATATTCAGATACTGTTCATCGTCCAATATTCAGCATAAGGCAAAGACAATTCTGAGTCCAATATTCAGCATAAGCATAAGCAGCTCTACGTCCAATATTCATGAGAAGGCATTGAAGCTATAAGTCCAATGTTCAGAATATAGCTATAAGTCCAATGTTCAGAATGCTGCGTCCAATGATCAATATGAGGCAATGATGTTCTGCGTCCAATAATCAGTAAGAGGCAATGCTACTCTCTGCGTCCAGTGTTTTCTAAAGAAGTAGAATCGCAGAAGTACAAGGAATCACTCATGGAGACAATACTACTCTCTATGTCCAATGATTTCCAAAGAAGCAGAACCAGTGAGCATGCGTCCAATGATTCTCTGCGTCCAATAAACAGTATAAGGCAATACTGTTCTGCGTCCAATGCAATACGCAGTCTGAGAGCTTTGCGTCCAATAACCAGTAGGAGACAATGCTACTGTTCTCCGTCCAATAAATCAGAAGGACAACAATCAAGTGTTCTACGATCAATGAAGCAGAATGGGGCAAGTCAATCAGTCTACTGTTTATCGTCCAATGAAGCAGATTGACAAAGGTACATCAAACAACTGTTCTGCGTCCAATGAAGCAGAAGAACAAATGTACAACAATCAACTCTGCGTCCAATAGAACAGTAAGGAAATGGCAAAAGTCCAATAACCAGACTAAGGCAATACGTCCAATGCTACTTGGAATCTAATCAACAGAATGGTATGCGTCCAATGATTGAATGAATATCATATGCAAATGGTAAGTACAAGGTATGCGTCCATTTGCTAAAAAGACTGAAAGTCCAATGATTTCTACATGCTGCGTCCAATACGCAGAATCCATAAACTTGCTATTTATTGCTCATGCATTTAATATGGAACATATTTATTGAGCAAATGATTTGAAATAAATAGCTGTATACAATGCTTTTCTGTACAACCTTGTCAACGTTTTTGAACGTACTTTTGAAAAGCATAAAGCACTGTGGAAAGTGTACTAAGAGAGAGAATGTACTCTTATATCTCTGAACACATCTTTCTGCTTTACACAGTGTATTCTCTCTGTCTCAATAAGATATTACTATTAACCACTGTACAATTGAGACTTTGAGTACAGGTTGCTTCTGATTAAGGAGAAAGAAACGCAGACATGCTCACTGAAGTAGATCTCCTCAGAGCAACGGGAAAATAACATTTAATGCTATTAGAGAACGGTAATATTTATGAAGGCTGAAGCTGAGCTATTCGAAGAACAAGTCTGAAGCTTCATCAAAGCCTATAAATACCGTGAACAAGAAGAAGAATAAAAGAGACTGGAAAAAGAAAAAGAAAGAGCTGAACCGCTGTGCAATTTGTTATACTCTGTATAGAAAGTCTTGTATATTTGTCTTTCTTCTTGTAAAAGAGAGTTTGCTTAACTCTCGAAGTGCTTTAGTTTTCATATCCTCACTTGTGTGAGTTAGACAGCACTTGAATCAAAAACACTCTGCTGAGTTGTTTGAGCCTGGAGAGGCTGTGTGCAAAGAATACTTGGGATTTAGCCTGGAGAGGCTGTGTGCAAAGAATACTTGTATTCTATCAGGTTGATAGTGAAATCTCTCTAGTTTGAAGGGACTAGACGTAGCTCTTAGGAGAGAGTGAACCAGGATAAAAACTTGTGTTATTTCTTCTTTCCCTTAACTCTTTTTATATCTGTGCTTATTACTAACCAAGGGGATTGAATTGATTTTATTTCAACAAGTTTTTCATACTCTTTAAATCGCACAAAGAAAATAAGTTTTAAAACTAAGTGGAAGCTTCTGCGTCCAATCTTTCTGTGCGTCCAGTGTTTTACAACTCTGTGCGTCCAATATTTCGAAACTCTGTGCGTCCAATATTTCAGTACGCTGTGCGTCCAACGTTTTCACAAGCCAGCGTCCAATATTTGCAAAAAGTTTTTTAAAAGCTTTGAAACACAATTCAACCCCCCTTCTTGTGTTTCATCTTGTTACCTACACTTGTGTCCTTTTTCTGCAGCCCGCTCCAGCAATGACATGCCTGTTGTGTTCCTTCTATTATAAGCGAATAGTTGTTGTAGCCCTTCCCTGTACAGGCTCTCGGGGCTACCACTTTCGAAGCATCTCTTAAGGAACATTATTTTATTTTCATTGGGGAACCAATCACAGATAGGGAACTTGTCTAGAGTCACGTTTTGGAAAACATAATCGTCTTCCATGGCATCTAAAAAATCTTTAGAGCAAAGCTTCACTCTATACAAATCTTGAAATAAGGCCGCTGCTACTCTTCCAACAACCTCCACGAGCAAGTGTTTTGGAAGTGACTTTATGGGGGAGTAGGAGGAAGGCACATTGTCTTCGCTTTGACGTCTTCGTTTAGAGGTGGTTACCAACAATATTCCAGCTGGACTTGCCATTTGCACTATAAAAAGAAAAAAATACGAAGGAGGAATTCACAATTTGAGTAGAAGAGAATTATACTTGTATTGGCACTCTTCATCCAACTTTGACATGCTCTATTTATACTTCAAGTAGAGTGGATTATATGAATAGATACATCCTTTCACTTAATTAATACATTTACTAGTGGTTTCTTACTCACTAGATACATCCATCTATATAATAGTTGCTAAATTTAATACATGAATGTAGAGACATGGCCTTTCACATAATAGTGGCCGAATTAATGCATATACTAGTGGTTCATTGGCTTCATAGTAGATACATACATCTAATTTGGTTAATTAATTTACCTACATAAGAGAAGTACATATATATATATATATATATATGTATATCACTAATTAAATATTTGCATAATATAAATATCATAATAGTCGGTTTATGGAAAAAATAACATTTATCCCCGTAATAAGTTAATGGTGATAACCCTATAATGATTGTTAACCCGTGATTTACTATTCCATGACCACATACATCTAACTCGTGATTTACATAAATATAAGTACATATAACACTAATTATATATTTTTACACTTTTAATTTTGGACTTTAACTTTATACATGAATGGAGAGACATGGCCTTTCACATAATAGTGCCCGAATTAATGCATAGACTAGTGTTCATTGGCTTCACACTAGATACATCCATCTAATTTGGTTAATTAATTTACCTATATAAAAGAAGTACATATATATATATATCACTAATTATATATTTGCATACTTTTAATTACGGAGTTCATCTTTATTGTTTAGGTTAACACAATAATATATTATTGAAATATAATAATAGTAGGTTTATGGAAAAAATAACACAATGAAAAATGTTAGGTTTATTGTTTATTTTAACACTTTATTTTATACTTTAAATATACTAACTTTCATTTTATGGAAAAAGGTAACATAATGAAAAAAGTTAGGTTTATGAATTTATAATTTAGAAAATTAATTATGATAATAGTACGTAAGATAATGAAAATTGTTAGGTTCTCAATAATTTGCGTGTTTTTAATTGTTCCTTATTTAGCTTAAACAAAATTAAGTGCACTCAATTAAATCGACCGTCCTTCTCCTTGTAAGCTTCATTGGAACCAACATTGGAAACCAATTCATTCATTCATCACATTTGAGAATTGATTCACCAAAAAAAAAATCACATTTGAGAATTGATCAGATGATATCCATTTGTCATATCCGTTGATTTGTTCGATACCTGTTGTCTTTGCATTGCATGTCTGCCACTCAGCTTAATTTATTCGATAGTTGTTGCACATATTATATTACGAGTAAACAGTCACTTTGGTCCCTGAGAGTGTCAGGCAGTGTCACTTTGGTCCCTGATAGATGCAAAATTCAAAAAAGGTCCTCAACTAGTATACAGTGTTAGTCACTTTAGTCCCTCTCGTAAGAAAAGTAATACTTTCAAGGACTAAAATGACAGTAAGTAATCACTTTTTAGGGACCAAAATGACAGTAAATAATCACTTTTAGGGACCAAAATGACTAATGGATGACAGTTGATGACCTCTTTTGAATTTTGTATCTGTCAGGGACCAAAGTGACACCGTCTGACAATCTCAGGGACCAAAGTGACTGTTTATTCATTATATTACGTTAATATATATTATTATATAATTGTACAAAAGGGGTATTGCGTTTGATGAAGTGCAATATGTGTTATTTAATATTTGACTATAAAAGTGAAAGTACAACAGCTATTAAACGTAGGAGACCTACGTCCGATACATAGACAATCGTGGATATGTGCTTCAGACGTTGCAGTTTCGTAGAAGAACAGCTTTTTCAGGGTTCATTTAATGCGAATTACACCAACCTAGGACGTTAATTTATTGAGTTAAGTGTAGCATTTTGCTATAAAATCCGTTAGACTGATACGTGGGAGGGTTCATTCTGCGCTTTTCACACATACTGCAGAGGTTTATGTTCACTTTGGGGTTAGAGACCTTTGTTACAGTCCAATTACTTTTTCAAAACCATGGCCATGCGCCACAAACCAACCAAAATATATGTTGTATTTAGGGGAAGAAACCCAGGATTTACCATTCTTGGACTGACTGTGAGGCACAAGTTGTTGGCTTTAGTGGCGCCGTTTATCAAGCTTTTCCAACACTAGAGGAGGCACAACATGAATGGGTTACTTACATGGAGAGGGTGGGTGCAGTGTCATCATCTATCAAAGGGACACCTAACTCACAACATGAATGGGGGACTTACCTGGAGAAGATGGATGCACTGTCATCATCTATCAAAGGGACACCTAAATCTGAGATTGTGTATGAGTCACTAACTATGAAGCCACACAGCAACATATACAAACCCCCAAATACACTCAACCAGCAACTGAACTCCTCATCACCACTATATATGGTGGTCTCCATTTCGGTCATCATAGGATTTGTGTTTGGAGTGCTTGCAATGTATGTTGTTGGGTCATGAACAACTGAAAATTAGGTGCATTGATGTATTTGTTTGCAACTAGTGGTAGTTTAATTAGGTGATGCCTACCATTGTAATCAAGAGGTTGTAGAGACCTGCATGTGCCTTGTAATGGAAGTAGTACCTATTAATTATGTTATCATCAGAAATTTGTGTGTTTTAATTTGAACATGTCGTTACACGATATATCTTAATGTAGACGAATAATATAACATAAGATGGATTAATTATGTCACCCCAAACAATTGAAAAACTAAAAAATTGAGAGGCCACATCGCGTGAATTAATATAAGTGCAGCATCGAAAATGTAATCCATCAGGTAGATTACCACAATCAGCTCGGGTTATTTTAGAATACCTTTTGTCACTTCTTACAATGGACGGCTGTGTTATACTCCTTTTGTGTATGTTGGCACATATCCCAACAAACTGGGATAGAGAGGCGCATATCAGGTGAGGGTCATAGGGTTTTATTTTTTAAAATTGTTACACCCAATTGGAAAAAAAAAATCACCATCAATATGTAACATATGGGATTGTATCACGTTTATGAGTGGGCTATCGAAGGTATGTGTACAGAGCAATTAATGATACCTTGACCTTCATTGTAATCTGATTTTATTTACCAATTAATTTATTTTATTTATCTTTTAATTATTAATTTCAGCTCTACTACATGATGTATATCAACTTAAATGGAAGTCATGTAGAGGTGTCTGACTATATATAGCTTCACCATTGGACCCCAAACCCCACATTCCCTTTTTGCTGTTCAACTGTTTCAAGTAAAGTGAAGATCAAAGTCATTTAATGGAGTTTGTTGAGAAAAACAACAACGAAATGTCTCAACGTCGTGAGCCTTTGTGGGTTTTATCCCTTTTGACTTTAATGCTCAACCACCACATTTTTCGTTCCATTTGCTCATTATGTAACTTCTACATGGAACAGGTTGGTGAATATCAATAATGATGAAGACGTGGAGATGGAGCATGAAGAGCAGATAAAGGTATTTATAAAAGCACACTTCTGGCTTATGTTTGGTTCACTTTGTGCATATTATTCATTGCATTCTCTTTCCTGTAGGATACGGCGGTGTCACAACCGGACTTCACTATTGCATTGGCTGGACTGCAAGTGACCACAGAAGAGATACTGGACGTTGTGCATGTAAGCCTTCGTCACCAATATTGCAACCAAATAATATTAAGACCATATTGTAACACATTTAGCATCCTTCTCTTATATATTATTCGTGATGCCCAGTCATTGTCCATTCGGGTCGTTAGTAAGGAGAAAGTGACCAACCTCATAAACGAGGCTATCACAGAGATTAAGGCCATTCAGGGGTCACTCAACGCCAAGGGCTCAGGTTTCTCAGCAGCAAAAACAAAACCTAAGATGGTGGAGGAAAAAGGGAGTGTTGCTAAGTCGGAGGGCAAAAGGGTGAACTCAAACAAGAAGCCTAAGGCAGTGGAACATAAACGATGCATCAAGACCATCATTCTGGACGTATCTGACGATGATGATTGTTGGAACCAAATTGGTTAAAAACATTTCTAATGTAAAAATTTCCTAAGTGGTTTTGTGGTTTTGATGATAACAAAGTTTATTAAGGATTTTACAAAGTCTGCTGACAAGCTCTTGTAGGTACAACAAAAGATAAGTCCATCGTCCAAAGTGACATTGGCACATATACGTCCAGTTCAAGAGTGGTGCATCCAATGGACTCTGATACTTGACCTCGGGTAAGTATTGTCTAATGGACTCTGGAAGCAAAGCGTTCAATACTGCCTTGCGTCCAAAGAAGCATAATGGTAAAAGTCCAATAATCAGCATGAGACTATACGACTGAAACAAACCAAGTCATAAGTCAAAATGGTAAGCATGAGGATGCGTCCATATGAATGAATGGACATCATGTGCAAATGGTAAGTAAGGTATGCGTTCATTTGCTAAAAGGACTGGAAGTCCAAATTTTTCTACATGCTGGGACCAAAACGCAGAGTCCATCTCTTGCTATTTATTGCTCTTGCATTTAATATGAGACATATTTATTGAGCAAATGATTTAAAATAAATAGTTGTATACAATGCTTTTTCTGTGCAAAATTGTCAACGTTTTTGAACGAGCATTAAATGAAAAGCATAAAGCACTGTGGAAAGTGTACTTAGAGAGAGAATGTACTCTGATTAATTCTGTATCTCTCTGAACACATCTTTCTGCTTTACACAGTGTATTCTCTCTGTCTCAATAAAATATTGCTATTAACCATTGTACAATTGAGACTTTGAGTACAGGTTGCTTCTGACTTAGGAGAAAGAAACGCAGACAAATACGCTAAAGATGAACTCCTCAGAGTAACGGGAAAATAGCATTTAATGCTATTAGAGAACGGTAACATTTATGAAGACTGAAGCTGAGCTATTCGAAGAACAAGTCTAAAGCTTCATCAAAGCCTATAAATACCGAAAACAAGAAGAAGAATACAAGAGTGCTGAACTACTGAAAGAAAGAGCTGAATTGCTGTGCAAATATTGTCATACTCTGATTTGTTAAGAAAGTCTTGTATATTTTTCTTTTTTCTTGTAAAAGAGTGTTTGCTTAACTCTTGAAGTGCTTAAGTTTTTCATATTCTCACTTCCGTGAGTTAGACAACACTTTAAGTCAAAAACACTCTGCTGAGTTGTTTGAGCCTGGAGAGGCTTGCTTAGAAAGAATACTTGTTTGAGCCTGGAGAGGCTTGTCGGTAAAAGAATACTCGGGATATAGCCTGAAGAAGCTACGTGCAAAGAATACTTGGGGTGAGCCTAGAGAGGCTTGTTTGTAAAAGAATACTTGGTTGAGCCTGGAGAGGCTAGGTGTGCAAAGAATACTTGTTGTAAGGCCTGAAGAGGCTGTTGAAGAATACTTGTAATCTATCTGGATTGATAGTGAAATCTCTCTAGTTTGAGGGGACTGGACGTAGCTCTTAGGAAAGGGTGAACCAGGATAAAAACTTGTGTTATTCTTTCTTTCCCTTAACTCTAGTTATTTCTTTGTTTATTCTAACCAAGGGGATTGAATTGAATTTTAATTCAACAAGTTTTTCATAATCTTTAAATCGCACAAAGAAAACAAGTTTTAAACTAAGTGGAAGCCTCTGCATCCAATTTGTTTGTGCGTCTAATATTTCAATACGCTGTGCGTCCAACGTTTTCACAGCCAGCGTCCAACATTTACGAAAACTTTTAAAAAAGCTTTGAAACACAATTCAACCCCCCTTCTTGTGTTTCTCACTGTTACCTACAATGATGACGTGAAAATCACCCCTCATGCAACCCCTGCAAACAAAAACAAAGAGTTCACACCCAACCCCTGTCACAAAGCTGGCAAATCAAATGTTTTAATGTATGAAGGATACCAAGCTTCCAAAAACTGAGCGCGATGATAGGGCAACACCAAGCAAAAAGGGACGACTTAGTGCATACACATTTCAGCCAGGTTCCCCAGAAAAAGGGACAATGGTTTACATTACAAACGGTTATATTCTCCCCAGCAAGGCAAGTAAATGGTATTTTTTTTATCTATTTATTTATTTATTCAATAAGATAATTATATATTCATATTATTTTTTTTCTTTCTCACGAAAAACAACATTATGCATGCAGTGCACTGATGAATTCAAGTTTGCACCAACACCAAAAATGCAACTCTCGCTGAAACAAGTTCAGATGTGTGCGTTCATCTACTATAAAAATACTGACCCAACGTAAGCACTCCATTTTATCATAGGTGATAGCTAGATTATTCACTCCATCGGCACTTAGTGTATGTTTTTCATAGTGAGTTGATTTTTAAATATGACGAAATCGTGGCATTCAAATCCGACTTTGTATGTCTGTGTCTGGGAAAGCCCATCAAGGAGCTGGTACGTATATATTTTTTCAAGTGCATATCTTATTATTTACATTCCATATAACATAAGCAAATATGAATTTTTCCTTAGGTGATCAATATGATGGTTTCAAGGGTAACATGAAACCAAAAGCATAGTAAACAACCCTCTGTCTGGTGTCTTCCAACAACTTTTGCGGTTAGTTCAAATATATTTAGAATAAATCATTTCAGACTCAATGAGTACACAGGGTAAGGGTATATAACTTGACTTTCAACATCACACAGGCTGAGGTTCTGGAAGGAAACTACACCGGGTACCTTGTTCATGAGTATAAGGATAATAACCCGTGGATGCCTCCATATGAGGGATTGAGATATGTAATATATTATATTTGTATTACCCCTTATAACGAGTTAATTATTGTTTGAACATATTCGGTTGGTTTTATTTATTGACACTGCACCTCTTTGATATATGTCAACTGGTATGATAGATTTATGTTCCCATTGAGGGCTATAGAGGACACTGGTACTTGATGGTTGTGTCTTTGGATGACGGGTTAGTGTTTCATTTTGATTCAAGCTGTCCAGTCTGACAAGTTACACCAAGGCGTTCAACAATTAGACACATAGTGAGTTTCTGTCCTATACTACTTTTAATTTACTAATTGTGAATTATGGCGCCAGTATTGTTAACATTCACAAATGGATATGATACAGTTGGACTCGCTTAATGAGTATCTTGACATTATTCCACATGCCAATGGAATGGATGGTTGGGAGATTGTTGATGCTAAAGGAATACCAGCTGAGAGCGACAGGTACACATAATTGTTTAATATTCAATTCAATTCAATGCTACATGGATATTTCTTTCTTTTATTGTGTGATTGTTTTTTCGTACTTGTATTCCCAGTGTCAATTCTGGTGTTTGGGTTTTGGAGTGGCTTGGAATGGAGAATGGTTTCAACGTAAACCAAGACGGAGTGGTAACATGTTTACCCTTCAATCTCCAATTTATTTTTACTTGGTCAATCATAATAATAAAAAACTAACGAGAATATATTATATTTCAGCTCAACGACAGCCTCGTCAGGATGCGTGTGGGAGTAGACCTGGCTTTGGGAGAGTACAATAAATTTGCCGACTTGGTGGTAGGCCAGGCTGACAAGTTTTGGAAGGATTTTTTCTGAAAACATGCACTTAAGCTACTATCAATGGTCATTTCAGACTGTAATGTGTAGATCTATCTTTTGTGTTTTGGTCATCCTTTCCTGGAAATGATTATTTAAGCTTAGTAACAATGTTGTTAGGTTGCTTTTGTGGTGATTTGTTTATGGACCACTTTGCGTTTTGGTCATCCTTTCCTGGAAAGGTTTATTTAAGCTTAGTGACAATGTTGTTAGGTTGCTTTTGTGGTGATTTGTTTATGGACCACTTACCTTTTTGTACGGGGATTATGTGATATGTTTAACCAAATTTTAGCTTAGTATTATGTGGTTTCTTAATCACCCGTTTTATGTGACAGCCCAAATCAATTTTTTACTTTCTACCAATCAGATGGAATTATTTATCCACATTTGATGCATATCATTGTCATTTGGGCAAACGTTTGGACCCACTATATCCTAACTTTTTTTCACACCATAGCATCCGTAAAATGGAGCCTACAATGACAGGCCTCCACATAAATAAAAACACAGGCCCAATTCAAATATAGAAAACCAACTGATTACATTATTCAATAAAGACCCCTAGACTCTATTTAGGCCCATAAGAAATAAGGCCCATCATCCTTCACCAAAATAAAATGGGTCGCGGTTATGGAAAGGCACGTCGTCCTTGTCTAAAATAAAAAGGGCCATGGTTATGGAAGTTTTTGTCCTTTTTTACCCTCAACATGAAAACAAAAAAAATGATGATTGTTTTTTGTAACACATTCGGTTATGGGCAGTTGGGCACCGTGGTGTAACAAAACAATTACACTGCATCTAAACTGAAAGCATATTTGACCAAAAAAAACTGAAAGCATATAAACCAGTTTTGCATAATGTCAAATTGTCAATTGTCTTCATGATCTCCTCACACAGAGTAAATAAAGGGGTGCAAATGACCACATTAACTAGTCACATTGCACATGTGGTATCATTCGTGGTCTAACAAAACAATTACAATTCATGTAAACTGAAAGCATATAAACCAGCAATGGATGCTTCGCATTTGGGCCATGTAGTCAATACCAAAAGAAGATCAAATTACCAGTACCTGGTAATTTAAAACAAAGGGCATATACTACATCCTTGCTGAGTATCATTGTTAAAAACGTACTCACCCTGCAAAATAAACAAAGCAACCTACCCACTAATCAATAAAATAAGTAAACTGCACGCATGAATAATATGTATGGTATTAGTATATACTCACAGGGTTCAAAGCTATTTCATCGTTGTTTTGGTGGACGGGTTCACATTCTTCCATTAACTCAGTAGTACCATGACTAGGTGGAAGCATGTTGGACCATTGTCTTAAGGCTGGACACGTCTTCTTATTATGCCCAGACTCTTTGCAGTGCCCACAATGTATAGTACTTCTCGTCGTTGTGCCTCCACATGCAGCTCTTGGCTGGCCCTTTGTTGACACACGAACAGGGTCTCTCAATTTTCCATCCCCTACCCTTGTGGAATTGTTTGCATTCATTGCTTCTTGCAGCCTTTTTGCCTTGTACTTCAAACCCTTCTCTGTCAGTACGTTATTTGCTTCTATCCAGTCTTCCTTGTCAACATAAGCATAAGTACACATCCATCGCGCTCTTTCAAGCAATAAATGTAATTTACCATGCATATTACAGTCACAATAGGTAGATTCGTCAGCAACACTTGATTTAGCCAATTGCTTTGCATCCTTTGACCATCTATCCAGTAGAAAACACTTTGGCAGCTTTGTGATATTTAGAAAAACCAACACAGCAAGAATATGCTCGCACGACACACCAAATGAGTCCATCCTCATGCAAGAGCATTTTAAATCTGAAGTTGGGGGGTAGAATGACACATGCCACTCCTGTCCAACCTTTTGATACTTGGTCACTATGTATATGCGGTGTGAGGCAGTATATATGCAATCAGTAACGTTGACACGACATGACATTGCAAGAACCGGTCGGAATATTAAGAAGATCTCCTTTGTAAAGTGTGTTGCTGCTGACTTCTCCAATTCTGCATAATTAGTTTGCACAACTAGATAGCCAACATTAGATTCAAATTCAGACTCCACCTCCTTGAAACGCATGTAATCTAGGCATCGTTGAAAATGCTGAACAAAATCTGTCAAATTATGCCTCGACTTTACATACTTTGCAATCTGCGAGTGGAAGCCCTCACATCTCGAAGTAGTCCTAAAACCAGCGAAAAAATTCCCTCTTATATGAGCCGTGGCCCACATTTTTTTCTTCTAGTACAGATCTTTAATCCAAAGGTGATCTGCAATTCCAAATTTGACAACTGCTTCCCTCCATTTTCTCTCAAATTCCCCAACTTCATAGTCTCCAAGCATACAATTTGTAAAAGCAGAGGTGAATTCTGGATTTCCAATGTTGATAGTTGCATTGCGTATTAGATGCCACGCACATAATCTGTGGTGGGCAACTGGAAACACCTTTCTTATTGCATTCTTCATTGCAATGTCCCCATCTGTGATGATTGATGTGGGCGCTTTACCTTTCATTGCCTCATTGAACTGTTCTAGTAGCCACACATATGTGTCCTCTTTCTCATTTGCTATTATTGCACTACCAAATATAGTGGTCTCGTTATGGTGATTCACCCCTGAAAACAAAACAAAGGGGCACACGTATTTGTTTTTTTTTTGTAAGTCGCATCAAATGCTAGCACATCTCCAAATAATTTATAATTCATTTGGCTAACACCATCGCACCAAAATAAATGCTCCAGACGATCCTCCTCATCAACAGTTTTCTTGTAAAACATGAATGGATCTTTCGCACACATCCCTTGAAGGTAGTCCATCAAACCTTTGACATCTGAACCTTGCAAGCTTAGTTGTTTGGTAAAGTAATTGTAAATGTCTTTTATACGATACCCAACTTTGTCATACCCACCCGATTGACTGGCAATTGTTGCATAAATTAGGGGCGTGTTGATCCCTTCCTTCCTCATGTTAGCCACTTGCACAATGTCACCATCATTCAGTTTTCGATGGGCAGGTAACATAGCAGTAAACTTGTCATCAAATAGATTATGATTATGCTCACTGACAAACCATGTCACATGCCAACGATCTGTTTCTTTACCCACATGCACCCGGATTTTTGCTTGACAATCACATCGAGTCAATAACTTAGGTTCACGCTTCCGCATCTCACTTGTAAGACCCCTATCTTCTTTATAGCCTTCTCTAAAACATACAAATGTCTACTGCACAATTACACCATTCTTGTTTCTCAATACATTGCTCTTCCTAGCACCAAATCCATTCATGTTTGCATACGAGTTGTAAAATGAGTATGCAATTCCAACATTGGCAAAGCTACACTTCATTAGGTCCTCAGCATTTATCTGCTTCATGTTAACTGCAAGAATGTCCTCCATATTGTCAATATGGGTCACACCTTCCAGTATCTCTCTCATGCATTCAACACCCAGTTGAGCTGCATTCAGACCATCAATGTTGTCATTGACATTGTCATCTTCCTCATCAAGGGATCCCTAACAGCCACAAAAACAAAATTATAACCATTTTATTTACTAATTCTCTCACTTCGTTTCCATTTTTACCAACATATACATAGCATTCAATAAGTGGAAGTCTAACTTTTTCATACCTCAATATTCCTGTGTGCTGTCTTCAGGAAATCTGAATTTTCAATGTTGTTCTCTATCACTACATAACCAACAATCATAGTGATATGAGTCAAACAATGGTTATTTTCACACAAACAAAAAAAACTGGTGATTCTCTACAAAACCAAACACATTAAACATTGAGCAATAAGCAAATCAGAATATTAGACCTTGGTACAGTTTTACACTAATCCATTTAACTCAGTTCAAACCCTAAATCTAAATGAGACAACTACCATCGCAAAAAAATAAAGAGAAAGGCGAAAATGCTAAAGCCCATTCAAAACGATGTCCAACAAAGATTAGAAATTTGACAAACCTTACCCTCTTCGACTGATAAACGAAATAATCACACACATCTAAGGGAGAAGCACGCAGCTATAGCACGCTGCTTGGAGTCTCGATGGATAGGGTGAAGGAGAAGCACGCAGTTGTACCACAAAGCTGGGGTCTGGAGCGCAAAGGTTGTCGGTGTCGCTTGGAGCTGGAGATGGAGTATCGGGTGGAGTTGGAGCTGCAGTGTGGACCTGGATTGTGAGTGAAGTGGATAACATAACTCCCGATTTTTGATTTGCGTATTTGGACAATAATGCAATTTTAATTTCATTTGGGGGTGCATTTCTGTATAACGTCAATTATTTAACATTGGACTCATTTGCAAATACATTATAGGTGACTTTTTCATTTAAAATCGATTTTTGCAGGTCAACTTTCGGTGTGGCACCGGTGCGGGAGTTTTTCCTTGTGCACCCTAGAAGCCACCCTCCTTTCAATGCCTTCAGTTCCAAAATGCAAAATGATGTTGATGGGCATGCTTAATAGGTACATAAATTCTCTGAAAAATCCTTCCTTTTCATATCATCATTATTATGTATTCAAAAAAAGAGCTCTGCCACAAATTGAAACCACACTTTAATCATCAGGGTTTTCTGTCTTCCATTATTGGATGCTTTATGTGCGAGCACCTGCGTGTCGCGTAGCTTCTGCCGTTTTCAATTTTTGGTCTTTATTCTCAGGCACAAGTCTAGCAGAGAGGGGACTTTTAGTTTGGTCTGGTTTTGCTTGTTTTGTTTTGGAATCACTTGTTTTCTTTGGACTGTGTTGCTCGATGTTATTGCACGCGCGGGATGCAGCACTTGTTCATATTGTATTCTTTGTTGGGGTTACACTTGGCACACCTTGTGCTATGTTGTAGCCAATTTAATGTCGATAAATTTGTTTAACTTCTTGACCCAAAAAAAAATTGTTTAACTAATCAAAAAAAACAATAGTATATGATCATCTCTCTCTCTGTTCTGTTCCTCTAAAATTGTATATGTCCAACATGCATGAGAAGATCAGTGGGTCATTTCCAAAACAATAGTATAGCATGACTTTAATATTATTTAGGATAAATTTATCATATGGAATGACAAATTTATCCAAAATATATAGAATGATGAATTTTTTATTTATTCTATTTTGATAAAAAAAAATTATTCTGTATATGATACATTTTTACTTATATTGTTCATTAATAAAAAATCTTTAACACAATGTTATTATTAAAGAGTTATTTTAAAATTATATAAAGAACATATTTTATGAAATGAAAATCAAAATAGGTCAAACCAAACACATTTTTAATATTTTCATTTCTTGAAAATGAAAATATCAAATTAAAACAAATATATTTTCTAAATTTTAAAAATTTGAAAATGAAAACCATTTTCAAAAAATGAAAATAAGAAATGAAAACATGAAATGTTTTCACAAACCGAACGGCCCAAGATTTCAGGTTGCAAATGAAATTGAAAAATGGACTCACCTCAAGTCTAAAGAGTGAATCCAAGGAATGTTAAAGCTGTCATTCTTCCCAACAAAATTTCCAAGGTGCAAACTTGTTGTTTCAGAGTTTAAGGCATGAAAGAAAATAAGAGAAAAAACTTGGGTGAAAAGCAATTAAAATGACGAGAGAAAAATAAAGTGGTTGTCCTATCGCTTCGAACAAACGGTGGCTCCCGGAGGAGGGGTTCAGTGGTCGACGATTATCCGCGATGGTGCTCGTCCAGAACGGGGGCGTGGAGGAAAGGGGAGAGAGATGAAGGAGTAGAGAAGACATAAGAGACGAGGCAGTATCGATTGTGTTCTCCCGTTTCCAATAGGTGTAGTTTTTAGCTGTTTTTGGGGTCACTCTGTGCAGCCTTTTTCTTTTTTGAATATTGTGTGCAATCAACGGGTTAGTTGGAGATATTTGATAATCACGTAATATTTAATAATTCTCTCATTTCCAATGTCATTCCTTTTTTTTTTGTTCTATCTGTGTCCAGCCGCCTTTTAATTATTAACTGGTTAATCATTTTTACTAATGCACATAAAGGGATTGGTTGGAGTGCAGTAAATTTCAAATTTCAAATTCAAATTTTATTTCATTTAAAGTTCCTAAAAATAGAAAGGTTGTAAAAGAGTATTTGATAAACCATTTCATAAGAAAGTGCCACCTGTCCAACTTTCTCTATTTTAGGGACTTCTTTTCTATATTGTATGATGATGCTACAGTGATACTAATGGGATAGAAATTTGTGTTATTAATTTTGCCCTTTCTTTAAGGCTGTAACCATTGGGGCACAGTAAAAGGTTTATGATACCATGTATACTGGGTCCATGGTAAGAAATGTTGAGACTGGTACAACAAGTGGAGAAAGTGTCGAAAATGGGCCACAAGTTGCTGAGAGGAGGCCCAAACGTGAGACTAAGAAACCAATCCATCTAGCTGATTATGTCCAGACCTAAAAAAGGAACATAAATAAAATTAACTAGGGATCTTTTTATGTCTTTTGTATTTCAGTATTTTAAGTGGACAAAGCTGGCCCAATTTACATAGGGTCCAGTCAGTAACATTTAGGTTTGTTATATTCCTGCAAACTTGGTTGGTAGCAGAAATCATTTTATAAAAAAAAAAACTCTCTTCTTCCTCTAATAAAAACTTCTTCCTCCTAGTAATCCTTTCTTCTCCAAATCAGAATTTGCTTAGCTTTAGCTTCTTATCATAGGTGCTTTCATCTACCTGAACCATGCAAACCCGCTCCCAAACTGAAAAATCAGACCTTGCCCAGCTACAAGAATCCATCAATGCCCTAACCCAAGCCTTCATAGATTTCAAAGGTCTCCAAGACTAGAGAAATGATTCATACCTCACCACCTTCAATACCATACAAACCCAACTCCAAGAAACTAGAACTATCACCAACACACCACAACCCCACACAACCGACACAATCAAAATCTCTAAACTGATTTTACAATAGTTTGATGGTTCAAACCCTCTTGAATGGGTTTTTCAAGCTGACCAATTTTTCACTCACTACAACATCCAACCAGCTCAAAGGTTGACTCACATTCCCTGTTATATGTCTGGAGATGCCCTGGGATGGTTCCAGTGGCTGCTCAACAACCACTTGTTGACAACATGGGAGGAATTTACTAGGGCTTTGGAGCTGCGCTTTGGGCCATCCTCCTTTGAAAATCATCAACAAACTCTCTTCAAGTTGCAGCAGAAATTGTTTCTGATTATCAACGTGAGTTTGAACGTTTGTGCAATCGTGTTATTGATTTACCTCACAATGCTATACTTGATTGTTTTATTTCGGGGCTGCGTTCTGAAATACAGTATTAGTTGGCTATTTTACACCCTACAACTATTTCACAAGCCATTGATTTAGCCAAATTAGTGGAATCTAAGTTGCAAGCCTCTAAAACACCAAATTTTCCTAGCCAAAGAAACCCAATCCCTAGAACAACCAATACCCCGTTCCAAAAATTTCCCACAAATACCCCTACACCTCTAAACACATCACCAGCCCCACCCTTACTCCCTACACCACCTGTCCGCCTAGCCCTACCACCACCCCAAGTCCTAAACCACCTTTTCCTTTCAAAAAACTAACCCTAGCAGAACAAGACGCACATAGCGCAAAAGGCTTGTGTTTTAATTGCAATGAACGCTTTCATACGGGTCACCGATGTAAAGCAAAACAATTTTTACTGCTTATTCCTGAAGATGAGCATTAGGAACTGTTACAGCAACTTTCCCCTGATGATTTTTTCTTATTTGACCAACCCAACCCCCTATACCCACCACTATCCTAAACACCCCTCGACCTACATCACCACCCAATCACCCACCCCCTCATCAAGAACACTTTCACTATCTATGCATGCTGTAACCAGACAACCTTCCCCAAAAACATTCAGGTTCATTGGGTCTATTTTAGGTCACCAGGTTGCTGTCCTTATTGATTCGAGCATCTCACACAATATTATGCAACCAAGGATTACACATTTTCTCAGCCTGCCTACCACTCCTACTGAGTCATTTGCTGTGATGGTGGGCAATGGTGCCTACCTACATTGCTCAGGGATGTGCGAGAATGTCACAGTGTTAGTCCAATCCCATACATTCCATCTTCCATTTTACTTACTACCCATACAAGGGGCGGACATAGTCTTTGGAGTGCAATGGTTACAAACTTTGGGGCGCTTTGTTTCAGATTTCACAATTCCCACTATTGAATTTTATCAACAAGGCAAACTCTCATTAGCTTACATGGTACCTCCTCTCCCTCACTTACCCACGCTTCATTTCATCAATTTAACCGCCTTTTACAAACTGATTCTATTGCCACATGCCACACCATTACCATGATACTAACGGACCTCCATAACCATAATCCCGAACCCAATTTTTCCATATCTGATGAGGATCTCACTCAATTACAATCCCTTGACCCTAACCTTGCTGCCTTCTTATCCAACTATACCCACATTTTCACTACCTCACATGGACTGCCCCCTAACCGGCCCCATCACCACCATATTCACCTCATTCCTAATTCCAAACCTGTTAACATTAAACCATACCACTACCCGCACTTTCAGAAAGAAGCTATGGCTAAGCTTATCTCCGATATGTTGAAGGAAGGGACTATAAGGCCTAGTACAAGTCCCTATTCTTCTCCGGTTCTTTTGGTTAAGAAGAAAGATGGGTCATGGCGCTTTTGTGTGGATTATGGAGCTCTTAGTTTCCCATCCCTACCATCGACGAGCTTTTGGATGAGCTCAAGGGTGCTTCTATTTTTTCTAAGATTGACCCACGGTCGGGATACCACTAAATCCGCTTGGCTCAAGAGGATATTCCAAAAACAGGGTTTAGAACTTTTGATGGTCACTACGAATTTCTAGTGATGCAATTTGGTGTCACAAATGCACCATCTACTTTTCAAGCGGCTATGAATGAGCTTTTGCGACCATTTTTGAGGAAATTTGCTTTAGCATTTTTTAATGATATATTGATTTATAGCACAAGTTGATATGATCATTTGCTACATCATGAGCAGGTCCTACAACTACTATTTCAACATCAATTCTATGCTAAGTTTGCCAAATGTCGCTTTGGGGTCACAAGTGTTGACTTTTTGGGTCACATCATTAGTGAGCAAGGTGTTCAAGTGGATCCAAGCAAAATTCAAGCAATCCTAGATTGGCTGACTCCTAAATCTATCACCCAGCTGCGAGCATTCTTGGGACTCACCAGTTTTTACTGCAGATTTGTTCACCATTATGCTACCATTACTAGCCCCCTAACGGATCTATTGAAGTCCACCACTTTTCATGGCCTATCTCAGCTGTACATGCTTTTCAACAGTTGAAAAAGGCTATGACAAACTTACCGGTGTTGGCTCTTCTAGATTTTTCCATGCCTTTTGAGGTCACTACAGATGCTTCTACAGTTGCCATTAGAGCTCTCCTTTCTCAATGTGGTCATCCCATTGCTTTTTTCAGCAAAAAAATGTACCCAAGAATGAGTTCCTGTTCCACTTATGTGCGAGAACTTTTTGCCATCACGAAAGCTGTTAAAAAGTGGAGACAATATTTGTTAGGCAATACATTCAAAATTTTTACTGATCACAAGAGTTTGAAGGGAGTTATGTCTGCATCAATACAAACTCCAGAACAGCAAAAATGGTTAACAAAATTAGTGGCGTATTCTTATGAGATCCACTACACACCTGGGAAAGGAAACGTTGTGGCTGATGCCTTGTCCAGAGTTTCAAACGAATTTGACCCTCCACTGTTTGCAGCCATTACCTCACCATCTTGCTCTATCATTCCCAAGCTCTAACAATTTTTCACTCGACACCATGAAGGGAAGAAATTAATGGAGAAATTAGCTTCGAGCCAGAGTATGCAGCAACATTTTTCTATCAAATCAGATATGCTTTATTTTAAAGATAAAATTTTTGTTCCAAAAGCATCGGAGTTAATACCTTTCCTGTTGGAGGAGTTTCATTGCACACCCATGGGAGGTCATTCTGGCATTAAAGCTACCTTAGCTCGACTCTCTGCTGTCTTTTATTGGCCTGGTATGCATACAGATGTTAAGTAGTTTGTTAGTAAATGTTCTGTTTGTTAATATAATAAATACTCTACACATTCACCATATGGATTGTAGAGGTGTCAAAGTGAGCCAACCCGACTCACCCGGGTTGGCTCACCACGGGTTGGGAGAAAAGTGAGTCGAACCGGGTTGGCTCACTTTTTTGGTGAGCCAGGAAATACTCAACCCACCCCGAGTTGGTAGGTTGGCTCACGAGTTGGCCCACTAATTTTTAAAAAAATAAAATTTAAAAAAATATTAAAAAATGCAAAAATATTAAAAATAATTAAAAAAATACTAAATACATTAAAATCTATTTTTTCAAACATAAGTCTTTTGAAAAAAAATTCAAATTTAACATAATTGAAATTACAAAAAATCCATTAAATAACATTAAAAAAATTAAAAAAAATAATAGAAAAATGGGTTGGCCCGGCTCACCACGGGTTGGCCCACCTCAACCCGCGGGTTAAGTGAGCCAGGTCCAAATAACCCAGATAAATATGAGCCTACTATTTTGCAACCCGGTTCACCGGGTTGGCTCGCGGTGCTAAACCGTTGCTTGGAGACATATTTGACGTGTTTTATGAGTGAAGAACCGCACCACTGAGTCTGTTTTTTGCCGTTGGCCGCGTATTGGTATAACTCGTCGTTCCATTCTTCCATAGGCATGACCCCATTCGAAGCTTTGTACGGTCAACCCCCTCCTTCTCTCTCAATGTATGCTCCAGGTACATCCAAGAACCAGGCGCTGGATGAGATCCTAACACAGAAAATAGAAATCTTGAAGCTCCTCAAGTATAACCTTAACAGAGCCAAAAATCGCATGGTTCAACAGGCCAATCTCAAGAGATCTGACAAATCATTCACAGAGGGTCAGTGGGTTTACCTTAAACTCCAACCTTATCGCCAAATTTCAGTGAAGAACAGAGCATCCCAGAAGCTGTCAAAATGATTCTATGGACCTTATCGCATCCTTCGTCGGATTGGGGCTGTTGCGTATGAGCTGGAACTTCCTCCAACAGCTCGGATCCATCCCGTCTTCCATATCTCGCTGTTGAAGCCTTGCCAGGGTGAGCCCACGACGCAGATCACCCCTCTGCCACCGGTTGCAGCGCTGCGCTCGAACCCTCCTCCATTTCGTGTTCTTGGCCGCTGAAGCACATAGGGTTTGGGCGAAGAGATTTTGGTCTAGTGGGAAGGAGACACTCTGACAGGTAGCACATGGGTTTCCAAGTCCACTTTAGTTCAAACTTATCCCACTTTAGATCTTGAGGACCAGATCGCTTCTGGGTAGTGTGGTAATGATACCATGTATACTGGGTCCATGGTACGAAATGTTGAGACTAGTACAGCAAGTGGAGAAAGTACCGAAAATGGGCCACAAGTTGTTGAGAAGAGGCCCAAACGAGAGACCAAGAAACCAGCCCATCTAGCTGATTATGTCCAGACCTGAAAAAGGAGCATAAATAAAACTAATTAGGGATCTTTTTATGTCTTTTATATTTCAGTATTTTAAGTGGACAAAGCTGGCCCAATTTACGTAGGGTCCAGTCAGTAACATTTAGGTTTGTTATATTCCCTAAATGCAAACTTGGTTGGTAGCAGAAATCATTTTATAAAAAAAAAACTCTTCTTCCTCTAAAAAAACTTCTTCTTCTTCCTCCTAGTAATCCTTTCTTCTCTAAATCAAAATTTGCTTAGCTTTAGCTTCTTATCAGTTTAACAGTTCAAGAAGCAAGATAGTGGGTTTTAAATGTTTATATGAAGCAAGTAGTCCCCTCAATCCACCGCTCTGCATATCTTCATGCATAATGTATTTCTCATTGGTTTGGATGTAGTGACCTGTGACCTATTACAGGTAAATACCAAGTGAAAATTCATGATACATGAACTACAGTGGCGACTTCAAATATATAATTGATTGGAGTTTTGTATATATTTTTGGCTTGAGAACACACCATGATTCTTTTAACACGAGCAGCCTTCTTTTAGCGATATCAGGAGAATTTCATTGGTGGGGCTGTAATGGGCTTTTGCAATTCTAGAAATAAAATATTTTGTCTCTTTTGGTTTCCATTAGGTGGTGTGCTATCATGCATATCTTGGAACCATGCACATTTGTGTTTCTAATTGATCTTCTTTTCGTTGAAACTCTAATGAGGTTATTAATTAAAATTTACTTGGAACCGTTGTTTTCTTCTATGTATGGTTTTTGCCTTTTATTTTGCTTTTTCATTCCAAAAATCTTTTGTGGGTTGCTTTTATTTTTGTTTTTATCTTCCAGAAATTTTTCCTCTCTCTCTGTATGGTTTATGGGTTTTTTTTGTTTGTGTTTTCTTTATTTGTTGCTATTTTTTTCCTTTAACAGGCTCACCCAAATACTTTACTTTTTTTCATTCACGCTTCTGTTGAAGACAAGGTAAAAATTCTGATTTCTTTCATTGTGCTATTGTTCATCCCAATCATGACTTGAACTTTTTTGAGCTTCTCTCATTTACTTGATATGTTGCCGGATGTAGTCATGTACTGAAGGTTCTGTGTATTCACGTGGTCGAATTTTTTTATGCCTTATTACATGTCTGGGTTGTTTCTATTTTGGGGGAATTTGTGGAGTTCATTTTTTATAGAATTTTTTGTGGGGTTCATTTTACAAAGTGCTAGGAAATTATTGATTCTCCTATTGAAACTATTCTAAAAATGAATGACATAAATTGACTGGTCACAGGTGAATTAGATAATGTTTCTACTCCTTTGATATCACCTGTTAGCATTCAATAAGTATGCAATGTGATTATTATATTTTACATATTGTAATTGGATCCATTTTGTGACATCCAGACTTTTTTGGGGGGAAAACATCTTGATGTTACTTTAAGTGGTTCCTTCAACACCTTTGAGAAACCTCAATTCTCAAAACCCCCCACAGAGCAGAAGCCAGTGTTTTTGGATCTCATAATAGGTTCCACTATAGAATATAGATAAGAAACACACTATTTCTCAAGTGCTTAGTCGACATGATTTCTTCAATCTCATTAAGTAAAAATTTTCTCCTTAGATCTTCCAGACAGCTCCATGGTCTCACCACCCATGATGGACAAATCTGGTAATGTAAATATGGACGCAGACCCGTGCAAGTCCTCAAGATCTTAATTAGAAACAGTATAAAGGTGACAAGCGATGGTAATGCCTCTTCAGAGGTTCACATACTCACTAATAATGAAGAGAAAGATGTAATTCACAATGAGGAATAAGTTGCATTTCATCATTGTCTTTGCTGGAAGGAGGATTTTGATGAGGATGAAAGCCTTACAGAAGAGATCAATGCCTACATGAGCATACTCTGATTTAGTTTTTTTTTATTAATTGAGATAATAATGGATTGAAGTTTTCTTAAAATCTATATGCACTAAAAACTTGAATTATTTAAGAGGTAATGTCTAAAGTACTATGGATAATATTGGTTATTGAACTGCTTTGGTTATAACAAAATTAATATTAAATTATTACTTTTTTATTGTGTTATTCTTTTCAAGTATCAAATATAAATTGCATATTTAAAATAATATACAAAATACTATTCTCTTACATAAAATGAATCAACGAGGTCCAATATTTTTACTATATTAAGGTCAATGTCTTTTCTGCATCAAATTTGGTTACTCCACACCTAAAACAACTATCTTAGAAAACATATCTATATAAAGGAAGGCATAGAATGAAGCTTACAACTCAAAAGATTTTTTTTTAATAATTTATTAATAATATGCTTTAACCAAAAGAGAGCGCAAGTCATACAATTTTGTTCATGCAGCTATTTAAGATACAAAAAGTATTTGAGACATAACATCAGTTTTTGCTCAAGTAAATTTTAGAGCTCAACTTGATTCGTTGTGAGGTGTACCATAAACTTTTGGTAAAGGTTTTAACATATAATGTTTGTATTAAATTATCAACAAATTTTGGTTATATTACTATTTTTTATTTTTGAAAAAAATACTCTTCCAAAGAAAAACCAAATTATATACTCCCACATTATTACGGTAAAAAAATTCATTTATCAATGCCCACACTGTGGATATTATATTGAAAATTGTTGTGCAAGATTTTAGTAAATAATTTCATAATGTATGCTGACCTGACGCTTTCACACCCTAAGAGCGAATCTTAAGTTATTTGACAGTGCAAGTTAATGAACAGGTTGTAGGTGTAGAGGAACACTTTGGACACATTACATTGTATTGTGTTGCCTGTCTCCATTTGTGTCTCTGTTTGGTAATATGGCCAGGGTATCCTCTAACTCTATAGCACAAGGGGAAATGAGTTGTGTTTTGCATGACCTTTTGCATTTCATTTCGTACCGGTCTTTGCCGTATTCACACTGAGGGTGTCAAATGTTTTGGATTGTTCTCTGCCTCTTTGCACAGATGACTTGACACTAGGTTGAACTGATCTGGATCGTACGTGGCACTTTCGCTTTTGGGTCTGACGCCTTCACACTGGGGGTGGGATTTTCTCCACAGCTGTGATCTATTCTGGTTTGTACTCTGCCTTTTTCACAATTGGGTCTATCAATCCTCACACCGTGGGTGGTTTTGTACTCTGCCTTTCCTTTTGTGTGTTTTTGGTAGATTGGAGGTAGCTTCTCTTGCCATAGGTTTCTTTGGGCGTGCTACAAATGATAAATAAGGTATAGGGTGCCAACTTAGTTGGAATGTCTTTCCTTATAGTGATGTCTTTGCACATTAGTTCTATTTTTATAAGGGTAAGAATCTAATTGATTTTTGTACAAGACATAATCCTTGTTCTTTTTCAAGTAACTAATTTGGACATAACTTGTGTTCTAATTAAGTTGTTTTCTATTCAATAATATTTTTGACTTTTCAAAAAAAAAAATTTAACCACCTCCTAGTTAGAAATGTTAATTAGCATTACAAATAGTTCTTTGTTGTTGATCACTTATGTTGAGCTACGTTGTTTTAATTTATTCCATATTGGATTTTTTTTAACACTGCTAATAATAATTAATTTATTGATGGATTTTAGTGTCGGAAAGTTCATTATTCGTCACTATTTTAATGGTCAGAGTTTTAGAGACGGTTATAAATTTCATATAATTCTCATAATTCATTTTCTAATCTTATTAATCTGTTTTATTTTTTATTTAATTTATTTTGATGTTTTATAAGAAATTTTGATACTCTTTCAATTTCATCTGTATTCCCATGTTCTATATGATAATTCAAATGTCTACAAATTAAACTTATATTTTCTCTAGTTATGTTTATTTTATCTTTTAATTCATTTATTTTATTTTCTGTTTTGATTATTCTAATTTGTATATCTATAATATCCATTCAAAATTTTGAATTTTTCTTTTAATCTTAACAATCATAATTATTAGGTTTTCAAAAATTATTTCAGTCTCAATAATCTTAGTGTTTATTATGATTTTTCTTATTTTAGTGATCGTAGTGCTCGACATTTTTTCTAAAATTATTTAAATAATCTTAGTGCTCAAAATTTTTTCTAAAAGTATTTTAATGATCTTAGTGCTCTGGTACCAATTCGAAAGGGTGTATTTTCAGGATTCATCTAGGTTGTTATTTTCTATACTTTTCATTAATTGTTCATAAGTTTCATCTATTTAATCCTAGTTAATGCTAAATCAAATTCATAATCTAATTCATTATTATATATTATAGTTTGTGCGCACAATTTTTCATATTCCTGACATATGTTTCTTTTTAATTCTTTCGGTAGGTTTAATTTCCATATACATTCTAGTTTTTCATAAAAATCTTTTGAACGGTTTTTTTTTCATCTATATATATTACGTTGCAAAAATCTTTTATTTTTACCCATGCTGTAATAGTTTTATCTTTTATTATAAACTTAGCAATATTTTTATCTGGTTTATCTTTTATTATAACCTTAGCAATATTTCTATCTACCTTATTCATATTTTAATCTGAAAATTCATTATTTATTTTCTAAAGAATTTAATAGTTCTTCAAAAATATTTAGATTTCTTCCTAGGTTAAAACTTCTTTCTAACTCTTCTTGTTCATCTTCTAGTTCTAATTTTATCAAAGTGGTGGTTAAAACATAATTCATTTCATCTTCATATAGTGCAATTTGTCCACATATTTTTTTCAGAATCTTCACATAATTTTATTTTTATTTCTTTTAGTAAATCTAATTTCCAAATATGTTTTAGTTTTTCAGTAAAATCTTTATCGATATTTTTAATATATTCCATATATATTTTTTGAAAAGGATTTCATTTTTTTACCCGTATATTAATAATTTTATCTTTGATATTAAATTTTGCAATATTTTTACTCATATCTTATTTTTCAAATACTGAGTTAAATCATTTACTTGATTTGCTAATTTATTAATTTTATCTTCTTCTATTTCTTTTTCAGAAATATTTGCTAGTAATGATAATTTACACATTAATAAGTTTAGTTTATTTATAAAAGTTTCTAATTCTGTTATTTCGTTTCTTTTTGAATAATAAATTTTTTCAATATTTTCAAATAAACTTGGTACATCTATTCTATCATTATTTCTAAAAGTAATACTATGATGTGAATTAGTTAACGCATAATTAATGCAATAAATTATTGAAAATATTTTATCTCCTGTTCTCATTAAGTTTTTTCTTAAAAATTTATGTTCAAGAGTTAATGATTGTTATAATCTTTGAGTATTTAAAGGTATTCTAATATTTGGGTGAATCTCAAATTTTAATTTTACATAAGCTAAATTTCTTTCTATTATTCCCAATATTTTATCCTTTATATCAGTTATTCTATCATCTTTTAATATTAATTCTATTGATGAATTTATTCCTTCTTGAAAAATTGCTCTTAGTAATATTTGAATTGTACCTATATGTATATATCCAATTTTATTTTTGTGTTCTTCCTTTTTAATATTCTTTTTTAATTCCATCATTTTTTTCTTATTTAATAACTGTATACTAGTATTTCTTTGAGCTTCTTCAATATCTATTGGAGCTTCATTAATCAATTTTTCATAATATATAATATTTTCTTTTTTATTAAATCTTTGCATAATTTTTCCAAGTTTTTCGGTACTTTTCATACTAGCATCTTTAGTTAAATTTAAATCTTCCTTTTGTATTTTTCTAAACAAAGCTGAATCAATTAAAATACTTCCTTCATTGTAACTATCTTGTTCAGTAATTTTTAAATGTTCTATATCATTATTACTAATTTTTTCACATGCCATGACAAATAAATAAATTAGATGCAAAATAACAACATACCTGACTTAGTTTAGTGAATTTTATGCCCACTGCTGCTTCCGCAAATAGACTGAATAGTGTAATAGTTGAAGTCTAAAAATTGAAATAACTGAAGTGTTTACACTCAAGTAAGTAGAGATTTTATTTATGAGTAATTATAAGTACAAAGGGGTTGTACGACACACTCTCAGGTGCCCGACTAATCCTACAGGACTAGCACACAGTTTCCTAAGGAAACTTTTTCTCTTAAAGAGAGGGATGACAACTTCTTCTGTTTTCGCCGTGCTCCACTTCTGCTTCAAACCCTCTATTTATAAGCCCCTAAAGATACTATTTACAGACTCTTATCCTACGCTACAGTTGCTGAAGCGGCAATTCTTATCTTCGTCCAACTTCATCCGCTCGTCTTCTTTTCTTCTATGTAACCATCCTGTTACATTTATTTCATGTTTGACTTTTCAACTTTTTTTTTTGTTTTTACATCCCAACACACATAATATACATTGATATTTTACATTGGGTCTTTTTACAAAGGGTCTTACATTACTCTTCTACAATTATTTCATCTGAGCTATTGTCCTTATCTTCTTTTTGGACATCTGTCTTTGTAGTACATCTCTCACATGCATGGTTCCCGTTCTGCCTTATCTTTTTGCAGAGTTGGTTGAGTATATCCGAATGGTACTCCATCGTGGGTCCCTCAAGTGCATAGTATGAGTATTCATATTCTGTTAATGTCTTCATATCTTTTTCTCCAATTATCTTTCCATTTGTTTTGTTTACTAATATCAGATGGGGTCCTCTATACATTATTCCGATGAAAGATCCTTTTCCAATGCCCTGGCACTGGTTGTAAATGCTTGCCAACTGGTTTGCAATTATTTCCTTCATAAACTCCTCAGTATATACTCCCTTCTTTGGATCATCTAGCAAAGGAAAATTATTGTTGCCGATGCCTATATACACAAAATGTTTTGCTTGCTGTCCAGTTGAGAAATCTGGGTATGCTGAGTAAAACTTCAAGAAAATAGCCCTTTCTCGGGCTATATTCTTCTTGAAAGCTTGAACTGCATCTTTGAAACCATATGGAAACAAACTGATTTCTTCAAGATTAGTACTTAAATAAAGACATTCAATCATCCCAAATTGGAATAAATTGAATACCAGTAATTGAGGTGCTCCTGGCGTAATAATTGCTTTAACACCATAAATATTTCTATCAACTATGTAGAAACAGTTGATCTTTTCAGATTCATTCCAATTAATTAATCTTTGGATATGTTCTTTGATTTTTTCATGAGAAAATTGAACTCAAAGTTCATGATCCTTTCGACTAATTATTTGAAAATCATCTAAGGAAGAAGGAATTCTTCCTAGTATTTTCATGCCTGATTTAATTGGTGGTGAACTTTTTGCTGTTTCTGAAAAAGTTCTAGATCCAAGATGAATCTCTTTCCCCTTTTTCTTTCTTTCTTCATCATTGTATTCCTCTAGAGCCTTTTTTGCTTTTTATACTGGTGAGTATGATTTGTGGATGATTCCTGAGATTTGTGTGCAGTGTGGTGTTGCTTTGTACCATTCATCATAAATTCTTGGAAATGGTCCCTTATGTACCATTTTTTATTTTCTTCTTCATCTTGATTCTTCAAGTTTGTTGGACCTGATTCCATCAATAATCTCAATTCTTCAATTTGTAACTCTATCACTTCCATGTCCTTTTTGAGTAATTATGCTTGCATCTTTTGTTCAAAGAGTGCCTGTTGCATTTTTAATTTGCTCTCCAATTTCTTCAAGGCTTGCTCCATTCTCTTGTATATCTGCAAGAACATTCTTTTCACTGAAGCAACCCAAAAAAATTACAGAGGAGTCGCCACCAAAGTTTATTTAATGGGAAAACATTGGAAAGCCCATTTTTGAAGAAAATGGCCTTTGGAACCAGATTTAGAGTTCGGGAGTCGATTGCGTGTAGGGAAGGTATTAGCACCCTACAACGTCCGCTAAAAAAGCGGTTACCTCTAATTAAATGTGCAAATTTTTGTTAGCATTTAGAATTATTTATTTTACCCCAAAAAGAAATTATTTGATATTTTAAAAAAAATTAAAATTAAAAGAGAAAAAAAATTATGAAAATTTATTTTTTGCACTCGACAGGGAAGGTCCCTGCTCCTACGTATTCTCAGGTGCAATGAGAAAATCAAAGCTACGTAGTTCTTTAGTACAAAAAGATTGTGTGTTGACTTGTTTTAATCTTTGTAGAATTTGCTTTTTTCGAAAATAATTCATTTGTGTTGGAACCAAATTGGTTAAAAGTATTTTTAATATAAAAACTCCCTAAGTGATTTTATGGTTTTGATGATAACAAAATGTATTAAGGTTTTTACAAAGGATAAACAAAATGTATTAAGTTTGTACAATGAATAACAAAGCTGCCTAACTAAGTTTATTGAAGGATGTTGCAGTCTGCGTCCAATAAATTAGTTCATCATGACATTGGCTCATATTCAAAGTCTGAGAAGCCTTGCGTCCAATGTTGAAGTCATCATCCAATATTGGCACTGGAATGGACACCAAGAGTTCTGCGTCCAATAATCATTATGAGACCATGCGTCCAATGATTCTCTGCGTCCAATAAACAGTATAAGGCAATACATCCAATACAGCTTTGCGTCCAATGGAGCATAAGTCCAATATTCAGCACAAGGCAAATAAACATAAGTATAAGGCATTGATGTGCTCATTGTCCAATGTTCAGAATGCTGATCGTCCAATGATTTATAAGAAAGCAGAATTGCAGAAGTACAAAGTCCAATGATTTCCAAAGAAGCAGAACCAGTGAGTATGCGTCCAATGCAAATGAAGGACAAAAGACCAATGTTCAGTTTAAGGCATTGAAGTTCAACGTCCAATGAAACTGAACAAACAAAAGAACTGCTCTGCGTCCAATGAAATCAGAGTGACAAAGGTACTGTTCTGCGTCCAATAAATAAGAAGGACAACAATCAAGTGTCATACGTCCAATGAAGCAGAAGAACAAAAGTACAACAATCAACTGCTTCTGCGTCCAATGGAGCATAAGTCCAATAATCAGCATGAGGCAATAAGTTCAATACTGCCTTGCATCCAATGGAACAAAATGATAAGCATCAGGATGCGTCCAATGATTGAATGAATATCATATGCAAATGGTAAGTACAAGGTATGCGTCCATTTGCTAAAAGGACTGAAAGTCCAATGATTTCTACATGCTGCGTCCAATACGCAGAATCCATAAACTTGCTATTTACTGCTCATGCATTTAATATGGAACATATTTATTGAGCAAATGATTTGAAATAAATAGCTGTATACAATGCTTTTCTGTACAACCTATTGTCAACGTTTTTGAACGTACATATGAAAAGCATAAAGTACTGTGGAAAGTGTACTAAGAGAGAGAATGTACTTTTATCTACTCTATATATCTCTGAACACATCTTTCTGCTTTACACAGTGTATTCTCTCTGTCTCAATAAGATATTACTATTAACCACTGTACAATTGAGACTTTGAGAACAGGTTGCTTCTGATTTAGGAGAAAGAAACACAGACATGCACACTGAAATAGATCTCCTCAGAGCAACGGGAAGATAACATTTAATGCTATGAGAGAACGGTAATATTTATGAAGGCTGAAGCTGAGCTATTCGAAGAACAAGTCTGAAGCTTCATCAAAGCCTATAAATACCGTGAACAAGAAGAAGAATACAAGAGACTGAACAACGAAAAAGAAAGAGCAAAACCGCTGTGCAAATACTCTGTATAGAAAGTCTTGTATATTTGTCTTTCTTCTTGTAAATAGAGAGTTTGCTTAACTCTCGAAGTGCTTTAGATTTCACATCCTCACTTGTGTGAGTTAGATAGCACTTGATATCAAAACTCTGCTGAGTTGTTTGAGCCTGGAGAGGCTTGTGTGAAAAGAATACTTGGTTTAGCCTGAAGAGGCTGTGTGCAAAGAATACTTGGGATTTAGCCTGGAGAGGCTGCGTGCAAAGAATACTTGGTTTAGCCTGAAGAGGCTGCGTGCAAAGAATACTTGGGTTTTAGCCTGGAGAGGGTGTGTGCAAAGAATACTTGTTGTAAGGCCTGGAGAGGCTGCTGAAGAATACTTGTTACCTATCAGGTTGATAGTGAAAGCTCTCTAGTTTGAGGGGACTGGACGTAGCTCTTAGGAAAGGGTGAACCAGTATAAAAACTTGTGTTATTTCTTCTTTCCCTTAACTCCTTTTATATCTGTGTTTATTACTAACAAAGGGGATTGAAATTGATTTTATTCAAACAAGTTTTTCAAACTAAAAGGGAAGCATTCTGTGCGTCCAATCTTTAGAAAACCTGTGCGTCCAGTTTTTATAAAGACTCTGTGCGTCCAGTGTTTTAAAACTATTGTGCGTCCAATATTTCAGAAAACGTTGTGCGTCCAATATTTGAAATAAGCCAGCGTCCAACATTTGCGAAAAGTTTTAAAAGCTTAGAAACACAATTCAACCCCCCTTCTTGTGTTTCATCCTGTTACCTACAATTTGGTCTCATAGTAACTAAATAGGAAGAGGATCCAAAATGGTTATTTAGTCGAATAGGAAGAGGATCCAAAACGACTATCACTAATGAATTTTCATCTAAAATGTTTTCGCAATAGTCAAATAGGAAGAAGATCCAAAATTGACTATCACTAATTACTTAATTAATTAATTAAAAAAATGGAGTTTTCACAATAGCCAAATAGGAAGAGGATCCAAAATGACTATCACTAACAACTCCATATATATTTTTTAAATAAAAAAAATGCAAGAGGTTATGATTAATATATTTTTTTAGGACATATTTAGATAATAATAAAAATGAGCTAATTTAGAAATAACTTTATTCTATTTGTGAAGTAAATTATGGCAAAAATAATGGGTCACAAGAATAAACAAAACAAATAATAGGCTAGGCCCAAACCAGATATGCCCTTTTATATTTAATTTTTCATTTATTATTATTATTATTATTATTTTTAAATCAAAAAGAAAACTGGGCCAGAGCCCAAAGTCAAAAATTAGTTTATTGTAAAAGAAAGAAAAAAAAACGCCGAAGTGGGCCAAAGGCCCTAACTCCAGCACAAACAATCCTTCTCTATTTTTTAAAACATAACTGGGCCAAAGCTCAAAGTCACAGCTCATACCATTGTTCAGAAAAAAAAAAACGCAGAAATAAGCAAGAAGCCCATGCAAACTTGTTAACACCACCAAAAAAACAAAAAAGGAAAAGAAAGAACACAAAAAACATAAAACAAATCAAATAATAAAAAGGGAAATAAAGAAAAGGAAAGTCTGAATAAAAAAGAAAGGAGAAAACAAAGAAATGGTCAAATGGGATTTCAAAATCCCTAGACCGAAACAGAGAAGTGAGGGGAAAAGAAGGAAAGGAGGGAGAAAGGGAAAGGGGAAGGGTGGCCATGCCATATGGAGGCTACGGCGACGGTGGCCATTGTCATCGGCCACGCAGTGGCCAGCCTGGAAGCACGACGGTGGGGGGGCCAGGAGGCGCAATTTTTCGGCGGTGAAGGGAAGGGGACGCGATGGAGAGAGAAGGAGAGAGGGAGAGAGAGATGAAACGAGAGAGGACGAAAAGGAAGTGGATGAAGGGCGGTGGTAGCGCCGCCGCGACGGCGGCGGCTGGGGCGGGCCATCCAAGCTTTCTCTTCTCTCTGTTTATCTTGTGGGATTTCTTCCCTTTTCTCTCTGCGTTTTTTTGCTCACTGTTTTTTTTTATTTTCTCTTATATTGGCTTATTTGGGGATTGCAGGGAAATAAAAACAAAAAGAACAAAATGGAGCAACGCAAGATGCACAAGAAGGAGAGATCTCCTTACCTGCTAGTGACCTACAATGTGAGGAGCAACTCTTTCTTTTCTCTACTACTATTTTGAAGTGTGTGTGCTTGCTGGGTCTCTGTATTGTGCTCTCTGTGATTGATAAACAAAAATGGTTTACCAATCAAAACTGTTTTTTCTCTCTTTTTTCCTCTCTTTTCTATGTCTCTGTGTGTGGTTTTTCACTGTTCTATTGGGTATATATACAAGGGAGGGGTACCAAATGTAGGGCAAACCATGTAGTGTTGTGATGTGGTGGTGTGGTGGTGTCTCTGTGTGTGCGTTCTGTTTTCAGAATTTGGTGTGTGTGTGTACGGTTTGTGTGTGTGTGTTATTTTTTCAGAATTGTGTGTGTGCTGTGAGTGTGTGTGTTGTGTTGCTTTTTTTTTTTAGAATTATCTGTGTGTGCTGTGAGTGTGTGTGAGGCTTTTTGCTTGCCCTCCAATTCATAATTTTTCCTGCTTTGCCCTTCTTTACTTGCATCATAATTTCTAACTCTTGATCTTCTTGTGTTTGCAGCTTGGGCTCTTTGGGCATAATAAAAAAAGCAGCTGAGGAGGAAGAGCTTGAGAGAGGGGCACATCCTGCTTCTTTTTTATTGCCTTTTTCAATTTTTACTCCTTTTTTGTTTTTTGTACTTTGTATTTTGTATTGGACTTGTAATAATAAAATATACAAAGCCCTTTTGCTAATTGGATCATGAGACCCATGAAAAAAAAACACAGGCCCAATTGCAATTGATTCAACCAAACAAAAGCTCAATGAATTAAAAACAAAATGTTAATGGACTTAAATCAATTGGACCCCTTTTGGATCAATTAAATTAAAATAAAAAAGGAGGACAAAAATTGGTGTCTACAGCTGCCCCCTCTTTACTTATTTTTTGTTTGATAATATGAATAACGAGTGTTTTCATATTGTCATGGCAAGAAATAAGTAAAGAAAAAGAGACCAAAATTTTATCCGACGATTAATGCTGAAAAACAAAGTGGAGTATTCCTTTTCTTTTTCTTCTTTTTTCTTTTTTTTTCTTTTCTTCTTTTTTTTTTTCTCTTTTTTTTTCTCTTTCTTCTTCTTCTTCTTCTTCTTCTTCTTCTCTTTATTTTTTTTCTTTTTTCTTTCTCTTTCTCTTTTTTCTTTTCTTTTCTTATTTTTCCTTTTTCTTTTCTTTTTTTCTCTTTTTTTCTTTCTTCTTTTTTTTCCTCTTTTTTTTGTAAGCTTGCCTTTGATGAACAAATAAGGGTGCGGGTCGGATGCCCGACTTTGGTAGAAAAGTAAAGGGTGCGGGTCGGATGCCCGACTTCGACAGAAAAATAAAAGGGTGCGGGTCGGACGTCCGGCTTTGGTAGAAAGATAAAAAAGTAAGAGTCGGATGCCCGGTTTTGACAGAAAAAAATAAAAACAAAAAAAGGTGCGGGTCGGCTGCCCGGATTCGACAGAAAAATAAAGGGTGCGGGTCGGATGCCCGGCTTTGACAGAGAAGTAAAAAGGTGTGAGTCGGATGCCCGGCTTTGACAGGAAAATAAAGGAATGCGGGTTGGATGCCCGGCTTTGATAGAAAAATAAAGGGCGCGGGTTGGATGCCCGGCTTTGACAGAGAAGTAAAAAGGTGCGGGTCGGCTACCCGGCTTTGACAGAAATATAAAGGGTACGGGTTGGATGCCTGGCTTTGACAGGGAAAATAAAGGGTGCGGGTCGGACGCCCGGCTTTGACAGAGAAGTAAAAAGGTGCGGGTCGGCTGCCCAGCTTTGACAGAAATATAAAGGGTGTGGGTCGGATGCCCGGCTTTGACAGGGAAAATAAAGGGTACGGGTCGAACGCTCGGCTTTGATAGGCAATGAAATGCAAGACAAGAATTTCTAGAGTGATGCATGATGCATGATGCAATGAATGAGACTAATGACTCAATATGCAGTTGCATTTTTCTTTTTCTTTTCTTTTCTTTTACGTCCTTATCCCTCATCCCTTTCTTGCCTTGCCGGGGACATCTCGATTCTCACAGGCGAACCATTTTCCTTCGAATCTTTTGACCGATTTTTGTGACGCCCTTATACCTCCATGTACGGAACTGGGACCGTTTCGCCCTGCTTGTATTGTCGATTTTGCTGCTAGTTTTTTTGTTCTTCTATTCCCCTTCCTTTCTTTGTTTTTCTTTTTTTTTTTCCTTTTTTTTTTGATGAAAGCAACACAGAGATTGATCGCGTATCCTATGGTTTTTGAAGCTTTCACAATAATCATGATGCATTTTAATATGTCAAGACAAGTTTCAAATTTCAGCATAGATTATCATAAAGTGACATTTTGAACCTGCAGAAAGGGTCAAGACAACATCATTTTATTGACAGGAAATATAATGTCAGTGCAGATTCTATTCATGTGAAATGGAGAAAATACAAAGGAAAAGCAAGCATGTAAAATTTGTCCAAAGGTACAAATTAAACAAAATTTGAGCTGAAGGATTGTCCTCTAGAATAGACGATGCTAGCTTCTCATGCCCATAACTTTGAAAATCCATTAACCAACTTCGGAGGATGTCAACTGCTCACTCCTTGTGCACCCTGAATATCTCACATGCCCCAGCCTTGCAGCATTGAACATCTGTTTGTTTCACCTTTTATTTTTACCCTAACTTTTGCCTGAGTCGCTCTTTAAAGTTTTCAACTCACCGGGTCGCTCTAACTTTTGCCTAGGCCGCCTTTTCAGGTTTTCAACCTAGCGAGCTTTTTTTTTATATATGTTTTTATTTATTACTTTTTAGGCATAATACTTTTTGACCGCATCAGAGTTTACTGGGAGTGGGACCTCTTCACCATCCATCTTAGTGAGGATCAAGGCTCCTCCAGAGAAAGCCTTCTTCACAACATATGGCCCTTCATAGTTCGGAGTCCATTTCCCACGATGATCCTTTTGAATCGGTAGGATCTTTTTAAGCACAAGGTCCCCTTCTTGAAATTCTCGCGGTCGAACCCTTTTCTCGTAAGCAGTCTTTATTCGTTTTTGGTACAGTTGACCATGGCACAGGGCATTCATTCTCTTTCCCTCAATAAGATTAAGCTGATCGAGTCAGGCCCAAACCCATTCTACCTCTTCTAGCTTTGTTTCCATCAACACCCTTAACGAAGGAATTTCCACCTCAATAGGCAAGACTGCTTCCATCCCATATACCAAGGAAAACAGGGTTGCCCCCGTTGAGGTACGGACTGAAGTGCGATAACCATGTAAGGCAAAAGGCAACATTTCATGCCAATCTTTATATGTTACCACCATCTTCTGAACTATCTTCTTGATATTCTTGTTTGCCGCCTCGACAGCACCATTCATCTCTGGACGGTACGGGGACAAGTTGTGGTGTTGGATCTTGAAATTTTCACATAGCTCCCTCATCATCTTGTTGTTCAGGTTGGTCGCATTATCTGTTATGATTCTTTCTGGCAAACCATAACGACAAATTAACTCTCTTTTGATGAATTTGACTACCACATTCCTGGTCACATGCGCATATGATGCCGCCTCAACCCATTTTGTGAAGTAGTCAATGGCAACAAGGATGAATCGGTGTCCATTTGAAGCTTTGGGTTCAATCGGCCCTATTACATCCATTCCCCACATAGAAAAAGGCCATGGCACCGTCAAGACATTCAGCGATGTTGATGGTGCATGAATATTATCGGCATATATTTGACACTTATGGCATTTCTTGACATGATTAAAGTAGTCAGTTTCCATTGTAAACCAATAGTAACTAGCCCTCAAAATCTTCCTGGCCATTGCATGCCCACCGGAATGGGTCCCAAATGAACCCTCATGTATTTTGCATGATCCTTTCGGCTTCTGCGGCATTGACACATCTGAGTAGCACCATGTCGTGATTTCTTTTGTAGAGCACATCACCATTCAAGAAGAAACCCATTGCTAACCTTCTCAGGGTTCTTTTATCATTTTTAGTAGCACCTGGGGGATACTTTTGGCTTTGGATAAAACATTTGATATCATGGTACCAGGGTCTTCCATCTAGTTCTTCTTCCACTTCTTGACAATATGCTAGTTGTTCTTGGCTTTTTATTTTTATGAGTGGCATGTCTTTCTCTTGGCTTATTTTGAACATGGATGACAATGTGGCCAGTGCATCAGCCAACTGATTCTCTTCACGTGGAATGTGATGGAGAGTCACCCACTCAAATTGCTCCATTAACCCCTTAATATAGTCATGGTAAGGGATCAATTTTGCATCTCGAGTTTCCCATTCACCTCTTAACTGATGAATAACTAGAGTTGAATCCCCATACACCTCTAGGACTTTGGCTTTTGATTCAATTGCAACTTGGAACCCCATTGCGCAGGCCTCATATTCTGCCATATTGTTTGTGCAATCAAAACATAGTCTTGCAGTGATAGGGATATATTGAGACTCCGGGGAAATCAACAGCACTCCGATCCCATGCCCTAGCGCATTGGAAGCTCCATCAAACAGCAAGGTCCATTTTTCTTCATCGGGAGATTCTCCTTCTTTTCCAAATAGACCCATTATATCTTCATTAGGAAAATCATTCTGCATTGATTGATAATCTTCTATGGGTTGATGAGCCAGATAGTCAGCCAAAGCACTGCCTTTGATCACTTTTTGAGTGACATACACTATCTCATATTCTGACAATAGCACTTGCCAACGAGCAATCCTTCCAGTGAGGGCCGGTTTTTCAAAAATATACTTGATCGGGTCCATTTTGGAAACCAGCCAAGTAGTATGACACAGCATATATTGTCTCAATCGGCGAGAGGCCTAAGCCAAGGCACGACAGGTTTTCTCTAACAAAGAGTATCTCACTTCACAACTGGTGAATTTCTTGCTCAAATAATAAATGGCATGCTCTTTCCTACCAGACTCATCATGTTGGCCCAGCACACAACCCATTGACTCGTCAAGCACCGTCAGGTACATAATGAGGGGCCGTCTCGGCACCGTGGGAACCAAGACCGGGGGATTCTGTAGGTACTGCTTGATCTTTTCAAAAGCTTCTTGGCAATTTTCATTCTATTCAACAGCCTGATCCTTGCGCAACAATTTGAAGATCGGCTCACAAGTTTCAGTTAATCGAGATATAGATCTAGCGATGTAGTTCAGTCTTCCCAAAAAACCCCGAACTTCTTTTTCTGTATTGGGAGCGAGCATTTCCATGATAGCTCGGGCCTTGTCTGGATCAACTTCTATTCCTTTTTGGCTCACCATAAATCCCAACAACTACCCTGATCTCACCCCAAAGGTGCATTTAGCGGGGTTCAACCTGAGTTTAAACTTCCTTAAGCGTTCAAACAGTTTCTGCAGGTTTACTATGTGATCTTCATCAGTTCTTGATTTTGCAATTATGTCATCCACATAAACCTCTATCTCCTTGTGCATCATGTCATGAAACAGAGTTACCATGGCCCTTTGGTACGTTGCCCCAACGTTTTTCAATCCAAAAGACATTACCCTATAGCAAAAGGTTCCCCACGGTGTGATGAAAGTTGTCTTTTCCATATCCTCAACTGCCATTTTGATCTGGTTGTACCCCGAGTAACCATCCATGAAAGAGAAGCATGAGTTCTGAGCAGTGTTGTCTACCAGAACATCAATGTGAGGCAAAGGGAAGTCGTCTTTAGGGCTCGCTCTGTTCAAGTCCCTATAGTCAATGCACATCCGAACTCTTCCATCTTTCTTAGGAACTAGGACAATATTGGCAACCCATTCAGGGTATGTAGCCACAGCTAGAAAACTGACATCAAACAACTTCTTGACCTCTTCTCTAATCTTCAGCGACATATCAGGCCTCATTCTTCTCAGCTTTTGTTTAACTGGCGAGCACTCAGGCTTCAGGGGTAACTTATGTTCGACTATGCTAGCATCGAGTCCAAGCATGTCCTGGTACGTCCATGCAAAGACATCAATATAGTCGAACAAGAGTTTAACCAACTTTTTTCGCTCACTTTCTTTCATAAGAGTGCCAATTTTTATTTCTTTCTTATTATCCTCAGTTCCCAAATTGATTATTTCAGTCGCTTCTTGATGGGGTTGGATTATTTTGGCCTCTTGTTCTATTAATCTCATTAATTCAGGGGGAGTTTCCCACTCTTCTTCACTTTCCTCATCAGTGTGATTAATGGGAGATTCAAAGTTATAAGATGAGATGCTGGCATTGCCATTTTCTACGAGAACATTTTCTGATCTGCACGGATTGAGATTTGCAAGAGGGAAAAGAAATGAATAGACAATAAATAAGAAAAAAGAATGGCTAATAAAGGAAGAAAAATGAGCTAGAAAGTTCAAAATGCATGCACTTTATTAATAACTATGCTGAAAGGAAACATGTGTGCCCATTTGACAATGTATCATCCTAAAGCCTTGGGTAGAGCAATAGGAGTTGCATTACATAATTACTTTGAAGATGAAACAAAAACCACGGGAAACTCGACGACCACCCAATTGCCAAGCTCTTCTTGCGGGGAACAGGGATACACCAGGTTAACATCATCAGTAACAGCACAACCATCTTCAGCAACGGCTATCTGATCTGGATACAAAAGTCCCGCACTTTGGAAGCTTTCACGGATATCACAAATGGGGACCCTCTTGGCGCTTGGCTCTCGATTCTCTAGCTTGGCGAGCCTCTTTTCTTTCTTCTCTTCTGCAATTCTTCTCTTGTCAGCTTTTGTGGGGTGATATCCCAACCCGAATCGGTCATTGTTTTCAATCAGCTCCAACAACTTCCCACACTTCCCCACCAATCCTCCTTGAATCATCATTTTGGCAGTCATCATAGCTAACTTGGATAGGCATGGTTTTGCAATCGGCGTCCCTTCACCCACAAAAGTTGTATTAGCAACCTCAAGTGCCTGGAAAGAAGTTTCAAGTGCTTATTCCGCCGCTTCAATGTAGGGAGTTGATGATGGTTTGCTCACCAACAAGTCCTCCTCACCTGAGATAATCACCAGTTTGTTGTCTATTATGAACTTCACTTTTTGGTGTAGCGTGGAGGGCACAGCTCCCGCAGAATGAATCCAGGGCCTACCCAGAAGACAACTGTAGGCTGGCATGATATCCATCACCTGGAAAGCAACTTCGAAGACACAAGGGCCGATTTGAATTGGCAATTCAATCTCCCCGATCACTTCTCTCCTAGATCCATCAAATGCACGTACCACCATAGTGCTAGGCTTCATGTGGGTTCCATCAACAGATAGCTTCCCGAGCGTTGACTTGGGCATGACATTTAGAGACGACCCATTGTCCACCAACACCCTCGCAATGATATGGTCTTGACATTTCGCAGAAATATGCAGTGCCTTATTATGCCCCATCCCCTCCTTGGGTATCTCATCATTTGTAAAAGTGAGGTAGTTATTGGCAACGATGTTACCAACAATACCATCGAATTGATTAACCGTGATGTCTTGAGTGACATGAGCTTCATTCAGCACCTTCATCAATGCTTTTCGGTGTGGTTCCGAACTCAACAATAGAGATAAAATAGTTATCCTTGCAGGAGTATGGTTCAGCTGATCAACCATCTTGTACTCACTCTGCTTAATCATCTTTAAAAACTCATAAGCTTCTTCATCAGACACTGCTTTCTTGCATTCTGGTTCTTTCTTTGTTGCATCTCCCACATGTTCTTCATTGACAACCTCTTTTTTTTTCCCTTTCCCCTGGTGGACCTTATCTCCTTCTTTCGGGTACTCATTTCTCAGCTCAGCAGGAGTATGAATTCGCCCACTTCGGGTTATCCCACCAATGCCTGCAATGTTGGTAACAACAGTATTTCCCGATTCAGGAGTGACCCTCGTTTGATCCCCTTCAGAGAGAACTTTCACATCATAGTTCCATGGCACTGCCTTGTTATCTTTGTATGAAAAAGGAGTAGGAACTTGAATCGTAATGGGCTTTGGCCCCAAAGGGATTTCCACTAGTGCTTTCATAGAGTAGAGGATTTCTAAGGGCTTCACCACAAATGCGGCATTCTCCCCTTTAGATTGAAGTGTCAACACATCTTCATCATTCATCGCACGACTTATCTGGATTAGGTCCATCAGACTTTGCAGGACTTTCTTGAATTCATCCCATTCTTCAATGGGGTGTTCAAAACTTGCATCAAAGCTACATGTTCCCTCCTCTTTGCAACCTCCTTGAACCATACCACAGCGGCGTAATCCAATGAGAATGTCTCTCAAGGGTGTCCTGACGTCCTCTACTTTCTTGACCAAACATTGGCCCATAAACTCTTCAACTACATTGACTGTAGAACTATTATGCCCAGGTAAAGGATTTCCTCCCACATTTGGACCATCACCCTTGAAAGTTAACCACTTTCGATCAATCAAATTTTGCACCTTGAACTTCAAAGCTCTACAATTTTCCGCCGAGTGCCCTATAGCTCCAACATGATACTCACGCTTAGCATTCAGGTCATACCATTGTGGATACGGGGGTTCAACCGGATTCGCTGGGCAAGGCGCAATCATCTTGTTGTCGTAGAGGTGACGAAACACCACCGTGTATGACACAGGGATAGGGTCAAACCTGACTTGTTTTCTCTCTTGGTTATTTGATGGTCTCTGTTGCTAGTTAGGGGGAGAGTTTTGGTTAGGTTGGTAAACTGGTTTAGGAGGTGGCACTTGTGGTGCGGTAGGAGGCGAGGGTTGAAAAGGCATTCTCGGGTAGTTAGGTTGTGGGAAAGGAGTTTGAGAAGTCGCGGCAACATATGGTGGTGGCAGCGGGTAAAAGGCTTGGTATGGTTGTTAGAAATGGGCAGGGTAAAAGTAAGGTCCTCTTGGAGATTGTTCTGCCTGACTAGCCATCACTACTTGGGCCTCTCCTTCTATCTTTTTATTGAACCCTGTGGGAGGTTTCTTTGCGTAGTTTGCCCCAACTAAATTATGGGCGATCTTTCCGCTTCTCATTCCTCCTTCCACCCTTTCTCCTATGATGACCATGTCTGAGAAATTCGATGACACACTCCCAATCATTTTATCATAGCAAGGTGATTGAAGAGTGTCTATGAACATAGCAACCATTTCTTTCTCAGTCAAGGTTGGCTCTACTTGTGCCGCCAATCCCCTCCAACGCTGGGCATACTCCTTGAATGTTTCAGTGTCTCTCTTCCCCATATTTTGCAGCTGCATCCGATCGGGGGCCATGTCAATATTGTACATGTACTGTTTCAGGAAAGCATCAGCCAAGTCTTTCCAACACCGAATGTGGGCACGCTCAAGATGAGTATACCAGTTCGCAGCCGCACCAGTTAAGCTATCCTGGAAGCAATGAATCAGAAGCTTATCATCATAAGCATGAGCTGCCATTTTCCTACAATACATGGTCAAATGGCCCTTCGGACACGTGACACCACTGTATTTCTCAAAATTCGGCACCTTAAATTTTGGTGGAATGATCACATCTGGAACAAGACATAGCTCCGAAGCATCACTCATGCCATAGTAACCCACTCCTTCAATGGCTCTCAATCTATCCTCGAGGGTTTGCCACTTTGCCTTATGAGGATCTTCAGCTAAAGACATTGGCACAGATCCTCTCACCGCTTGATGAGGCAGTGACATCATGACAGGGTCAGGGCTAGAGTTGGTCCCCTGGGTATCAGCATGGTATGCTTGTGCCGTGATAGGGCTTTGGAAATTCGGTATTGACACCACCGCTGGTGTTGTAACTTCTGGGGAGTTGAAGAATTGGAAGGGAATATTGCCAGCCTGTGGGTTGTATGTCATGGGAATAGGGACCGAAGCTTGCACTTGCATTACTTCAGCATTTGAGTCTGGTCCCAAGAGCTGGGAAACATTGGGTACAAAGGTTGCCTGCGGGCTACCTTCAGAAGCAGTGACAACCAAATGGGAAGTTTGCCCTTGAGGTGGAAACTGGTGAGTCTGGGTCTCTGCTGATGACTGCGTGGTAGCAAATGGAGGTGTGTACCCGACTGGGAGACCATAGGGTGGGAATTGGATGGTTTGTACACCTTGAGGATCAAAACTTGGTTGACGCGAGAACCCCCGCGGGTACACAGGGAAATGTATCACAATTCCTTGAGAAATAGGTCCGAAACCAGGTGGATAAACTACAGTAGTGGAATGCTCTCCGTCAGCCATCGAAGGCTCCCCATCTGCGTTCTTGTTTTTCTCCATGGACTCTAACAGCTTGGCCATTTGCTCCTTTAGTTGGTCAATCTCGTTCCTCATCTCTTCGTGGGTCCTTTCCGCCATAATCCTCGCTCGAGTCCGAGTAAAATAGGGGTGCCAAGGGAACAATTTGACGTTTGATTAATTATTTCCTGCTAAAGAATGATATGAGTATGCAATCAATGAGAAAATGGATGAAAATGCATGCTTCCTAATTATGATGCCCATTCTCAATTTATTGCCTCGGAGAACCGTAACTTCTATTGTTTGTGGATAATCACTGTTTTTATCATTATCTTTTTTTTTCTTTTTTTTTCTATATATTTTTCTTATTTTTTCTCCTTTTTTTTATAGAACAAAATCAATCAAGGATAATATAGGATCAAAGCAGCAAAAGATTTCATTTAATAATCAAAGTGGAGTACATAACATTGATAATCAAAGTGGAGTGCACTGCACCCAGACTTGTACATGGACACCATTAATTACAGACCCTTTCTTCAAATTTTCAATCTCTTCTTTACAATGTTTAATAAAATTGGAAACTTCAATTGGCGCTGTGAATGGGTTCATTGTCTGTTCAGCTTCTTTCAAAAGTCTTGGCATGTCCACGAGTACTTGATTGGTGAGTTTTGCCAACTTTGCATATCGATCTCTCCAGAATTCACCTTCCTTTTGGAGCTGTTTAAGGGTCTTTTGGCACTCGGCAAAGCTATTCAACCTTATGACTTGATCTCTCAGGTAGGTGTTTTCGTCATTGAGTTGCTAGATAAATTACCTTCTGATCTTCAATGAGATTTTTCAGCTCATACGTTTTCCCTTGCTCTCCCCTCAATGCCTCTTCATGGAAAGCAGCCATCTCTATCGCATCGTCCTTGCACTGCCTTTCACTGTCAACTCTTTTCTCATATTCGGCCACAACCCTTGTCAACTGTTCACTTAAATCTCTAAGCTGCTTTATTGCATTCCGCTCGGCCACTTTGGAATTCCTGATCATGTCTTTCAACCGTTGATTCGCGGCTAGTGCTTCATCCCTCTCTTGTCTTCGCTTCCTAATTCTGTATCAGCAGCAAACAAGCAATCTCAAGTTCTGAGCTTACTTTCCTCCTCCGACCTGGCTCTCTTATTTGCCTTCTCAAGAGAGGTTGTCTTTTGGGCAACTTCTAACTACAACTTTTCATAGGCTCGTCTTACTTCAGCAAGTTCCTTTTGTAGCCTATTCTTCTCCTCATCACTCTTGGTCAACGCTGCTTTTAACTTTTCTACCTCTTCATTACAGGGAGGTTCTTGAACTGGTGTCTCTTTTGTGACAGACCATAAAACGACAATTTAATCTTCAACACCCTTTCCTTGAGCCATTGGCGATAACTGTCTTTTGCATCACAACTCCGTACTCCAATCTCGCGCCCCTTTTTGGTGTCTACCTTATCCCAGGCTCGCGAAACTTTCCTCATCATCTCCCCATTTTGTGGGCCCATATCATTTAGGACAAAAGGAGTGCTCACTTCATCTGATGGCGGCCGCATGATAGGATAACCGAGCTGTCTCAAAGCCAAAGCAGGATTATAGTTGATGCAACCTCTAGTTCCCATGAGTGGAACATTGGGAAAGCCTCCGCATTGATAAATCACTTCTTCTATTTCCTTCCACTTCGGATACCATCGAACCGTTCCTTCACCAAGGTTTACCAGAGTCTGGGCCCACTCGTGACTGGTCTTGGTCTTGACTTGACACATTTTGAAATCATCAATGGGACAATAAGTCTTGCATCCACTACTGAACACATGGGTGACAAGCCAAATATATAAGGCAGGCAAGCAGCACAGAATCCTCTTACCCTTCTTTTAATGTCAAAAATTAAGGGTGTGGTACACATCAGCAAGGACGGCATGTACAGGGTTCTCCTTCCTTAGTTTGAAAGCCAGAAACATGTCGATTGCAGCGAAATCCACAAGCTCATCAGCATCCGGAAACAAAATAATCCCGAATATAGCGAGAGCCAACACGTCCCTGAAGGTGCCCCAATCTTCCTTTTTTGCTAGCTCATGTGCTTTTTTCTCCAAGTAGCTCTTTGAGATTCCATCAGTGCCCTTTTTTATCTCTCTTCCCTTGTTCAAATCTCCTTCGGTAACTTTTAATACTTCAGCGATCAAGGGGATTGAAGGGTAGTGTCCCATATACTGATAAGGCTTCCCATTCTTCAAAGGATACCTTAGATTCTGCTCAAACTCTTCCAAAGTAGGGGCTAGCTGGAAGTCTCGAAAGGTGAAACATCTGAGGGGAGAGTCGTAAAACAGAGCCAACGCGGTGATAGCTTCTACCTGTACTTCAATTTTCAGCAAGTCAAGAATCTTTCCATATTCCTTGTAGAAGGTAGAGCATTGATTCCCTTTTAACAGATCTCCAAGAGCTTTTAAACTTTCCACTTCAGGCCTTTTGGCTTTCACATGCATGAGTCTCTTTGTCATGGTTGGTGTTGTTCCATCAGCTGATCCCATATTATCCTATCCACAAACAATGTCTTCTTACGGTCCTCCGACAACCCTAGTCCGAAAAGGATAAAATGAGAATGGATGCAACACATGATATGCAAATGTCTTGATGATGCAATGGATTGTCATGGTAAACATGATAATGCAACAAATCCTTTTTTTTTATAATAGTACAAATGTTGGAATGCCTATTACTAATGCACAAGAATCTTTTGTTAACAGCTGGATAGCTTGCCCCCTTGTGTCCTAAACCATGGGTTTCACCTTAATTTGAGGGTTTCTACCTTGGTTCATAAGTCCTTTTACTCCGTGGATACTCATTCGGGTGGTTCTAATCACTCACTCACAAAAGGCCTCTAGAGCTAAGTACCCATTCCGGAATGTGGACCACAAATAGGAAGAGGATCCCAAATGTGGGCATCCGCGAAAGAGTCACACTCTAGATGAGGTTCTCGCGATAATCAAATAGGAAGAGGATCCAAAATGATTACCACTGCCAACCTCGCACTCCCTAAGGTACACTCAGCCCGGGTATAGGGCCACGCTCATAAGTGTGTGAATAGTGTAAGTGTAGTGTGTGATGGGGGCAACCTAAAACTACCCAACCTGCAACAGAGAAACAGAACAACAGCAGAACCAGCAGTCCTCTATCCTAAGATTCTATTCAGCATATATATTTACAAACAACAAAGATGAAGGATATTTACAACACGCAATAAGTAAAAACAATAAACAAAGAAGGGGTAAAATAAATAAAAGGAAAAGCTAACAATTTTTTTTGCGCATTTAACTATGTAAGGCTTGACTCTCAAATTGTCCCCAGTGGAGTCGCCAGCTGAAGCAACCCAAAAAAATTACAAAGGAGTCGCCACCAAAGTTTATTTAATGGGAAAACATTGGAAAACCCATTTTTGAAGAAAATGGCCTTTGGAACCAGATTTAGAGTTCAGGAGTCGATTACGTGTAGGGAAGGTATTAACACCTTACAACGTCTGCTAAAAAAGCGGTTACCTCTAATTAAATGTGCAAATTTTTGTTAGCTTTTAGAATTATTTATTTTACCCCAAAAAGAAATTATTTGATATTTAAAAAAATTTAAAATTAAAAGAGAAAAAAAATTATGAAAATTTATTTTTTGCGCTCAACAGGGAAGGTCCCTGCTCCTACGTATTCTCAGGTGCAATGAGAAAATCAAAGCTACGTAGTTCTTTAGTAGAAAAAGATTGTGTGTTGACTTGTTTTAATCTTTGTAGAATTTGCTTTTTTCGAAAATAATTCATTTGGTCTCATAGTAACGAAATAGGAAGAGGTTCCAAAATGGTTATTTATTTTGACCGACTGAACATAAAGAAGTTTTTCGCAATAGTCTAATAGGAAGAGGATCCAAAATGACTATCACTAATGAATTTTCATCTAAAATGTTTTCGCAATAGTCAAATAGGAAGAAGATCCAAAATTGACTATCACTAATTACTTAATTAATTAATTAAAAAAATGGAGTTTTCACAATAGTCAAATAGGAAGAGGATCCAAAATGACTATCACTAACAACTCCATATATAATTCTTAAATAAAAAAATGCAAGAGGTTATGATTAATATATTTTTTTAGGACATATTTAGATAATAATAAAAATGAGCTAATTTAGAACTAACTTTATTCTATTTGTGAAGTAAATTAGGGCAAAAATCATGGGTCACAAGAATAAACAAAACAAATAATAGGCTAGGCCCAAACTAGACATGCCCTTTTATATTTAATTTTTCATTTATTATTATTATTTTTTTTAAATCAAAAAGAAAACTGGGCCAAAGCCCAAAGTCAAAAATCAATTTATTGTAAAAGAAAGAAAAAAAACGCAGAAGTGGGCCAAAGGCCCTAACTCCAGCACAAAACTGTAGGTAACAAGATGAAACACAAGAAGGGGGGGTTGAATTGTGTTTCAAAGCTTTTAAAACTTTTCGCAAAAGTTGGACGCTGGCTGTTAAAAAACGTTGGACGCACAGCTTAGTTCAAATATTGGACGCACAGTGTTTTCTGAAATATTGGACGCACAGAGTGCTAAAACACTGGACGCACAGAGTGCTAAAATATTGGACGCACAAAAAGATTGGACGCAGAGGCTTCCACTTTAGTTTGAAAAACTTGCTTTCTTTGTGCGATTTAGAGTGAATGAAAAATCAATTCAATCCCCTTGGTTAGTAATAAGCACAGATATAAAAAGAGTTAAGGGAAAGAAGAAATAACACAAGTTTTATCCTGGTTCACCCTTTCCTAAGAGCTACGTCCAGTCCCCTCAAACTAGAGAGATTTCACTATCAACCTGATAGAATACAAGTATTCTTTGCACACAGCCTCTTCAGGCTAAATCCCAAGTATTCTTTGCACACAGCCTCTCCAGGCTAAATCTCAAGTATTCTTTGAACACAGCCTCTCCAGGCTAAAACCCAAGTATTCTTTGAACACGACCTCTTCAGGCTAAAACCCAAGTATTCTTTGAACACAGCCTCTTCAGGCTAACTCACAAGTATTCTTTGAACACAGCCTCTTCAGGCTAAACGACTCAGCAGAGTGTTTTTGATTCAAGTGCTGTCTAACTCACACAAGTGAGGATATGAAATCTAAAGCACTTTGAGAGTTAAGCAAACTCTCTTTTACAAGAAGAAAGACAAATATGTAAGACTTTCTATACAGAGTATAAGCACAGCGGTTCAGCTCTTTCTATTGTTGAAGTTCGTTCACTTGTCTCTGTCTTCTTCTTCTTGTATCACGGTATTTATATGTGTTGTGAAGCTTCAGACATTTTCTTGAATAGCTCAGCTTCAGCCTTCATAAAAATTACCGTTCTCTAATAGCATTAAATGCTATCTTCCCGTTGCTCTGAGAAGATCTACTTCAGTGTGCATGTCTGCGTTTCTTTCTCCTAAATCAGAAGCAACCTGTACTCAAAGTCTCAATTGTACAGTGGTTAATAGTAATATATTATTGAGACAGAGAGAATACACTGTGTAAAGCAGAAAGATGTGTTCAGAGATATATAGAGTAGATAAAAGTACATTCTCTCTCTTGGTACACTTTCCACAGTACTTTATGCTTTTCAAATGTACTTTCAAAAACGTTGACAATAGGTTTCTACAGAAAAGCATTGTATACAGCTATTTATTTCAAATCATTTGCTCAATAAATATGTTTCATATTAAATGCAAGAGCAGTAAATAGCAAGTTTATGGATTCTGCGTATTGGACGCAGCATGTAGAAATCATTGGACTTTCAGTCCTTTTAGCAAATGGACGCATACCTTGTACTTACCATTTGCATATGATATTCATTCAATCATTGGACGCATCTTTATGCTTACCATTCTGATGATTAGTTGCAAAGCAACATTGGACGTATTGCCTCATTCTGGTTATTGGACTTTTGCCATTTCCTTATAGTTCCATTGGACGCAGAGTTGATTGTTGTACATTTGTTCTTCTGCTTTATTGGACGCAGAACAGTTGTTTGATGTACCTTTGTCAATCTGCTTCATTGGTCGTATGACACTTGATTGTTGTGCTTCTTATTTATTGGACGCAGAACAGTACCTTTGTCACTCTGATTTCATTGGACGCAGAGCAGTTCTTTTGTTTGTCCAATTTCATTGGACGTTGAACTCCAATGCCTTAAACTGAACATTGGACTTTTGTCCTTCATTTGCATTGGACGCATACTCACTGGTTCTGCTTCTTTGGAAATCATTGGACTTTGTACTTCTGCAATTCTGCTTTCTTATAAATCATTGTACTTATGCCAATATTGCCTTGTACTTATTATTGGACGATCAGCATTCTGAACATTGGACTTATAGCTATATTCTGAACATTGGACTTATAGCTTCAATGCCTTCTCATGAATATTGGACGTAGAGCTGCTTATGCTTATGTTGAATATTGGACTCAGAATTGTCTTTGCCTTATGCTGAATATTGGACGATGAACAGTATTCTCAACATTGATCATTGGACGCAGAACTTTTGGTGTCCATATATGTTCCAGTGCCAATATTGGATGATGACTTCAACATTGGACGCAAGGCTTCTCAGACTTTGAATATGAGCTAATGTCACGATGAACTAATTTATTGGACGCAGACTGCAACATCCTTCAGTAAACTTAGTTAGGCAGTTTTGTTATTCATTGTACAAGCTTAATACATTTTGTTTATCCTTTGTAAAAACCTTAATACATTTTGTTATCATCAAAACCATAAAATCACTTAGGGAGTTTTTGTATTAAAAATACTTTTAACCAATTTGGTTCCAACAATCTCCCCCTTTTTGATGATGACAAACATTATTAAGTTTTACAAACAATAAAGCACATAAACCAAATATATAAACAGAAATTTTCTAAGGGAAACTCCCCCTGAGATAAACGTCTCAGTTTTTCCTTACTCTTCTCCCCTTGAGATAAACATCTCATGGTTTTAGATATTCAATATACTTAGAGTACCTGAAAATTTCTTTTAGTCATAGAAACAAGATTAGTCCAATTTATAAAGCAAATAGCTTATCAGATTAAAACATGGTAATAAGACTACAGCAACGCAATCAGACTTAATCCCATATTCTTCTTTCTTTTTAAAACTTAATCCCATATATTTCTCCCCCTTTTGTCATCAGGCAAAAAGGTTCATAGAACATCATAGTCCAAAGACAGTTTTGAAAAACAGAGAGAAACTTAAAAATCCTTTTTCTTTTCCCCTTTTCTAAACAAGCTTTCTCAAACAAAAATGATTTTAGAAAAGATGCCAAACGAATAGAAATCTGAATCAAGTTTATAGAGATAACAGAAGTTTTTCTTGAAAGCTTGAATAATCATCAAACTGAAAATTACTGCAAAGCGTTTGTAAGATACCAACTGTAAGATATAACTTTATGAAAAAATTAGACTCAGCGTGGGATTACTAAGATGTAAAAGCTTTTGAGTCTTTGAAAAAATTCTAAGTCTCAAATAGACTGTCGAGTCCTATTGGACTCTAGTCACATTGGACTCAGACTCAGCTTGAGCATATTGGACGCTAAACATCAGTCTTTTATAAAGTGCATATTCAAATGCTTCCTTATAAAAATGAATCTATCTACAGAGAGGGGTTTTGTAAATATATCTGCCCATTGATTTTCAGTGTTAACAAACTGAATATCAAATGTTCCCTTCTGCACATAGTTTCTAATAAAATGATGTTTAATTTCTATATGCTTAGCTCTTGAGTGTAAGATTGGGTTCTTAGATAAATTGATTGCAGCAGTATTATCACAAAGAACAGAAATCTTACTCTCAAAGATGTTGTAGTCCTCCAATTGATGTTTAATCCATAAGAGCTGAGAACAACAACTTGCAGCAGAGACATATTCAGCTTCAGCTGTTGATAATGCAATTGTGCTTTGTTTCCTGCTTGTCCATGATACTAAATTGGATCCAATAAAATGGCATCCTCCGCTGGTGCTTTTTCTTTCAAGCCTGTCTCCAGCATAATCAGCATCACATAATCCTACTAACCTGCATTAACTCAGAAAATTCTCTACATAGAGATTCATCAGTAGTACCAAAAATGATATCATCCACATAAATTTGTACTATGATGAAATGTGAGTCTATGGATTTTCTGAAAAGAGTATTATCAACTTTTCCTCTTGAAAAACCATTTTCCATTAGAAAAGAACTCAGTTTTTCATACCAAGCTCGAGGAGCATGCTTAAGGCCATAAAGAGCCTTTTTCAATTTAAAAACATGATTTGGAAAAGTTTGATCCTCAAAGCCAGGGGCCTGTTCAACATAGACTTCTTCTGTTATTATACCATTCAGAAAAGCACTCTTTACATCCATTTGATAAAGCCTCACATCATGTTGGGCAGCAAATGAAAGTAAAATGCGAATGGCCTCTATTCTAGCTACTGGAGCAAAGGTTTCAGTAAAATCAATACCTTCCTGTTGTGAGTAACCTTGAGCAACTAACCTTGCTTTGTTTCTCACAACTTTACCTTCTTCGTCCAGTTTGTTTCTGAATACCCATTTGGTTCCAATAATGGACTTATCTTCAGGTGGGTCTACCAGCGTCCAAACATCATTGTGTTTGAATTGATTTAGCTCCTCCTGCATTGCCACAATCCATCTTTCGTCCAATAGGGCTTCATCTATGTTCTTGGGCTCCAATTCAGATATGAATGCAACATCAGTTTGTTCTCTGAATGTGGACCTTGTTCTGACTCTATCATATGCATTTCCAATGATTTGATCTTCAGGATGATAGGTCTTGATGTGCCAGCTTCTTACACTTCCAGTATTGGACGCATGACTATTTTCTGCGTCTGGTCCATCTTCTTCAATCTTGGGTGATCTTAAGCTTTAGGTCTTGGAACATAGACCTTTCTCCTGTTATGTGTAGTGAGCAGCCACTGTCCAGGTGCCATGACTGGAGTTGTCTTCCTCCCATCAAGCATATCTGCAACAGGAATTATCATACTTTTTGGTACCCAGATTGACTTGGGTCCTTTCATGTTAGTCCTTGGTCTGCGTCCAGGCATGTCCCTTTTGTTATGGACGCATGTCGATGTGACATGTCCAGCCTTTCCACAGTGACCACAGTATATATTGATTTTTGATGGACTTTTAGAAAACTTTGGTTTTGGTTTTTCATAACCCAAACCACTTTTGTCAGAAGGTTTTCTCTGAATTTTTAAAATTTTATCAAGATTTTCAGAGCTACTGACAAATCTGGACAATCGTCCAGTGAGTTCATTTACTTCTTGTTGAAGTACTTGTACTTCACAGGAAGTATTGGACTCATAATCCTTTGGAGATTCATCTTTTAGTTCACTTACTTGAAGTCTTAACTTTCCATTTTCTGATTTGAGTACTTCGTTTTCTGAAGTAAGCTTTTCAAGATTTTTGGTCATAAGAGAAAACTTTTTCTTTAAAGATCTGTACTCATCAGATAAAATGGATGAATCTCTAAGAAGATCATCAAAATTATTACTTAATTCAGAATAAGAAATTACCTCCTCTTCGTCCTCACTGTCAGTTGAGGATAGACTTGCCTTTAGGCAGAGATTAGCTTCTTCTTTATCCTCCTCGTCCTCATCATTAGAGGAATCATCAAGATCCTCCCATGTTGCCATGAGACCTTTCTTCTTCTTGAAGAACTTCTTCTTCGTTCTTTCTGCCTCAGGACAATCTGACATGTAGTGGCCTGGTTTCTTGCATCCATAGCACACCACTGGATTTTTCTCCTTTTGCTCAGCTTCCTGTTGTGGTGGAAATCTTCTGTTAAATTGCTTCCTTCTGAAGCCACCTTTCCTGTTCCACATGGCCTTTAACTTCTTGGAGATGAAGGAGAGTTCATCATCATCTGAACCTTCTTCTCCTTCTGAGCTGCATGATTCTTCATCAGAATCATTGGCCTTCAAGGCTTTTGAGGTGCTCCCTTTTTGAGCTTTAAGAGCAATGGACTTTGCCCTTTTTCCTGTTCCCTCTTCATTAAGCTCAAGCTCATGTACTTTCAGTGAGCCTAGAAGATCCTCCATGGCAAGAGTGGAAAGATCCCTTGCTTCTTGTATGGCTGTCACCTTGGGTCTCCATTGTCTTGGCAGACTCCTTAGGATTTTCCTGATATGCTCCTGGGTTGTGTAGATTTTTCCCAAGGACCTCAGGTTGTTAATGATTGTTTGGAATCTTCCAAACAATTGATAAATGGACTCGTGATCCTCCATTTTGAATAGTTCATATTGATGAACTAGCATGCTGATTTTGGACTCACGAACCTGAGATGAACCTTCATGTGCCAAAGCTAAAGTGTCCCACATCTCCTTGGCAGTAGTGCAGCTGTGCACCTTGTCATATTCTGACTTTGTAATGGCACACATCAGATAGTGTCTTGCCCTCGAGTTCAGCTGGAATCTGGTCCTTTGATCTGTTGTCCACTGAGCTCTTGGTATTTGTTGACCTGCTTCATTTACTGGAGCAGTGTAGCCAGTTTCCACAACATCCCACAAATCTATATTCTGCGCATCAAAGAATGTGATCATTCTTTGCTTCCAGTAGTCGTATTCATTTCCATTGAACAGTGGTGGTCTGTTCACAGCTTGTCCCTCGTTCTCCATGGATCTTTGCTTCTCTGCACTGTTAGGTGCTCAACCCCTAGAGACCGAGCTCTAATGCCAACTGTAGGTAACAAGATGAAACACAAGAAGGGGGGGTTGAATTGTGTTTCTAAGCTTTTAAAACTTTTCGCAAAAGTTGGACGCTGGCTGTTAAAAAACGTTGGACGCACAACTTAGTTCAAATATTGGACGCACAGTGTTTTCTGAAATATTGGACGCACAGAGTGCTAAAACATTGGACGCACAGAGTGCTAAAATATTGGACGCAAAAAAGATTGGACGCAGAGGCTTCCACTTAACACAAACAATCCTTCTCTATTTTTTAAAACATAACTGGGCCAAAGCCCAAAGTCACAGCTCATACCATTGTTCAGAAAAAAAAAACGCAGTAATAAGCAAGAAGCCCATGCAAACTTGTTAACACCACCAAAAAAACGAAAAAGGAAAAGAAAGAACACAAAAAACATAAAACAAATCAAATAATAAAAAGGGAAATAAAGAAAAGGAAAGTCTGACCAAAAAAGAAAGGAGAAAACAAAGAAATGGTCAAATGGGATTTCAAAATCCCTAGACTGAAACAGAGAAGTGAGGGGAAAAGAGGGAAAGGAGGGAGAAAGGGAAAGGGCAGCCATCCAATATGGAGGCTACGGCGGCGGTGGCCACTATCACCGGCCACGCAATGGCCAGCCTAGAAGCGCGATGGTGGGGGGCCAGGAGGCGCGATTTTTTGGCGGTGAAGGGAAGGGGACGCGATGGAGAGAGAAGGAGAAAGGGAGAGAGAGATGAAACGAGAGTGGACGAAAAGGAAGGGGATGAAGGGCGGTGGTGGAGCCGCGGCGGTGGCCGCGGCTTGGGCGGACCATCCAAGCTTTCTCTTCACTCTATTTATCTTGTGGGATTTCTTCCCTTTTCTCTCTGCGTTTTTTTGCTCACTGTTTTTTTTTCCTCTGATATTGGCTTATTTGGGGATTGCAGGGAAATAAAAACGAAAAGAACAAAATGCAGCAAGGCAAGATGCATAAGAAGGAGAGATCTCCTTACCTGCTAGTAACCTACAATGTGAGGACCAACTCTTTCTTTTCTCTACTTCTATTTTGAAGTGTGTGTGCTTGTTGGGTCTCTGTATTGTGCTCTCTGTGATTGATAAACAAAAATGTTTTACCAATCAAAACCATTTTTTCTCTCTTTTTTCCTCTCTTTTCTGTGTCTCTGTGTGTGGTTTTTCACTGTTCTATTGGGTATATATACAAGGGAGGGGTACCAAATGTAGGGCAAACCATGTAGTGGTGTGATGTGGTGGTGTGGTGGTGTCTTTGTGTGTGCGTTCTGTTTTCAGAATTTGGTGTGTGTGTACGGTTTGTGTGTGTGTGTTATTTTTTCAGAATTGTGTGTGTGCTGTGAGTGTGTGTGTTGTGTTGCTTTTTTTTAGAATTATCTGTGTGTTGTGAGTGTGTGTGAGGCTTTTTGCTTGCCCTCCAATTCATAATTTTTCCTGCTTTGCCCTTCTTTACTTGCATCATAATTTCTGACTCTTGATCTTCTTTGTGTTTGCAGCTTGGGCTCTTTGGGCATAATAAAAAACAGCAGCTGAGGAGGAAGAGCTTGAGAAAGGGGCACATCCTGCTTCTTTTTTATTGCCTTTTTCAATTTTTACTCCCTTTTTGTTTTTTGTATTTTGTATTTTTGTATTGGACTTGTAATAATAAAATGTACAAAGCCCTTTTGCTAATTGGATCATGAGACTCATAAAAAAAAACACAGGCCCAATTGCAATTGGTTCAACCAAACAAAAGCCCAATGAATTAAAAACAAAATGTTAATGGAATTAAATCAATTGGACCCCTTTTAAATCAATTAAATTAAAATAAAAAAGGAGGACAAAAATTGGTGTCTACATTCACCTTTAATATGAGATATTGTATAATTATATTAAGCTAACTTCATTTGCCATCTTATAAGCCTTCCCTGCTTATAAGTGCCTTTATGGTTGATATTTTTAAAACCTACAACATAAGTGCTATCAGTTTTGACAATAAATTCTTTGTCTAGCACATAAATTTGATGTTTTTCTAGCATTCGAATTAAGGCTAATGTTTCTTTCTCATCAGTGGGATAATTAATTTCACTGTCTAAAAAGGTTCCAGACATGTATCGACATAGTAATTCTTTCTTTTGTCCAGGGAGTTTTGCATTCATAACACCTCTCCAACATTCATTAAATGCATTTGTTTCAATAATAATTAAATCATCATCCGAAGGATGATATAGCTCAGGAAGATCCTGTCATAAGTGCTTTAATTTTGTAATAATTTCTTCACCTTCTTCGGTCCATGACCAAAGAGCGTCTTTTTTTTAACTTCTGCTGGAGTTTTCTCCTTTCAGCTGCAAGATTCTTTATAAAACCTTCATTTGAAATATAAGTTAGTAATCCAAGAAATCTTTGTAATTCCTTTTTATCCTTTAATTTGGTTGGAAAATTCTGAAGTTTTTCTAATACATGTTTTTGCATTACTATTTTTTCTTTTTCTATTTCTAATCCTAAATATGTAATTTTGGTCTGGGATAAGACTGCTTTTTTCCTGCTTAAAACTACTCCATTTTCTAGACATCTCTTAAGAACTAAATTTACCTTTCTGAAATGATCATTTAAATCCTTATTAGTAAAAATTAATATATCATCAATATATGTAAGGCAAAAATCTTTATAATCCTTAAGCACAGAATCCATTCTTCTTTGTAAAATACCTGGTGATTGTTTTATTCTCATTGGTAACACATTCCATTCATATTGTCCTTGAGGACAACTAAAAGCTGTTAATGCCTTTGATTCCTCTGTGAGTCTTATTTGGTAATATCTTGATTTACAATCAAAAGTTCTAAACCAATTCATATTCCTAACTCTTTCTATAATTAAATCCTTCCTAGGCAAAAAAATATGCATCTCCTTCCATTGCATCATTCATCTGTTTATAATTTATTACCATTCTCCCTTTTCCTCTTTTAATTTCATTATGGTTTCCTACATAAAATGCTGGTGCTGAATGTTTACTTTTTGATGGTTTTACTAATTCTTTTTCACACATTTGTTTAATTTCTTCTGCAAACTCATCTCTGTCTTGTTAGTCCAAGTGACTTCTAACAAGGTGAATCCTAGAGGGGGGGGTGAATAGGATTCAGTGTATTTTCAAAAACTTTATGAACTTGAAAACAGTTTAACAGAGATGCAGTAAATATGTCAGTTCACGAAATGCAAAGAGTTAAAGGATAGAAAAATGAACACACAAATTTATCCTGGTTCGGTCACTCAAAGACCTACGTCCAGTCCCCAACTTGTTTCCAAATTGAGATTTCAAACAACTTATATTACGGGTTCGATTACAACACAGAATCGGTTTTACAAGGAGATACCCCACTCCAAAACCCACAACAAATTAGAGATACCCCACTCTAATTCTCAACAACTAGAGGATGCCTCACCTCTATAAACAACCACTGCAAATTAGAGATACCCCACTCTAATTCTGCACAACTAGAGGATGCCTCACCTCTATCAACAAACACTCAAGTAAATATGAGTTTTGAGTTTACCAGAAATTTATCACACGTTCTGTGATGGATTGATACAATGAAAGAGCAGCAATTTATCACTAACTTTGATTGATATGCAAGTTGAAGTTCTCAGTTCTTGTTTTTCTCTGCTTCACAGTGTATTTCGATTGTTTTCTTCTCTGTGTTCTTCTTTTTTTTAAACTTCAGATTTTTCCCTTCTTATATTCCAGCTTCAGCCTTCATGACCGTTTTCTAATAGCATTAAATGCTATTTTCCCGTTGCTCTGAGGAGATCTACTTCAGTAGGCATGTCTGCGTTTCTTTCTCCTTAATCAGAAGCAACCTGTACTCAAAGTCTCAATTGTACAGTGGTTAATAGTAATATCTTATTGAGACAGAGAGAGTACACTGTGTAAAGCAGAAAGATGTGTTCAGAGATATAAGAGTTAATTCTCTCTCTTAGTACACTTTCCACAGTGCTTTATGCTTTTCAAATGTACGTTCAAAACGTTGACAATGGTTGTACAGAAAAGCATTGTTTATTGGACTCTCAGCAGTCAATTTGTTCACTTGGATTTATTGGACGCAGCACTGTCTTGTTCATTCTTTGTACATACAATGGACGCAGCACAGTTCTTTTAACATTGGACGCAGAACTTCAGTCTTCAGTTTTGGATATTGGACGCAGAACTTCAGTCTTCAGTCATTGGACGCACAAGCTTAGTGCCTTGAACTGAATTATTGGACTCTGAACAGTGTTCCTTGAACTGAACATTGGACTCTGAACTTCAGTGCTTTGTACTGGATTATTGGACTCTGAATCTTCAGTGCTTTGATCTGAATATTTGACTCTGACTTTCAGTGCTTTAATCTCAACATTGGACTCAGGATCTTCTGCTGAACATTGGTCTTACACATGTTGCTAATCATTGGACGCATGCTTTCTGAAACATTGGACTTATGACTTCAGCTGAACATTGGACTTATGCTTTCTTAACCATTGGACGTATGCCTTCAGCTGAACATTGGACGCAGCTTTCTACTGAGCCATTGGACGCAGACTTTCTGAACCATTGGACTTATACAACTGCAATGCCTTCAGTTTGTAATATTGGACGCAGAGGTCTGTGAAGTCTTGCTTGAGACATTGGACGCACAGCATTGCCTTGTGTTGAAAACATTGGACGCAGCGAGTCATTGTTCTGCTTCTTTGGAAAACATTGGACGCAGAACTGAATTTCCTTATACTTCAACATTGGACTCTTAACTGCATTCCCTGATACTCAATCATTTGACTCATGATCATTGGACGATGAACAATGTTCCATTACTTCCATCATTGGACGATGCACTCCAACTTTGTGTATATTTATCACTGTCATATTGAACTTGTTATTGGACGCATAGCTTCTCAACTGATTGTTATCTAGCATTGGACGATGGATTTTACCATTGTTGTACCTACAAGAACTTGTTAGCAGACTTTGTACAATTCTTGATAAACATGATTTGACTTTGTAAAAACCTTAATAAACTTTGTTATCATCAAAACCATAAAATCACTTGGGGGATTTTTCCATTAGAAAAGCTTTTAACCAACTCGGTTTCAACATGTCTTGTTTTGTGTAAATCATAGGTTTACATTTTATTTCTTTTGCAGGATCTTTTAGTTTTAATTCTATTAACTCTGTGTTTTTATTATTAATTTTTGGATCTAATGGGTTTTCACTACATACCTTATCTAAAAGTTCTTCAATATATGCTCGAATAATTCTACCTTCTTCTGAATTCATTAATACATGCCTCATTTTTTACATATTTGCATTTTATTTAAATGTGACTTTGCATTTTCATGTAATAAGTTATTTACTCCTATTTTATTATGAAGATATTCATATCCAGTAAATTCTCTAGAAATTAGTTCACTAATTAATCTAGCAAAATCTTGGTTAGTATTTACAGTAGCTGTATATCTATACCACATTTCATCACTAATACTTAATTATCAAATATTGTCTTAGATCTCCTGTTGTTTTCATTAGAATTAATCATGTTATATTTTCTAAAGAAAGATTGCTAAATCTATCATTTGTTGAAATTAATAATATTATTTCATTAACCCATTCTATAATTGCATCTTCTTTATTTCTAACACAATCTAAGTTTAATATATATCCTGATTTAGTATATTCATTATGAGGTTTAAATTTATCTGGTATTTTTGACCATTTTCTATCTTTTCTAACATATCATTTATTTTTCATTGTTTCTTCTTCATATTTATCTCATGCACCATCTTTATTATAATAACTAGAGTAGTGACCCGTGCCATGCACGGGATACATAGAAGTTTACACATTTTGAAAATTATTGTCACTTCATATAAAATGTTAAAAGCTAAGCAAACTATATAATATATAGATCAGTACGACGTACTGTATATTAAAAAAATCTAAATTTTATATTTAAAAGTTTATATTAGTGTTTAATTTCTACTAATATATATTTTCACTCATAGTAAGTTTTTTTAAAGATTCACCTATGGTAAATTAAACAATAATGTTATTTCACATGTAAATTGTTCAAACTAAAGTATATAATAATATGCAGGTTTGTACAACGCATGACTTATATAAAAAAATATGATTTAAAATTTATATATTAATCTGTAATTTAATTTTACTAAAATTTTCATTCATATTAATTTAGATAATAATGTTCTTTAATTTACAAATTCAAATCTGTTTACAATATATTTTTATTTTGTATAAGTATTATATAAATTTTATTTACAATAATAAGTTTGTTTCAAATCGCACGTTATATTCAGAATAGAAAAATACTAAATCAATAAATAAAATAATTGTCTTCTATTTAAAATAGATTTTTTGATACAACAAAAATCAATTAAAAAGTTTAAATTCATATTTCAAATTAGATGACTTTTCACTTTAGGAAGGAGTAAAAAAAAACTAATAGATAAAATTTTCATGATATCATGGTTGCAGTGCGTTGCATAGATTGTTAGTTTTATTGATGTTATATTATCAATCTGATAATAGGTATCCAAATTAAATATATTCAAATTATAGATTTACTGATAACAAACATTTGAATTCAATATGAGTTAGGAATTCAAAATATAGGTAAAATACATTATAGGATTTAAACTAATCATAACATAAATAATTCTAACTGATACACGATAAGCCTAGAGAGATTGAATTCACATTTGCAAATTGAATAATAGTTAATTGTGATAGTCGAAATTCAAAATTTAAAAATTAAATTGAATATTAATTATAATTAATCACCGATAGTAAAAGAGAATGCGACATGTGTAAAAATAAAAGCAGAAAAGTACCGTAGAAAATAGAAAATGAGACGGACTAAGAAAACCTCTTAAGGACACATAAAAGAAGAGTTCACTAATATAATAAAGTACATGATAAGATTTAAACTAATTATATCACAAATAATCCTAATTAATACACGGTAAGCCGAATAGTTTGAATTCAGATATGCAAAATTGAATAATAGTTAATTACGATAAAAGATAATAGTAAACTTGAAATTAAAAATTAAATTAAATACTAATTAACGACCAATAATAAAGGAGAATGTTAGACGTGTAAAAAAGGTACGAAAGTACCACAGAATAACACATAGACCAAGAAACCCTCTTAGGATGACACATGTAAAAGAAGTACATGGTAGGATTTAAATTATCATATTACAAATAATCCTAACTAATCAATACACAATAAGCTGAAAAGTTTGAATTCAGATTTGCAAATTGAATGGTACTATAGTAGTTAATTGTGATAAGAGTGTTTTTTTTAGGGAGTGATAAGAGTGATTAGAAAACTTGAAATTCAAAAATTTAAAAATTAAATTGAATGTTAATTAATTTTCGATAGTAAAAAAGAATGCGATTTATGTAAAAAAAAAAACCTGAAAAAACTATAACATGACACATAAAGAAGATGTCAAATTTCGTATAGTTTATAATGCTTCTTCTTGTTCGTGAGACAAAAATATATATTTGCATAGAAGAAAAAAATAATCATAAATTAGAATTACAAAATAAAGAACTTACTGACACAAAATATGGAAATATTAAATAATCAATAACTAAAAATAATTAAAAAAAATAGACCCGTCTTAAAGATGAAGTTTTTGTTGATGAACAAAAATGTAGCATGTTGGAACCAAATTGGTTAAAAGTATTTTTAATACAAATACTCCCTAAGTGATTTTATGGTTTTGATGATAACAAAATGTATTAAGCTTTTACAATGTATAACAAAGCTGCCTAACTAAGTTTATTAAAGGATGTTGCAGTCTGCGACCAATAATAAGTTCATCATGACATGGGCTCATATTCAAAGTCTGAGAAGCTTTGCGTCCAATGTTAAAGACATCGTCCAATGTTGGCACTGGAACATATATGGACACCAAGAGTTCTGCGTCCAATGATCAGTATTGGGAAATACTGTTCATCGTCCAATGATTCTCTGCGTCCAATAAACAATATGAGGCAGTGATGTTCTGCGTCCAATAATCATGGAGACAATACTACTCTCTGCGTCCAATGATTTCCAAAGAAGCAGAACCAGTGAGTATGCGTCCAATGTATCAGAAGGACAAAAGTCCAATGATCAGCATAAGGCAATATGCACAACATTGCCTGCGTCCAATGAAGCAGAATAGGACAAGTCCATCAGTCAATTGTTTTGCGTCCAATGAAGCAGAATGACAAAAGACTGTTCTGCGTCCAATGAAGCAGAAGGACAAAAGTACAACAGTCAACTGCTTCTGCGTCCAATGGAACAGAATTGGAAAAGGCCAACAATCAACTGCTCTGCGTCCAATGGAACAAAATGGGAAAAATCCAACAGTCAACTGTTCTGCGTCCAATGAAGCAGAATTGACAAAAGTCGAACAAATACTTCCCTGCGTCCAATGGATCAGAATGGCAATGGCAAAAGTCCAATGATCAGCATGAGGCAATTCATTCCAATACTGCCTTGCATCCAATGAATTCTGTGCAAATGGTAAGCATAAGGATGTGTCCAATGGATGAATGAATTCTGTGCAAATGGTAAGCAAAGGTATGCATCCATTTGTTAAAAGGACTGAAAGTCCAATATATTCTACATGCTGCGTCCAATACATTCTATATGCTGCGTCCAAAACACAGAGTCCATTACTTGCTATTTATTGCTCATGCATTTAATATGGAACATATTTATTGAGCAAATGATTTGAAATAAATAGCTGTATGCAATGCTTTTCTGTACAACCATTGTCAATGTTTTTGAACGTACATTAAATGAAAAGCATAAAGCACTGTGGAAAGTGTACTAAGAGAGAGAATGTACTTTTATCTACTCTGTATATCTCTGAACACATCTTTCTACTTTACACAGTGTATTCTCTCTGTCTCAATAATATATTACTATTAACCACTGTACAATTGAGACTTTGAGTACAGGTTGCTTCTGTTTAGGAGAAAGAAACGCAGACATGCACACTGAAGTGGATCTCCTCAGAGCAACGGGAAAATAGCATTTAATGCTATTAGAGAACGGTAATATTTATGAAGGCTGAAGCTGAGCTATTCGAAGAACAAGTCTGAAGCTTCATCAATGCCTATATATACCGTGAACAAGAAGAAGAATACAAGAGACTGAACAACGAAAAAGAAAGAGCAAAAACGCTGTGCAATTTGTTATACTCTGTATAGAAAGTCTTGTATATTTTCTATCTTCTTGTAAAAGAGAGTTTGCTTAACTCTCGAAGTGCTTTAGTTTTCATATCCTCACTTGTGTGAGTTAGACAGCACTTGAATCAAAAACACTCTACTGAGTCGTTTAGCCTGAAGAGGCTGTGTGCAAAGAATACTTGGGATTTAGCCTGAAGAGGCTGTGTGCAAAGAATACTTGGGATTTAGCCTGAAGAGGCTGTGTGCAAAGAATACTTGGGTTTTAGCCTGAAGAGGCTGAGTGCAAAGAATACTTGGTTAAGCCTGAAGAGGCTTGTCTGTAAAAGAATAATTGGTTGAGCCTGGAGAGGCTTGTCTGTAAAAGAATACTTGGTTGAGCCTGGAGAGGCTTGTCTGTAAAAGAATACTTGTTGTAAGGCCTGGAGAGGCTGCTGAAGAATACTTGTTACCTATCAGGTTGATAGTGAAATCTCTCTAGTTTGAGGGGACTGGACGTAGCTCTTAGGAAAGGGTGAATCAGGATAAAAACTTGTGTTATTTCTTCTTTCCCTTAACTCTTATTATTTCTGTGATTATTCTAACCAAGGGGATTGAATTGTTTTTATTTCAACAAGTTTTTCATACACTTTAAATCGGACAAAGAAAACAAGTTTTTAAACTAAGAGGGAAGCTTCTGCGTCCAATCTTTTTGTGCGTCCAATATTACACAACTCTGTGCGTCCAGTGTTTTAAAACTATTGTGCGTCCAATATTTCAGAAAACGCTGTGCGTCCAATATTACACAACTCTGTGCGTCCAGTGTTTTAAAACTATTGTGCGTCCAATATTTCAGAAAACGCTGTGCGTCCAATATTTGAAATAAGCCAGCATCCAACTTTTGCGAAAAGTTTTAAAAGCTTAGAAACACAATTCAACCCCCCCTTCTTGTGTTTCATCCTGTTACCTACAGTTGGCATCAGAGCTCGGTCTCTAGGGGTTGAGCACCTAACAGTGCAGAGAAGCAAAGATCCATGGAGAACGAGGGACTAGCTGTGAACAGACCACCACTGTTCAATGGAAATGAATACGACTACTGGAAGCAGAGAATGATCACATTCTTTGATACTCAAAATATAGACCTATGGGATGTCGTGGAAACTGGCTACATTGCTCCAGTAAATGAAGCAGGTCAACAAATACCAAGAGCTCAGTGGACGCAAGATCAAAGGACCAGATTCCAGCTGAACTCAAAGGCGAGGCACTATCTGATGTGTGCCATTACAAAGTCAGAATATGACAAGGTGCACAGCTGCACTACTGCCAAGGAGATGTGGGACACTCTAGCTTTGGCGCATGAAGGATCGTCTCAGGTCCGTGAGTCCAAAATCAGCATGCTAGTTCATCAATATGAACTATTCAAAATGGAGGATCACGAGTCCATTGATCAGATGTTTGGAAGATTCCAAACAATCATCAACAACCTGAGATCCTTGGGAAAAATCTACACAACTCAGGAGCATATCAAGAAAATCCTAAGGAGTCTGCCAAGACAATGGAGACCCAAGGTGACTGCTATACAAGAAGCAAGGGATCTTTCCACTCTTGCCATGGAAAATCTTCTAGGCTCACTCAAAGTACATGAGCTTGAGCTCAGAGAAGAGGGAACCGAAAAAAGGGCAAAGTCCATTGCTCTTAAAGCTCAAAAAGGGAGCACCTCAAAAGCCTTGAAGGCCAATGATTCTGATGAAGAATCATGCAGCTCAGAAGGAGAAGAAGGTTCAGATGATGATGAACTCTACTTCATCTCCAAGAAGTTAAAGGCCATATGGAACAAGAAAGGTGGCTTCAGAAGGAAGCAATTCAACAGAAAATTTCCACAAAAAGAAATTGAGCTAAAGGAGAAAAATCCAGTGGTGTGCTATGGATGCAAGAAACCAGGCCACTACATGTCAGATTGTCCTGAGGCAGAAAGAACGAAGAAGAAGTTCTTCAAGAAGAAGAAAGGCCTCATGGCAACATGGGAGGATCTTGATGATTCCTCTAATGATGAGGACGAGGAGGATAAAGAAGAAGCTAATCTCTGCCTAAAGGCAAGTCTATCCTCAACTGACAGTGAGGACGAAGAGGAGGTAATTTCTTATTCTGAATTAAGTAATAATTTTGATGATCTTCTAAGAGATTCATCCATTCTATCTGATGAGTACAGATCTTTAAAGAAAAAGTTTTCTCTTATAACAAAAGATTTTGAAAAGCTTACTTCAGAAAACGAAGTACTCAAATCAGAAAATGGAAAGTTAAGACTTCAAGTAAGTCAACTAAAAGATGAATCTCCAAAGGATTCTGAGTCCAATACTTCCTGTGAAGTACAAGTACTTCAACAAGAAGTAAATGAACTCACTGGACGATTGTCCAAATTTGTCAGTAGCTCTGAAAAATTGGATAAAATTTTAAAAATTCAGAGAAAACCTTCTGACAAAAGCGGTTTGGGTTATGAAAAACCAAAACCAAAGTTTTCCAAAAGTCCATCAAAATTTAATATATACTATGGTCACTGTGGAAAGGCTGGACATGTCACATCAACATGCGTCCATAACAAAAGGGACATGCCTGGACGCAGACCAAGGACTAACATGAAAGGACCCAAGTCAATCTGGGTACCAAAAAGTATGATAATTCCTGTTGCAGATATACTTGATGGGAGGAAGACAACTCCAGTCATGGCACCTGGACAGTGGCTGCTTACTACACATAACAGGAGGAAGGTCTATGTTCCAAGACCTAAAGCTTAAGATCACCTAAGAATGAAGAAGATGGACCAGACGCAGAAAACAATGATGCGTCCAATACTGGAAGTGTAAGAAGCTGACACTTCAAGACCTATCATCCTGAAGATCAAATCATTGGAAATGCAAATGATAGAGTCAGAACAAGGTCCACATTCAGAGAACAAACTGATGTTGCATTCATCTCTGAATTGGAGCCCAAAAATATTGATGAAGCCCTATTGGACGAAGGATGGATTCTGGCAATGCAAGAGGAGCTAAATCAATTCAAACGCAATGATGTTTGGACGCTAGTAGCCCCACCTGAAGATAAGTCCATTATTGGAACCAAATGGGTATTCAGAAACAAACTGGACGAAGAAGGTAAAGTTGTGAGAAACAAAGCAAGGTTAGTTGCTCAAGGCTACTCACAACAGGAAGGTTAGTAGGATTCTGTGATGCTGATTATGCTGGAGACAGGCTTGAAAGAAAAAGCACCAGCGGAGGATGCCATTTTATTGGATCCAATCTAGTATCATGTGTAACACCCTCAATTTTTAAATAGTTTTATTGATTTTTGATCTGCTTTAATTTAATTAAAATTATTTAATTAATGATTTTGGGATCTTGAGGTGAGGATAGTGATAGTAATATCTTAGGTTTGATTTTGAAGGGTTTAGAGTAGTAGAGTTCGCTAAACTGAGTTTTTGCGGGAACCGCATTCTCTCTTGATGCGGGGATAAGGTTCAATATTTTTCTGGAGGTCATTTTTATTCCAAAATAATTTTTTAACGAACCAAAAGTGGTTCTTATAATATTTGTGATTTTTAGAAATTTTTCTGGAAATTTTTCTGAAAAACTTTATTTTACCTGCGTTTGGAGCTTTACGGGTAAACCGGGCGCAACCGAGACATGAAAAATAGTCCAAAAATTTAGTTTTGGGTTTCTAAATTTTTCTATGACATATTCAAATCATAAAATTTATTCCACATGATTTTACTCATTTTAGAAAAATAGTTATCTAAAAAGGGGGTTCGAAAACTACGTGTTTTTACCGCTTCGAACTACCGATTAAACCCTAACTTGATGGGACTTAATCCCACCATTTTTTCTGGTCAGATCTGGGCGCATGAGGGGCTGATCCAAGTCTAAAAATTCTTCCAAAAGTCAAATGGTCAATTAGGGGTTGATTTTGAATTTTCCCAAAATTAGGTGAGAGAGGTATGGCTCCCAACCACCAAAGCATGCAAGCCCATACCTCCCCCATGCCTTCCCTTGCTCAGCCGAATTCTACTAGGGAGAGAGGAGAGAAGAATTCACTTTTCACTTCATCGTCTCCACTTGAATCAAGAGCTTCACCATTTTCTCTCCATTCCCAAGCTTTTTCCATACACAAAAGACCAAGTTCTATTGAAATTTTCCATACCCAAGCTTCACAAAAAAGGTTTAGATCATCATTCTAATCCATAAACTTCTTTCATTTTTTCATTTCCACCACTTTCATGTTTTCATGAAAGCTTGAGTTCTTCATTTCACTAAAAATAAGCTCTTCTTTGGTTTAGGTTCACTCCATTGGAACCTACAAGCTTGGAAACTACCTTGGATCTATTTTCTTTCAAGATTTGAGTAAGTATTCATCTTCTCAAATTTCTACTCTTTAGAGTTTCTTGGTTTTCATAAAAACTCATATTTCTATGGTTGTATTTTGGTGTATGTTGTAAAAGGTAAATTTTTCTAAGTGTGGGAACATCAAGGTGTTGAGTAGACCACTTGGTGTTGGTGTGGTGTGAAGGTGATTTTGGAGTTAGCCCATTTTCAAGTCTTCAAGAGGTAAGGGGATTTTCTCAATAAGTTGGGAAGGATGTGTATGTGGGTGGTGTATGTTGTATGTTCATGAAAAACTCAAAGACTTGAGTTTTCATATTGGGTGTTTGAATGATTTTTCATTCTTTAGTAATATGTATTTTTATATTTTTATGTATATGAGTGAAAGTATGATTTTGGTTGAGGCATGATAATTTTTGATAAGCCTATGTGTTGTTGGAAAAATCATATGTATGATTTGGAGTGATTTGGAATGCCTAATTGTATGTTTGATGTATGGCTTAGTGGTGTTTTTGCCTAAATGGATGAATATTGATTCTTGGATGTTTCACATGATTTAATTCTATGTGATTGGGATTGGTTTGAAAATATTTGACTAAGTGTGGTAAGAGGAGTTAAAAACTTTAATGAAAAAGTTTTACAAATGAAAACAAAGAAATTAATTAGGATTCAAGATAACACTCATGTTATAAAAGTTCGGGGGTAGAAAACGTGAAAACTGGACACAGAAACTGGACGCAGAAACTGGACGCAGGAACTGGACGCAGAGACTGGACGCAGGAACTGGACGCAGGAATTGGACGCAGAGACTGGACGCAGAAACTGGACGCAGAAACTGGACGCAGGAACTGGACGCAGACACTAGACGCAGACTGGACGAAGGAACTGGACGCAGGAACTGGACGCAGAAACTGGACGCAGGAACTGGACGCAGAAACTGGACATTTTGGGGTCAAAATGAAATTTTAACAAGCTATGTGGTTTTTAATAATTAATAAGAAGTGAGAAGGAAAAATAATAAGAATTAGAGAGTTAAAGTTAAAGAAGAACTTTAATTTCAAAGAGGAATTTTCCATAAAACTTACATTTTTTTTCAATAAATAATATTACACAGTATTGGAAGAGAACCAATACGTGGCGAAGATAAAAGTCTTAAGGACAAAAATATTACACGATGTTGGATGAAAGCTAACACGTGGCGATGAAAAACCCTAAGACGAGGGACCGCATTGATTGTATTGTTTGTGAGTGCAAATATAATGTCATATGCATTTGAGATATTGGCTTTTGCCAGGCTAGCTTTATGCTATGATGAGAGCATACAATCCTATGCGATGGATTGTGAATAATTGTAAAACCTGTCCATGAAAAAGGGGACCGATGGTTACCATGTCCATGAAAAAGGGGACCAATTGGTTTATTATGTTGCTCTACCGAATAATTGTAAAACCTGTCCATGAAAAAGGGGACCGATGGTTACCATGTCCATGAAAAAGGGGACCGATTGGTTTATTATGTTATGGTGTTAGTAGCTCTACTGAATAATTGTAAAACCTGTCCATGGAAAAGGGGACCGATGGTTACCATGTCCATGAAAAAAGGGACCGATTGGTTTATTATGGTCGGTTTATGTTATAACCATATCGCTCTACTTAGTTGAGGAAGTCTCCATGGAGCAGTGCACCAGTGTATTAAAGAGATATTGAAGTGACATGCATTATGCTAGAGTGCTTTGTGTGTGTTTGACTGTGTGCTTAATTTGATGATGTGCTCTCTTTTGGTTTATGAATATCTTAGAGAAAGATTTGCGAAAGAGTAGCTATACATATATTCTTGGAATGTATTATGTAGTATTTTCTGTTTCGTATACATCCTTTCAGTGGATTTCAACTTGTGCAAAGAAATTCACCCTTGCGTGTTTTTCTGTTATTTTATGTACGTTACGTGTAGATGTCCACTTTGAGACCTCTGATAGCCCAAGTGAGGGAGTGCTTTCGGCCTCGTGAGGCCGATGGTGGGGGATGGACTTACGACTTACGATCCCATCTCCCAATGGGCCACTGTGTCTGGACACGTGGTTAGGACTAGAGGAGGGGTGTTGGGCCCCGAAGAGGTTTTGGAGAGGGACATGGTATTGGACGTCTATATACCCATCGAGAGGATGCGCTACTGGCTGGGAGATGCACCCTTTGCACGCAGTATCACTTTGGAGAACCGGGAGGCCAGAGTTCCACCCACGGCGCAGCCTAGGAGAGAGCCGAGGGAGGATCAGAGGCCTACACCTCAGCGGATAGCCGAATCGGTATCTAACCGTTGTCGTTTGATTCGTCGTACTCCAAGGAAGAGTTCCTTGGAGAGGGCACACTTACCAAGGATGGCTCCACCGGTGACACCAGTTCCATCACCCGAGACCGTGAGGCCGACACTTCCTGTTCCATACGTCGCACCTTCTGGACATTTGGTGCGCCGTTCTTCTGACACTTCTGCCGGACCTTCGGGACACGTAGATAGAGGGAAGAGGAAGGTTAGAGACGAGCCAGATCGTGTACTATTCGAGGTGTCCGAGGTTGAGGAGGACCCCGAGGAGACGTCATCGTCTTAGGCCTGTAGAGGTGGGGGTGTCTAGTGCTAGGTTGTAGAGTGTCTGTTAGCGACCAGCCTAGGTTTGGGATGTACATGTTCAGTGTCGTGTATTGGACACACTTTTTGATTTATCGTTTTCCTAGGTTTAGCTTTATCGTTTTATTTTTCTTCGCGTCATGATGATGTATTTTGGCCACTATGTTGTGGTTCCAAACTATACTTGCGGGCGCAAGACTTGTGTATATTGACATGATGATATATATATATATGTGTGTGTGTGTGTGTATGATGTTTCTTTTCTTCTGAGTTTCAGGATGGCTAAATATGATGTGAGAAATCTTTTCGTATATAAGATCCTTTAAAAAAAAAAATTAGCCACCAATTTTGGTAACCTTAATTTATGAAAGACGCTTTTTCCGCATTAAGTTTTAGTTTTTCACGTGACGTTCCTTGTGGGAAAAAGGGGTGTTACATCATGGACGAGCAGGAGACAAAGCACAATTGCATTATCTACAGCTGAAGCTGAATATGTCTTTGCTGCAAGTTGTTGTTCTCAGCTCTTATGGATTAAACATCAATTGGAGGACTACAACATCTTCGAGAGTAAGATTTCTGTTCTTTGTGATAATGTTGCTGCAATCAATTTATCTAAGAACCCAATCTTACACTCAAGAGCTAAGCATATAGAAATTAAACATCATTTTATTAGAGACTATGTGCAGAAGGGAACATTTGATATTCAGTTTGTTAACACTGAAAATCAATGGGCAGATATATTTACAAAACCCCTCTCTGTAGATAGGTTTACTTTTATAAGGAAGCATTTAAATATGCACTTTATAAAAGATTGATGTTTAGCGTCCAATATGCTCAAGCTGAGTCTGAGTCCAATGTGACTAGAGTCCAATAGGACACGACAGTCTATTTGAGACTTAGAATTTTTTTTCAAAGACTCAAAAGCTTTTACATCTTAGTAATCCCACGCTGAGTCCAAACTATTTTCATAAAGATATATCTTACAGTTGGTATCTTACAAACGCTTTGCAGTAATTTTCAGTTTGATGATTATTCAAGCTTTCAAGAAAAACTTACTGTTATCTCTAATCTTGATTCAGATTTCTCTTCGTTTGGCATCTTTTCTAAAATCATTTCTGTTGATTGTTTCTAAAATCTTCTCTACTGTTTTGAAAAAGCTTGTTTAGAAAAGGGGAGAAGGAAAATGGTTTTTAAGTTTCTCTCTATTTTTCAAAACTGTCTTTGGACTATGATGTTCTATGAACCTTTTTGCCTGATGACAAAAGGGGGAGAAATATATGGGATTAAGTTTTAAAAAGAAAGAAGAATATGAGAAGAATATGGGATTAAGTCTGATTGCGTTACAGTAGTCTTATTACCATGTTTTAATCTGATAAGCTATTTGTTTTATAAATTGGACTAATCTTGTTTTTATGAGTAAAAGAAATTTTCAGGTACTCTGAGTATATTGAATATCCAAAACCGTGAGATGTTTATCTCAGGGGGAGAAGAGTAAGGAAAAACTGAGACGTTTATCTCAGGGAGAGTTTCCTTTAGAAAATTTCTGTTTATTTATGCTAACTGTTTTTGGTTAATATGCTTTATTGTTTGTAAAACTTAATAATGTTTGTCATCATCAAAAAGGGGGAGATTGTTGGAACCAAATTGGTTAAAAGTATTTTTAATACAAATACTCCCTAAGTGATTTTATGGTTTTGATGATAACAAAATGTATTAAGCTTTTACAATGTATAACAAAGCTGCCTAACTAAGTTTATTAAAGGATGTTGCAGTCTGCGACCAATAATAAGTTCATCATGACATGGGCTCATATTCAAAGTCTGAGAAGCTTTGCGTCCAATGTTAAAGACATCGTCCAATGTTGGCACTGGAACATATATGGACACCAAGAGTTCTGCGTCCAATGATCAGTATTGGGAAATACTGTTCATCGTCCAATGATTCTCTGCGTCCAATAAACAATATGAGGCAGTGATGTTCTGCGTCCAATAATCATGGAGACAATACTACTCTCTGCGTCCAATGATTTCCAAAGAAGCAGAACCAGTGAGTATGCGTCCAATGTATCAGAAGGACAAAAGTCCAATGATCAGCATAAGGCAATATGCACAACATTGCCTGCGTCCAATGAAGCAGAATAGGACAAGTCCATCAGTCAATTGTTTTGCGTCCAATGAAGCAGAATGACAAAAGACTGTTCTGCGTCCAATGAAGCAGAAGGACAAAAGTACAACAGTCAACTGCTTCTGCGTCCAATGGAACAGAATTGGAAAAGGCCAACAATCAACTGCTCTGCGTCCAAAGGAACAAAATGGGAAAAATCCAACAGTCAACTGTTCTGCGTCCAATGAAGCAGAATTGACAAAAGTCGAACAAATACTTCCCTGCGTCCAATGGATCAGAATGGCAATGGCAAAAGTCCAATGATCAGCATGAGGCAATTCATTCCAATACTGCCTTGCATCCAATGAATTATGTGCAAATGGTAAGCATAAGGATGTGTCCAATGGATGAATGAATTCTGTGCAAATGGTAAGCAAATGTATGCGTCCATTTGTTAAAAGGACTGAAAGTCCAATATATTCTACATGCTGCGTCCAATACATTCTATATGCTGCGTCCAAAACGCAGAGTCCATTACTTGCTATTTATTGCTCATGCATTTAATATGGAACATATTTATTGAGCAAATGATTTGAAATAAATAGCTATATGCAATGCTTTTCTGTACAACCATTGTCAATGTTTTTGAACGTACATTAAATGAAAAGCATAAAGCACTGTGGAAAGTGTACTAAGAGAGAGAATGTACTTTTATCTACTCTGTATATCTCTGAACACATCTTTCTACTTTACACAGTGTATTCTCTCTGTCTCAATAATATATTACTATTAACCACTGTACAATTGAGACTTTAAGTACAGGTTGCTTCTGTTTAGGAGAAAGAAACGCAGACATGCACACTGAAGTGGATCTCCTCAGAGCAACGGGAAAATAGCATTTAATGCTATTAGAGAACGGTAACATTTATGAAGGCTGAAGCTGAGCTATTCGAAGAACAAGTCTGAAGCTTCATCAATGCCTATATATACCGTGAACAAGAAGAAGAATACAAGAGACTGAACAACGAAAAGAAAGAGCAAAAACGCTGTGCAATTTGTTATACTCTGTATAGAAAGTCTTGTATATTTTCTATCTTCTTGTAAAAGAGAGTTTGCTTAACTCTCGAAGTGCTTTAGTTTTCATATCCTCACTTGTGTGAGTTAGACAGCACTTGAATCAAAAACACTCTGCTGAGTCGTTTAGCCTGAAGAGGCTGTGTGAAAAGAATACTTGGGATTTAGCCTGAAGAGGCTGTGTGCAAAGAATACTTGGGTTTTAGCCTGAAGAGGCTGAGTACAAAGAATACTTGGTTGAGCCTGGAGAGGCTTGTCTGTAAAAGAATACTTGGTTGAGCCTGGAGAGGCTTGTCTGTAAAAGAATACTTGTTGTAAGGCCTGGAGAGGCTGCTGAAGAATACTTGTTACCTATCAGGTTGATAGTGAAATCTCTCTAGTTTGAGGGGACTGGACGTAGCTCTTAGGAAAGGGTGAACCAGGATAAAAACTTGTGTTATGTCTTCTTTCCCTTAGCTCTTATTATTTCTGTGATTATTCTAACCAAGGGGATTGAATTGTTTTTATTTCAACAAGTTTTTCATACACTTTAAATCGGACAAAGAAAAAAAGTTTTTAAACTAAGAGGGAAGCTTCTGCGTCCAATCTTTTTGTGCGTCCAATATTACACAACTCTGTGCGTCCAGTGTTTTAAAACTATTGTGCGTCCAATATTTCAGAAAACGCTGTGCGTCCAATATTACACAACTCTGTGCGTCCAGTGTTTTAAAACTATTGTGCGTCCAGTATTTCAGAAAACGCTGTGCGTCCAATATTTGAAATAAGCCAGCGTCCAACTTTTGCGAAAAGTTTTAAAAGCTTAGAAACACAATTCAACCCCCCCCCCTTCTTGTGTTTCATCCTGTTACCTACATAGCAATGATCTTCGATATAATAATACAAAAACCAAACATCAATAATTTGGAGAATATGAGAAAATGAATAAAGAGAATCAAAATATAGAGACCTCAGCATTGAAAAAAAATTAAAAATAATTAATAGTGAAAAAAACTCACATTTGTGAGAACTCAGTGTTGATGAGAAGAATAGAAAAGATACGAATAATAAAATAAAATGAATAAATAAAATATATCAATATATTATGAAGTTATTAAGATTTAAAATTAAAAAAATACAAAGATAGAAGTGAAATTTCATTGAGAGAATCAAGCAATAATATTGGAGGAAATGGAAGAACACATACATAAAGAAACCAACTCCACTGTAATGCCAAGATTGATACTTGAATCATGTGAATCTGGGTTTGTTGCTTTAATGTTGATTTGTTGAATTTCATTCTCATATGACAGTTTAAAATTCCTGAATTACGATAGCAAAGAAGTGAATCTGCAGCGAAACAGAACTCATATTTGGTGCACAAAAAATCACAATTTTTTATAATAAATAAATTGGGATTCTTGCTCATGACAAAGAAAACAGTGATACCAAAAATAGAATTTCTTGACAGTGATTTTGCAGCAATAGAGCCCATAATTGATGCACACACAAAAATCACATGCTAAAAAAAATTAGAATTAGTGAATTTTGGAATTGGATTCAATATTTTACTCACCTGATCGAATGACCTCTTTTCTCCTTTCTCCTGGTAATCATTTTGCTACTTGAGTGTGTGACTGTGTGCGTGGTGGTGTTTGATAAAGGTGAGAGTGGGAGTATGGTGAGAAAAAGATGATGAAGATAATGGTGTCCCTTTCCTCTTCGTTCTATGTGTGAAACTTAGATATATTAGATCCTTTTAAAATTTAAACATAATAGAGAAAGTAGTGTATAACAAACTTATAAGATCAAATCAAAACTACTCTAATCTCATTTTATATTTTTAAAAAAATTAAATTAAAAATAATTGAGAATATTAATTAGTTATCGATAATTAAGGAGAGTGTCTCCCAACACAAATTATATTTTTTTAAATTAAAACAGAAAGATAAACTTTGTTATTGGCTAAGTAGTGTACTATTATTGTAATTTAAAAAATAGAGAAAGGCAAATTTAGAACGCCATGTAAGCCTAAAATCGCTCTATGAACGACACCAGTAAAAATAAGGGTTCGCAAATATATATATTATAGATATTTATCCCATTTTCTTTTTTCTTATTTTACTCCACTTGTTTTACCTTTTTCCATAAATATTTCACCATATTCGGAATCTGATGAACTAGTGTAAGCTAGGATTATTTCTTCATTTTCTTTAGGATTTTCTTTTTGCTCAATTTTTTGTACTTGATTATTATCATCTTCTATTATTTTTAATTGTTCTACAAATTGTTGAATTTCTTCTATATCATTTGATTTCTTTATATTTTCCATATATTCCTCTCTTATTTCTTCCATGTAGATAATAGTTTACAAAAATTTATAGGTTTTTGTTCTTTTATTTTTAATAAATCTTCTAAATCCTTTTTTGTTATACATCTATTGTTTTCTTCGTATTCTAATAAATTTTCAAGTTGCTAGAGAATTTCTTTAATTCTTTTAATATCATTATTTTTCCTCAATTTCTTTTCCTTCATTTATATTATCTAAAGTTTCTCTTATATTTGGCTTAATTGCAGTTTTGGTCCCCTATCTTTCGCGAATGTGCAATTTTGGTCCCTCATCTTTTAAACGAGCCAATTGGGTCCCCTATGTTTTAAAAGTGTGCAATTTTGGTCCAACCGTCACTTTCACTAACCCCGTTTGCTGACCTGGACAAACGGTGCTAACTAGGAAGCGTGAGCTGGCATCCTACGTGGCATAACAACCTTGAGTTAGCATTTTTAAGTGATATTTTTATATCTTTATGCCCTTTTGATATTCTCATATATGTATATTCCATAATTTTATTTGTATTTTATATTGATAAAACTATGTTTTTATTCATTTTTTCTAACGTTTTAATTATTTCAAAAATTTCTTCTGATAATTTTATTTTCGTCGCCATTTAATTATTTTCTAGTAGTGAGTGTTTCGGGTATCCAGTAGGTATCCGGATCCGATTAGCCTATAGTGTTTTGGGTATCCAGTAGGTATCCGGATCCAATTAGCCTATACACTGCCAATAATAATTAATTTATTGATGGATTTTAGTGTCAGAAAGTTCATTATTCATCACTATTTTAGAGACGGTTATAAATTTCATATAATTCTCGTAATTCATTTTCTGGTCTTGTTAATTTATTTTCTCTTTTATTTAATTTATTTTGATGTTTTATAAGAAGTTTTGATACTCTACCAATTTCATTTGTATTCCCATGTTCTATATGATAATCCAAATGTCTACAAATTAAACTTATATTTTCTCTAGTTATGTTTATTTTATGTTTTAATTCATTTATTTTATTTTCTGTTTCGATGTATATCTATAATATCCATTCAAAAATTTGAATTTTCCTTTTAATCTTAACAATCCTAATTATTAGGTTTTCAAAAATTATTTCAGTCTCAATAATCTTAGTGTTTATTATGATTTTTCTTATTTTAGTAATCTTAGTGCTCGACATTTTTTCTAAAATTATTTAAATGATCTTAGTGCTCTAAATTTTTTCTAAAAGTATTTTAATGATCTTAGTGTTCTGATACCAATTCGGAGGGGGTGTATTTTCAGGATTCATCTAGGTTGTTATTTTCTATACTTTTCATTAATTGTTAATAAGTTTCATCTATTTGCATCCTAGTTAATGCTAAATCAAATTCATAATCTAATTTATTATTATATATTATAGTTTGTGCGCATAATTTTCTATATTCCTGACATATGTTTCTTTCTAATTCTTTTGGTAGGTTTAATTTCCATATACATTCTAGTCTTTTATAAAAATCTTTTTCACAGTTTTTTTATTTCATCTATATATATTACGTTCCAAAAATCTTTTATTTTTACCCATGCTGTAATAGTTTTATCTTTTATTATAAACTTAGCAATATTTTTATCTGGTTTATCTTTTATTATAACCTTAGCAATATTTCTATCTACGTTATTCATATTTTAATCTGAAAATTCATTATTTTCTAAAGAATTTAATAGTTCTTCAAAAATATTTAGATTTCTTCCTAAGTTAAAACTTCTTTCTAACTCTTCTTGTTCATCTTCTAGTTCTAATTTTATTAAAGTTGTGGTTAAAACATAATTCATTTCATCTTCATATAGTGCAATTTATCCACATATTTTTCCATAATCTTCACATAATTTTATTTTTATTTCTTTTGGTAAATCTAATTTCCAAATATGTTTTAGTTTTTCAGTAAAATCTTTATCTATATTTTTAATATATTCCATATATATTTTTTGAAAAGCATTTCATTCTTTTACCCATATATTAATAATTTTATCTTTGATATTAAATTTTGTAATATTTTTACTCATCTTATTTTTCAAATACTGAGTTAAATCATTTACTTGATTTGCTAATTTATTAATTTCATCTTCTTCTATTTCTTTTTCAGAAATATTTGCTAGTAATGGTAATTTACACATTAATAAGTTTGGTTTATTTATAAAAGTTCCTAATTCTGTTATTTCGTTTCTTTTTGGATAATAAATTTTTTCAATATTTTCAAATAAACTTGGTACACCTATTCTGTCATTATTTCTAAAAGTAATATTATGATTTGAATTAGTTAACGCATAATCAATGCAATAAGTTATTGAAAATATTTTGTCTCCTGATCTCATTAAGTTTTTTCTTAAAAATTTATGTTCAAGTGTTAATGATTGTTCTAATCTTTGAGTATTTAAAGGTATTCCAATATTCGGGTGAATCTCAAATTTTAATTTTACATAAGCTAAATTTCCTTCTATTACGCTCAATATTTTATCCTTTATATCGGTTATTCTATCATCTTTTAATATTAATTCTATTGGTGAATTTATTCCTTCTTGAAAAGTTGCTTTTATTAATATCTGAATTGCACCTATATGTATATATTCAATTTTATTTCTGTGTTCTTCCTTTTTAATATTCTTTTTAAATTCCATCAATTTTTTCTTATTTAATAATTGTATACTAGTATTTCCTTAAGTTTCTTCAATGTCTATTGGAGCTTCGTTAATCAATTTTTCATAATATATAATATTTTCTTTTTTATTAAATCCTTGCATAATTTTTCCAAGTTTTCCCTTACTTTTGATATTAGCATCTTTTGTTAAATTTAAATCTTCCTTTTGTATTTTTCTAAATAAAGCTGAATCAATTAAAATACTTCCTTCATAGTAACCATCTTGTTCAGTAATTTATAAATGTTTTATATCATTATTACTAATTTTTTCACATTCCATGACAAATAGATAAATTAGATGCAAAATAACAACATACCTGACTTAGTTTAGTGAATTTTGTGCCCACTGCTGCTTTCGCGAATGGACTGAGTAGTGTAATAATTGAAGTCTAAAAATTGAAATAACTGAAGTGTATACACTCAAGTAAGTAGAAATTTTATTTATGAGTAATTATAAGTACAAAGGGGGTTTTACGTATACTCTCAAGTACCCGACTAATCCTACAGGACTATCACAATTTTACATCCCAACACACATAATATACATTGATATTTTACATTGGGTCTTTTTACAAAGGGTCTTACATTACACTTCCTCAATTATTTCATTTGAGCAGTTGTCCTTGTCTTCTTTCTGGACTTCTGTCTTTGTAGTACATCTCTCACATGCATGGTTCCCATTCTGCCTTATCTTTTGGCAGAGTTGGTTGAGTATATCTGGATGGTACTCCATCGTGGGTCCCTCAAGTACATAGTATGGGTATTCATATTCTGTTAATATGCTCATATCTTTTTCTCTGATTATTTTCCCATTTGTTTTATTTAATAATATCAGATGAGGTCCTCTGTACATCATTCTGACGAAAGATTCCTTTCCAATAATTTGGCACTGGTTGTAAATACTTGCCAACTGATTTGCAGTTATTTTCTTCATAAACTCCTCAGTATATGCTTCCTTCTTTGGATCATCCAGCAAAGAAAAATTATTGTTGTTGATGTCTATATACACAAAATGTTTTGATTGCTGCCCAGTTGAGAAATCTGGGTAGACTGAATAGAACTTCAAGAAAATAGTTCTTTCTCGGGCAATATTCTTCTTAAAAGCTTGGACCGCTTCCTTAAATCCATATGGAAACAAACTAATTTCTTCCAGATTAGTGCTTAAATAAAGACATTCAATCATCCCAAATTGGAATAAATTGAATACTAGTAATTGAGGTGTTCCTGACGTAATAATTGTAAGTAACAAGGAGAAACACAAGAAGGGGGGGTTGAATTGTGTTTCAATGCTTTCTTAAAACTTTTTCGCAAATGTTTGGACACTGGCTGTGAAACTGTTGGACGCATAGCGTATCAGAATATTGGACGCACAAGTAAATTGGACGCAGAGGCTTCCACTTAGTTTAAAAATCGTTTTCTTTGTGCAATTTAAAGAATATGAAAAACTTGTTGAATTAAAATTCAATTCAATCCCCTCAGTTAGTATAAACGGAGAAATAATTAAAGATAAGGGAAAGAGAGAATAACACAAGTGTTTATCCTGGTTCATCTTTTCCTAAGAGCTACGTCCAGTCCCCTCAAACTAGAGAGATTTCACTATCAATCCAGATAGAAAAGAAGTATTCTTCAACAGCCTCTTCAGGCCTTACAATGAGTATTCTTTGCACACCTAGTCTCTCCAGGCTCAAAACAAGTATTCTTTACAAACAAGCCTCTCCAGGCTTAACCCCAAGTATTCTTTGCACACAGCCTCTCCAGGCTAAATCCCAAGTATTCTTTTACAGACAAGCCTCTCCAGGCTCAACACAAGTATTCTTTGCACGCAGACTCTTCAGGCTCAAACAACTCAGAAGAGTGTTTTTGACTTAAAGTGCTATCTAACTCACACAAGTAATAATATGAAAATCTTAAGCACTTCGAGAGTTAAGAAAACTCTCTTTTACATGAAGGAAAAATAATACAAGACTTTCTTAACAAATCAGAGTATGAGAATATTTGCACAGCGATTCAGCTCTTTCTTTCAGTAGTTCAGCGCTCACTCTCATGTATTCTTCTTCTTGTTTTCGGTATTTATAGGCTTTGTTGAAGCTTCAGACTTGTTCTTCGACTAGTTCAGCTTCAGCCTTCATAAATATGACCATTCTCTAATAGCATTAAATGCTATTTTCCCGTTGCTCTAAGGAGTTCATCTTTAGCGTATTTGTCTGTGTTTCTTTCTCCTAATTCAGAAGCAACCTGTACTCATAGTCTCAATTGTACAAAGGTTAATAGTAATATTCAATTGAGACAAAGAGAATACACTGTGTAAATCAGAAAGTAGTGTTCAGAGAGATATGGAAATAAACATAGTACATTCTCTCTCTAAGTACACTTTCCACAGTGTTTTATGCTTTTCATTAAATGCATGTTCAAAGCACGTTGAATACAGCTATTTATTTCAAATCATTTGCTCAATAAATATGTTCCATATTAAATGCAATAGCAATAAATAGCAAGTTATGTATTCTGCATTTTGGACGCAGCGTTTATAATGTATGAACGGACGCATACCTTTGCTTACCATTTGTACTTGAGACAGCTTAGTCTATATGGATGCATACTCATTGCTTACCATATGGACTTATGACTTTGCTTCTCTGATGGGATAGGTCTCTATCACATATTGGTCGTTTATCACTTATGCTCTTTTGGACGCAAAGTATAGCATGTCTCCATGAGTGATTACTTGGACGCTTATAGGTTCTGCTTCTTTGGACGCAAAACTTTATTTGACGTATTGTCTCTTTGAGTCCATTGGACGCTCCACTCTTGAATTGTACATATATGTGCCAATCTCACATTGGACGATGGACTTATCTTTGTTGTACCTACAAGAGCTTGTCAGGAGATTTTGTAAAATCCTTAATAACCTTTGTTATCATCAAAACCACAAAGACTACTTAGGAAAATTTTGCATTAGAAATGCTTTTAACCAATTTGGTTCCAACAATAATTGCTTTAACACCATAAATATTTCTATCAACTATGTAAAAACAGTTGATCTTTTCAGATTCATTCCAATTAATTAATCTTTGGGAATATTCTTCGAATTTTTCATGAGAAAATTGAATTCGAAGTTCATGATCCTTTCAACTAATTATTTGAAAATCATCTAAGGAAGAAGGAATTCTCCCTAGTGTTTTCATGCCTGATTTAATTGGTGGTGAACTTTTTGCTGTTTTTGAAAAAGTTCTGAGTCCAAGATAAATCTCTTTCCCTTTTTTCTTTCTTTCTTCATCATTGTATTCCTCTAGAGCCTTTTTTGCTTTTTCTTCTTATGAGTATGATTTGTGGATGATTCCTGGGATTTTTGTGTAGTGTGGTGCTGCTTTGTACCAGTCATCATAAATTCCTGGAAATGGTCCATTAAAAATTACGTACTATTTTTTATTTTCTTCTTCATCTTGATTCTTCAAGTTTGCTGGAACTGCTTCCATCATTAATCTCAATTCTTCAATTTGTAGCTCTGTTACTTCCATGTCTCTTTTGAGTAATTCTGCTTCTTACATCTTTTGTCCAAAGAGTGCCTGTTGCATTTTTAATTTGCTTTCCAATTTCGTCAAGTCTTGCTCCATTCTCTTGACAATATATCTGCAAGAACATTCTTTTCACATTTAATATAATTATATTCAGCTAACTTCATTTGCCATCTTATTAGCCTTCCCTGCTTATAAGTGCCTTTATGGTTAATATTTTTAAAACCTGCAACATAAGTGCTATCAGTTTTGACAATAAATTCTTTGTCTAGCACATAAATTTGATATTTTTCTAGCATTCGAATTAAGGCCAATGTTTCTTTCTCATGAGTAGGATAATTAATTTCACTGTCTGAAAAGGTTCCAGACATGTATCGACATAGTAATTCTTTCTTTTGTCCAGGGAGTTTTGCATTCATAACACCTCCCCAACATTTATTAGATGCATTTGTTCCAATAATAATTAAATCATCATCCAAAGGATGATATAGCTCAAGATGATCCTGGCACAAATACTTTAATTTTTTAATAATCTCTTCATCTTCTTCGGTCCATGACCAAAGAGCATCCTGTTTTAGCTTCTACTGGAGTTTTCTCCTTTCAGCTGCAAGATTCTTTATAAAACCTTCATTTGAAATATAAGTTAGTAATCCAAGAAATCTTTGTAATTCCTTTTTATCCTTTAATTTGGTTGGAAAATTCTGAAGTTTTTCTTATACATGTTTTTGCATTACTATTTTTCCTTTTTCTATTTCTAATCCTAAATATTTAATTTTGGTCTGGGCTAAGACTGCTTTTTTCCTGCTTAAAACTACTCCATTTTCTAGACATCTCTTAAGAACTAAATTTACCTTTCTGAAATGATCATTTAAATCCTTATTAGTAAAAACTAATATATCATCAATATATATAAGGCAAAAATCTTTATAATCCTTAAGCACAGAATCCATTCTTCTTCGGAAAATACCTGGTGATTGTTTCATTCCCATTGGTAACACATTCCATTCATATTGTCCTTGAGAACAACTAAAACCTGTTAACGCCTTTGATTCCTCTGTGAGTCTTATTTGGTAAAATCTTGATTTATAATCAAAAGTACTAAACAATTCATATTCCTAACTCTTTCTATAATTAAATCCTTCCTAGGCAAAAAATATGCATCTCCTTCCATGGCATCATTCATCTGTTTATAATTTATTACCATTCTCATTTTTCCTCTTTTAATTACATTATGGTTTTCTACATAAAATGATGGTGCTGAATGTTTACTTTTTGATGGTCTTACTAATTCTTTTTCACAAATTTGTTTAATATCTTCTGCAAACTCATCTCTATCCTGTTTTGTATAAATCATAGGTTTACATTTTATTTCTTTTATAGGGTCTTTTAATTTTAATTCTACTAACTCCGTATTTTTATTATTAACTTTTGGATCTAATGAGTTTTCACTACATACCTTATCTAAAATTTCTTCAATATATGCTGGAATAATTCTACCTTCTTCTGCATTCATTAATACATGCCTCATTTTTTTACATACTATTCCTATTATCTCATCACGTTTCAGCTGACTAAACTCTGAGTAATAACACTTTGTATAATGAAGGATTGGTATCCTAATTATCTCTCTTATTTGCTTTCCTCTAATATAAGGGGTCCTTAAAGTCATATAATCTAAGTATTTCCTAATATCGTATCTACACCTGTTTGTTGTTGATATATTATAGGTATCATAAATAATTTATTTTCTATTATCAAAGTTGTTTTCTTTACTATCCAGCTTAGAGAATGTACATATCCATCTGCAATTGAAACTCTTGCTGGGTTTCTTACTTTTTCTCATTTATCAAATAATGATTTGGTTGCTTTACAAATACTTGTTCCAGTATCTATGTAAGCTTCTGTTCCTCTATCATTATTTTTTATTATTATTTTAATATAAGTACTATTCTGATTCTGTCTGTGAATATAATTCATCTTCTGAATATACATATATACTCTCTTCAGAATTACTTAATTCTTCTTCTAATGGTTCTAAATCATATATTTGATATATTCTTTCTATTAGTTTTGACTTTTCTTTTACGTCTTTTTCTTTTCTTTTTGGACACTCATTTGCATAGTGGCCTTCTTGGTTACATAACCAACACATACATTTTTTCTTTCCTTTTGGACAGTATTTTCTAGGGATTTGTCTTTTCTTTCTAAAATATTTTTTATTTCTATTTTTATAAGCTCTTTTCTTTGGATAAGTCTTTTTTAGCTTAGGTTTCTTCCTATAATATTTTTTTTAGGTTGTTTACATCCATAATTTCCTGGTAATTCTAATTCTGGTAAATCACAACATATTTCATTTCTTCCCCTATTTAATTGTCTAATTATTTCTCTAGTTAGGCATGGATTTCTCATTTCTTCATATACTATTCGTATTATTCCTCCTAAGGTATTTGTTATTTCTCCTATTCTTGTTTTCCAAATGTTTTTTATCTTTATATTAAGAGGGTATGATAACTTATCAATAAATAATTCCTTGTACGTATCCTTTGATGTATTATCTAGTTGACAATAATATTTTTTATATTCGCAGATAAAACTCTCTATCTGACACATATCACATATTTGCATTTTGTTTAAATGTGACTTTGCATTTTCATGTAATAAGTTATTTACTCCTATTTTATTATGAAGATATTCATATCCAGTAAATTCACTAGAAATTAGTTCACTAATTAATATAGCAAAATCTTGATTAATATCTACAATAGCTGCATATCTATCCCAAATTTCATCACTAATAGTTGTTAAATATTGTCTAACATTTCCTGCTGTTTTCATTAGAATTTATCCTTTTATGTTATCTAAAGAAATATAACTAAATCTATCATCTGTTGAAATTAATAATATTATTTCATTAACCCATTCTATAATTGCATCTTCTTTATTTCTAACACAATCTAGGTTTAATATATTTCCTGCTTTAGTATATTATTGATGAGGTTTGAATTCATCTGGTATTTTTGACAATTTTCTATCTTTTCTAGCATAACCTTTATTTTTCATTGTTTCTTCTTCATATTTATCCCATGCACCATCTTTATTATAATAATATTCATCCCATTTTCTTTTTTCTTGTTTTACTCCACTTGTTTCACCTTTTTTCCATAAATATTTCATCATATTCAGAATCTGATGAACTAGTGTAAGCTAGGATTATTTCTTCATTTTCTTTAGGATTTTCATTTTGCTCAATTTTTTGTACTTGATTATTATCATTTTTTATTATTTTTAATTGTTTTGTTAATTGTTGAATTTCTTTTATATCATTTGATTTCTTTAGATTTTCCAAATATTCCTCTCTTAATTCTTCCATGTAGATAATGGTTTATAAAATTTATAGGTTTTTGTTCTTTTATTTTTAATAAATCTTCTAAATCCTTTTTTGTTATATATCTATTGTTTTCTTCGTATTCTAATAAATTTTCAAGTTGCTGGAGAATTTCTTTAATTCTTTTAATATCATTATTTTTCTCAATTTCTTTTTCTTCATTTATATTATCTAAAGTTTCTCTTATATTTTTTATATCATTATGTCCTTTTGATATTCTCATATATGTATATTCCATAATTTTATTTGTGTTTTCTATTAATAACACTATGTTTTTATTCATCTCTTCTAACGTTTTAATTATTTCAAAAAAAATTTCTGATAATTTCATTTCCGTCGCCATTTAATTCTTTTCTAGTAGTGTAAGAAAATAACACCATTTTATATTTATTTTAGAATTAAACCTGATTTGCTATTATCACAATTTTACTTCTCATTATAAGATTCGACAGTGACATATATTTAAATATAACTGTTTGCATCTTTTGATGTAATCGGTCTTAGTTTAATGGTTTTTATAGCACTAATTAAGTAAAATTGTGACCGTTGAAACTCCCTTATTTCTTTAAACAAAATATATTATAAAATAAAACAATGATCTATATTTCTTGCTTCAACATTTTCAAAAATAGTTTATTTTTGGTAAATTATAAACAATATTATTATTTTCAAATTTTAAATATACATTTTCTTTCAAAAATTAGAATTTAAAATATATATTATTCCTCATACATAATTCACCGGTACATCGCACGGGTCCATGGTTTGGTTTTAAAAGCTATAAGTATAGTCTTTCGAAGCAGCCCATTAATATTATTCGGTTATTCCACAATTATCTCTAAAATGACTACTACTAACCAACACTAATCATTAAAAAATAGAGTAAATTACAATCTCCTCTCCCGGGAGATATGAGTAATGCACTCCCCTCTCTCTTTATGTAAAATATACAATTTAGTCCATTTAACTTAACACCGTTAGAGAATATTTGATTATATATTTTAAAATACATTTTAAATTAAAATATATACTAAACTAATTTTATTTTACGCTTTTGCCCTTTCTATCATTTTCTGACCTTGCTTTCCTGATGCATGGTTTAACAGTTGTGCTTCTGATCATAACACTGTTTCTCTTGTGTTCGAATAAAAAGAATGATTATGAGGAAAGAAAAACCGAATGCGTTTAATACCATCATTGCACCATCTAAATGTATCAAGGGAGATAATTGCAACATATGGCACTGGCACAAGTAATATTTTGGAGATAAAAGAACTATTTGACGGATGTTAATTGCATCTTGACGGAAAATTAAAAAAAACTAGACAAGTGACCCGTGCAAATGCACGGGTTGGCGGGTTGTGTTTGTTTTTACTCATAATATGAACTAATTTATTCATATAATAATAACTTGATATATGATATGCTCTAAATTAATAACAATATTGATTTTGTGACATCGACATTTTGTATCTTAGTCAAATATGAAAACTTCATATTATAAGCGGTCAACAATTGCTCATACCGAAAAAATAAAGGTCAAATCAGATGAACAAAATAAATAAAAAAAAATAAGTAAAACAATTTTCTAGTCCATAGAGAGAACATAAATGAAACCTATCAACAAACACTGCACTATTTTATTTATAAAAATTAAAATTAAAAGAACAACAATTTGGCAATCTAAAAATTTATAGGAAAAAAACTATAAACAAAAACTATTTTATTCATAAAAAATAAAACTAAAGGATATGAACACGAAAACATGAATCAAACTTGTAAGTAAATACCATTTTATTTATCAATTATAAGATTTAAAAATAATTTTATAACTTGATAATTTATCAAAATAAAATAACATAAATGAAACTCGTAAATAAATACTAATTTATCTATCAAAAATAAAATCAAAAGAAAAATAGTTTTGTAATTTGATACAGGAACAAAAAACTTGAACGAAATTCGTTAGTAAAAAATGTTTTATTTATCAAAAATAAAATTAAATAAAAAATAATTTTTTAACATGAAAATTTACGGGAACAAAAAAACTTGGATGAAACCTATAAGTAAAGGTTCTATTATTTATTAAAAATTAAAAGAAAAAGAAAAATTATTTCACAACCTTAAAAATGGCTAGATACAATACTCTCATATTGAGGCGAAATGCAATGTTGAAAAAGAAGTGAAAAATTGGAAGCTACAAGATTTAACACGTGTTATGACGGGTTCAATTTTCTTAAATAGGTAATGGATAGATAAATAAGAAAAGAATAATTAATTATTTTTTAAAGAAAAAATTGTAAAAATTAAAAACAGAAAGAATTGTTACTCTTAAACTGAGAAAGACCCGCATCATCTCGCCCAATTATCTTATTTGAATTATATTATTATATATTATATATTATATATTATTGTAATAAGAGAAGATAATTATTTAAAGAAATAATAAAAAATAAAAATAAAATGGAGGACGCGTGCGGAATCGTGATGTGATAGTAACCGGTTATTGTATAACTATAGATGAGTAAAATGTATCGTATTTTCATGTGATAAGGGAAGAGAATGTATGTTTCTAAATAAGAAAGGTGAGGAGTGTAATACTTAAATCTCTTATAGGAGAGGGTCGTAATTTACTCTAAAAAATAAAAGAAGCTGCTGGCATTTATTCCAAACCACAAGATACATATTATTATTGCAACAAGCTTTTCTACAACTACATTATTGATTTCTTCAACAACAAAAAAACACACTAGATAATTGATACTTGATAGTTTTAAAAACAGACACTCTCTTGTGACATATTGAAACAAGATTTTATTTAAATAAGATTATAGCTGCAGAACAACAACAATATGAAACCACGAGGAGATCTTGCATGATTCTGATTGCTATAGGCGATTAATAGGTTCATTTATTTTGAGGCTTACTCTGATTGTTACTAGGCCCGAACCAACAAACGTACGAAGTGAAAAACACCAACGACTACTGCCACGATAGCCGAAACAAGCATAACGATACCAAACCCATTATCAATAACGCGGGAAGACCAAATGGAGCTTGGGGTTACCATGGAGGCAGCAAACAAGTAGGTAAGTAGGAGGCTTGTGATGGTAATGCACATGCATATTGACAAAAGCCATATGGTAAATCGTCGGTTCAGAGGGATTCCACTCACAAACAAGAGACAAACACTAAGCGACGCAATGAAAGAGATGGTGTTGCATACCAAGAATGCACGATAGTTTTCTTCATCTATAAAAGCCATGACAGATAACCCGGGGCATATTGCTACAGTGCCATTTGAAGAAAGGAAATCAATTAGCTTTGGTGAACACTTTGTTTTGTTACTCTTAAAATCAACAATATCAACGATATCTTTGGGACTAGCCTGCAACACACCACCCGGTGGGTTAGTCGCGAGTTGAAAGGTCATAGTTGCAATTATTGAAGCCGTCAAACTCAAGCCCCCTTTCATCTCTTTCATCCATTTTTCCTTATCCCCGTAATCCAACCACTTTCTTGCACGATCTAAGCAAGTATCACGACCCATTTTAGTGTTTGTTGATTCAACTGTAATTGTCTAACTTAGCTACAACAGCATATGCCAGCTTAAAGGATTATATAGAAGATATTGTTGCTTCGTGTAAATTAATTGTTTTGTCAAAAAGCTAGTACATGCATCATCTCCTCTTGAAAGATGACAATACATGACAATTATTAACATGATATCAAGTTGACGATATATGACTACTACTAGTCTATCTCTTTTTTTTTTTAAATTAAATGGCGTACAGAAACACCACTATAGTGATTATGATGCCAACTAGGTTAGAACTCTTCCAGCCACTATCAATTATCTGCCGCACCCATAATATTATTAAAAATAATAAGAAAAAATACAAAAAAAGGCAAGAGGGGATATGAGAAACAATAAAATTCATGCTCATGGTCAGTAAAAGACAATTATTCCATCTGTTGATAAGTTTCTACGAAATCCCCTTGCCACTCTTGAAAGCCGCCACTCTTGAAAGCCGCCACCACCAGCTGGGAAGCAGTTTCATTTTAAAAATAGTCTAGTCATTTAAAGGGATTGTATATTCTACCTCTAGTCTTGCGCATTTAAAGGAATGGTGTCTTCTACCTCGAGTCCAAGCCCACCATTTTGATTTGGGCCCCAACTCAGCACCTTGTTTTCCATGGTAACTGCCAAACAGTGTCCCCACATGCAATTTGCTTTATCCTTGTAATGCTCTAATGGGATGAGGCGGATCAGCAAGTTGGCCATAATCACCATGACCTACCTTCCAAAGTTAGAAATGTGGTTAATCTTTCATAATATTATTGCTCAAAAAAAGTTAGAAATTAATGTGAAAAATGTTAAAAAATTAATAAGATTTCATAATACTTGTTTTTATATATTTTTCTTTGATGATGTAATATTAAGATATTATTAAATAACGCTAGATATACAAATGTGTTTAGCAAACAAAATCACAATATTCTTTTAAAACCGTAATTTTTCATTATTTTCCTGTATTCAACAATTGTAAACGGTCCAACTTTATTTTCAAAATGAATACCAATTTTACTGCAAATTAAAAGAAAATCTAATACATAATTAATATTTCACCGTAAATGAAATAATTTATTACTTGATTAACTGCAAAGAAAGAAATTCTCTTACATAAACTTCCATCAAACTCAACCAAGCCACAGTGAATTAATATTTTGTCCATTCTAAAGCATTATATAGATTTGAACGGCTATGGATCCCAAAGCGTCAAAATTTCCTTCATCAAGATCACAATTAGGCATGGCAACGAGGCAGGGCGGGGGCGGGTTTTACATTGCCCGTCCCCGCCCCCGATAGCGTTTGGGTTTCCCCACCCAGCCGTTGATCTTTGTCGGGGTTTAAAAATCAACACTCATCCCCACCCCTCGACAGGGTCAGGTTTCCCCGCCCCGCCCCTCGTCCCCGCATTTAGTATTTTGAAATTCTAATTTTATTCTAGAATTTTAATTTCAATAGAATTAAAGAAATTTAATACTCTATTTTTAAGATATTTTTTTAATATATTTTGTTACACAAATAATAATGAAGAAATAACAAATTAAAAATGTAATTTTTTATATAATACTAATACATTAAATATTATATTATAAGTGTGATAAATGTACGAGGCGGGTTTGGGGGCGGGTTCGGGGTGAGTATTAGTTTCCCCAACCCCAATCCCGATTTTTAAATGAGGGAAAAACCCGAATCCGTCCCCGACCCCGGTCAAAATGAGTTTTCCCCATCAAAATCGTCGTGGGTTCAGATGGGTACCAACGGGTTCGAACCTCATTGCCAAGCCTAATAACAATAATGGAGTATAATCAAATGCTAAAAGTCCTAGCCACGACCAATTAAGTCAATCACGTGTAGACTATACAAAAGTTGTCACGGGTCCAATAGTAGCTCTTTCAATTCAATCCTTACGACTCTTTCGATTTATTTAAAAAAATCAGACAAACAAATACTCCATCCGCTTCTATTTATAAGAAATAAAAAGTTTTTTTTATCTTTTTTTATAGAAAATAATACTTTGTTTTTAACAAAATTAATTATTTCTTTTCAATTTTACCCTCATTAATTATCACACTACTTCACCTATTTTTTATTTAATGCAAGGGCATTCATGGAAAAAAATTTAAAATTATAGCATCATTAATGAAAAATAACACATTTCAATGCATTTCTTAGTTTGTGTAATTTTTGTACAATATTTCTTATAAATAGAACAGGAGGGAGTAATTTTTTACGGTACTCGCATTTAATGAGTTCGCCTAACAAAAGAGCAATTTGTTGACGGGTTTTGGTAAATACACCACCACAATTTGCCATACACCCCACATTCATACTGAATTTCCAAAATTACCCCTTGTTAAAATCATGTTTTGGGCCATACACCCCACAATTTTGCGTATGTTCCAGAAACTAGAGTTTCCAGAATGCAAACCGAAATGCAATTTTTTGAATTTTGGATTGTATTCTGGAAACTCTAGTCAAATTTGTACCAGAAACTCCAGATTTGTATTCCGGAAACTCCAGTTTATAGAATATATGCGAAATTTGAGGCTATTTTTGTAATTTTCACATTAATGTGGCGTGTATGGCCAAAAAAGTGGGGTGTATTTACCAAAATATGCTTTGAAATGTAAATGTAAATATGCATGAAAACTAAATATAAATATTATAACAAGCAATTTAAACATATTAAAATTGTGTTCTAGAAAAAAATATTAAAATTGTAATAAAGTGTAATTTTTGCCTTGTAGTTCTCCATATGTAGTTTTTTTTTATGATTTCTCCATCTATACTTTCATGTATTTGTCCATCTCCTTGTGTTATATATTATCTATAATTTCTAATTAATCAGTTTACATATTTTTATATAGATACTAATTTAAAAAAAAACTTAATTTTTTAGATTCAAGAAATTTTTCGATTTTGTATGAGTAGCCTCCTGTTTTCTTTGGGCCAACGACTGCTTGTTGACTTGTTAGAAGTTTATAAACTTTCTTTAGGCCTACTGCTGCTTGCTACTGTTGGAACCAAATTATTTAAAAGCATTTTTTTATGCGTATTTTCCTAAGTGGTTTTGAAGATAACAATGATATTAAGGTTTTTATACAGTATGCTAACAAGCTCTTGTAGGTACAAACAAAGATAAGTCCATCGTCCAGTATGACCGTGGTAATCATAAGTACATTCACAGAGCTGAGCGTCCAATGGACTCTGATACTTGACCTTGGGTAAGTATCGTCCAAAGGACTCTAGATGTTATGCGTTCAAATGAGCAGAATGACACACGTCCAATAATTAGTAAAGCTGTAAGTCCAAAAGAAGCAAAGCTATGGGTCCCTATGGTAAGAATTGTCATAAGTCCATATATATGACCAGAGAAGCCTTGCATCCAAATGGTAAGCAAAGGTATGCGTCCATTTGGTAAGTGAACAGAAAGTCTATTCTATTTCACAAAGCTGCGTCCAACACGCAGAGTCTATAACATGCTATTTATTGCTGTTGCGTTTAATATGAGACATATTTAATGAGCAAATGTTTTGAAATAAATAGATGTATACAATGCTTTTTTTGTGCAAAATTGTCAACGTTTTGAACTTGCATTTAATAAAAAGCATAAAACACTGTGAAAAGTGTACTTAAGAGAGAGAATGTTGTCTGAACATTTCTGTGTTTCTCTGAACATATCTTTTCTCTTACACAGTGTATTCTCTCTGTCTCAATAAAATATTACTATTAACCTTTGTATAATTGAGACTTTGAGTACAGGTTGCTTCTAATATAGGAGAAAGAATTGCAGAAAATATGCTGAAGAAACACTCCTATAGAGCAACGGGAAAATAACATTTAATACTATTAGGAAACGGCTACATTTAAGAGGCTGAAGCTGAGCTTACTCAAGATCAAGACTAAAGCTTCTCTCAAAGCCTATAAATTCCGTGAACAAGAAGAAGAATACAAGAAGCTTGTACTACGAAAAGAAAGAGCAAAAACGCTTTGCAAATATTGTCATACTCTGATAATCATAGAAAGTCTTGTATTATTTTTTTCTTCTTGTAAAAGAGAGTTTGCTTAACTCTCGAAGTGCTTTAGAGTCCATATTCTCACTTGTGTGAGTTAACAACACTTTCAGTAAAAACACTCTTTTGAGTTGTTTGAACTTGGAGAGGCTTGTTCAGAAAAGAATACTTGTTTGAGCCTGGAGAGACTTGTTGAGAAAAGAATACTTGTTTGAGCCTGGAGAGGCTTGTCTGTAAAAGAATACTTGGGATTAGCCTGAAGAGGCTGTGTGCAAAGAATACTTGGGTTTGAGCTTGGAGAGGCTTGTCTGTAAAAGAATACTTGGGTTGGGCATGGAGAGGCTAGGTGTGCAAATAATACTTGTTGTAAGGCTTGAAGAGGCTATTGAAGAATACTTGTATTCTATCTGGATTGATAGTGAAATCTCTCTAGTTTGAGGGGACTGGACGTTGCTTTTAGGAAAGGGTGAACCAGGACAATCCTTCTATCCCTTAACTCTTTTATTTTCAGTTTATATACTAACTGAGGGGATTGAATTGAAACCATTTTCAAACAAGTTTTATCAAACGTTTTAATCGCACTAAAATTTATTTTAAACTAAGTGGACGTTTCTGCGTCCAACTTAACTGTGCATCCATCATTTTCTTAAGCAGCATCCAACGGTTTGCGAAAATTTTTAAAAGCTAAGAAACACAATTCAACCCCCTTCTTGTGTTTCATCTTGTTACCTATAGCTACTTCTTGGGAATTTCTACTCCTCAAAGTATTATCGTGTAGTTTGTTTCTTTGGGCATTGGCCCTGTTCTATTCTAAAGAAAAAAAGTCTTCGATAAATTAGTTGGTGATAAAATAAAAAATAATAAAAATATATTTATATTAAAATTATCATTAAGCAAAATAGAAGATTATTTAAATTATAAATTAAAATTTAATTCTTTAAGCAATACATATGTTGATAAGATTTCACGAAAAATATTTAGCACATTGTTATATGTGCGATTTTTTTTGGTATACTTTCATGTAAAATGTATATCACGTGTGTTATGTTTTATTTATGACTTTTACATTAATTGATTTATATCTATATATTAATTTATAAAAACTCCTATTTTTCTCAAAAATAACCATGTTCAATAAATTAGTTAGACGATAACGTAATAATAAAGAAAGAAATATTTATACTCATTTATTGTGTTTTGTCCATACTATTTATTTTAATTAGTTTATTTATAGACATTAATGATAGAAAAATTCAAATTTGACTAGACAAACGAAAACATTTAATGAATTAATTTGGTGAAAAATTTAAAAAAAGAAAGAAATAACGATTACAAGGTACATTGATTAAGATGAAATAAAATATTTTTTATTACCATTTAAAGTTTCACATTTTAAAAGAAGTTACTATCACAAAGATACAATGTTTTCAACAATGAATTTAAATTAATTTCTACAATAATGATACACCTTTTTATGAATTTCAACATGATCCTTAGAGTCTAGAGGTACAATTTGCATTATTTGAAAATTGAAACATTTATAATGATTCCTGTCTTAGAGATTTATAAAATCGGTCCCTATCACAAAGATATAATTTTTTCAACTACAATTTTAAATTTATTTTATCAATAAAAATACACCTTTTATGAATTTCAACATGATTTCTGCAGATATAATTTGTATCGTTTGAAATCTAAAAAATTTACAATTAATCCTATCATAGAGATTCCCTATCACAAAAATATTTTTTTATCTATCATTTTTAATTAGTTCCTATAATAAACACTCCTTTCATAAATTTTAATGTGATCCCCAAAGATACAGTTTGCATAATTTCAAATTTGAAAAATTTATAACAATTCCTATCATAGAGATTTATAAAATTGGTCCATGTCAAAAAGATACGATTTTTTCATTTATGGTTTTAAATTGATTTCTATATTAAACACACTCTTCTTATGAATTTCAACTTGATCCCGAGAAATACAATTTGTATCATTTGCAAATTGAAAAATTTAACCCCTCATAAGAACCTAAGTGCCCTTTAGCAGCAAGGAAGTCCACACATTGATTTGCTTCGCGTAAAGAATGAACAACAGAAATTCTCCACGACGGATGCCGGAGAATATAGCAACCGCTTCCTGGAGTAGTTGTAACGCCCTCATTTGTTCATATCGTTTCGTTCTGCTTTTTGTGTGTTTTTGATTTATTTAAATTTATTAAATTATGATTTTTTTATATTTTTATTTTAGAATATTGATTTATATGATTTTAGGGATTTTTAGATGGGTAGAAAGGGGAGGAACTCGAAAAACAGAAAAATAGCGTAAACCGTGACCCGGTTTGTAAACGTCGGAGGTTTTATATTTTTCCGGAGATCGTTTTTGCGTGAAAAAAATATTTTAACGAAACAAAAGTTATTCTTTGAATATTTCGGATTTTTGAGAATTTTTCTAGAATTTTTCAGAAAATTTTTATTTTTAGCCGTTTTTAGCACGTTACGGGTAACCATAGCACAATCGGGGTATCAGAAAATGATCAAAAATTTAGTTTTGAGATTTTAAACTTTTTTATATTAATACTAGGTCTCAAAAATGATTTTTTTCATCAATCACTTATTTGGGGAAGTATTTATTTCAAAATAGATTATTTAAAGTACATTTTTCCAACTTGTGCTTCATCAAACAAGCCCTAGCTTTTGAGATATTTTCTTCCCACTTGCACCAGCTGTGCTGCGCCCCACACCAGCCCAAAATGGTGCTTTATGCCCATGTGCTTAAGCCTTAAAGTCATGCTTTGAGCCAATGATTTAATTACTTGATTTTCCTAAATCAATTACATGATAATACCACTTGCATCAAAGCTAATCTTGGCCCTCCATTTTCTTGCTCCAGCCGTGTTACCTAAGGGAGAGGGAGAGAGAAAGTTCATCTCTTTCATTTCATCTCATTCCAAGAGTAAAAAACCCCATTTTTTCTCTCTAGCTTTCAAGCTTTCACTAAGCCATCTACTTAGTGTTCAAAGAGCTTTTGGACTTCAAGCTTCACAAAAGAAGGTTGGTTGATGATTCTAAACCATGAAACCTTCTTATTTTTCCATTATCACCATTCTTTAATTTTTTTTGAATCATGTGTTCTTTCATTCTAAAGCCAAACTTCATTCTTTTGGCTATAGGTTTGCATCTTGTGAACCAAGAAGCTTGAAACCCTATCTTGATCTACCTTCTTCAAAGTCTTGAGTAAGTTATCATCCTCTCATATTTTGATCTTAGGGTTTTGTTATTTTTCACAAAAGAAATGTATTTATGCTTGTATTTTGTATAATATTTTGAAAGGGTTGACACTAGTGGAACAACAAGCTTTGGAGAGTGATCTTGGAAACTTTTTGTTGTCTTCAAGAGGTAAGGGGAGGTTCTTTTCATGAGTTATGATTTTGTGTGGTTGTATGTTGTGTGGCTTGATGATAACTCCATGGTTGAGTTTTCATATTTGTGAAAGAATGATTTTTTTATCATGCTTGATGTCTTAAGCTTGTAAGAGGAGATTTTTACCTCTATGGTTTTTGTATGAGTATCATAAAATTTTTAACTCTATGAAAATATTTCTAAGTTGTTTGGGTAAAAGGAAAAGTTAAGAATCATTTAACAATTAATGGAAAAGTGTGTTCGTGCTTGGATTGTCTAAAAATACTATTTTTAGTATGTGGTAGCTCTATGGTTTTTGTATGATAGAAAATTTATGTATTGACTTGTGATTTGTTCTTGCATGATGTGTGAAAATATTGTATGACTTGATGTGGTTTGGCTTGATTAATTTTCTTGTGTTGCTCTTGATTCATTTGGGGATGATTGTAATATTTAAAGTAGATTCATGCTTTGATTATTATGATGGTGTGATGTTTGTTGTGATTGGGTAAGATTAACCAAGATAAATTAAAACAAGTGACCCAAGCTTCATGGAAGAGGAAGTAGAGGACTTGGTAGTAAAATCATTTTTCCAAAGACAAATTTGATTTAATTTAGTGTTCAAGCCAAAGCTTGATTTATGTATTCACTAGTTCAAAATTTTGATAAGTCTCCAATGGACTTTAAATGGTATTTTCTAAAATAAGAGAACTTGGGGTTTACTTCAAATAAATCACAAATGAGTAAGTCTTTCATCAACAAAATCATATGGTAATTTGAAAAGGAAGAAGAAGAAATAAAGTATAGGTAATTAACTTTTGAAAAATCCAATTTAAACAACCAAAGTTTCATGAAGAGATAATTTATTTTTGAGGTTTAAAACATTGTAATTAAAGTGTGTAAACAAATCTTGAAGAAAAGAGGATTTTCGAATTTTAAATAAGGTTTTGGGCATCTCTGTTCACATCCCTGGTGTGAAACTGAGCAGGCTGTGAAAATTTCTGTTTTGGGCCAAAAATGGAATTTTCGGAAGTACAGGGGCCGAAATGCAAAACTGGGAAGTTTGGGGGACAGAAACGTAATTTTAAAGAATTAAGTGGTTTTAAAAAAAAAAAAATTAAAAGGAAGTGGGGGGTTATTTTTGATAATTAAATTGTTATAATGAAAAGAGTTTTTTTTCATAAACAGACCAAGCTTAAAATAATTTATAGTTAAAAACGTTGAGGACTTTTTCATTACCACGTAGTAAAAGAAAAAAATAGAGTTTTTACACATTGTTGTAAAAAGAGTCAACCCGAGACGATGTTAAAATTCTTGAGATGAGAATTTTGTGTGATTTGCAAACTTTGATGCCATTTGCATTTGTGAGAGTTGGCTTTGCCAAATTCGAGTTACAATCCTAGAGGAAGGATTGCAAATAAGTATAGTCTGGCTATAAGCCTATGGGGGCATCCAGGTTACGAAATTCTCAATGGCCCTGCCTAGTGAATACTCTTGTGCCGAGAAAAGTAGTGTACCCGGCTTGGATGATCCTGACCGACTGCCTTGTTTATGTTATGGTAATTAAATAGTAGCTCTACTGAATAATTGTGAGACCGGATCCTAGAGTGGACTGGGCAATTATGTTAGGTTTACGCTACAGCCATTTCGCTCGACTTAGTTGAGGAAGTGAAGTCTCCTTGGAGCATTTACACCGGTGTATAAAAAGATGATTGAAGTGTCATGCATACTGCTTGATTGAAAGAGATGATTTCGTGATGATGGGTTTTGGTAGTTTTGTGAACTTAGAGAAAAGTTTTCAAAATGATATCTGCTTATTTTTGAAATATAGCCTGTGGTGTTTTTTTTTATGCATGTTTCGTTATTGTAACTATTGGGGAGAAACTCACCCTTTCCTATATGTTTTGTGCTCCTTGGAACATGATTCATATAGATGGATCAGTTGGGTCCCCTGTTTCCGAAAGTCCGGGAGAGCTTTAGGCCTCGAGGAGGCGAGGGTGGGGGTTGGATCTATAACCCTACCACCCAGTGGGCCACGATTTCTGGTCACTTGATCAGGACTCGTGGGGGAGTTCACGGACCGGAGGAGATACTGGAGCGCAACATGGTGCTCGATGTATGGATTCCTCTCGAGGAGATGGGATTGGTACTTGCTGACGCACGTAGTGAGTGCGGGGAGATCGAAGAGCCTAGGGAGGCACTGAGGCCGGAGCCGAGGCCGGATCCGAGGCCGGAGCCAAGGCAACCTATGTGTACGGCTGTGGAATACCGTCGACTTTACCGGAAGACGCGTATTACTCCGAGGAAGAGTACTTTGGGGAGAGGTCGTCTACCACAGCTTGCCCCTGCTGTTACTCCTGATATTCCACCAGTAGACCTGATGCCGACGTACACCGTTCCTGTTTTCTATCCCTCCACATCCGGTCGCGTCTTGCCCAATGCTGCGGGCGTGCATGCTGGACCGTCTGGATGTGTGGGGAGGGGAAAGAGGAAGATGTATGAGGAGCCCGAGGAGGAGCCTGAGGAGGAGCCCGAGGAGGATCCGTCTGCTTAGATCCTTAGTGGTAGACATAGGAGGGAGCTAGGTTGTCGTGTTGTTTAGTTGCTGACCAGCCTAGGTTTTTGGGAGCGTAGATGATTCTACTGTGTAGATGACACACTTTTGTTTTACATGTCTTTCTTAGGACGTAGTTTTATCGCTTTGTTTATTTCTGTGGACAGTTTGTATTTAGCCACTTTGTTGTGGTCGTGAACGATGCTTGCTAGTGCAAGAAACTCTGTATATTTTGATGACTATATATTAGTGTGTGACATATTTTCTATAACCGTGACTCGTTGAGATTTCTAATTTGCTTATCCGATTGATTTAAAAAGAAAGAAAAAGAAAAAAAAATTAATTCACAAGTTTGAGAATCTAATATGATGAACAGAAACATTTTTCGAAAGTAAAAACAGATTACGTTTAATTCCGCAGCGAGGTTGTTTAGTTACTTTGGTGTAATACTCTTTCGGGAAAAAGGGTGTTACATTAAGTGGTATCAGAGCTGGTCGATCCTTCGGGATTGTGTAGGTTGTAGGTCCATTAGGTTGAAGTTGTGTGATCTCTGATTAGTATTGCTTGAATTGTTTCTTTTTGAAACAATGTGTGAAATTGTTTGTTTTTCTTGAATGGGTTCTGGAGGGTGCGACTTAACTGGTTGACTTGCAGGAACCCATGGCACGCAGAGGACGAATAACAGATCGTACTAACGTTAATAACCGCGAAGACCGCGGCGATACTATGGAGAGAGCAATCAACGCTATGACTAACATGGCAGCGGCGATGGCTCAACAAGCTGTTCGTGCAGAACAGAGGGACATCGAGAAACAACAGAGAGATGCTGAGAAACAGGCGAGGGCCGTTAGAGCTGCTGAGGCTAAGAGATTAGCCGACTTTAGGCACCATAATCCACCACAGTTTCGTGGAGAGACTGATCCCGAGAAAGCTGAGTTGTGGGTACAAGAACTAGAGAAGATTTTTGATATTCTGCATTGCCCAGAAGCAGAGAAGGTGCACTATGCAACTTACCTACTGCTGGGGGATGCTGAATATTGGTGGAAAGGTGTGTTACAACTACTGGAAGCGGAACATCAAGTGGTGACGTGGACGATATTTCGTACCAAGTTTTTGGAGAAATATTTTCCACAGAGTGCGAGGTCCGAAAAGGAACAAGAGTTTCTACGTCTACAACAAAGGGACATGACGGTGGGGGAGTACGCGGCAAAGTTTGAGTCGCTCGCCAAGTACTTCCGTTTCTTCCAGCTCCAACCTGATGAGGGGTGGAAGTGCGAGCGTTTTGAGGGTGGGTTAAGGTACGAGATTAGGCAATCTGTAGCTTCCCTAGACATTCGTGAATTTCCACTTCTGGTGGAAAAGTGTCGAAAAATGGAGAACCTGATGAAGGGGAGAGTGAACAAGGGAAATGTGGGTGGACCGTCTAGGTCGCATCCACAAGGGCAGAAAGGGAAACAGAATCAGAACAAACCATATTTTAGGAATCAGAGTGCCAACAAAGGAAGTTCAGGAGCGGGCGCTCCAGTGAGATGTTTCAAGTGTGGGAAACAAGGGCACTATTCCAATGACTGTAGCCAGCAAGGGACGACATGCTTTAGCTGTGGAAAGGTGGGACATTTGGCCAAGGATTGTCGTGCGGGCAAACCAAAGCCAGAAGTCAACAATGTCAAAGTCGGAAGGCCGACGACAAAAGGACGAGTTTATACTATGAGCGGAGTTGAGGCTTCCCAATCAGAGGATCTCATACAAGGTACTTGTGTCATATCTGGAAATCCTTTAATTGTGCTATATGATTCGGGTGCAACCCATTCCTTCATATCTGAAAATTGCGTGAAACAATTTGAATTGTCGGTGTCTTCTATGTCTTTTGATCTGGTTGTTTCTATGCCTACTGCTGAAACTGTTATTGCAAATACTGTTTGTCTGAACTGTCCTGTTGTTATCCTGGATAGAGAATATCTTGTTGATTTGATATGCTTGCCTTTGACACAATTAGATGTGATTTTAGGCATGGATTGGTTATCTTCCAACCATATCCTTTTAGATTGTGCGAACAAAACTTTGATTTTTCCTGATGTTGAGATTTCTGGATTTTTAACTGCCAACCAAGTGAGAGCTTCTTTGAAAGAAGGAGCTCAGGGATACATGTTGTTATCCTCTTTGAAAGTCGAGGGGGAAGTTGAATTGAGCAACGTGCCTGTCGTTAGAGATTTCTCGGAAGTATTTCCGGATGATGTTCCAGGTTTACCACCTGTAAGGGGTCTAGAATTTGCCATAGATTTAGTACCCGGAACTGGTCCAATTTCCATTGCTCCGTATAGAATGTCGCCAATGGAATTGGCCGAGCTGAAAAAGCAATTAGAAGATTTGCTGTCAAAACAATTTGTAAGACCGAGTGTGTCGCCGTGGGGAGCGCCGGTACTGTTAGTTAAGAAGAAGGACGGAACGTCCAGGTTGTGTGTAGATTATCGGCAGCTGAACAAGGTGACGATTAAGAATAAATACCCATTGCCACGTATTGATGATTTGATGGACCAACTACGTGGGGCGTCTGTTTTCTCGAAAATAGATCTTAGAAGTGGTTACCATCAGATTAGGGTTAAGAATGAAGATGTGCCTAAGACTGCTTTTAGAACCAGATACGGCCATTTTGAATACCTCGTGATGCCATTTGGAGTGACAAATGCGCCTGCCATATTTATGGACTATATGAATAGGATCTTTAGACCTTTCTTAGATCGCTTTGTGGTAGTGTTCATAGATGATATCCTAATTTATTCTAAGAGTCATGACGAACACGAGGAACATTTGCGACAAGTGTTGCAGATTTTGAGTGAGAAACAACTTTATGCCAAGTTGTCTAAGTGTGAATTCTGGTTAGATAAAGTGCAATTCTTAGGGCATGTGATTTCGAAGGAGGGTATAGCGGTAGACCCAGCAAAGGTAGAAGCAGTAGTTTCATGGGAGAGACCCAAGACTGTGACCGAAGTCCGTAGTTTTGTAGGATTAGCGGGTTATTATCGGAGATTTATAGAGGGATTTTCGAAAATAGTAGCCCCAATGACACAACTCACTAGGAAGGATCACCCTTTTGTTTGGACTGATGAGTGTGAGGCTAGTTTCTTGAAAATGAAAGAATTATTGACGACCTCACCCGTGTTGATTTTACCTAATCCTGAAGAGCCTATGGAAGTCTACTGTGATGCTTCCTACCAAGGGCTCGGGTGCGTACTGATGCAAGATCGGAAGGTGGTGGCATACGCATCCCGTCAGCTGAAAACTCATGAGAGAAATTACCCGACTCATGATATTGAGTTAGCTGCTGTAGTGTTCGCTTTGAGGATTTGGAGACATTTCTTGTATGGATCGACATTCAACGTCTTCAGCGATCACAAGAGCTTAAAGTATCTATTCGATCAAAAGGAACTCAACATGAGACAAAGACGGTGGATGGAATTTCTGAAGGATTACGATTTCACGTTGATGTACCATCCTGGAAAGGCCAATGTTGTGGCTGATGCCTTAAGCCGGAAGACTGTTCATGTATCTGCCATGATGATCAAGGAATTGGAGCTGATAGAAAAATTTCGTGATCTGAACTTGACAATGGATAGGTGCAAGGACAGGATTTGTGTGGGCATGATTAAGGTATCGAGTGGATTGATTGAGGACATACGGGAGCAACAAGCAACCGATGAGAGTCTGAAGGAAAAGAAGGAGTTAATGGAACAGGGAAAAGTGGCAGAGTTTAGTTTGGGCAATGACGGAATTTTGAGGTGTAAGGGAAGGATATGTGTGCCAAACAACTCTGAAATGAGAAAGCTGATTCTCGATGAAGCACACAAGAGCAATTTGAGTATTCACCCTGGAGCCACGAAAATGTATCAGGATTTGAAGCAAAGATTCTGGTGGTCGGGGTTGAAGAAACAAGTTGCGGAATATGTAGCAGCATGCTTGACGTGTCAAAAAGCGAAAGTGGAACATCAACGACCTGCAGGAATGATGCAATCGTTGGATATACCGGAATGGAAGTGGGAGAGCATCTCCATGGACTTTGTGACAGGGTTACCAAGAACATCAAAAGGATTTGATGGGATTTGGGTGATTGTGGATAGACTGACAAAGTCATCGCATTTTTTACCCGTTAACATGAAGTATTCCTTAGACAAACTAGCTCAGTTGTACGTGAAGGAGATAATCAGGTTGCATGGAGTGCCAACTAGCATTATTTCTGATAGAGACCCTAGATTTACGTCTAGGTTCTGGCAAAGTTTGCAACAAGCCCTAGGAACTAAGTTAAGATTGAGTTCTGCGTATCATCCTCAGACGGATGGTCAGTCAGAGCGAACCATTCAATCCCTAGAGGACTTGCTGAGAGCATGTGTGTTAGATCATAGAGGTAGTTGGGATGACCTTTTGCCGTTAATTGAATTCACCTATAACAATAGTTTTCATTCGAGTATAGGAATGGCACCCTACGAGGCTTTATATGGGAGAAAATGCCAAACACCATTGTGTTGGTATCAGGATGGGGAGAGCGCAATTTTAGGACCCGAGTTTTTACAGCAAACCACCGAGAAGGTGAAACAAGTCCGAGAGAAAATGAGGACAGCACAAAGCAGACAAAAGAGCTACTCCGACAAACGGAGACGACCTCTCGAGTTTCAAGAAGGTGATCATGTTTTTCTGAGAGTCACTCCGATGACTGGGGTAGGCAGAGCTCTAAAGTCCAGGAAACTCACGCCGAAATTCATAGGACCATACCAAATTCTTCGTCGTATTGGTCCTGTAGCGTACCAAATTGCTTTACCACCATCTCTTTCTAATCTCCATAGTGTTTTCCATGTTTCACAATTGAGAAAATATGTCTCTGATCCATCACATATCATTGAGTCCGACATAGTACAATTACGGGATAACCTGACTTATGAAACAAACCCTGTGCGAATCGATGATAGAAGAATCAAACAGCTCAGGGATAAACAAATCTCTTTAGTCAAGGTTATCTGGAGTGATGTTACCGGAGATGCAACTTGGGAATTGGAGGACAAGATGCGAGAGCAGTATCCAGCGTTATTCTAGGTACGTAATTTCGAGGACGAAATTTTTTTTTAGCGAGGGAGAGTTGTAACGCCCTCATTTGTTCATATCGTTTCGTTCTGCTTTTTGTGTGTTTTTGATTTATTTAAATTTATTAAATTATGATTTTTTTATATTTTTATTTTAGAATATTGATTTATATGATTTTAGGGATTTTTAGATGGGTAGAAAGGGGAGGAACTCGAAAAACAGAAAAATAGCGTAAACCGTGACCCGGTTTGTAAACGTCGGAGGTTTTATATTTTTCCGGAGATCGTTTTTGCGTGAAAAAAATATTTTAACGAAACAAAAGTTATTCTTTGAATATTTCGGATTTTTGAGAATTTTTCTAGAATTTTTCAGAAAATTTTTATTTTTAGCCGTTTTTAGCACGTTACGGGTAACCATAGCACAATCGGGGTATCAGAAAATGATCAAAAATTTAGTTTTGAGATTTTAAACTTTTTTATATTAATACTAGGTCTCAAAAATGATTTTTTTCATCAATCACTTATTTGGGGAAGTATTTATTTCAAAATAGATTATTTAAAGTACATTTTTCCAACTTGTGCTTCATCAAACAAGCCCTAGCTTTTGAGATATTTTCTTCCCACTTGCACCAGCTGTGCTGCGCCCCACACCAGCCCAAAATGGTGCTTTATGCCCATGTGCTTAAGCCTTAAAGTCATGCTTTGAGCCAATGATTTAATTACTTGATTTTCCTAAATCAATTACATGATAATACCACTTGCATCAAAGCTAATCTTGGCCCTCCATTTTCTTGCTCCAGCCGTGTTACCTAAGGGAGAGGGAGAGAGAAAGTTCATCTCTTTCATTTCATCTCATTCCAAGAGTAAAAAACCCCATTTTTTCTCTCTAGCTTTCAAGCTTTCACTAAGCCATCTACTTAGTGTTCAAAGAGCTTTTGGACTTCAAGCTTCACAAAAGAAGGTTGGTTGATGATTCTAAACCATGAAACCTTCTTATTTTTCCATTATCACCATTCTTTAATTTTTTTTGAATCATGTGTTCTTTCATTCTAAAGCCAAACTTCATTCTTTTGGCTATAGGTTTGCATCTTGTGAACCAAGAAGCTTGAAACCCTATCTTGATCTACCTTCTTCAAAGTCTTGAGTAAGTTATCATCCTCTCATATTTTGATCTTAGGGTTTTGTTATTTTTCACAAAAGAAATGTATTTATGCTTGTATTTTGTATAATATTTTGAAAGGGTTGACACTAGTGGAACAACAAGCTTTGGAGAGTGATCTTGGAAACTTTTTGTTGTCTTCAAGAGGTAAGGGGAGGTTCTTTTCATGAGTTATGATTTTGTGTGGTTGTATGTTGTGTGGCTTGATGATAACTCCATGGTTGAGTTTTCATATTTGTGAAAGAATGATTTTTTTATCATGCTTGATGTCTTAAGCTTGTAAGAGGAGATTTTTACCTCTATGGTTTTTGTATGAGTATCATAAAATTTTTAACTCTATGAAAATATTTCTAAGTTGTTTGGGTAAAAGGAAAAGTTAAGAATCATTTAACAATTAATGGAAAAGTGTGTTCGTGCTTGGATTGTCTAAAAATACTATTTTTAGTATGTGGTAGCTCTATGGTTTTTGTATGATAGAAAATTTATGTATTGACTTGTGATTTGTTCTTGCATGATGTGTGAAAATATTGTATGACTTGATGTGGTTTGGCTTGATTAATTTTCTTGTGTTGCTCTTGATTCATTTGGGGATGATTGTAATATTTAAAGTAGATTCATGCTTTGATTATTATGATGGTGTGATGTTTGTTGTGATTGGGTAAGATTAACCAAGATAAATTAAAACAAGTGACCCAAGCTTCATGGAAGAGGAAGTAGAGGACTTGGTAGTAAAATCATTTTTCCAAAGACAAATTTGATTTAATTTAGTGTTCAAGCCAAAGCTTGATTTATGTATTCACTAGTTCAAAATTTTGATAAGTCTCCAATGGACTTTAAATGGTATCTTCTAAAATAAGAGAACTTGGGGTTTACTTCAAATAAATCACAAATGAGTAAGTCTTTCATCAACAAAATCATATGGTAATTTGAAAAGGAAGAAGAAGAAATAAAGTATAGGTAATTAACTTTTGAAAAATCCAATTTAAACAACCAAAGTTTCATGAAGAGATAATTTATTTTTGAGGTTTAAAACATTGTAATTAAAGTGTGTAAACAAATCTTGAAGAAAAGAGGATTTTCGAATTTTAAATAAGGTTTTGGGCATCTCTGTTCACATCCCTGGTGTGAAACTGAGCAGGCTGTGAAAATTTCTGTTTTGGGCCAAAAATGGAATTTTCGGAAGTACAGGGGCCGAAATGCAAAACTGGGAAGTTTGGGGGACAGAAACGTAATTTTAAAGAATTAAGTGGTTTTAAAAAAAAAAAAAATTAAAAGGAAGTGGGGGGTTATTTTTGATAATTAAATTGTTATAATGAAAAGAGTTTTTTTTCATAAACAGACCAAGCTTAAAATAATTTATAGTTAAAAACGTTGAGGACTTTTTCATTACCACGTAGTAAAAGAAAAAAATAGAGTTTTTACACATTGTTGTAAAAAGAGTCAACCCGAGACGATGTTAAAATTCTTGAGATGAGAATTTTGTGTGATTTGCAAACTTTGATGCCATTTGCATTTGTGAGAGTTGGCTTTGCCAAATTCGAGTTACAATCCTAGAGGAAGGATTGCAAATAAGTATAGTCTGGCTATAAGCCTATGGGGGCATCCAGGTTACGAAATTCTCAATGGCCCTGCCTAGTGAATACTCTTGTGCCGAGAAAAGTAGTGTACCCGGCTTGGATGATCCTGACCGACTGCCTTGTTTATGTTATGGTAATTAAATAGTAGCTCTACTGAATAATTGTGAGACCGGATCCTAGAGTGGACTGGGCAATTATGTTAGGTTTACGCTACAGCCATTTCGCTCGACTTAGTTGAGGAAGTGAAGTCTCCTTGGAGCATTTACACCGGTGTATAAAAAGATGATTGAAGTGTCATGCATACTGCTTGATTGAAAGAGATGATTTCGTGATGATGGGTTTTGGTAGTTTTGTGAACTTAGAGAAAAGTTTTCAAAATGATATCTGCTTATTTTTGAAATATAGCCTGTGGTGTTTTTTTTTATGCATGTTTCGTTATTGTAACTATTGGGGAGAAACTCACCCTTTCCTATATGTTTTGTGCTCCTTGGAACATGATTCATATAGATGGATCAGTTGGGTCCCCTGTTTCCGAAAGTCCGGGAGAGCTTTAGGCCTCGAGGAGGCGAGGGTGGGGGTTGGATCTATAACCCTACCACCCAGTGGGCCACGATTTCTGGTCACTTGATCAGGACTCGTGGGGGAGTTCGCGGACCGGAGGAGATACTGGAGCGCAACATGGTGCTCGATGTATGGATTCCTCTCGAGGAGATGGGATTGGTACTTGCTGACGCACGTAGTGAGTGCGGGGAGATCGAAGAGCCTAGGGAGGCACTGAGGCCGGAGCCGAGGCCGGATCCGAGGCCGGAGCCAAGGCAACCTATGTGTACGGCTGTGGAATACCGTCGACTTTACCGGAAGACGCGTATTACTCCGAGGAAGAGTACTTTGGGGAGAGGTCGTCTACCACAGCTTGCCCCTGCTGTTACTCCTGATATTCCACCAGTAGACCTGATGCCGACGTACACCGTTCCTGTTTTCTATCCCTCCACATCCGGTCGCGTCTTGCCCAATGCTGCGGGCGTGCATGCTGGACCGTCTGGATGTGTGGGGAGGGGAAAGAGGAAGATGTATGAGGAGCCCGAGGAGGAGCCTGAGGAGGAGCCCGAGGAGGATCCGTCTGCTTAGATCCTTAGTGGTAGACATAGGAGGGAGCTAGGTTGTCGTGTTGTTTAGTTGCTGACCAGCCTAGGTTTTTGGGAGCGTAGATGATTCTACTGTGTAGATGACACACTTTTGTTTTACATGTCTTTCTTAGGACGTAGTTTTATCGCTTTGTTTATTTCTGTGGACAGTTTGTATTTAGCCACTTTGTTGTGGTCGTGAACGATGCTTGCTAGTGCAAGAAACTCTGTATATTTTGATGACTATATATTAGTGTGTGACATATTTTCTATAACCGTGACTCGTTGAGATTTCTAATTTGCTTATCCGATTGATTTAAAAAGAAAGAAAAAGAAAAAAAAATTAATTCACAAGTTTGAGAATCTAATATGATGAACAGAAACATTTTTCGAAAGTAAAAACAGATTACGTTTAATTCCGCAGCGAGGTTGTTTAGTTACTTTGGTGTAATACTCTTTCGGGAAAAAGGGTGTTACAGTAGTCGTTGAAGAAAACTGATATGGGTAACACCACACAGCACCATGTCCACAACTACCTTTGAGTCCAACTCAAATTCCACCCAATCAAGTGAATATTACAAGGACTAAAACAAAATAACAAGGACTAAAAACCAGATTTTCTATTTTAATTTGTAGGGATTATAAATAATTTTTTTAACAGGGACTAACACTAAAAAGTATTATATTTGCAGGAACTAAAACATATTTAAACCTATAATACTTTTCCTTTTGGTTTTTTCTTTTCCTTTCATATTTGCATTCTTAGTCAGATTAGATTTTCTCTTTGTATTTTGAAATTAAGTTGGATCTGTTAAAATATTTCCTTCTCATAGTTTCCGTCTTCTTCATTTATATGTAAGTGTTCTATATCATTATTATCTATGTTGAAACCAAAGACATTTTAATGTCTAAATCTCTAAATGAGTTTTGATGATAAGATTAATTATTAAGGAATTTGTAAGTGTTATAACCTTACTTATGCAGGAAAGTCCATTTGAACCATCGTCCAATGAGACACTGGTACTCTTGAAGGGAAAGCATCGCATCGTCCAATTGACTCTGATACTTGTCTAAGGAAAGTATTGTCCAAATGTCTTTGGGTATAATGTGTCCAACATGAACTATAGGCTTTTGCGTCCATTTTTATCTTTGTACTATCTGAGTCCAATATCTATATTATACATGCAATGGTTTATTAAATGCATTATGTTTTTATTAAATGCTCTTGAATTTATTATTGAGACATATTTAATGAGTAAATGATTTGAAATAAATAGGTGGAAACAAGTATTTCATGGACTGAAATGAACTTATTTGGGATCACATTTATTGGAAAACATAAAGTATTGTTCAAAGTGTACTTGAGAGAGATTGTTTTATCAAATACTTTTGTACTCTTTGTGCACGATTTTTTGATAACACAGTGTATTCTATTTGTCTCATCTGGATATTACATTTAGCCATTGTGATATTGATAAAGAAGGTTTGTTGCTTATTTTATTTTATAAAGTCTTCTTTGAAGACTATGTACCTATGCTGAAGAAAAGGGCTTTGTCTCTCCTCCTCTCCATTGAAGCAATGAAAAAAATGAATTAAATGCATTTGAGAGAACAGTAACTTCTGAAGCTAAGGAAGCTGAAGCTCGCATACTCAAGCTCAATTTGAAGCCTATAAATATCGCGAAGATTGAAGAAGAAAGTAGTTCTGATAGTGCGAAACTGCTAAGCTAAAACTCAGTTCATATTCTTCTTCATATTTGTAAAAGAGTTAAACACTCTTCTTGTGCTTAAATTTTTATATACTCACTAAGTGAGCTTTGTGTTGTACACTACAAGAAAAGGCCTCGTTACCGACGGCCAAATTTAACTAGCCCTCGGTAATATGATTTATCGACGGCTTACCGACGGCCACGTGACCGAGGGCTCAGGTTTTTTAAATTGCTATTTGGCCCCTATTACCGAGGGTCTAACCCTCGGTAAATTTACCGAGGACTTAGCTCTCGGTAATTTCTGGAAATGACCAGTTCTTTAAAATTACTATTTGGTTAGCCCTCGGTGAATTTTTTTTTTTTGAAAATATTTGATTGTTTATTGTTGTCCACCTAATATAATTGAATTACTACTAATATAAATAAAAAACAGTAATAAAAAAAATATGTTTAAAACGTCAAATTGCATTCCTAATATATAATAAAGTACAAATGTAGATAGATAGAACATACACAAAAACAAAGTACAATAGTCATAAAAAATTCAACACTCTTTCTCATAAAAGGATATTACAACATAAGTAACCTGATTATTTAAAATACGTCATATTGATTTTCATTTTAAAGAAATTCTTCTTTTAATTATCTTAAGTTAATTTTCGAAAATGAGCATAATTTTTTTTTTCTTTTTGTTACTGAAAACCATTTTAACTTGAAACTCTCACTTACGTTATTTCGATTTCGAAAACTCTTTCATGTCGTAACGTATCATTAAAGAAATGAGAAACAGGAGAAAATAACTACTTAAATAAATAATATACATCATATACACTACTAATTCCAAGTTTACATATACATCACTGGTCAACTGGTAAAGTCATATAATATAAGGTACAGTCATCCAAAATACTCTAAGTATAAGTCCACACCGGTATAGAGTCAGTATACAAAAAAAACAAGATCAGATAACGCAACAGCCTGCGCTACATCAGCTCCTAAACACTCCCCACAGACTCCTCAGAAGGATCACTCTCCTCCTCTACTATCTGCTTCCCTTTCCCTTTACTGTCATTGGCCTCTTGACGAGCTGGTGTTCGCCAAGACGGCATAACAGTAGAAGGAAAAGGTCTAGGTCTCCCTCCAGGCTCTGCAAAAGAAACTGGTATAGCGGGAATGGGTCTGTCAGACTGAGTAGCAGATGGCCTCTCAGCAGGCACCTTCTCAGCTGATGCAACCCTAACTGTCTGGGTACGGCAAACAGTACTCTTGCGAGCAGTTTGCCTCCACCTACCATAGTATCTCTTGCAGGGTGGAGTCTTGGGTCTTCTATGCTGGGTCTCTGGCCTTGCAGGCTCCTGCTGCACCGGCTCAGATCCTTGGGCAGGCACTTGTTGAGCAACTGGCTGTCTCTGTCGTTCTCTCTCTCTCCACATGTCCCACAACTGCCGTATGGGCATCTTTACGTCCAAGATCATGTCCTCAACCGTCCATCTCTGTGGTCTCTCTGCAGTAGTCTCAAGTGAAGTGACATATCCTAGGTATATCCCCCACTGGGTTTCGGGGTTAATAATCCACCCCTCGCCCTCTGCCCCTCGAGGCAGTAAACTGAGTCTATGGACCTTCACTAGCCCCTCGGGCGGGCGATCCATCTATATGAGTCATGTTCAAAAGAAAGCACAAAACATATAGGCAAGGGTGAAAAATCCTCATACACAAATAACAAAGCAAAGAGACAACAGATATAGAAATATACAACATCTATCAGTCACATTTGCAATAGAAGATTATCAGACACATGCATTAGAAAATCATCTACCACTTACCCTTCTCAAAACACGAGGATAAGATTTTCCTGCAAATCAAATATTCTCACAGACACAATGAGAATAATCACAGTCACACACATGTCTCAATATCAAACAATATGTCACATATCTCAGCATCAAAGAATATATCACATATCTCAGCATCAAACAATATTCCATACACTCAGATATATTATAATGCATGTCACTTCTATTTCCCCTCACATCACCCTCGTAGTGCTCCAAGGAGACTTCCTTACCTCCAACACCATTGAGCGATTGGCCGTAGCAGACTTACCAGAGAGTCCCACCAGACTTCACAGTAATCATTCAGATAAGCTACGTCTCACCATATCCTGAATAGTCAAGTTCGTCAGATTTATCCAAGCAGGGTTGTGCGACTTGCCTCGGCTCAGGGGATATCTCCTACCTGACCATCTGAGGGGTTTCACAACCTGGATAATCCCTTTAGGCTACTGTGGCCAGACTATCCCTATTCTCAACCCCATCTGGGTTGTAATGCTCATCACATTGGCCACTTGCCAAATTCTCTTTCTCTTTATGCAAAATGGCACATCACATTAAGCATACAAAATCATCATCTCAAACATTTTTAAGCTTTGGTTTCTCTTGTAATCACTTTAACCTTTTCTCTAGGTTATCACTTGCACAATCACATATAACCTTCACTCTGGGTTATAGCATTATCATCACTTATGATAATCACATCTCTTTGTGCATAATTCTCCATCACATGACTCTTTTTCCTCTTTCAATTTACACTTTTATTAATAGATCCTCTTTTAAAAAAATATGCATTATTCAAAACATTGCTTAAGTTCTAAAATTAATTAACCAAAATATTTACCAATTTTCATACTTTAAAAATATCATTTTCTCTTAAGTATGTTTTTAAAAAAAAATTTGGAAAAACTGATTTTCACAAAAATATTAATTTCCAAAAATGCTGGGTCCAGAACTGTTCACAGGGTCGAGGGTTTTTCTCACCCGCGATATGAACAGAGCTGTCCCCTGTTTTCCAGCTTTTCCCAACCGCGAGACTGGTCACACCCAGGGCATAACAGCAGGTCGAAAATCCAATGTTTACCCAAAATAAAACATCTCTTTGCATAGTTAGGTCCAAATGAGTGAAAATAAGTAAAGTTTACTATATTTAGATCAATCCCAAGACACAACCTTCAATCATCAAGGCAATCAAAACACAATTACCATTACACACCAAGCTCATCAAGATGCACACACCACTTTCATCATGCCATGATTTAAACTTTTGCACAACCATAATCATCCAATCAACTCAAACCAATCATGGAACAAAACTCATCATGCATCTAAGTTAGAGCAAACACATCTCTCACCACACAGTCAATTTTTCCATAGGCAAGAATCACTAACCCTTGTTCACATCAAGATCATGACCATGGAAAACAATCATCAAGCAAGTTTGTTCATAATTAAGCCACTCAAAAGAACTTATATCAAACACAAACATAACTCAAGACCATCCATTTTTTTATAAGAACACATAGTTACAAAGCTTACAAATCAACATGAACCCTAGGATAAATTTATCATCATCTTGATCAACATACCACAATCAAAGCCCTAACATGTCCACTAGGCTTTGAAATCATGTAGGAAGAACTTTCCCCTTACCAATTTCTTGTAGAAAACCCTAACCTTCACTTCTTCTTCTTCCTTCTCCTTCTCCTTCTTGCTTGCCTTCTTGAAGCTTGTTGGTCACTAGATTGAGCACAAACTCTTGGAAATTAGCTAACTAGGATAAGATTTTGGAAAAGAGCACTCAAAGATTGGCTATGGTGATGAGCAAGATGAACTCAAGCAAGAAGTCCTCTCCTCTCTTCTCCCTCAAATTCTCGGCCCTCTCCCTCTTCTCTTCCTATCTAATAAGATTTTTTCCTAATTAATCATTACACTTAACCATTCCTTAACCATAGTTAGCAATTTGCCCTAATCCTATTGGCTAACCCTCATGAGTCATGGTTCAAGAATCTTCTACCCTCTTCCTCTCTAATTCTGGCGCAGCACTGCAGTTCCAAGGGGTAAATAATTTTTTCACCTTAACCATGGTAAATGGTAAATCTCCAAGGTAATTAAGTGTAGTAACTTTTGTATTTCATAGTAAAAATTGTCCAAACTTAACCTATTGGGGTAAAAACTCTCATGAACCTTATAATAAGTCCTAAGCCATGTAAATAAGATGCCACAAAAGTCTTGGTTCAAAAAGATCAAGCTTAGAAGCATTACGGTAACTTTTCGGTTTTTACTGCAACTAGTAACTTAGGGTAAAAATGAACTTTCTCAGAAAATTCTTAGAAAATTTCTAAAAATCATAGATATTGTAAAAACACCATTGGGGTACTCTTTTGGTTGATTTTGGATCATTTCCTAAGCCTCTGGCATTCACCTGCTCTCCCTGCTATCCGGTTCTCGTTCTACAAGGACCAAAACCGCAATTCTTTATCTGTCATTCCAAAAATTCCCAAAATAATTTCTAAAATTCTAAAATATTAGGAAACATCATTTGACATCCTCAAAAATATTTCTAGATATGTTCTGGTATCCATATCCACTCACAGTTCAACCTAGTCAAACTATAGGGACCAAAACGGTAATATTTTATCTGTTCTACAGAAAATTCCCGAATAAATTTCTAAAATTCTTAAATATTGGAAAATCACTATTGGTACCTTAAAATCTCATTCTTAACCTAAATCTAGGGTTTCTACTTCATAAAGTCCTCACTCTGTCTATTTTCGGTAAACAGAACTCTGTCTGTTTCTAAACGTCCAACTTAAACCACTACTTTTTAATGTCAGAGGAACTATATCTATGAATTTACTCTTACTAAAATCTATCTACCATGCATAAGCACACATCACCCACATAAAAATAAAATTAAAACAGAATCAAAATTTACGGACGTTACAAAAAATGTCATACAAAAGCAGAACAAAGAAAATTTACTCCTCCTCGGATGACTCATAGCACTCATCCTGAGCAGGAGAAGGCTGGGCTGGCTGGGCCAAATTCATCATTCCATGGAGACCAAAGCCTCTGGTAAAAGATCTTCATTACCCATACTCCCATTAGCCTCTGGTAAATTGCCTAGATCGACTTGTGGAACTTCTTCACCATGATCAGTCTAGAACCAATAGTTCGGCTGAAACCCAGACTTGTACAAGTGAACCTTCACTTTACTAGCACTCATTATCTTGCTACACTTGTACTTGGCACAAGGACACCTAATTCCACCCTCACTAAAAAAACATGGTTGTTCTGAAGCCTTTTGCACAAACTCATCAATCCCTATTATAAACTTCCGTTTCAACCCCCCTCTCCTATGATTAAGCCTATCATACATCCAACTACGATTCAAAGGGTAAGGATCCATTTTCTGTAATCCAATGACATTATATGTTAGATACTAGGGTCATGTGCCAAAAAAAATCGACAAAATAACCCTTGTATTTTGGACTTCCTCAATTTTTTTTACAACTAAAAACACTGCCTAAATAATACATTTGACAAAATGTATTGATAAAATAAATACTTAGATACTAGGGGTTCATGTGCCAAAAAAAATTCGACAGCATAACCCTTATATTTCGGACTTTTCCAAATTTTGTTTGCAACAAAACCAATAGAATAATACATAAAACAATATAGAGCAATTAAATAACATATATCCTAATGAACTCTACTATCCACTAACAAACAATATACAATCACATGCATAGATTCTAAACTACCAGCACACAAACCCAGCATCCTGCATAAGGCAAGAAGGCAAAGACTAGGGCTTTGCTCTCCATTAACAAACAACACAATCAAGCAAACACATGCATAGTTCTAAATTATCAGCACACAACCCAGCATCCACTAACAAACACCTATTGAGCTCTGCTCTCCACTAACAAACAGCATGCCAATTCACACAAACACATTGCCCTTTAAATATTTAAATCTATACTAAAACATAATCAACGCACCTCAAACTCCAACCGTAAGCTCCAACCGTATGTAAGCTCCAACAAAAGCTCCAAGCATGAGTACTGTCATATTTCTCATTCAAATAAGTTGCGGTTCAGTAATAGATTTGAAAAAAAATACAAAGAGCAGATGATTGTCATATGTTCTCCCTCAATTCCCTTAACATTTTCAAAGAACAAGAAAAAGAAAATCCGTCAATTTGTTAGATATTTTTAAAGTAACTTTCTTATGTCTGAACTGCTTTTTTCCTGACTTGTATGTAGTATGTACATATGTTGGATTTTTTTTATGAAAATTATATTTAAATTCTTTTATTTATTTTTTTGATCAAGATGGAATTAACAACATCCAGTTCAAGCAAAAACTCCCCTGATCCCATACTCTCAATTTTAAACAGCAACTAACTATAAAATTGAACCCTGCATCAACAAGTAGATTAAAACTCTACACCTTCAGCCTCATATTTCCAATCCCCCGCATAATCATCTCCTATTCATATTTGTAGAAAGTTCAAACTAGAAAAATTTGAGTACCCTGCATCAGCTCTCAAAATCGTGCAACATACAAATTTTATTGCTTCTTAATAAATAATAAGATCCTTCGAACCAAAGAGTTGGATCCAGCAGCCTCTGTACTAATTGCAATTACAAGACCAAACTAAGCTCCAATCGCAATACAAAAACCAATCACATGTTGTAATGAAAATAGAGATAATAGGATATATCTCCTTCATAGATCAACACTATCTAAGCTAAAGTAAGGTACATTCAAAGAACAATAGGATATATCTCCTTCCCAAATCAACACTATCTAAGCTAAATTAACATGCATTCAAAGGAAAAAAATGGGCACAAATCAGAACTTCCTCCCTCCCTTACCTGTGGTTCGGACAGCAGGACATGGTGACCCAACTTGCTGGCGGCGCGACGCAGTGAGCCAGCACACAGGCGTCACGACGTGGTGGAGTCCTGGGCGGCGCGATGGGCGCGACGCGGTGGCTCCTGGGCGCGCGACGAGAGGGAGAGAGAGACCGAGACATAGACAGACGGACGGAGGTGGTGGTGGCCGCGCTGCGAACAGTGACGGACGATGATGGCGACGGCGAATGGTGGTGCTGGGCGCGCGGGCGGTGGCGAACGGAGGTAAGGGAGAGAAGATTGGAGTAAATAATGACAGATTGGGAAAGTGGGGGGTTTAGATCTAAGTATATGTTTTAAAATTACCGAGGGCTTAGCCCTCGGTAATATGCTGGTTATTATAGTGAGGGCTTAGCCCTCGGTAATCGTTGAGCACACCTGCGCGAAATTTTTACAGATTTCAGCAATTTACCGAGGGCTAAGCCCTCGGTAAAAAGCCCTCGGTAATCTGCGTTTTTCTTGTAGTGGTAAACACTTTATCTTTATTTGTTGTTGAAGTTTGAAGAGGCTTGGTTATTAAAGAATTCTCGGGGTTGACCCTAAAAAGGCTTGTAACACCTTTTCTCCCAAAAGAGCATTACAACATAATTAACTATTTATTCTCAAAAGTTTAATATTGTTCGTTTTAATTTCAGGAAAAAAATATACTTTCTGAACTTGTATTTATTTCCCAAATAGTGAGTGAGTTTTTCTTTCTTTTTAAAGATTAAAGAATAGAAATTTTGTCATATCAAATTTTTCTCAAAAAGGTCAATCCAAAAGTTACACCCATTTCTATTCTTACAGACATAGACTTCATTACTATATAACATTGTGCACAATTACAATAGATTACATTGTCACTTAAGAGTTTCTAATACAATCATCCAGCAAGGATAATAATAACAATCTACCCCAAATGAGCCTAAGTCAGTCGAGTCTCAGATCACCCCCAAAAGACAACCTAGATAAACGCCACTCCGGAAGGTAGTCTTCCTGCTCCTTCTGTCTTGGTCAACTCACTCGATTGGTGATACATCCATATGAATCATGTTCAAAAAGACCACAAAACATATAGGCAAGGATGAAAAATCCTCATATAAAAGTTATACCACAACAATTACGACAGAAAAGAATAAGAGGAACTTTTGCTTATCATACATAATTAATAGCTCATTACCCTATAGTGTAACATCCGTATTTTTAGGTTATTAGTTAGAATTTCTGTTTTATATGATATTGAGATTTAAATGCTAAGAAAATTATTTTCGTTATATAATAATAATAATAATTATAAAACACTTATGAAATTATTTTATTAAAATAGTAACTTTTTCCTTACTGTTTGACATCCGTATTTACTGTTATTGACGGAAAAGGGGTATTTATAACACAAGTAGGTTAACCCAACTTTTTCAAACAAACTTCCTTCACAAAAGTTGGTTCTTTTAATATTTGTGATTTTCTGGAATTTTCTTAGAATTTTTGGAAAACTTTAGAAATTACCGTTTTGACCCTGTTAATTACGGAAAGAGTAAAATACTGATTCGGAGACCAAATTGAGGTCAAAATAAAATTTTGAGTAGCTGAATCACGTTTTTATATTTTTTACGATTTTTGAAAATTATTCTGAAAAACAGATCAAAATGCTACTTTTCCGAACCTTATAAAGTACGGAAAACAGAGATTTTTGGTCAAAAAATGATTTATGCCAACCAGTGAGTGCTCAAAATCAAATTTTAAGAGTGACCATTAGTAATTAAATTCAATTTGTAAATTTTTTGGGATTTTTCTGGATTTTTCTGAAAAAGTGTTGTTTTTCACTTACGACGCGTTTGTTTTCCTTTATTTTTGCAAACCGTAAGGCTTACCCTTACCGTAAAATTTCCAAAACTCTTCCATGAGGTTCTTACATATCATTTTCGAGATTCCTCATTGGTTCTTACCATTTAAAATTATTCTTGAATGTTAGATTAGTAAAAAGACTATTTTGACCCTTAATTGAGGAATCAGCCGAATAGAGACGAATAGAGATATAGTAGCTATGATATAGAAACTTAGAAACTTCGAGGGGTTCAAATACAATTCTAAGAAGTATATAAGAGTGGAGAACATCATGATTACCTTGAATAGTAAAGTGGGCAAGTAAAAAGACCATTTTACCCTTGATTTTCACTTAAAACTACCTAAACATAAAGATTTTCACTATGCAATCAAATGGTCTTCATTTCCCCTCATTTTGGTCGACATCAAGGAGCTTTGAGGAGCCTTGGATCAGATTTTTTTATGAATCATCAATCATTGTGAAGTGGTTTAGGCCAATTAGGAAAAAGATTGATTAAACCTAATTAATAATTATGTATTTATGTAGTCATGGCATGCGTCACACATTTTCTTTATTCCTTCCTTCTCCCTAGCTTGGCCGCCCCCTCTCCCTATAAATAGAAACCTTGGCTTCATAATTTTTCTCTCATCCAAGAAGCCAAGGAAGCACTTGAAGACAAGAAACACAAAATCCTCTCTTTTCACTCTTAGTTCTTAAATTTCTTTTAGTGTTCTAGCTTTGTTCTTCATCAAGTTTTGGCCAAGGTAAGGGGTTAATCTTTCAATTTAATTTAAGAAGCATGAGTTTTGATTCTTGTTTATGCTTGTCTTGTATGCTTTATGTGTTTTTACTATTAAGCCTTAATAAATTGTTTTATAGCCTTAAAATAACTATTTTGTACTAAATATTAATAGTAAAGTTATAATGCTCAAATTTTCTCAAGATTTTCGTGAAGCAAGAGGGTTATGTTAAAATCATTTTTGAACTTTTGTAAACATACTGTTATAATGGCAAAATTTAGACTACCGTAAAAATGATTTCACCGCGAAGAGAATACCGTTAATTATTTTGTGAAAACCCTGGTATTATCTATCACTGATATACAAGGTCATGGTTAAGATAAATGGTTTATCAATATGGATCTATGTGGAAAGGAAGTGAGACCTTTGAAAGGGCTAAAACAGTCCGTCTCTCTCTGGCCTGGGATCTGTATTGATACGCTGTTTGGGGAATTCTTAAGCTAGGAACTCAATATATACATGACTAAGATAATTGGGGATTATAATAGTAATGGATTCTCGGTGAATTCTACTGTTATATATTTTTGGTTCAGTATTCTCTATGTTTTAAACAGTGAAAATTTGTGAAAACAGTTTCAATAGGCCTTTTTTGAAAATGAACCGATGTTTAAGTATTTTCGAAATATTTCAGTTTTGACCCCTGTTCAATAAATTAATCACTTTTTAGTACTATTATATACCTTTGAACGAAAATGAAGTATGAGTTGTCTGAGATAAATGGTTCTGTCTGAATGGTGAAATTCTGTGTTTACTTGTGATTCCGTGTTTATTTGAGAGTTAAGTCGTAAGCTAGTATCTGTGGTTACTAAGTAAAATCTCTTGGAGTAGTGGGCTGAATGCTCGTGGCAGTGGGCCGAAATTCTTATGGTAAAATCTCCTTGAGTAGCGAGTGACTTACTCGTGGGTGTGGCCCAAATAAGTGGTAAAGTCTCCAGGAGCAGGGGGTTCTTTTCTCGTGGGTAGGCCCGAAATTATGTCGTAAAATCTCTAGGGGTAGTGGGTTTCTTTCTCGTGGGCGTGGCCCGAAATTCTTAAGTAAAATCCCCAAGAGTAGCAGGCAGGATGCTCGTGGGTTTGTCCCGAAAGTATAGAAAGTCTTGTGTGAAATTTCCTGTTTTAAGATATTGAATGATTCATTTGCTGTATAAAGTTCTCACTCAATGTTTCCCAATGCTTTGTTGAAAGCGATGTTCTCACTGGATGTTTCCAAATGTGCTGTGTTTGAGTGAAATTCTTACTGTGCTGATATATTGATTTCTTTAGTATGATTCCTTAGTGTTTGTGCGGTATGTTGCTGTGTGCCGTACTTTCCTTATTAAGTTGTTTAGAGTTTCACCCTTGCCAGCTTTGTTGTGTTGATTCATGACGGAGTAGATGTTTGACCCAAGAAGTGGGTTAGCTCTTAGAAGAGGAGCTGAAGGATGCTGCTGAGTAGATGATATGGATTCCAAGAAGATTAGACAGTTACTGTATTATTTGGGTAGGGGTTTAGAGACCAGACTGACTTAGATGTTCACTGTCTTACTTTAAACTCTTTCCTATACAAGCTCTGATGATTTTATATATATGTGTGTGTGTGTGTGTGTGTATGAGACGAGATCTTTTTCGCATATTGTTTTATGCTTCCGCACTTAAACCCTTTTGAAAAGAATTAATACATATTTCTCCATCCTTCTCAGTGTTAAAAGAAGAAAAAAATTTACACACGTTTTCGGAAAAGGAATGTTGAGTTTTCATTAAATATTTTCTAAGTTATTTCGGAATTCATTGGTAACTATGGTGTAATATCCTTTTTGGAGAAAGAGTGTTGCATATAGCAAGCAATCCTCTATCACAATATTACATTCCCACAAACACATTAAATTTAGTCACAGTAATGTATAATTACACTCATATATAGTGTCACCACAGTAATGTATTATCACAACTTAAAATGCACGCTTATCATCAAAGCAATATATTATCACACAAGATATATTTAAAAATGCATGACACTTCTATTTTCGTCACAACACCGGTGTAATGCTCCATAGAGACTTTTCTCAACCTCCTACAACCTTTTGAGTGATAGGCCACAGTCAATCCTTAACATACCTATTCAAGGCTACACACGGTGAAGTCCAACACCGGTGTAATGCTCTATGAGAGAGGAATGTTGAGTTTTCTCTATTGACACCATATCATAAATAGGTCAGTCAGTCTGATTTATCCAAGCCGGGTACTCTACTCGTTCTCGGCTCATTGGGAGTCACCGTACGGCCATTGAGACTTTCGAAACCTGGATAATCCCGGTAGGCAATTGTAGCCCAATTGTACCCATTTCCAACCCCCTCTCTGGGTTGTAGCTCATCTCTTGGCCATCCGCCAAAATTTCTATCTCTTTATGAAAATGACATAATATATTGCACAGAAAATCTATCATAATCATTTTCACTTTGATTTCTCTTGTAATTATCTTAAACACATCACTATGTTACCACTTGTAACATTATTAATCTCTTCTCTATGTTACCTCTTGTAGCAATTATACATAACCTTCTCTCTTAGTTATGTAATACTCACCTCATTTGTGATTATATCAGTCACATGTCTCTTTCCCTTTCATTCAATACTCTTACTTAATTTAACTTTGTCTTTTTAAAAGAAATAGTATTTTCTGTATCTAAAAAATTGTAAGAAAATAAAACTAAAACACATATTTATTCTTTAATTGAAAACTCATGTTTTTCCCTGAAAAATACCTTATTTTATAAGCTTAAAATAAACATTTCATAAAAATTCTAGGTTATTTTTAACAGAGTCCAAAACTGTCCACAGGCATGGTAATTCTCACACCCGCGGCGTGAATCGGTCTGTCCCTTGTTTCTCAAACAGTATGCGATTTTCACAATTTTGGAAATAATTGCACCCAGGGCGTGACATATGCAGTTTTCACTAAATTAAAACCAATTAGTGTTGTTCTGAACATGATTTAACCTAATTAAGTAAAAAAAAACATGTTCTTGAACCAACTTAAAGCCTAACAAGCATACACAAATACTTTGGTTTTAGGAAAACTCATTGAAGACTTGGCTTATATAAAAAAGACTCTAGTAAAACTTAGACAAAACCTTTACTCTACCAATTCCAATACCAAATTTGGCATAGAGGATTAAGCAACAAACACAAGTTATTGATCAAAGCTCAATACAAGACATAGGCACTAAATCATCACAACAAGCTAGATGCCATTTCACACCCAAAAATCATTGGCATGAAACAACCAAGATCAACATCCATCATCTAGATTTCAATTACTCCAAAGATCATCATTAATCACTTGTCATAAAACATCTATTTAATCAACCTCTCTACCATACATCAATAGAGATATATCACAGCCAAGCATAGCATATGCATCTTAAAAACATTAATAACTTTGTAAAAGAAATTTTCCCTTACCTCTTATTCCTAGCTTGATGAAGGAAAAATCCTAGTTGCTTGATCTCTTACTACCCTTTGATCACCACCTTCCAATCAAGCACAACATACCCAAAATACCAAGAGAAAAACCTAAGATACAATATTTATAGATCAAACCCTAGACATATGAACCGAAAACAAGATAATAGGAACTTGGTTCATGAAAATCTTACCTATACCAAACACCTTTGTAGCTTGAAGATTCAAAATCAAGAGAACAAAATCTATGAAGAACTTGATGATCTTGATGAAAGCTAGGGTTTTAAAATGAATTATCTCCTTTGATTTGTGTATAAAAATCAAAATTATGGATAGAAGAATAGATGATGATGATGATGGCTTGAGGCTATGGAGGAAGAAGAACAAGTATGAACTTCCAAGGAAGAAAAGAGAGACAAAGCTTTGGAAAGGAAGAGAGGATAAGAGTAAAATGAACAAATTCTTCTTCTTTCCCTCCCTATACCCTCATGACTTCAGCCCCCTCTCCAAGCACTAGGATAAGCTTGCATTAAATGTTGTAATGATCACTTGATCTATTAATTAAATAGTTAAATAAATGATCTATTTCCTAATTGGCCAAAAGCCATGACTAAGCCACATGACTCAACAAAGAAGAATTATTAAAATCTATCCATTTGGTGGTGTTGGGCGGCCAGCTTGAAAGGGAAAGGAGAGGATTAGCTTAAAGCCAACTAGAGTTAAAGTATGGTTAAAATGGAACTAGACCAAGTTAGTTTGACTTAGATTTGAGTAATGGAATGAAATCAATGGCCAAGATGTTCTCTCCATCAAATGAGGTGTCTAATCAAGGGTCCATATTGAACAAGATGGCTGCATGGCTCTTTGGCAATTTAGAGCAAACTTAAGGGCAAAACCGAAAGAGCAAAGTGGTCATTTTCTCACTTGGTAATTAATTATTTAAGCTAAGAGCAAAATGGTCTTTTCCCATGAGTCATGAAAATTCTACACTCTTCTACAAGAATCCAGGCGGTCCAAGGCTGGTCAAAGGGTTAAGGTAAATAATTTTTCACTTTTAACCATCGTAAAAGGTAAATTACGGTAATAAAATGCGGTAACTTTTGCGTTTCAAGGTTAAAACTATCCCAACATGGCTTATTGAAGTAAATGACTCTCAAGACTCACATAGTAAGCCTAGACCATGAAATTCAAGTGCCAAAAAGGTCTTGGTGGATAGAAGTCAAACTCAGAAGCTTTACGGTAATTTTTCGGTTTCACTATAACCCGTAAATTAGGGTTAAACTGCACTTTCTCTGAAAAATTTCAGAAAATTTTTAAAAATAATAAATCTTATAAAAACACTATTGGTTACCCTCACATTTGATTTTGGATCATTTCCTAATCTTCTGGCATCCATTTGATCTCCCATTTACCCTGTCTTTAATTCAACAGGGACCAAAACCGCAATTCTTAATCAGCAATTCTAAAATTCCCCAAAATAATTTATAAAATTCTAGAATAATGAAAAAACATTATTTGACACATAAAATTTTTTTTTCCACTTGTTCTGGCCTCTAATCCCACTTACAGTCCATCTTAGTCATACTACAAGGACCAAAACTGTAATTCTTCTTATCTGCTTATCAGAAAATTTCCAAATAAATTTCTAAAATCCTCAAATATTATAAAATCAATATTGGTATCCTCAAATCCCTTTTCTAACTCCAACTTAGGGTTTCTTCCTCATAATACAGTCATTTCGACAGTTAAAACACTACTGCTTTTCCGTTTGATTTTCAACGTTGAACTTAAACTATTGATCCCTAAGCTCAAGAGAATCATATCTACGGGATTTAGTTTCCTAAAATATATTTAATTCACATGAATCACATATCCACATATTAAATATAATAAAGTCAAAGACCTAAAAATACGGACGTTACAAGGCTTGTTGTAAAAAGAATACTTGTTGTATAGGCCTGAAGAGACTGGTGAAGAATACTTGTAAGCTTATCCCGAGGTAGTGGATATCCCTTCAGGAAAGAAGGGACCGGACGTAGCTCTTGGTTATAAGAGTGAACCAGTGAAATTTTCTGTGTGTATCTCTTACCCTTATCACCTTTACATTCAATTTTATACTAATTGTGTGGATTACTTTGAGGTCTTCTTAACTAAAAGTTTTAGTTAAAATATCATTTTTGAACTATATCATTTCTATGTCCTATACGCTAATTCCAGAGTCCAACGTTTTCAAAAAGGTTTCAAAAGTTAAGAAAATACAATTCAACCCCTTCTTGTGTTTCACTTTGTTTCCTTCAAATGGTATCAAAGCTCGACCTCTGATCCTAAACCAACTCATGTAAAACATGAGACACATTTCTTTCTTTGTTTTCCTTCACCATGAGAGAACATATTTTTGGTGGCAGTTAGAATGGGCCAGCGAAATTATGTCCCAAGAATGGGTCATAATGTTTTCACCATTGATATAATAAATAAAAAAATTCAATGGCTATGATGGAGTGGAAATAATCTACAAAATAATTTGCAGAGTAGTGCTTTGGGGTTTTTCACTTGCGCACTATCAACAAACCGTAATCACAAAATAACCAAGTTAGTAATCAACAATTCGCAAAATGGCCAAGAGTTTTAAATAATTACAAAAGTTACCCCAAAAAATGTAAAGGTGTGTTTTTGTATGTTCACTATGTTTAAGGTTTTGTATGTTGACTATGTTTAAGGTTTCGTTTGTAGTTTATTTTAATGATTTTTCCTCAGCACCCATGGGATTTGATAAATGTATTTCTCAGGTAATAAATATAGTGTTATTGGACAATAACATGGTAACTATACAATACAAGGTATAGAGTGTATTTTTTTTCAGTATATTTATTAATGTGTTTTTTAAGGTAATAATTTGTTCATAATGAGAAAAATAGTCCAATAAATTTTAGAGTGTATGTGGGAAGGTGGACGGCTAATATAAATGAAATTAATTTTTTTTTATTTTATGAAATGGTATATGTCAAATATTATTTTCTGCGAGCTTTTTGATTTTTGATTTTTTTATGAAATCATTTTTTATGTAAAATCATGATATTTTTATTTGATATGTATATATATATATGATGTGACTTATTTCGAGCTTTTTAAATAGAACTTTTTTTGGGTGTAGAAGTTAGTTATTAACACTACTAGAATGAGTTCTTGTAGCGTCAGTTTTTAGCGTCGGCCCTGACACCGACGCTAATTGCATCGGGTGGCCAAACTGACTCTAAGTCGACATTAAGTTTTTTTTTATTTTTTTAATAATTAGCGTTAGCTAAATGTGTGACGAAAAATTTTAATTTATTTTAGCGTCGGCTTGACCGACGCTAAATCAACTGGTCCAATAAATTTTCAAAAAAATGTAAATTTAAGGCTAGGCCAACGCAAAAAATAAATTTTACCGTTGTCTTTAGCGTCGGTCTGGCCGACGCAAATGGCCTGGTCTAATAAAATTTCGAAAAAATTTAAATTTAAGGGTAGCGTCGGCCTAGCCGACGCAATTTAGCGTCGGTCTGGCCGACGCTAGATATCTTTACCAAATCAAAATTTTATCAAACCCTTTTTGCCCTCACTTTCTCAGATCGCTCATCTTCTCTCTTCTGCAAGCCACAACCTGCGACGGCGAACCGTTTGCGAACCCCGAACCGACAAGGCGACGCCGGCAACCTGCGACGGAGGCAATCTGCGGCGGGTTCAAGGTGACGGCGTCGAGGCGCGTTGGTAGCGCGAGTATTGTCTCTGTTCCGGCGGTGAGGACGGCAAATCTCATCCCGTATTCCGTCAGTCCCTGTGCTCATCCCTTACTCCTTGTTCTCGTCGCGTACGTCCTTGTTTGAAAGAGAAGGTAATTTTCTTTTTCGGATGCCGTTGTTGTAGTATGTAAGCATTACTGAAATTTCGGATGCCATTGTGCTTGGTTCAGCTGCATCTGTATTTGTGCAGCTGTTACTTTGAAAGAAGCGAAACACCACCCATGTTTCTCTCTGAATTCCTGAAAAGGTTGTTGATCTTGAAACTGTTACTTTGAGTTTGAACTGTGTTGATGGAATGAATGGGACAAAATGTTGGTGTCTATATATAGGAGTGAAGAAAAGACATGGTTGTTTGATTAGGTGATGAAATATTTTTATTTTTATGTGATATTCAAAGAGAAGCTGAAATCAACATTACTGAGTTTGAACGAGAACATTGGTTAGAACAACTTTAGAGTGGTGTCAAAGACATCCAATTTAGTTTTGATCTCCTTCTTATGCAAGTCAAATTAAGTCTTTGACAAAGCTTCTATTGCTTTGATTACTATTATTATAGCTACAAATCGCATTCATTGTTTGTTTGACAAACTGTTATGTATGCAAGATGATTGCATTTGATAGGCTAGGAATTGAAGATTCATTGGTCAAATGTAGCTTTCAACGAATGTTCTTGTTGCCAAAGTAAGAAAGTACTATCTAATTTGTCACTTCAGAGTTCAGTGCCAGATATTGGTGTTATATTTTTATATTACCATTAAACAGATTAGTTACATGAAATGATATAGCCCAAATTCAATTGAAGAGATGCATCTGTTAACTCCCTGAACTTCTTGTTATAGTTGCAGTGGCTATTTCATCATTTTCTTTTTTATTGCTTATTGAGTCGATTTGTCTAGGGTCTTAATTAGCATTTGGACTATAATTTTTTTTTTACCATCAGCTACTTTGATGACATTATGTTATGTTTTTTGTCCTATATTTTTTATGTCATGGCTTGTCTTTCCTTTTATTTAATTATGTACTTCTAGCTTTTAGATGAGATGTTCCTTAGCAACTCAAATACTTCATATTTACTCTTCTTGTTCAAATTAGAAAACATGTACTTAGAACTAACAGAAAAGTACGACATTTTTAGTTAAAATCCAATTGGACGATGGGATTAAAAACAGAAAAAAAAATGGAACAGAGAACTAATAGTAAAGTACATTCTCCAACCAATTTCTAATTTTACATCTCTTCTCCCCAATTTCTTTTTAATTTATTTTCTCCCTAGCTAGCTATTTCTTTTGTTACCCGAACAGAGTGCAAGGCATTAGACAATAGATATATGGATTTATTCTTTTATATTTATCTTTATATCTAAGCTATTCTTAATCAATATGACTTCAAACACACTTGAATTTTAAACAATTTAATATGAATGTTCATGTAATATATATATATATATAATTTGATTTGAAATACCTAGTCCTGTGTAAGTTGATGTTGTGATGCTGTTAATGTAAAATAGGCTCCTCTTTTGTACTGCAAAAATGCTTCTCCCTTGTCTGCACGCATTTGATTTGGTTATCATCAGATATTTGGTTCTATTTAAATATGCAATTTGGTTCTGGTTAAGTGCATTCTGTTTCTGGTTTACTGTGCATTCTGTTTCTGGTTAAGTATGAATTCTGGTTCTGGTTAAATATGCATTCTGTTTCAGAAAAAAAAAGATATAAGAAGTAATACAGCAACATGGGAGAACTCATTTTGGTTTCTATCAATGAGAAACTAATTAACAAAAAATGAAATAAGTTGGACGTGTATAATTTATTAATATTTAAAATGGTTTTCATTTATGAATCACTTGAATATATTGTCTTTGTCAAAAGTCAAGACTTAATTCACTTCACAATTCACATGAATCTAAAAAAGCTAAGAGACTCTCCCTGTCAGTCCCATACACTTCCCCCACTTTTTAAGTTTTTCCTTATTGTTTCTCTCAAGCTTTCAGTTATTGTAGTTCATTACTTGTCCATGACAATGGTTTAGTTTTCTATCCTGGGACTTCTCATTTTTGCATTGCTGTTTCCCTTGTTAGTGTTGCAATTGACCCACGTATAATTGGAGTACTTGTAAAGCAAGTCCTTATTCATCTTTCCCTTATTCTAATTGTTATTGGCACCATGGCCACTAATGTAAAGCAAAATATAATTACTGATTGCTGCATTTCTATATTGCTTTTTGTTTTATTCATTACCATTTTTGGACTCCTTATTTTTTTATACCTTTATTGACAACTCTTTTTTCTAAGACACTTGCTATTTCCTGACTGCCAAGGCTATATATATTTTAGTTTTCTGCTTTTCCTACTTGTGCCCAGACTATGGTTTTTCTTTTTGGAATTCAATTTCTATACTACAATACACTCTGTTTTATTGCACATTTCGGGTACCTATCACAACCACATATAGAACTCACAAACCATTTATCCCCTGTACCTGCCAAAGTATAATGGCAAAGCTTAAATAGTCACATATTTGAAGAGTTTGTACCCAATGTTTAATTTCAGGTTGCAATCTCAAGGTTTAACTGGGAGATAAAAGCATATATCCCTCAATCCATTTTCATTCTATTGCTCAATTGACCAATTGATGTGTAGCAAACTGCTCACCCGTCTCAGTAAGGGATCATTTCGGAACTTTTATATTCTTGATGTTTGATTGCGCATTTATTTATTATATTGTAGATATTAATATTCTTAGGTTTCTCTGGGGTCACTCAATGTTTCATTAAGTCTCTCTGGGCTAAGCCGACGCTAATTCTCAAAGAACTTCTTTTGCTTCGAAGTTGCCTATGTAGCGTGGGCTTAGCCGATGCTAATTAGCGTCGGCCAACCTCAACGAACTTCTTTTGCGTCGAATCTGTCTTCGAAGCGTGGGCTTGGCCGACGCTAAATCTCAATGAATTTCTTTTGTGTCGAAGCTGTCTTAGTTGCATGGGCTAAGCCGACGCTAATTAGCGTCGGCCAAGGCCGACGCAAAGTTTAGCGTAGGCCTTTTTCATTGGCTTTGTACGTCGGCTTAGCGTCGGTATAGCCGACGCTAATTAGCGTCGGCCACACGACGGCCGACGCTAATTCTTTGCGACGAGCAATTTAGCGTCCGCCCCGTGGCTGACGCATGGCCGACGCTAAAATGGCTATTAGCGTCGGTTTTTATCGATTAGCGTGGGCTTTTGGCCGACGCTAATAGCCAAAATTCTTGTAGTGTAAAGAATTATTTTGACAACATGAATGTCTTAAATGATTTAGGCTAAGTTAATGTTCCAAGTTAGCCCAAACGTGACATGGTTTGGTGAAATACTAAAATGATTAAATCAACATTATGATTGACGAGATATAGTTTAACATTAAAGAGTCGAAGGTCATTGTGTGGTAACATAATCAATGAAAGCCATCAATGTTCTTAATGGGTTTCTTTTTTTTCTTCATAAAAACTTAATGATTTTTTTATTTTATATTTATTTTTCTAAGATATATTCATATATGTCAACACTCTAATTAATGAATTATTTGGGTTATTTACAATTTCTGAAACTTTAGAGTTACGATACGTATTGCCATATTTTCTAAGTACAATATTTGAATTCTAAAAGTATTGGGGTCCAAATTTGCAATACGGCAAAACCAGTTCCACCTATGATAATGGGTAAAAATGCATTGACCCATTATTGGGACATAATTTCAATGACCCATTCTAAAAGCCACCCATTTTTTTAGGCTTTTTGCTATACTTCATTGTGTCTTCACCATTATTATTGGGACGACAAATTTGCTTCATCGTGTCTTTCATCATCTCTGACCAGCGACACGAGACTCCTTCTCCGACGCCGTTTTGCCTCGTTCCCACGTCCTCCACCCTTCAGACATAATATTATGTGTTATATTTAATAAATTAATTTTTGAATTTTTATAGTTAAATGCGGGTAATGGGTATGGGTACGAGGACTTAGGTACCCAATTAATGGATAAGGTATAGGATCAAAGTTGCTACCCACGCTGGCAGCGTAGTTAGAAACGGACCGGACCGGTAGGTCCGACCGGTCAGACTAGGAACCGTACCGGATCTCCTCCGGTCCGGACAACCCCAAAACTGGACCAGCAAAGAACCGGTCATAAACCAAAAAAATCGATGAAAAATCGGGTAAAAATCGGTTTCAACCGGTTCAGTCTTTTCTTATTTTAAAAAAAATTGCTAATTTTTTTGAAAGAAACATTATTTTTTTATTTATTGCCAGTTAGTCTCAAACATGCCTTTAATCCCAAACATTATTAAATTTTAAATTAATTTTGTACATGACATTAGTTTTTTGAGTTAGTTAATTTAGTTTTTCAAACTATCCAGCTAATATAATAGAATTTTTTTTAATTTTAAAGGCTAATTGAAATGCAGTGTTTTATTTAAAATGCAAAAGAAATATAATAAAGGCAACACCCGTGGCTTCTCGAAGAAGTCACGTTCACCCCCTAAAACACTAACAGAGTGTTTGTTTTAGATTCTTCTATGTGAAAAGTTCCGTTAAAAACTACGTTGGGCAAAAGGAAGCAAAGGGCAGCTTTGGTTAAAAGTGTCTCGAAACGGAGAAAAATGATATTAGCGTTAATTTTAATCTCAAACAAACAGGCACTAAAACACACACACACACACTTACACTTTCAGCACAGAGAAAGAAATCAAGCACGGAGGGAGAGGAAAAAGAAAAGGAAGAAGAGAGAAGAGTAGAGGCACATTTGTCTACATCTTATTGTACTTAATTTTTCTTGTGTTCTCATCTCAGTCTTATGCATCTATGAGAGTAGAGCTGGCAAAATGGGCCGGGCTTGCCGGGCCGGGCCGAAAAAGCCCGAAAAAAAGAGGGCTCTGACACACAAATTTGAGCCCGTTTTCAATCCGGGCCTTTTTGGCCCGGCCCGACAAAGCCCGAACCCGGTAAAGCCCGAGCCCGAAGCGGGCCGCCCGCAAAATATAGGCTAAAGCCATAGCCCGAGCCCGAAAAGTGGAGGGCTCGGACACACAAATTCGAGCCCGTTTTCAATCCGGGCTTTTTTGGCCCGGCCCGACAAAGCCCGAACCCGATGCGGGCCAGCCCGAGCCCGGCCCGAAAGCCCGTTTTGCCAGCTCTATATGAGAGGTTGGACCATAAGTTTGAAGGGGCCAAATTTTATGACATAACAATATATATGGTCTCTATAAAATTTAAATTTTATTCATTTAGACCCTGTAATTTTTGCATTATGAGACTAAGTTTAACAATAAGGACTAATTGAAGAAAAAGAAATTTAATTCAGGCATAAACTGTAAAATAAATTTCATAAGAACTACACTATCCAAGATCCGAGATGCTTCGGGTCGAAGGTGAGCTGGCAAGGATGTGGTGGTTTCTACCTGGTTTCCTGGTGGAGAGCGGCAATAGTGGGTACCTGCAAAGGCACTCCGATGGCCAAATTACGATTGGCAAGGGTTTAGGGATAATAGGAACAGTGCACAAACCTAAAGTGCATGAGATCTCCACCTCATATAGGCATTGAGAGGAGGGGAGCACTATCAGGCGTGGTCCGAGTCATCGCTTTCGAGGAGATCCCAGGCACAGATCCAAAGGAGGACCCTCTGTTTGGCTAGCGGCGATGGCAAGGCCTGTCCCCTTTGACCTAGTTTGTCTCCAAGCGGATGGCAGGTGACAGGATCCCTTCGTACTAATCTTCATATTACGCCTATCAAGAATGTCTTGCAGGGGTTTCTGCGTGGTCAGCGGTCGGGCCAAGTCGGGCTTCAAGCTGTTCTAAGGATCCTCCTACCTAAAGACGCTCGGTGGGGGTCGCAAAGGACGGAATCGTGTCCCCCTTATTGGGGGACAGTCAGTGGGTTGGGCCAAGTTTGAGTCTAGTCGGATGGGTAGCACGAGATGTCCGAGTAAGATCCCAGAACAGGAACCAAAACAAAAAAATGTGTATATTATAGGGACTAAAAAAATGTTTAAGCCATAAAAATTTGATTATCTTAAAATTTAACTTGCAATGTAAACACTATATTGATCATCTTAAAATTTAAGTTGTAATTTAAACACAACTTAAATTACTAGAAATCATCTCAAAAGATTAAAACTTAAAGATTATTTTCTCTTTTTATGTTAGATTTTCTTGGATATTATTTTTTTTTGGTAGAAGAAGGCTAAACGAAAAGAAAAAGGAAAAAGAACAAAAACCAGAACTAAACTAAAGGCCCACAATCCGACCCACACACTACATCATTCTACCTATATATATATATATATGATTTTTTATAAAATAAAAAAAAATTCGCCGGGGGGGGGGGGGGGGGGAGGGGGGCATGGCCCCCTTTTGTCACTTGTAAGACCGCCACTAGGAGTAATACCCACTTCTATGAACCCTCTCTTTGGAGTTGTTTGAGGTAAAAATTTATAGGCTTAAAAATAATTTTGGTATCTACAAATATACCGATTTTTGGTTTTCGTCCCTGTAAAAATATTTTTTAGTTATCCATCCCTGCAATGTTTGTAACGTCCTAAATTTTCACTCTTAGAGATAAAATGTTAATTAGAGAAGATTATTATTAATATTAGAATTTTGATATGATGAGTAATGATTTATAGTTGATGTAGAAAGCCAACGAAAATACTATAGACATTTTGACTATCAAAATAGGAATATAATGATTTAGAAGCCCTAATTGGAGTCAGAAAAAAGATTTGAGGATACCAATGGTGATTTTATAATATTTTAGGATTTTAGAGATTTAGGGAACAAAATGACAGTCAAAACGTTTATTGAATTTTGAGGACCTTTATTGAATTTTGCATCTGTGAGGGACTAAAGTGACACCGTCTGTCACTCTCAGGGACCAAAGTGACTGCTTATTCTAAGAATTGATACCGTTTTTGTCCCTGTAGTATGACTAGGATGAGTTGTGAGTTGGTTTGGAGGCCAGAACTGTTGGAACCAAATTATTTAAAGGCATTTTCAAATGCTTAAATCCCTAAGTGGTTTTGATGATAACAATAATTATTAAGGTTTTTACAAAGTCTGCTAACAAGCTCTTGTAGGTACAACAAAGATAAGTCCATCATTCAATAGGACCTTGGTAATCATAAGTACATTCAGAGAGCTGAGCGTCCAATGGACTCTTGAAAAACTATACTTGAGTTTGAGCCTGGAGAGGCTTGTTTGTACTTGGGTTTGAGCCTAGAAAGGTTTGTTTGTAAAACAATACTTGAGTTGAGCCTGGAGAGGCTAGGTGTGCAAATAATACTTGTTGTAAGGCTTGAAGAGGTTGTTGAAGAATACTTATATTCTATCTGGATTGATAGTGAAATCTCTCTAGTTTGAGGGGACTGGACGCAGCTCTTAGAAAAGGGTAAACCACGATAAATACTTGTGCAATCTCTCTATCCCTTAACTATTTTATTTTCAGTTTATTTACTAACTGAGGGGATTGAATTGAAACTATTTTTAACAAGTTGTTTAAACGTTTTAATCGCTCTGAAACTTGTTTTAAACTAAGTGGACGTTTCTGCGTCCATCTTAACTGTGCGTCCAATACTCGTATACGCTGTGAGTCCAACCTTTTGTAAGCATCGTCCAACGTCTTGTGAAAAGTTTTAAAAGCTAAGAAACACAATTCAACCCTCCTTCTTGTGTTTCACCCTGTTACCTACAAGAACAAGTTAGGGAAAATATTTTGATGAACCAAATAATGTTTTTGCATTATTTTAGAATTTTAGAAATTATTTTGAAAATTTTTAGAATAGCAGATTAAGAATTGCTATTTTGGTCCCTATAGAGTGAAAAATAGGGCAAATTGGAGAGCCGATGGATACTAGAAGGTTAGGAAATGATCAAATCCAATGTGAGGGTAACCATTAGTGTTCTTATGGTATTTATGATTTTTAGAAATTTTCTGGAATTTTTCAAAGAAAAGTCAGTTTAACGCTAATTTACGTGTTACCGAGAAAACTGAAAAATTACCGTTTTACTTCTAAGCTTGATTCCTAGATACCAAGATCCTTTTGGCACATGAATTTCGTGGTTTTGACTAATCATGTGAGTCATGAGAGGCTTTTTCTTAAATAGATAATGTTTGGATGGTTTTAACCATGAAATACAAAAGTTACCGCACTTTATTACTAGTAATTTCTTTTTTAAACATGGGTAAAGGTAAAAATTTATTTACCTCTTCCTTTCACCCAGCTTAGCCGCCCTCTGTAACACCCATATTTTTAGATTCGTAGTTAATTCTACACCACAGAGTAAGTAGATCAAATTACATATTATAAGACGAGATTAGAAAATGGAATGTCATGATTATAGTCACTCATAGTAAAACAACTAGAATTTTCGAGTTGAAATTGGAAATTTCAACAGAAAACAATTCTCGCTATAGATGGAGAAATAAGATTATATTGATATGAAGGTTAAGATAATGCCATCATGAGGAATTAAAGAGGAAAATAGTATTCTTATATTATTTAAGGATTTTAGAATTTTAGTTTGGAATTTTCTGAGATTAGAATGAAGATGTTACAGTTTTGGTCCCTGTAGAATGGTATCAATGATGTATAGGGAATAGATAATTAGCTGAGGGCTAAGAACTGATCCGAATGGAAAGTTAGGGATATTATTAGTGTTTTTATATCATTTATGAGTTTTAGATGGATAGATAGTTTCCAGATTCGAAAAGTAGAAATTTGATAGAAAATCGTATTTCAGTTTTAGTACGGTGAGGGTTTAGTATTTTTTTCGGAGGTCATTTCTACTCCAAAATAACATTTTAACGAACCAAAAGTTATTCTTATAATATTTGTGATTTTTAGAAATTTTTCTAGAAATTTTTTAGAAAAACTTTATTTTACCCGCATTTGGAACTTTATGGGTAAACCGGGCGCAACCGGGACATGAAAAATAGTCCAAAAATTTAGTTTTGGGTTTCTAAATTTTTCTATGATATATTCAAATCATAAAATTCATTTCTCATGATTTTACCCATTTTAAAAAAATATTTATCTAAAACGGGGTTCGAAAACTACGCGTTTTTATTACTTCAAACTACCGATTAAACCCTAACTTGGTGGAATTAAATCCCACCATTTTCCAGTCAGCCTTGGGCACATATGAAGGTCTGATTTCACTCTCTAAAACATTCCAAAAGTCAATTGGGTCAAATGGGGTCAATATTTGAATTTTTTCAAATTAGGTAAGAGAGGTATGTCTCTCAACCACCGAAAGCATGCAAGCCCATACCTCCCCCATACACTTCTTGGGTCAGCTGAATTCATGTAAGGCAAGGGAGGAGAGAGAATTCATTTCTTCTTCACTTCATCTTCTCCAAGTTCCAAACTCCATTTTTCTCTCATATTCTCAAGCATTCCTACACACCAAAAGGCTAAGTTTTATTGAGTTTTTGGCCACCCAAGCTTCACAAAAAAGGTTTGGATTATCATTCTAATCCATAAACTTCTTTCATTTTTTCATTTCCACCACTTTCATTTTTTCATGAAAGCTTGAGTTCTTCATTTCACTAAAAGTAAGCTTTTTCTTGGTTTAGGTTCACCCCATTAGAACCTACAAGCTTGAAAACTACCTTGGATCTATTTTCCTTCAAGATTTGAGTAAGTATTCCTCTACTCAAATTTCTATACCTTAGGATTTGGTGGTTTTCATAAAACTCGTATTTTTATGGTTTGATTTTGGTGTATTTTGTGAAAGGTTAATTTTTCTAGGTGTGGGAACATCAAGGCTTCAAGTAGGCCACTTGGTGATTGTGTAGAGAGAAGGTGATTTGTGGTGTTTGCCCATTTTCATAGTCTTCAAGAGATAAGGGGATTTTCTCAATAAGTTGGGAAGGATGTGTATGTGTGCGATTTATGTTGTATGTTCATGACCAACTCAAAGACTTGAGTTTTCATATTGGGTGTTTGAGTGAGAAATCATTCTTTAGTAATATGTATTTTTATATATTTATGTATATGAGTCAAAGTATGATTTTGGTTGAGGCATGATAATTTTTGATAAACCTATGTGTTGTTGGAAAAATCATATGTATGATTTGGAATGCCTAAGTGTATGTTTGAGGAAGTATGCTTTATGCTATGTTCATTATGTATGTTGATATGTTATGAATGATTACTTTGAGTGTATGTTTGATTTATGGCTTGGTGGTGTTTTTGCCTAAATGGATGAGCATTGATTCTTGGATGTTTCACATGATTTAATTCAATGTGATTGGAATTGGATTGAAGTATTTGATTAAGTGTGGGAAGAGGGTTTAAAAGCTTTAATGAAAAAGTTTTCCAAAGTGAAATCAAATAAATTAATTAAGATTCAAGTTAATACATACTTAGATAAATTTCTTAAAATTGCTAAGTATAAGTCTCAAGTCAATTTCATACCAAGTCATTTTTATCCATAAGACTCTAAGTGAGCTAGAAAATCAATTAAAGAGGGAGAAAAATCAAATTTTAGATTTTTAGGGATCAAAAACAAAAACTGGATGTTTTGGGGGCAAAAATGAAAAATTCTGGAATTCTGGGCACAATTTTGAAAATGTGGACACTTGGGCCAAAATCATAATTTACAAAAGTTTTGGGGCAGAAACGCAAAGTCTTTGCACTTTGGGCCAAAAACATAATTTACAAAAGTTTTGGGGTAGAAAACGCGAAGTCTGGGCATTTTGGGCCATAAATCTAATTTTTCAGAGAATTAGGGGCTGAACTGCAAAATTGAATTTCTTAAGGGGTCAGAATTGTAAATACTTAAAAGTAAAGGAGATTAAGTAAAATTATTAAGGAATCTACTCAAGCTTTTAACTAAACCTTTTATAATGAAAAGTGAGAAGAAAAATTAATAAAGTGGATTTTAAATAAAAGGTAATTCTTTTATTAAAAACAAATGAAGATTAAAGATTTTAGAGTTAAAAGAAAACTTAAGAATTCAAAGAGGAATTTCTCCTAAAAACTTATGGTTTCAAATAACGTTTTAAAAACGGCATTGAAGAGGATCAAAACGTGGCGACGATGAAGTCTTGAGGACAATAATGCCACACGGTGTTGGAAGAGAGCTAACACGTGACGACGAAAATCATAATGTGAAAGATTGCATTATTCTCTTGTATGTGGGTGTAAATATAGATGTCGTTGCTACAATCTAGCTTGGAGGATTGTGCAATATATATTGAGGCCATGCTACAATCCAGCTTGGAGGACTGTGCAATAAATGTAGATGACGTTGCTACAATCCAGCTTGGACGATTGTGCAATAAATGTAGATGTCGTTGCTACAATCCAGCTTGGAGGATTGTGCAATCCAGCTTGGGGGATTGGAATGGAGTGCGGTTTGAGCTGTATTGAAAGATATTGAAGTGGCATGCATTATGCTAGAGTGCTATGTGTTTGACTGTGTGTTTAACTTGATGATATGTTCTCTTTTGGTGTGTGATTATCTTAGAGGAAGATTTGTGAAAGAGTAATTATACATATATTCTTGGGATGTATTATGTAGTATTTTATTTTTCATATACATCCTTTCAGTGGATTTCAACTTGTGCAAAGAAATTCACCCTTGTATGTCTTTCTATTATTCTTATGTACGTTATGCGAAGATGTCCACTTCGAGACCTCTGGTAGCCCGAGTGAGGGAGAGTTTTCTGGCCTCTTGAGGCCGATTGTTGGGGATGAACTTATGATCCCATCTCTCAATGAGCCACGGTGTCTGGACTTGCGGTCAGAAATACAGGGAAGAGGAAGATCAGAGACGAGCCTGGATGCGGTTAACTTGAGGAGTCTGAGTCTGAGGAGGAGGAGAATTCCTAGGAGGACCCGAGGAAACGACGTCTTCTTAGTTCTCTAGGTGTGGGGTGGATAGTGCTAGGTTGTGGGTTGTTAGTTAGCCGACCAGCTTAGGTTTTGGGTAGTAGATATTCATGTCGTGGATTCGACACATATTTTGTTTTACTGTTTTCGTAGGTTTAGTTTACCGCTTAATTTTCTTTTATGACAGGATGATGTATCGTGACATGGAGATATATATATGTAAGATGTATGTTTTCTTCTTCTGAGTTTCTGGATGGCTAAATGAGATGTGTTTAATCTTTTCGTATAAGATCCCTTTAAAAAAAGTTTAGCCACCAATTTTGATAACCTTGATTTATGAAAGACGATTTTCCGCATTAAGTTTTAGTTTTTCATGTGACGTTTCTTGTGGGAAAAATGGGCGTTACACCCTCCCCACCAAAATATTACAATGTAATCATTTCATTTTTGGGGAGTCACAAGAACAACCAATGGGTGAATTTCTTGGTTTTTCTCTTTTAATTCCTTAATTCCTTTTGTAATAAGTGCTTTTGAGATAAGCCTTATCATCTTCATAATTTCACAAGGGCTGGTCGAAATTTCCATGAGAGAAGAGAGAGATTTTCATTTCATCTTTTATCATTTTCATCTCACAAAAATCCAAAGCTTGATCATTCCTTTGATTGTTCAAGTGTTCTTCTACTTTCTTAAGATCTTCAAGTGTTCTTCTACTTTCCTTAAGCTTTTGGATTTTTGATCTTCAAGAAATCAAGGAACTAGGAACCTTTATCAAGGAGCTAGGAGTAAAGGTAAGGGGAAACTTTCTTTAACAAGTTATTAGTCTTCGTATGATTATGTTTGATTGAAGCGATTTCTTATGTTTGATTGAAGTGATTTGTTATGTGATATTAAGTGACTTTCCTATGTTTTGATGATGTGATTCTTATGATGTGATGGTGAGAATTCTTATGTGATGAAAAAATGATTTCTTATAAGTTTGGGTTTGTAATATTTAAAGTAAGTTATGACTTTAAATATTATTGTGTTTGATTAGTGTTTGGAAATGTGATGAAGAAAGGCATCAGAATAAGTAATTGTGACTGAAATGGACTTTTTGAAATAATCTTAGATAATGACTTTTTTAAAAAATAACCTTTGGTTTAAAGTTAAGGAATATGATTTGTGAAAGTTTTATAAATAACCCAAAAGTTATGTTTTGAGTTTTAATTGATAAGCAAGTTTTAATTTGATGAAAAGTTAAACTTTCCTTTGATTAATCATGATAAGCTAATGAGTTATGCCCTAGATAGGATTTTTTTATCAACATTTGTGAAAAATCACATGTATTTGAAAAATAGAAAACAATCATGTTCACACCACCGGTTCATGATTTTTCGCAACTATGAAAGCTGTTGTTTTGGGCAAAAATGTGATTTTCAAAAGTATAGAGACTAAAACTGTAAAAGAAATATCTTTGGGCCAGAAATGTAATTTTGAAAGTACAAGGGACTGAAAATATTTTTTTTTGGATAAGCAAAATTATTATTAAGAAAAAAAACCAACTAAATCAGAGCATAAGAAATGTGCAGATTTAGCTACATGAAAAGAACAACAATAGTATCTGTACGAAACCACCTGAACTCCTATCTTTAATACAAAAGAGCTAGCGTGCTAAAACATCACTGTAGAGAAAGACATCCCAACTAAGTTGACACCCTAGACCCTAACTATCATTTGCAGCACGCTAAATCCACCAATGAGAAGCTAATAAAACACCCCCCAACGTGTCAAAACTGCACCATGAAAGATCAGTATTGTACCACCCCTGGAGTGAAAACGTCAAGCCCAAATGCGAAACAGCAGCAAAGAAACCAGTCCATTCCACCGCTGTGAAAAATGTTCCGCCCCCTGTTAGCCCAAGTGGTTTCTAACAAGATGAATCCTAGAAGGGGTGAATAGGATTCTTCCGATTTTTCAAAAACATTTCGCAAAATAATTTTCTTATTTGATGGTTAATGCGAATGTAAAAAGAAACAATCACAAGTTTAAGAAAAAGGAATTTTTCTGGTCTGTGAATTTCAGATGAATTGAATTCCCATGAAATTCACTGAACCTTAAAAACGCAATTCTTGAACTAAACACGAAATTGAAAGATGCAAAGGTAAGAGAAGATGAACACTGTGAGATTTATAATGGTTCAGTCACCTAATGTGATCTATGTCCAGTCCCCAATCCGTTTCCGAATTGAGATTTCAATCAACTACTAAAACGGGTATGATTACAAGGAGATGCCCACTCCTAAACCCATAAACAAAATTAGGGATACCTTACCCTAATTCAACCACACTGAGGATTCCCCACCTTTGATTACAACACCACCACCTAGGGATACCTCACCCTAGACTACAACAAAAAGGATACCTCACCTCTTACAAGAATCAACCAACAAGATAAAAGGTTTAGAGTTTACCAATTACAATGACATACGATCTATGTCGGATTTGGCAAGGTTTAGATCAACGAACAATACCCAAGAATTGATTTGAGATGCTTGATAGAGGAACTTTCAGATTCAGATCGCTCTAGGTTCTTGGAGAAAGTTTCTCTAAGTGTATGATTTGAAAAATCGCAAGTCTTATTAGAAAAACGCATCCAATCTGTTAAAAAAGCATTTTCTGTTGCAGTGAATCGATTCCCAGCAAGCTTGAATTTCAGAATAGCAAATCTGCTCTCTGTGAATCGATTCCTCATAGGTGTGAATCGATTCACAGCAACCAGGTTTGCCTGGAATCTCACAGGAATTCAATTCACGTGCAATTCACCGTTCTAGTGACATGTCAATTCACCTGTGATTCCCTTGAAGTTCAATATTAATAAAATCAATTTTAAAAACATATAATGCATGAATGCAATTCAATTTTAGACCCTAGGTTGATTTTACTTAGCATCTCAATCTCATCTTAGATATTTTATAAAAGGTCCTAGAAGTTAAATCGAAAACACATTAAACCTATTTCTAGACCCTTTGATCTTTACAAGTCTTCATGCTTCCATCCAAGCTTGTCATCTTCAAAACTTGATATTCCTTAAAGCTCTTGGGAAGGTGCAATTCACAATCTCTCCCTTTTGATGATGACAACACAATAAAGACTTTGTGACTATGCTCCCTCTCACTTTGTGCTTACTTACCAAAAAGAGAGTTAAAACCTTAAAAAACATAGTACAAAATTTCTCCCCCTTTGGCATTATAAAAAAAACACAAAAGTGAAAATAGAAATATGTATCCAAGGTGCAATTCAACAATGCAGGGAGCAACCACCAATATTTCCAATAAGATGTCATCCAAAAGTAATGAAACAATTAATCCAAAAGATGAACATCCATGAAGATAATAGTGTAGCTCATGCCAATAGATAATAATCCAAATGAAAACATGAGTTAAATATAGTCCAAAAGAAATCAAAATCATTAGTAATCCAACGAAATACAAACCATGATAGAACAGTCTCAGAATGGAAATAGTAAGAATAAAATATAACCCATAGTCCAAAACATAACATGAATCGTGTGTGTGATTTTCATGTTTTAAAGAGTGAGTTCTATGTCATTAAGTACTCTAAATCACATGTCAATCGAATTTACAAGAGTGTGAATCGAATTCACTGGGTGATTTTTAAAGTGGAACACGCTTTTGTGCTTCTGTGAATCGAATTCACAGCATATGGGAATCGAATTCACAGAGACTTAAATTGTCTCAGAACACATATTAACTTGCAGTGAATCGATTCCAAGCTTGTGGAACTCGAATTCACTGGGCTATAAAAATCAGATTTTACTTATTTTATGCAGAAACATGTTCTAATATGCCTATTTTGCTATGGTTGAGCCATCGCTTGTTGATTTTCATGTGATTTAGCCATTTAATTGCTTCAAACAAGTTTCAATACAAAAGATATGCATTTTTCAAACAAGCAAAACATCCACAACAAAGAGAATCACAATTTGACATAGTGAGTTGTTGAAATTCACTTTTAAAATTGAATTAGGCTATCTCATGACCTCTTAAGGTACCATGCACTCAAGTTTTGCAAAAAATGTAGAACACGGTAGCAGCACACAAACTTAAGGACAATTTCAATCAATGCAAGAAGAATTTATAGAGTCTAACTCACTTTCAATTAATGCTATTTACAAAACTCAAATATGCAATCATTGTATCAAATTAATATAGTAGTAAAAACAATATGATATCGATTTAATGTGTAACTTTCATGTACTTCAACAAACCACTTTTAGCATTTCCAATCATGCTTTGTGTAACACCCTGATTTTATATATAGTTTTTATTGAATTTTAATCCTATTTAATTTAATTAAAATTATTTAATTAATGATTTTTGGGATCTTGAGGTGAGGATAGTGATAGTAATATCTTAGGTTTGATTTTGAAGGGTTTAGAGTAGTAGAGTTCGCAAAACTGAGTTTTTGCGGGAACCGCATTCTCTCCTGATGCGGGGATAGGGTTCAGTATTTTTCTGGAGGTCATTTTTATTCCAAAATAAATTTTTAACGAACCAAAAATGGTTCTTATAATATTTTTGATTTTTAGAAATTTTTCTGGAAATTTTTCAGAAAAACTTTATTTTACCCTCGTTTGGTGCTTTACGGGTAAACCGGGACACGAAAAATAGTCCAAAAATTTAGTTTTGGGTTTCTAAAATTTTCTATGACATATTCAAATCATAAAATGTATTCTTCATGATTTTACTCATTTTAGAAAAATATTTATCTAAAAAGGGGTTCGAAAACTACGCGTTTTTACCGCTTCGAACTACCGATTAAACCCTAACTTGATGGGACTTAATCCCACCATTTTCTGATCAGATCTGGGCGCATGAGGGGCTGATCCAAGTCTAAAAATTCTTCCAAAAAGTCAAATGGTCAATTAGGGGTTGATTTTGAATTTTTCCAAAATTAGGTGAGAGAGGTATGGCTCCCAACCACCAAAGCATGCAAGCCCATACCTCCCCCATGCCCTTCTTGCTTCAGCCGAAATTCATCTAGGGAGAAAGGAGAGAGAAATTCATTTGCTTCATACACTTCATCTTCTCCAAGTTCCATTTTCTATTTTCTCTCCATTCCCAAGCTCTTTCATACACCAAAAAGACCAAGTTCCATTGAGATTTTCCATACCCAAGCTTCACAAAAAAGGTTTAGATCATCATTCTAATCCATAAACTTCTTTCATTTTTTCATTTCCACCACTTTCATGTTTTCATGAAAGCTTGAGTTCTTCATTTCACTAAAAATAAGTTTTTCCTTGGTTTAGGTTCACTCCATTGGAACCTACAAGCTTGAAAACTATCTTGGATCTATTTTCCTTCAAGATTTGAGTAAGTATTCATCTTCTCAAATTTCTACTCTTTAGGGCTTCTTGGTTTTCATAAAACTCATATTTCTATGGTTGTATTTTGATGTATTTTGAAAAAGGTAAATTTTCTAAGTGTGGGAACATCAAGGTGTTGAGTAGACCACTTGGTGTTGGTGTGGTGTGAAGGAGGTGATTTTGGAGTTAGCCATTTTCAAGTCTTCAAGAGGTAAGGGGATTTTCTCAATAAGTTGGGAAGGATGTGTATGTGGGTGGTGTATGTTGTATGTTCATGAAAAACTCAAAGACTTGAGTTTTCATATTGGGTGTTTGAATGAGAAATCATTCTTTAGTAATATGTATTTTTATATATTTATGTATATGAGTGAAAGTATGATTTTGGTTGAGGCATGATAATTTTCGATAAGCCTATGTGTTGTTGGAAAAATCATATGTATGATTTGGAGTGATTTGGAATGCCCAAGTGTATGTTTGATTTATGGCTTGGTGGTGTTTTTGCCTAAATGGATGAATATTGATTCTTGGATGTTTCACATGATTTAATTCTATGTGATTGGGATTGGTTTGAAAATATTTGACTAAGTGTGGTAAGAGGAGTTAAAAACTTTAATGAAAAAGTTTTACAAATGAAAACAAAGAAATTAATTAGGATTCAAGATAACACTCATGTTATAAAAATTCGGGGGTAGAAAACGTGAAAACTGGACACAGAAACTGGACGCAGAAATTGGACGCAGAGACTGGACGCAGAAATTGGACGCAGAAACTGGACGCAGAGACTGGACGCAGATTGGACGCAGACTGGACGCAGAAATTGGACGCAGAGACTGGACGCAGAAACTGGACGCAGAAACTGGACGCAGAGACTGGACGCAAACTGGACGCAGAGAATGGACGCAGAAATTGGACGCAGAAACTGGATGCAGAGACTGGACGCAGAAATTGGACGCAGGAAATGGACGCAGAGACTGGAAGCAGAAATTGGACGCTGGAACTGGACGCAGATTGGACGCAGGAACTGGACGCAGGGACTGGACGCAGACTGGACGCAGGGACTGGACGTTTTGGGGCCAAAAGGAAATTTTGACAAGTTATGTGGTTTTTAATAATTAATAAGAAGTGAGAAGGAAAAATAATAAGAATTAGAGAGTTAAAGTTAAAGAAAACTTAAGAATTCAAAGAGGAATTTCTTCTAAAAACTTATGGTGTTAAATGACAATAATATTACACAGTATTGGAAGAGAACCAATACGTGGCGAGGATAAAAGTCTTAAGGACAATAATATTACACGGTATTGGAAGAGAACCAATACGTGGCGAGGATAAAAGTCTTAAGGACAAATATATTACACGGTGTTGGGTGAAAGCTAGCACGTGGCGATGAAAAAACCCTAAGACGAGGGACCGAATTGATTGTGGTTGCAAATATACTGTCATATGCATTTGAGATATTGGCTTCTGCCAGGCTAGCATTTATTGCTATGATGAGAGCACACAATCCTATGCGGGGATTGTAAATAAGTATGGTCTGACTATAAGTCTTTGAGGGCATCCAGGTTACGAAGTTCTCAATGGCCTTGAAAGGAATTCCCTTGTGCCGAGACGAGTCGTAATACCCAGCTTGGATGATCCTGACCAGGGCTATCTTATTTATGATGTGGTGTACGACGTAGCACAATGGGTCTGTACCGAATAAATGACAAACGATGGCCGAGAGTGAAGGTCAGTTTGCATTAATGATAGGTATACGATTCCGCCATATCGCTCTACTTAGTTGAGGAAGAGAAGTCTCCATGGAGCAGTGCACCGGTGTATGAAAAGAGATATTGAAGTGACATGCATTATGCTAGAATGCTATGTGTGTGCTTGACTGTGTGTTTACCTTGATGATTTGTCTATTGTTGATGATTGAATAACTTAGCTAAAAGATTTGCGAAAGAGTAACTCTATAAATATATTCTTGAAATGTATTACGTAGTATTTTATTTTTCATATGCAATCTTCTAGTGGATTTCAACTTGTGAAAAGAAATTCACCCTTGAATATTTTCTTGTATCTGTATGTACGTTACGCGTAGATGAGGCCTTTGGTAGCCGTGTGAGGGAGAGCTTCCGGCCCCTTGAGGCCGAGTCCGAGGGAGGGGGATGGACTTATGATCCCATCTCCCAATGGGCCACTGTGTGTGGACACGTGGTCAGGACAAGAGGAGGGGTGCTGGGCCCCGAAGAGGTTTTGGAGCGCGATATGGTTTTGGACGTTCACATTCCATTAGAGAGGATGCGCAGCTGGCTGGCAGCCGCACCCGAGGCACCTGTGGAGCAGCCGAGGCGAGAGACTCAGGCGGAGGAGAGACCTTTACCCTCACGGGTAACCGGATCCGCTCGGGAGTATCGTCGCATGTTTCGTCGCACGCGTCTCACTCCGAGGAAGAGTACCTTGGCGCGAGATCGTCTACCGAGGATGGCTCCATCAGTGACACCAGCTTCACCACCACAGACAGGGAGATCGACGCTTTCCGTTCCTTACGTTTCACCGTATGGCCGTTTCGTACGCTGCTCTTCTGACACTTCTGCCGGACCGTCGGGACACGCAGAGAGGGGGAAGAGGAAGGTTCGAGATGAGCCAGAGCGGGTATTCATTGAGATATCTGAGGAGGAGAAGGACCCAGAGGAGGATCCCGATGAGGACCTCGAGGAGACGTCATCGTCTTAGGTCGTAGTGGTGGGGGTGTCTAGTGCTAGGTTGTAGAGTGTCTGTTAGCGACCAGCCTAGGTTTGGGATGTACATGTTCAGTGTCGTGTATTGGACACACTTTTTGATATATCGTTTTTCCTAGGTTTAGCTTTATCGCTTTATTTTCTTCGTGTCATGATGATGTATTTTGGCCACTAGGTTGTGGTTCCAAACTATACTTGCGGGCGCAAGACTTGTGTATATTGACATGATGATATATGTATATGTGTATGATGTTTCTTTTCTTATGAGTTTCAGGATGGCTAAATACGATGTGAGAAATCTTTTCGTTTGAGATTCTTTTAAAAAAAAAAATTAGCCACCAATTTTGGTAACCTTGATTTATGAAAGACGTTTTTCCGCATTAAGTTTTAGTTTTCACGTGACGTTCCTTGTGGGAAAAAGGGGCGTTACACTTTGGGCCTTGAAGTACACCTACAAAACAACTCAAAATTGAGACTTTGGTACCCAAGTGTATTTGGGTCCTTGGGGGTTACTTTTGGGTATTGTGCCTTTTGGAATCCAAATTTGTTTAACATTGGATAGTCAATTGTTTCTAAACATGCAAGATGATGCAAGATGCCCCTTTCTACAACAATAGTAAGATGTGGTAAAGGGGATAGTTACTTCGCTTCTTTGACCAAAACAATTTTTAAGAGACTTTCTTTGTTCATTAGGATTGTATCTTATTCCCGCTTTACCATACGTCCTCTTTTGACTAGAAAGTAGCATGTTTAGATTGTCCCTACCCATTGTATACTTATCAAGCATGCACTTCATGTAATTTATATCAAGTCTATATTTAGCACAATCATTGCATGCATGAACATTGCTAATTGACTTCTTGTTTAGTGAGCACTTATCATGCAAAGCCTTTAAAACATCATAGTCATTAGTAACCTTTTCTAGTTTAGTTGTTAATTGATATATCATCTCTTGGCAATCACATACACTACAAAAAAAATTAAAATTTGCGTCGGTTTGTTTGCGACGGTTCATGAAAACTGCCCCCAGTTAAAACTTGCGACTGTTCAAGCGGCAATGCATAGTAACCGCTGCACGGTTTCAAAGGTGAGAACCTATATCGAGCTTCGTTGTGTGTTTTAAACCTATCTCGCAACTGTCCTCTCCCTCTTCCTCTTAGCTCAGTAATAACGCTAGTCTCTCATTCTGCTATGTCATCCACGATGTCGATGTCAAAACCCTCCTCGAGCCCTAGTCCCAAAATCACGATGGCGGAGGAGGGAGAAAGTCTGTATTTGGCGGAGGAAAGACCATGGCAGAGGCTTCACGAAAGGCCTTGAAAGAAAGAGGCGCCATGATCAATTCGCGGAGGAGGGACCATCGTCAGCTCTTCTCCCTCACATCATCGCGGTTGTGTTTCTTCATAGGGTTTTGATTCCGTTCCTTTCTTTCCTGTTTAGATCTGGACAGTCTACTTCTAGTTTTTTGTGTTTGCTTTTCACTTATCTATTTTTTTGTGATTTTGATTTTTCCTGCGAGATTTATATGTTTAGCATCTTGATTTGTTGTGTTTCCTTGCGCCATTGATTCATTTTAGACTTGTTTGGTTCCCGGGAAAATTCAGAAAATGGATTTGGATAATATGAATTGTGAGTGGAATATTGCAATTTAGGTGATGAATCTCATTTGCTTTTTTTCTCTTCCAGTCCTTCAGCTTCATCCATGCCTTTACTTCATGCAGTTATATGAGTGGGTGCATCGAAAAATTCAGCAGAACAGTATTGATCCTTTCAAGGGTTTCACACTAAGAATTCAGTTCTCAGCAAGTGAGTGAAATTGGAACCCCACTTGCTTGTTTCTCTTTGCTAAAATTTCAGTAAGAATATGCAACTCTGTTTTAACTTCCACTTTTCACACTTTTTTTTTATTGAATTTGTGCCTTAAAGTTTTCCATTTGTGTTCTTTCAGTCGAGTTTGAAACAGAACCGATTCTCATCTAATTTCTGATTTTGGCTAGTTTGTTGCTTTGCTTTTTCCTACTTGGCTATTTGTAACCTTTTTGTTTCTGTGTTTGTTTGAATTTCATGAAATCTTTGTGTTGTGTCGTCTTCTGTTGTCTCTTTTTCTTATTGTATCTACAATTAGGTGCAAGCTAAATTTTCTAGTCATCAAGTGTAATGATGGAACTCTAGTCATCTTTATGTTAGTTTCCTTCTAGTGATGAATTTAGAATTCAAAATGAAGTGAAGTCAGGATGCAAATAATTGTCCTGTACCCTTTAGTATGCCTTTTTTTTTACTCTTTCCTTTCTCCCCCACCTTGTCCACTTCTTTTAATGTCGCAAGATTTAGCCCCATGGTATAGGATAGTTTTGGTCCTCGTTAGTTAGCAAAAACAATGAGGAGCATTCATGTAGTGTTCATAGTTCTTGAATGCTTCTACTCACTTCTATACATGTCCTCATTATCCTATTTAATAGAAGACTTTAGGAATGTCATTAACAGTTAACATACTGTCCGTTCCTCTTTCCCTTGTCTGGCGTGATTTACTATAGTTTTTTGTTCTTATTAGATAGGAAGACAATGAGGATCATTCATGTCCTAGTGTTTTTGTAGCTCTTGAAAAGTTTCTTCTCATTTCTATTCACGAGTGTTTGTCCCTACATCTCTTTGACTTATCATCTTTTACATAGTCCTGGATCATTCCTCTCTGGTCATATAGCAAGGAAGAGCAGCTGAAGCAGAAGCTGAGCTTGAAAGACTTCTGGGTGTATCCGAAGCAAAACTTGCAATATCACAGTTATCCAAGGTAGATAGAGCAAAACTTGAAATAGTTTCTCCTCTAAAATGTTCATTTTATCTGTGATTATGCTTTATTATTTTTATTTTATTTTTAACGAATATTTAAATGCATTGCTTGGATTGAATGTTGATGCATTGAATTAGTGTTGAGTTTTCACTCATAAAATCATTTTATCTGAAATATGCCAGCAGCCACAACAATCGCCACCACAATTCCACCATTGCACTCCTCTGTCTATCGTTGGCTCAGCAGCGGCCGTTGGCTCTCCCCACCACCGCATCCGAAGGTGGACTTAACAATGAAGAGGAAGACAGGTCGATCAACGGGGAAGAGGTTATGCGTTTGCAGAGCAACTTGGGTAGAGAATCCCTAACGTGCTGTGCCAAGAAGTGAAACGTGCTCAAGGTTTGGATGCACAATAACAAGAACAGTCTTGGTATGAAACCCAATTAATTAATTTCTGATTATTATTATCCTTTCCTCTCTTTTCCTACGGCATTTTTTTATCTCTCTTAGCTTTGTGTGTGAAAGAAAAAGAAGAAAAATAATGTAATCTGAAATTTAATTTAATGTACTACTAATTAGTTTAAGTGTTATGTTTTAACTGTTTTTTTTTGACAACAAAACAAAAGGTATTCATTCATTCAATTTGGCAAAATACATCGAATACATTACAAATTCAACGTCGCTAAAAACTAAAAGGGATGAAACTGCGAACAAGCTCACAACACCCAAGTTAATAGCATAACACAACAAAGTGCCATCAAAAGTGACACTGCCTACAAATCTGACACATTCAGGGTGACCGAAGTACCTACGCCTCCGGATCTGTAGCGTTGACGACTCAGTCAAAAAAGAATCTATAGCGAAACGAAGTAGATCCGCCAATTTGAATCGAATGAACACCGCACCAAGACGGGAAAACAAAAACCGCACCAAGACGGGAACAACAAACACCGTACAAAGACGGAAAACACCGTTGCACGCCGAAGACGAGGACTCGAAAAAACACCCAAAAAAATTAGATCTGTGTGGATAAACCACTTATTGAGATGAAAGAAGCTAAAAAATGATATAGAGGGGTGGTTCTAGACCAAAAAATGGTCCAAAACCACCCCTCCAAGAAGAAGGAAGACTGGTGGCCGAAAAGGCGAGAGAAAACTTTGAAATTAATATTCTTTCTTCTAAAAACTTTGAAATGCGAAAGTAGCTAATTCCCTTGTTGATGTTTTAACTGTTAGACTTTTCCATTTCTCCTTTCTATTTGCTTGGCGAATCATTATGTTACAAATAATTCTACATTTGTTTGTTTTCCACCTAAATAAATTCTAATTAATAGAGATGGCTTATGTGTGTGTATATATATATATATATGACATTGAGGATTGAATTGATTTGAACCTCCTTTCCTTGTGTTGTTCTGTTCTGAGATTTGAACCTAATTAAATCAAAATTATGTCTTCTCCACTCTTGCATTTAAGCTATATATATATATATATATAGAGAGAGAGAGAGAGAGAGAGAGAACTCATTTAACATTCAATTTGCTTCTGGATAATGTGCCATAGTTACATGCATAGACTCTTGATAATCTATATATGAAATTATTAACAAAAGTTATTGAATAGTAGTTTTTTCTTTAAATATTCTTATTCTGAATCATGGCTTTTTGTTTCACTTGCTGGTGTTTGATAAGTCTATTTGATTCTCTCTGCAAGGATGATGCACAAAGGCCTAGTCAACCTGGTCTAGCACCTTCTCCTGTGTCTTAGAGTAAGTTCTATTACCTTCCACAACTCCATATACACTGCTCTATCTCTACCATGTTCTTTTGTCAGATAGAAACTAATTGATGAATTAGCAAAACTTACTAATTTTTTATATAAACCAGGGGGCTCAGGTTTTGTTTTGTACTCTTTCAAACTAATTTGCCCATTTCATGTGCCATAAAATCCATTCTAGTAGGACAGTAGGAAATTTGCAGCAGGAATTTTTTTTCCCATTATGTGACTCATATAGCGGCAGTTATGATCGCCACTAGATTTTTTAAAAAAATCATTTATCATATCTAGAGGTGGTTATAGATAAACCGCTGCAATATTTTACCCTGTGTTCTAGCTCATTTATTAGCGGCGGTTCAAATGTTTTGAGATTTGCACGGCGGTTACCTGCAACCGCCGCAATTTAACTCGCGACAAACAAATCTGCGATAGTTACCTAACCGTCGCAAGCATGTTTTAGCGGCGGTTTGAACCGCTGCAAATGCAAAAAAAATAGCTGTCGCAAAAGACCGATTTTGTTGTAGTGATATGACACATTTTTTAGAAGCATTCAATTTTATTAATCTAATAGACTCATCATGCAACTCTTCATAGGCATTATGCAACTCATCATAAGAAGGTAAAAGATCAAGTTCATCGTTACTTATTTCTTCTTCTTCGTTATGACTTGCCATAAGACATAGATTTGCAACTTCTTCATCATCGGAGCTCTAAGATGAAGAGTCATTTTTATCCCATGCAATGTATGCCATTTTTCCTTTTTTGTCTTTCTTGTATTTTCTCTCAAACTTTTCGGTTTTCTTTTGGAGTTGAGGACATTCCATTTTTCATGTGTCCTTTCTTCCCACATTCATAGCAACTTATTTGAGAGTTGTCGAAATCCTTCTTAATGTTGGAACCAAATTGTTGAAAAGCATTTCTAATGCATGAATTCCCTAAGTGGTTTTGATGATAACAATGATTATTAAAGGTTTTACAAAGTCTGCTGACAAGCCCTTGTAGGTACAACAAAGATAAGTCTATCATCCAATATGACATTGGCAAATATATGTACAATCCAAGAGTGGAGCGTCCAATGGACTCTGATACTGACCTCGAGTAAGAATTGTTCAATGGACTCTGAGAAGCAATGCATCCAAAGATGTTTTACGTCCAAAGAAACAGAACTGATAAACGTCCAATAATCATCATGGAGACGTACTATCTGAGAAGCAAAATCATAAGTCCATATGGTAAGCAATGAATATGCATCCATATGAACCAAGTTGCCTCACATACAAATGGTAAGCAAAGGTATGCGTCTATTTTGTACATAACCTGTAAAGTCCAATATATTCTATATGTTGCGTCCAAAACGCAGAATCCATAACTTGCTATTTATTGCTCCTTCATTTTATATGGGACATATTTATTGAGAAAATGATTTAAAATAGATAGCTGTATTCAATGTTTTTGAACATGCATTAAATAAAAAACATAAAGCACTGTGGAAAGTGTACTTAGAGGGAGAATGTACTCCGGGATCTCTTCGAACACTCGTTTCAGCTTTACACAGTGTATTCTCTGTCTCAATAAAATATTACTATTAACCATTGTGCAATTGAGACTGTGAGTACAAGTTGCCTCTGACTTAGGAGAAAGAAACGCAGACATACACACTGAAGTAGAACTCCTCAGAGCAACGGGAAAATAATATTTAATGCTATTAGAGAACGACCATATTTATGAAGGCTGGAGCTGAGCTATTGGTAGAACAAGTCTAAAACTTCACAAAAGCCTATAAATACCGTGAACTAGAAGAAGAATACAAGTGTGCTAAACTACTAAAAAAAAGAGTTGAAACGCTGTGCAAATTGTGACACACTCTGTACTACTAAGAAAGCCTTGTATATTTTCTTTCTTCTTGTATAAGAGAGTTTGCTTAACTTTTGAAGTGCTTAAGATTTCATATTCTCACTTGTATGAGTTAGATAACACTTTAAGTCAAAAACACTTTTTTGAGTTGTTTGAGCCTGAAGAGGCTTGTCTGTAAAAGAATACTTGGGATATAGCATGAAGAGGCAGCGTGCAAAGAATACTTGGGGTTGAGCCTGGAGAGGCTTGGTTGTCAAAGAATACTCGTTTTAAGCCTAGAGAGGCTTTGTTATCAAAGAATATTTGTTTTGAGCCTGGAGAGGCTAGGTGTGCAAAGAATACTTGCTGTAAAGCCTGAAAAGGCTGTGAAGAATACTTGTATTCTATCTGGTTTGATAGTGAAATCTCTCTAGTTTGAGGAGACTAGACGTGGCTCTTAGGAAAGGGTGAACCAGGATAAACACTTGTCCAATCTCTCTTTCCCTTAACTCTTTTAATTTTTGTTTGCTTATTAACTGAGGGGATTGAATTGAAACCTTTTATTTAAACAAGTCGTTCAAATTTTTATTTGCACCAAAACTTGTTTTTGAACTAAGTAAATATTTTTGCATCCAACTTGTTTGTGCGTCCAATATCTCAAATACGTTGTGCGTCCAACATTTTCATAATCAGTGTCTTACATTTGCGAAAAGTTTTCAAAAGCTTTGAAACACAATTCAACCCCGCTTCTTGTGTTTCATCCTGTTATCTACAGTTGGCATCAGAGCTCGGTCTCTAGGGGTTGAGCACCTAACAGTGCAGAGAAGCAAAGATCCATCGAGAATGAAGGACAAGCTGTGAACAGACCACCACTGTTCAATGGAGACGAATATGGCTATTGGAAGCAAAGAATGATCACATTCTTTGATGCGCAGAATATAAACATGTGGGATGTCGTGGAAACTGGTTACACTGCTCTAGTAGGTGAAGCAGGTCAACCAGGTCAACCAGTGCCAAGAGCTCAATGGACGCAGGATCAAAGAACAAGATTTCAACTGAACTCAAAGGCAAGACACTATCTGATGTGTGTCATTACTAAGTCTGAATATGACAAGGTGCATAGCTGCACCACTGCTAAGGAGATATGGGACACTCTAGCTTTGGCACATGAAGGATCAACTCAATCCCATGAGTCCAAAATTAGCATGTAGTTCATCAAAATGAACTATTCAAAATGGAGTATCATGAAACTATTGATCAAATGTTTGGAAGATTCCAAACAATCGTTAACAACCTGAGATCCCTGAGAAAAATATACACAAACCAGGATCATATCAGGAAAATCCTAATAAGTTTGCCAAAACAATGGAGACCCAAAGTAACTACCATACAAGAAGTAAGGGATCTTTCCACTCTTGCTATGGAAAACCTTCTAGGATTACTTAAAGTGCATGAGCTTGAGCTCAATGAAGAAGGAACAGAAAGAAAAGCAAAATTCATCGCTCTTAAAGCCCAAAAGGGGAGCACCTCAAAGGCACTAAAGGCACATGACTCAAATGAGGAGTCATGCAGCTCAGAAGGAGAAGGAGGCTCAGACGATGATGAACTTTCCTTCACCTCTAGGAAAATAAAGTCTATGTGGAAAAAGAAAAGTGACTTTAGAAAAAAGCAGTTCAACAAAAAATTTCCTCAAAAGGAAGTTGAGCAAAAGGAGAAAAATCCAGTAGTGTGCTATGGATGCAAGAAACCAGGCCACTACAAGGCAGACTGCCCTGAGGCTGAAAGGACAAAGAAGAAATTCTTCAAAAAGAAGAAGGGTCTTATGGCAACATGGGAAGATCTTGATGAATCTTTTGATGATGAAGATGAGGAGGATAAGGAAGAAGCAAATCTTTGTCTAATGGCAAGCCTACCCTCAACTGATAGTGAGGATGAAGAAGATGTACTTTCTTATTCTGAGCTAAGAGATAATTTTAATGATCTTCTTAGAGAGTCATCCATTTTATCTGATGAGTACAGATCTTTGAAGAAAAAGTTTTCACTCATAATCAAAGATTCTGAAAAGCTCACTTTGGAAAATAAAGTACCCAAATCAGAAAATGAAGAGTTGAGACTTCAAGTAAGTCAACTCAAAGGTGAATCTCCAAGGGATTCTGAGTCCAATACTTCCTGTAAAGTACAAGTACTTCAACAAGAAATAAATGAACTCACTGGACGATTGTCCAGATTTGTCAGTAGCTCTGAAAAACTTGATCAAATCTTAAAAATTCAGAGAAAACCTTCTGACAAAAGTGGTTTGGGTTATAAAAAACCAAAACCAAAGTTTTCTAAAAGTTCTTCAAATTTTAATATATACTGTGGTCACTGTGGAAAGGTTGGACATGTCACCTCGATGTGCGTCCATAACAAGAGAAACATGTCTGGACACAGACCAAGGACTATCAAGAAATGACCCAAATTAATCTGGGTACCTAAAAAAATGATAATTCCTGTTGCAAATATGCTTGATGGGAGGAAGACAACACCAGTCATGGTACCTGGACAGTGGCTGCTCACGACACATGACAGGAGAAAGGTCTATGTTCCAAGACCTAAAGCCTAGATCAAAAGTCTAGGTCACCTAAGCTTCACAAAAAAAGGTTTGGATCATCATTCTAATCCATAAACTTCTTTCATTTTTTCATTTCCACCACTTTCATGTTTTCATGAAAGCTTGAGTTCTTCATTTCACTAAAAATAAGCTTTTCCTTTGTTTAGGTTCACTCCATTGGAACCTACAAGCTTGGAAACTACCTTGGATCTATTTTCTTTCGAGATTTGAGTAAGTATTCATCTTCTCAAATGTCTACTCTTTATGGTTTCTTGGTTTTCATAAAACTCATATTTCTATGGTTGTATTTTGGTGTATTTTGTAAAAGGTAAATTTTTCTAAGTGTGGGAATATCAAGGTGTTGAGTGGACCACTTGGTGTTGGTGTGGTGTGAAGGAGGTGATTTTGGAGTTAGCCCATTTTCAAGTCTTCAAGAGGTAAGGGGATTTTTCTCAATAAGTTGGGAGGGTTGTCTATGTGTGTGACTATGTGATTTGTTCTTGATGATGAACTCAATGACTTGAGTTTTTCTATTGGGTGTTGAATGAAGTTTCATTCTCTTAGTAATATGTATTTTTACATGTATATGTATATGAGTAAAAATATGATTTTTGGTTGAGGCATGATAATTTTTATGAGCCTATGTGTTGTTGGAAAAAAAAAATCATATGTATGCTTTGGGGTGATTTTGGATGTCCAAGTGTGTGCTTGGTGAAGTATGATTTAATGTTATGTTCATAATGTATGTTGATTTATGGCTTGGTTGTGTTATTGCCTAATTGATGTATATTGATTTATGTGTATTTCATATACTTTGATTGGGATTAGATTGAAAAGATTTGATTAAGTGTGGGAAGAGAGTTTAAAAGCTTTAATGAAAAAGTTTTCCAAATGAATTAATTAGAATCCAAATCATAAGTCTTAAATCAATTTAATACTAAATCATTTTATCCATAAAACTTTAAGAGAGTTAGAGAATTAATTAATGTGAGAGAAAAATCAAATTTTGGATTTTTAAGGGTTAAAAACGAAAACTGCAGGTTTTTGGGGTCAAAAATGCAAATTCTGGAATTCTGGGCTTTAATTGCAAAATCTGGACTTTTGGGTCAAAATTATAATTTAAGAAAGTTTGGGGCAGAAATGCGATGTCTGGAAACTTTTGGGCCAAAAATATAATTTACGAAAACTTGGGGCTGAAACGCGAAGTCTGGTACATTTGGGCCAGAATTATAAATTACGAAAGTTGTGGGGTAGAAAACGTAAAGTCTGGGCATTTTGGGCCAGAAACCTAATTTTTCAGAAAATTGGGGGCTGAACTACGAAACTGAACTTCTTAGGGGGTCAGAATTACAAATACTTAAAGTAAAAGATTTTAAGTAAAATTATCAAAGAATTTAATTAAGTTTTTAATTAAATCTTTTTATGAGGAATAAGTGGGAAGAAATTAATAAAGTGGGTTTTAGATAAAAGATACTTCTTTTATTAAAAACAAATGAAGCTTAAAGATTTTAGAGTTAAAAGAAAACTTAAGAATTCAAAGGGGAATTTCTTCTAAAAACTTATGGTGTTAAATAACAATAATATTACATGGTATTGGAAGAGAACCAATACGTAGCGAAGATAAAAGTCTTAAGGACAATAATATTACACGGTATTGGAAGAGAACCAATACGTGGCGAAGATAAAAGTCTTAAGGACAATAATATTACATGGTATTGGGAGAGAACCAATACGTGGCTAAGATAAAAGTCGTAAGGACAAAAATATTACACGGTGTTGGGTGAAAGCTGACACGTGGCGACGAAAAACCCTAAGACGAGGGACCGAATTGATTGTGGTTGCGAATATACTGTCATATGCATTTGAGATATTGGCTTTTGCCAGGCTAGCATTTATTGCTATGATGAGAGCACACAATCCTATGCGGGGATTGTAAATAAGTATGGTCTGACTATAAGTCTTTGAGGGCATCCAGGTTACGAAATTCTCAATGGCCTTGCGGTGAATCCCCTTGTGCCGAGAAAAGTAGTGTACCCGGCTTGGATGATCCTAACCGGCTGCCTTATTTGAGATGGGGTGTACGACGTAGCACAATGGGTCTGTACCGAATAAATGACAAACGATGGCCAAGAGTGAAGGTCAGTTTGCATTAATGATAGGTATACGATTCCTCCACATCGCTCTACTTAGTTGAGGAAGAAAAGTCTCAATGGAGTAGTGCACCGGTGTATGACAAGAGATATTGAAGTAACATGCATTATGCTAGAATGCTATATGTGTGCTTGACTGTGTGTTTACCTTGATGATTTGTCTCTTGTTGATGATTGAATAGCTTAGCTAAAAGATTTGCGAAAGAGTAACTATATATAAATATATTCTTGGAATGTATTACGTAGTATTTTATTTTTCATATGCAACCTTTCAGTGGATTTCAACTTGTGAAAAGAAATTCACCCTTGCATATTTTCCTGTATCTGTATGTACGTTACGCGTAGATGAGGCCTCTGGTAGCCCGTGTGAGGGAGAGCTTCCGGCCCCTTGAGGTCGAGTCCGAGGGAGCGGGATGGACTTATGATCCCATCTCCCAATGGGCCACTGTGTGTGGACACGTGGTCAGGACGAGAGGAGGGGTGCTGGGCCCCGAAGAGGTTTTGGAGCGTGATATGGTTTTGGACGCTTACATTCCATTAGAGAGAATGCGCAGCTGGCTGGCAGCCGCACCCGAGGCACCTGTGGAGCAGCCGAGGCGAGAGACTCAGGCGGAGGAGAGACCTTTACCCTCACGGGTAACCGGATCCGCTCGGGAGTATCGTCGCATGTTTGGTCGCACGCGTCTCACTCCGAGGAAGAGTACCTTGGCGCGAGATCGTCTACCGAGGATGGCTCCATCATTGACACCAGCTTCACCACCACAGACAGGGAGACCGACGCTCTCCGTTCCTTACGTCCCACCGTATGGACGTTTCGTGCGTTGCTTTTCTGACACTTCTGCCGGACCGTCGGGACACGCAGAGAGGGGGAAGAGGAAGGTTCGAGATGATCCAGAGCGGGTATTCATTGAGATATCCGAGGAGGAGGAGGACCCGGAGGAGGACCCAGAGGAGGATCCCGAGGAGGACCCCGAGGAGACGTCATCGTCTTAGGTCGTAGTCGTGGGGGTGTCTAGTGCTAGGTTCTGTTAGCGACCAGCCTAGGTTTGGGATGTTCATGTTCAGTGTCGTGTATTTGACGCATCTTTTGATTTACAGTTTTCTTAGGTTTAGATTTATCGCTTTATTTTCTTTACGTTATGATGATGTACTTTGGCCACTATGTTGTGGTTCCAAACTATGCTTGCGGGCGCAAGACTTGTGTATATTGACATGATGATATATATATATGTGTATGGTGTTTCTTTTCTTCTGAGTTTCAGGATGGCTAAATATGATGTGAGAAATCTTTTCGGATAAGATTCTTTTAAAAAAAAAATTTAGCCACCAATTTTGGTAACCTTAATTTAAGAAAGACTTTTTTCCGCATTAAGTTTTAAGTTTTTCACGTGACGTTCCTTGTGGGAAAAAGGGGCGTTACACCTGCTCGACAAGACTAACTTGACAGCAGCCTACGATAGGAACTTTGACAACTTAGGCGTGTAGTTTGAAATTTAGTCTTTCTTTTGTTGTTTTTGACATTACTTTGCCATTCCTTTTTTATTGCAAATCCATGGCTCATTTATTTTGCATTAAGTAATACTAAACGCTTGTTAAAATATTTTTCACATCAGTCTCGTCTACCGTCCAAGACTTAATGACTTTGCACTTGGGAACAATCCTTTACTTGCCCCACCGGCCAAGTAATAATTACTCTAAATGCTTCCAATACCTCCACTACCCACTGCGATTAAATGCTCTTAATCCACTATAAACAGTGAGGCCTTTGGCTCATTTTTCACCAATTTTCTCATGCCTAAATGCTGGGATCTGATGAAGAGACAGTAGGAGAACTGCTCCTATGAGGACCAAAGCTGTTTCTGAGTCCAAAACGAAAAGAAAAAAACTCACTGAGTCCATTATGGCTGAGAAAGAAATTGTTGAAACAAGAGGCAAAAAGGCTAGAACTTAATCAGAGGACAAAAAGAAAGTACTGCTGCTGCTCAAGCAAAAACTGCTAGAGAAGTAAGGTAGAAAAGAAAACAAGATGAAAGGAAGTCTTCAGAAGAGGTACATATAGATTTTGTAATTGAATTTGTAGTTGCATCTGTTTTGAATGGGAATGCTAAAGTTGCTGCTGAGGCCACTGTGCTAGTATGGACTTTGCATCCAATCCCTCTCCATCAAGACCTCACCATACCCAAACACCTTCCCAACCACAAAGCCAACCTGAACCATTCTTCTTTACCTGCCCACACATATATAGCAACACCACCTCCCTCACCTGAGCCTGTAACCACTCCATTTTCACCAATTACTGAACCATCGTCCATTCCTGAATCATCGTCCATTCGTATCCAATCACAACCACCTTCATCACCACCCACAAAAACAAAAGCACCCTCACCATCGTCCACTTCCCACTCCGTCCACAACTTCTGGAAGCCCAAGATTCTCACTGAAGGCCTGGAGAAAGTTGAAGTTCCTCTTCAAGAGGAAAAGATGTAGAATCCATAGCTGACAGTGGATTCTGTGCCTTCTCAGACATCAAGTCTAGCCAACATGAGGATCTACACAGAGGGGGTTGAGTACCCTGCTCTGTCTCTAGAGCAGATCAGTCCATTCCTCTCCACCTTCGAGAAGTTGATGATAAGCTACATTGCAAATGAGTTGGAGCTTCAGAACAAGTTTAACATCCCTTTGACAATCAGGATCACTCCGTCCACTCAGATAAAGGTCAAGCCTGACAAGATAGTACCAAGAGTATACTTCGTGGACAAGAACAAGGACAAGGACAAGTTCGAAAGGAAGTATCTCAACAAATGTCCAATGCCAAGACTCACCAAATTTGATAAAGACTGGGCAAAGACTGAACAAGAAGAGATCCTTATGGACTTCTTGGCCTATCTGTCCAAAGAAGGAATAGTCTTAGAGGAAGAAGCTGGAGCTGTATAGGAAAAAATCTATGGGAATGTGAACAGCAAGCATCCTCTTCTGGTTTAGATACTAAGGAGAAAAAGGAGACACCTACTGGTGGGGAGATGACAGAGCTGGACTCACATTACATCATATTTGATGAAATCCTAGGAGCTCCTGTCCCCTCTAGAAGGAAATTGGAAACTCAAACTCCTTCACCTCTAGTAGAGCCCATTGTTGAGTTGCCTCTTGAGGAAGAAAACTTGATCCTGTCTACGCATGTGCAACGTAGTGCTAGACCTGCAAGGCAATCTAAAGAAGTTCCTGTCACAAGACAAGAGTTTGGAGAACTCAAGTCTATATTCAATTAGCTTCTCCAGAAAATGAAGGAAAAAGAGCGACTTTCTGGAGTCATGTTCTTTTTTTTCTCTTTTTGTTTATAATTTTTTTCTTTTGACGATGATGCTCATTCAAACCTTTTTGTCTGATGACAAAAGAGGGAGAAAGGGAAGATTAAGTCTTAATAAAAAGAGATTAAGTTCATAAGAATTATTGCAGTAGTCTTTTCAAATACATATATCTACTCTGATTAAATGGTTATATATATGTTGCCGAACTAATATGTCATTTGAGAAAAAGAACTTTTCAGGTACTCAAAACATTTGGAAAATCCAAAACATATGAGATGCTTATCTCAGGGGGAGTTTGGTAAGTCCAAAGAATTGCTAAGCTGTTTATCTCAGGGAGTGTTTCTTTGTATGAAAAGTTTTAATTGTTTGTGTATGACTGTATCTTATATTTTGCTTGCTGATAAATGCTTGTAAAACTTAATAATGTTTGTCATTATAAAAAAGAGGGAGATTGTTGGAACCAAATGGTTCAAAGACATTTTGCCATGTCTAAATCCCTAAAGGTTTTGATGATAACAACTATTATTAAGAGTTTAACAAGTCTGATAACAAGCTCTTGCAGGTACAATTAAATTAAGTCCATCGTCCAGTGTAACCTTGGTACCTTGGTACGTATATGTACAAACTATAAGCTAAGCGTCCAATGGACTCTGGTACTTGACTTATGGTAAGTATCATCCAATGGAATCAGGATGTTATGCGTCCAAATGGTAAGAAAACTAAGCATCCACTCGTTTCACGTCGTATCCTGAATGAACGTTGTTCTTAACTCACAAAATGCTATTTATTCCTTTTCATAATTAATTTTGAGACATTAAATGAGCAAACGATTTGAAATAATTAGTTGTACAAATGCTTTTCCTCGGACTTAAAATATAACTGATTTGAGATCACATTTAATGAAAAGCATAAAACACTGTGAAAAGTGTACTTGAGAGAGAATGTACTCTAAACACTTTTGGCACTCTCTGTACACGCCTTTTCTATGACACGGTGTTATCTCTTTGTCTCAACTCGATATTACTATTAACCACTATGTATTTGAGACTTTGAGTACAGATTGCTTCTGATTTTGGAAAAAAAGCTAAACAATCTATGCTGAAGTACAACTCCATTGAAGCAACGGAAAGATAGCATTTAAACCTATTAGTAAACGACTATTTATGAATGCTGAAGCAGATTAAAGTTGAAGACCTAATTCAAAACTTCATCAAGCCTATAAATACCGTGAAGAAGAAGAAGAAGACAGTAGAGATAGCAAACAAAAGAGATTATTTGAGCTGAATTTTTACATGCTTTTGTACATAGAAAAACGCTGTCATATTATTTCTTCTCGTAAAAGAGAGTTTCCTTAACTCTCAACGTGCTAAAATTTTATATCCTCACTTGAGTAAGTAGAAGCACTTGTAAACACTTTAAACTCTTCTGAGTTGTGTGAGCCTGAAGAGGCTAGGTGAAAATAATACTTGTGGTTGAGTCTGGAGAGGCTTGTCTGTAAAAGAATACTTGTTGTTGAGCTTGAAGAGGCTTGTGTGTAAAAGAATACTTGGGTTTGAGCCTGATGAGGTTTGTCTGTAAAAGAATACTTCGTTAAGCCTGGAGAGGCTAGGTGTGCAAACAATACTTGTTAGAGTATGGAGAGGCTAGGTGTTCAAAGAATACTTGTTGCAAAGACCTGAAGAGGCTATTGAAGAATACTTGTAAATCTATCTGGTTGATATTGAAATCCTTCTAGTTGGAAGAGACTGGACGTAGCTCTTAAGAAAGGATGAACCAGTATAAAACCTCTGTGTGTAAATCTCTTATCCCTTTACTCCTTTACTTTCAATTTTATTAACAACTGTGGGATTGTCTTGAGGTTTTCTTAACAAATGTTTTAAACGAACTTAAACTATTTTTAAACCAGGGGACGTTTTGCATCCAATTTACTTTGTTCGTACAATACTTCTTAACAACGCCCAACATTTCACGAAAAGGTTTTAAAAGTTAAGAAACACAATTCAACCTCCCTTCTTGTGTTTCACCTTGTTACCTACAAATGCTTCATTCTCAATAGCAAGGATCAACTTGGAAAGTTTGATTCTAAGGTTGACAATGGAATTTTTCTAGGTTATTCTGAAACATCTAAGGCATACAGAGTTTATAACTCAAGAACCCTAACTGTTGAAGAATCAATTCATATAAAATTCAATGACAAAAAGCCTGACAAAGACTTGTCAGAGCTAAGTAATTCTCTTGCAGATCTGAGAATGCAAGAAGAAAGTGAAGGATCATCACTCAAGAATAAAGAAGAAGGATCAGACGCAGAAACTGAAGATTCATCCATTCTAAAAAAGAGAAGAAGCTGGCACTTCAAGACTTATCATCCTGAGGAACAGATCATTGCCAATGCAGATGATCAAGTCTGAATCAGGTCCATATTCAGAGACCAAACTGATGTTGCCTTTATCTATGAGTTGGAGCCCAAGACAATAGATGAAGCTCTATTGGACGAAGGATGGATATTACCTATGCAGGAGGAGTTGAACCAATTCAAAAGTAACGATGTTTGGATGCTGGTAGCCCCACTTGAAGATAAGTTCATTATTGGAACCAAATGGGTGTTTAGAAACAAATTCGACGAAGAAGATAAGGTTGTGAGAAACAAGGCAAGGTTAGTTGCTCAAGGTTACTCACAACAGGAAGGTATTGACTTCACTGAAACCTTTGCTCCAATTGCTAGAATTAAAGTCATTCGCATATTACTTTCATTTGCTGCCCAACATGATATAAGGCTATATCAAATGGACATAAAGAGTGTAGTTTTGGATGTTATAATAACTGAGGAAATCTATGTTAAACAACCTCCTGATTTTGAGGATCAATCTTTTCCTAATCATGTTTTCAAACTGAAAAGGGCTCTTTATGACCTTAAGCAAGCTCCTTGAGCTTGGTCTGAAAAGATGAGCTCTTTTTTGATGGAAAATGATTTTTTTAAGAGGGAAAATTGATACAACTCTTTTTAGAAAATCCACAGACTCACATTTCATCATAGTACAAATATATGTTGATGATATTATTTTTGGTGCTACTGATGAATCTCTGTGTGGAGAATTTTCTAAATTGATGCAGAATGAGTTTGAAATGAGTATGTTGGGAGAACTCAAATTCTTCCTAGGACTGCAAGTCAAGCAAACTCAAGATGGCATATATGTGCATCAAACCAAATGCACAAAGGAACTTCTTAAGAAGTTCAACATGAAAGATTGTAAATCTATAAACACACCTATGCACCTATCATGCATATTAAACCTGAGTGAAGAGGATAAAAAGGTATATCAAAATTTATATAGAGGTATGATTGAATCTCTCTTATATCTTATTACATCTAGACCTAACATCATGTTTAGTGTATGCTTATGTGCTAGATTTCAATCAGATCCTAGAGAGACTCACTTAACTGCTGTTAAGAGAATGTTTAGGTATCTAAAGGAAACTACTAATCTGATGAGCACAGATTAGTGGGATTCTGTGATGCTGACTATGTTGGAGATAGATTGGAAAGAAAAAGCACAAGTGGTAGTTTCCACTTCATTGGATCCAACCTGGTCTCATGGGCAAGCAGGAGACAAAGCACTGTTGCACTATCTACAGTTGAAGTTGAATATGTCTCTGCAGCAAGTTGTTGTTCTCAACTCCCATGGATTAAACATCAATTGGAGGACTACATCAACTATGAGAGTAAGATTTCTGTTCTCTGTGATAATACTACTGCAATTAATCTATCCAAGAACCCAATATTACACTCAAGAGCTAAGCATATAGAAATTAAACATCATTTCATTAGAGACTATGTATAGAAAGGAGTATTTGATATCTTGTAAGTACTGAAAATCAATGGGCTGATATTTTTATAAAACCCCTTTCTACAGATAGATTTACTTTGATAAGGAAGCATTTAAATTTGCACTTTATAAAATAATGATGTTTAGCGTCCAATATGCTTAAGTTCAGTCTGAGTCCAACGTGACTAGAGTCCAGTGACTCGTCAATCCAATTGAGACTTAGTGAAAATAAGGCTTAGTGTCTTTTAACTCTTTAACTTCCCGCGCTGAGTCACTATTTAGTTAAAAATATATTTTTTTATCAAAACCTGCTCGCTTGCTCTAAAACCGTCTTTTCATTTAATAGCATCGCTAGCTTTCAACACAACAATTACTTTTCTCTCTCTTTTCAGCTCCCTCTTACACACGTTTTCACTCCACTCTTCACATTTACTTTACTCTTTTAGAAAACCTCTCTACACTCTCTCATTTTTAAAAATTCTGAAACTTCTATCAAAACCCTATTTTTCTCAAAAATCCACCTTTCCTTTTTCTGAAATGGAGAACATTGACAACATGGAAGTTCTCATGGAACACTACATCGACCTTTCCTGCTTAATTGACCTGGGGATCGATGTGGTTTCTGAAATCACCGATGCTGGCTGGAAGAACTTTTTCGAGGGACAGGTTGGAGTTTATCCTGATCTCATTACGCAATTCTAGAAAACTACTGAAGTACAAGAAGCTGAAATCACTGGTACTGTAAATGGGAAGAAGATAGTAGTGTCTGATAAAACCATCTTTGTTGCTATTTGTAACGCTCCTTTTTCAAACAAGAAACGTCACAAATTATTTTCAAGAAACTCAAAGCGGAAACTGCAACACTGTTTCTCCAAAAAAGATATTACACCATAGTTACCAATGAATTTCGAAATAACTTAGAAAATATTTAGTGAAAACTCAACATTCCTTCTCCGAAAACGTGTGTAAAATTTTTTCTTCTTTTAACACAGAGAAGGATGGAGAAATATGTATTAATTCTTTTCAAAAGGGTTTAAGTGTGGAAGCATAAAACAATACTATGCGAAAAAGATCTCGTCTCGTATATATATATATATAAAACATCAGAGTTTGTACAGGAAAGAGTTTAAAGTAAGACAGTGAACATCTGAGCCAGTCTGGTCTCTAAACCTCTACCCAAATAACACAGTAACCATCTAATCTTCTTGAAATCCATATCATCTACTCTGGAGCATCCTTCACCTCCTCTCCTAAAAGCTAACCCCTTCTTGCGTCAAACATCTACTCCGTCATGAATCAACACAACAAAGCAGGCAAGGGTGAAACTCTAAACAACTTAATAGGAAAAGTATGGGTACACAACAACATACAACACAATCACTAAGGAATCATGCTAAAATAACCAGTATATCAATATATCAAATAATCAGCGCAATAAGAATTTCACTCAACACAGCATATTTGGGAACATCCAGTGGGAACATCGCTTTCAACAAAGCATTTGGGAACATCAAGTAGGAACATCATGTGGGAACATCGAGTAGGAACATCGCTTCAACCGAAGCATATGGGAACATTGTGTGGGAACATCGCATTAGTACTAAGCATATGGGAACATCGCCTTTCACTAGGCATATCTCTTTCACTTCCAACCACTCAGACACCACTTATCTTAAACCACATAGAATCACCATAACACACAAAACCACATTTAACAGATAAGAATTTCGAAACACACTTCTCAAGAAAAATACAAAATCTTACCACTCAGACATACATAGAACCATTTATTCCAGACAACTCGCAATTCGTTTATATTCAAGTTTCTCAAAAATATATCGATATATAACAGTACCAAAAAGTAATTAACTTATTGAAAAAGGGTCAAATGGAAATATTTCGAAAATACTTGCACACCGGTTTATTTTTAGAAAAAGCCCTATTGAAACTGTTTTAAAAAATTTCCACTGTTGAAAACATAGAGAATACTGAACCAAAAATATATAACAGTAGAATTCACCGAGAATCCATTACCATTATATTCCCCAATTATCTTAGTCACGTATATATCGAGTCCCTAAGTTAAGAATTCCCCAAACAGGGTATCGGTACAGATCCCAGGTCAGAGAGAGACAGACTGTTTTAGCCCTTTCAAAGGTCTCACTTCCTTTCTAGATAGATCCATACCGATAAATCATTTATCTTAAGCATGACCTTGTATATCCATGATAGACAATACTAGGGTTTTCACAAAATAATAAATAGTATTCTTATCGCGATAAAATCATATTTACGGTAATCTAAAATTCGCCATTATAACGGTATGTTTACAAAAGTTCAAAAATGATTTTAGCATAACCTCCATGCTTCACAAAAATTTAGTAAAATTTGGGCATTATAACACTACAATTTATAAATAGTATAAAACAATTCATTTAAGGCTATAAAACAATTATTAAAGCATAAAAGCAAAAACACATAAAGCATACAATTCAAACACAAACAATAATCAAAACTCATACTTCTCAAATTAAATTGCAAGATTAACCCCTTACCTTGGCCAAAATATTGATGAAGAACAAGCAAGAACACCAAAGAGAAATTTAGGAAACTAAGAGGAAAAAGAGAGAGAACTTGTTGTTGTCTTGCAAGCTTGTTGGTGTGGGTTTAAAAATATGAAGTCAAGGTCCCTATTTATAGGGAGAGGGGGCGGCCAAGGAGTGGGGAGAAGGAGGGAAATAAGAATTTGTGTGATGCATGCAATGACTTCATAAATACCTATTTATTAATTAGGTTTAATCTTGCTTTATTCTAATTGGCCTAAGCTCATGACTATGTTGATGACTCATGAGCCAAAAAGCTCATCCAAGGGCTGCAACTCAATGGTGATGTCAACCAAGAGGAGAAGGAAGGAAGGCCATTGGATTGCTTGGTCAAAAGTTACATGTTTATGTAGTTTTAAGTGAAAACCAAGGGCAGAATGGTTTTTTTACATGCCTACCTTACTATTCAAGGCAATCATGATGTTCACCACTCTTATATACTTATTAGAATTGTATTTGAACCTCTCAAAGTTCCTAAGTTTCTATATCATAGCCACTATGTCTCTATTCGTCTCTTTTCGGTTTATTCCGCAATTAAGGGTTAAGATAGTCTTTTTACTAATCTAATACTCAAGAATAATTTAAAATAGTAAGAATCAATGGGAAATCTTGAAAATAACACATAAAAGTCTTATGGAAGAGTTTTGGAAATTTTACGGTAAGGGTAAGCCTTGCAGTTTGAAAAAACAACGGAAAACGGACGCGCCGTAAGTGAAAAATAGCATTTTTTTTAGAAAATTTTAGAAAAATCCCAAAAAAATTTGCAAATTGAATTTAATTATTAATGGTCTCTCTTAAAATTTGATTTTGAGCCCTCATTGTTCGACATAAATCAATTTTGGACCAGAAATCTCCGCTTTCCGTACTTTATAAGTGTCGAAAAAGTAGCGTTTTGACTTGCTTTTCAGAAAATTACGAAATAATTTTCAAAAATCTCAAAAAATATAAAAATATGATTCATCTACTCAAAATCTTTTTCTGACCTCAGGTTGGTCTTCGAATCTTGGTTCTAACCTGATATCTATCATTGAGTAGTGTTTTACTCTTTCTGTAAGTAACAGGGTCAAAACGGTAATTTCTAAAGTTTTCCAAAAATTCTAAGAAAATTTCAGAAAATCACAAATATTAAAAGAACCAACTTTTGTAAAGGAAGTTTATTTAAAAAAGTTGGGTTAACATACTTGTGTTATTAAAACCCTTTTCCATCAATAACGGTAAATACAGATGTCAAACAGTAAGGAAAAAGTTACTGTTTTAATAAAATAATTTCATAAGTGTTTTATACTTATTATTATATGATGAAATTAATTTTCTTAGCACTTAGATCATAGTGTTTCATATAAAACAAAAATTCTAACTAATATCCTAAAATACGGATGTTACAGAAACAACTTAAAACTGGTTTGCCTTCAGAAAATACATCTTTCATAAATAAAAGATACCAAAATTCGTGGCTAAATTTTTTTTTTATAAAGATTTAAGAATGTACGCTCACAAGAATTTAGCCATCCAGAAAATCAGAAAAGAAAACATACATCAAATTCACATAGTTACAAGTTACTGTACAAAACTCTTGCACCAGCAAGTGTAATTTCCCTTTTTCCCACAGGGAATGTCAAATGAAATAAAATGAATCTTAATGCGGAAATAAATAAAAACTTTGTTGTCTTCAAAAATTCGTCTTTCATAATTAAAGGATACAAAAAATCGTGGCTAATTTTTTTTAAAAGTCTTATAAGAAGAATTATCCTCACAATTATTTTAGCCATCCAGAAAATCAGAAACAAGAAAACATACACCATATATACATAACTCCAAGTTACTGTACACAAGTCTTGCGCCCGCAAGTATAGTTAAGAACCACAACAGAGTGGCCAAAATAAATCATCCCGACATAAAAGAAAATAAAGCGATAAACTAAACCTAGGATAAACAGTAAAGCAAAATATGTGTCAAATACACGACATGAACATATACTCCCTCAAACCTAGGCTAGTTCGGCTAACTGACAACCCACAACCTAGCACTATCCGCCCAACGGCTAGAGAACTACGAAGACGCCGTCTTCTCGAGGTCCTCCTCGGGATCCTCCTCCTCCTCAGACTCGGACTCCACAAGATAACTGTATCCAGGCTCATCTCTGACCTTCCTCTTCCCTCTCCCTGGGTGTACCGATGGTCCGGCGTGAGAACTCGAAGAGCAACGCACAAAACGTCTCGACAGCTCTATGTAAGGAATAGGAAGCGTCGGTCTCACAGGCTCAGGTGGTGGAGCTGGTGTCATCGGTGGAGCCAACCTCGGCAAGCGTGCCTTCTCCAAGGAACTCTTCCTTGGAGTGCGACAAATCAGAGGCGGCGATCAGAAATTAGTCCGGCTACCCGCTGCGGTGTAGGTCTCTGGTCCTCCCTCGTGTCCCTCCTAGGCTATGCCGTGGGCGGAACTCTGGCCTCTCGGCTCTCCAAGGTGATATTGCGTGCAAAGGGTGCATCTACCAGCCAGCTGTGCATCCTCTCGATGGGTATGTAGGCGTTCAAAACCATGTCCCTCTCCAAAACCTCTTCGGGGCCCAGCACCCCTCCTCTCGTCCTGACCACGTGTCCAGTCACCATGGCCCATTAGGAGATGGGGTCATAAGTCCATCCCCCACCATCGGCCTCAAGAGGCCGAAAACTCTCCCTCACTCAGGCTACCAGAGGTCTTAAAGTGGACATCTACACGTAACGTACATAAAGATAACAGGAAAACAGGCAAGGGTGAATTCCTTTGCACAAGTTGAAATCCACAAAAAGTGTATATGGAAAAGAAAATACTACATAATACATTCCAAGAATATATGTATAACTACTCTTTTGCAAATCTTTCTCTAAGACAATCATACACTAAAAGAGAACACATCATCAAGTTAAACACACATAGCACTCTACAATAATGCATGTGACTTCAATATCTCTTTAATACACCAGTGCATTGCTCCATGGAGACTTCTCTTCCTCAACTAAGTATAGCGATATGGCTGGAGCGTATACCTAACATAAATGCAACCTGACCATCTCTTAGCCCTCGTAGTCGTTTATTCGGTACATACCAATTGTGCTAACGTCGTACACCATATCTCAAATAAGGCGGTCGGTCAGGATCATCCAAGTCGGGTATACTATTCTTCTCGGCACAAGGGGATTCGCCGCAAGGCCATTGAGAATTTCGTAACCTGGATGCCCTCAAAGACTTATAGTCATATCATACTTGTTTACAATCCATCACCATAGGATTGCATGCTCTAAACTTGGCAAAAGCCAACGTCTTAAATGCAAATGACATTTATAATTTGCAAACACATACAAGATCAATAATGCTATCCCTCCTCTTAGGATTTTCGTCGTCACGTGTTAGCTCTCTTCTAACACCGTGTAGTATTATTTGTCCTCAAGTCTTCAACGTCATCATATAATATCCCGGCTACTTTTCGGATAGACGACTGTCCCCACACACCAACACGGGTCTTTTCAGCATGCATTGTCCTCACTCACATGCTTCCCAGGAGGTCACCCATCCCGAAATCGCTACAAGTCAAGCACGCTTAACTGTGGAGTTCTTAAGTGATAGGCTACCGAAAGAAGATGCATCTTGTTGGTATGAGCAGTGTGAATCAATTCTATTAAACTTTCCTCAACTGTACAGTCCCATACCTGCACAGTCTTGGAATTCCTCTCATTCGAGTATGATTTTGGTTCATTCATGTACCCCTTCACCTAGAAGCCTGCCAGGAGCCGCTCCTTGTCCGTTCCTCTCTGCACCGACGATCACTCCCCGCCCTCGTCGACCTCAGGGTGTCACATGTCCACCAGCTTCCGCCGGTTCGTCCCCGAACCATACCGTACTGGGAGAGGACCGACTTTGATACCATATGTAACATCCCGGCTGCTTTTCGAATTGACAACTGTCCCCACACACTAACACGGGTCTTTTCAGCATGCTTTGTCCTCACTCACATGCTTGCCAAGAGGTGACGCATCCGGAAATCGCTCCAAGTCAAGCACGCTTAACTGTGGAGTTCTTAAGTGATAGGCTACCGAAAAGAAGATGCATCTTATTGGCATGAGTAGTGTGAATCAATTCTATTAAGCTTTCCTCAACTGTACAGTCCCATACCTGCACAGTCTTGGAATCCTCTCATTCGGGTATGATTTCGGTTCATTCATGTGCCCCTTCACCTAGAAGCTTGCCAGGAGCCACTCCTTGTCCGTGCCTCTCTGCACCGGCGATCACTCCCCGCCCTCGTCGGCCTCAGGGTGTCACACGTCACGTATTGACTCTCTTTCAATACCGTGTAAAAATATTATTTAAAACATCAGTTTTAAAGAAAACTTCTCTTTGAAATTAAAATTCCTCTTTTTCTTTAAAGTTTCAAAATCTTTAAATGCTTTGACAAAAGGAATACCTTTTACCTTTAATATGCAAAATAAGGATAGTCTTTAGTAAAGTCATTTGGAACTTAAATACTTTTATTTAAAACCAACTTCTCATTATAAAAAGATTTATTTAAAAGTCTTAATTACATACTTTGACAAAACTTTACTTAAATGTAGTTTCTCATAATTATTTAAAATTTAAACCCTTAAAAAGTCCAGTTTCACGCTTCAGCACCTAACTTTAAGAAATTATGCTTTTGGCCCAAAAACACCTAGTTTCTCTTTTCAGCCCCAGAACTTCTATAAATTATGATTTTGACCAAAAACACACCCAGTTTTCGTTTTAGCCCCTTAAAAATCTAAAATTTCACTTTTTCCCTTATCAATTAATTTCCTAACTTAGAGCTTTTTGGAAAAATAAAATTTGTTATAAGGTCCATTGGAGACTTATACTTAAAATTAAGTGAGAATTTACCTAATCAAGTGTTGACTTGAATTCTAATCAATTAAATCTTGATTTCATTGGAAAAACTTTTTCATTAAAGTCTCTAAATCCCCATCCAAATGCTTGGTAACATGCTTTGAATCCAACCACCAATCACAACCACAATCATAATAATTTAAAGCTTTAAACTACTTTAAATATTACAATCCAACATCATGAATCAAAACACACAATGTCACCCAAGAAATCAAATACATTGAATAGGCAAGAAAACAATAGTCATAAAGCATACATACACTCAAAGCAACCATCTTTAGCACTTTAAATACATCATGAACATAACATCATTCATTAATTCATTAAGCATGCATTAGGCATACAAACCACTTCAAACATTATATAGACTTTTCCAAGAATACATAAATTTCAAAAATTTGCTTTTCCCACAACCAAAATCATAATTTAAAACTTCAATGCATAGATATGTAAAAATAGATATTACTAAGAGAATGACTTCTTATTCAACAACCAATAGGAAAACTCAAGTCTTTGAGTTTAACCTCAAACATACAACACATAGCCACACACATACAAAACCTTCCCAACTTATTGAGAAAATCCCCTTACCTCTTGAAGCTACTAAAAGAACAACCACCAAGAGGTTTCCTTGCAAACAAATCACCAAGAGGTCTCCTAGAGATCTTGATGCTTCCAACACTTAGAAAATCAAACCCTTTTCAAAATACATAAAACACAACCATAAAAATGTAAGTTTTATGAAAATACACAAACCCTAAAGTATAGAAATTTGAATAGATGAACACTTACTCAAAGCTTAGGAGGAAAATAGCTCTATGAGGGTTTCAATCTTGTAGGTTCCAAGAGAATGAACCTAAACCAAGAACAAAGCTCTCTTTTAGCAAAAAGAAGAACACAAGCTTCTTGAAAAAATGAATATGATGAGAATGGAAAAATGAAAAGAGATTATGAATTAGAATCATGATCCAAACCTTTTTTGTGAAGCTTGAAAGTCTAAACACAAGAAAGCTTAGACCATTAGTTATGGAGGAAAGCTTTGAAAATGAGAGAAAAATGGAGTTCTTTAGTTTCAAGGAAGAAGATGAAGTGAAAAATGGAACCTCTCTCTTCCCTTTCCTATGCAATACTTGGCCAAGGGATAAGGAAGAATGGGGGAGTATGGGCTTGATTTGAGTTGGCTACCTACTCCATTTCTTTAAATTGGAAAATTCAAATAATTATCCATTTGACTCACTTTGACTTTGAAATATTTCAAGGCCATATTTTTGGCACTACTAACTGGGCCAAGGCCAAACAAAAGTGGTGGGATTATGTCCCATCAAATTAGGGTTTAGTTGGTGGTTCAAAGTAGAAAAAATGCTTACTTTCATAATCCCTTTTGAGATAATTATTTTTCTAAAATAGGTAATAACATGAGAAATCACTTTTATGACTTAAATATGATATATAAAAATTTAGAATCTCAAAACTAAATTGTTGGACCATTTTTCATCTCCCGGTTGCGCCCGATTACTAGTAAAGCACCAAACGTGAGTAAAATAAAGTTTTTCAAAAAAATTTCTAAAAATCACAAATAATCTAAAAACAACTTTTGTTTCAATAAAATATTATTTTGGAGTAGGAATAGTCTCCAGAAAAATATTAAACCCTTCTCCTGCATCACGCGAGAACGCAGTTCCTGCAAAAACTCAGTTTTGCGAATCTCACAACTCTTGACCCTTCAAAAGAAAATCTAAGATATAAATATCCTTATTTTCACTCCAAGATCTAAAAACCATTAATCAAATAATTTTAATTAAATTAAAGCAGATTAAAAGTCAAAAGAAACTATTTAAAAACGAGGGTGTTACAACTCCACCCCTCTAAATTACGTACCTAGAATAACGCAGGGTACTAGTCTCGGATCTTGTCCTCTACTTCCCAAGTCACATCTCCAGTAACTTCATTCCAGATAACCTTGACTAAAGAGATTTGTTTATCCCTGAGCTGTTTGATCCTTCTATCATCGATTCGCACAAGGTTTGTTTCATAAGTCAGGTTATCTCTTAATTGTACTATGTTAGACTCGATTGCATGAGATGGATCAGGAATATATTTCCTCAGTTGTGAAACATGGAAGACATTGTGAGGATTAGAAAGATTTGGCGGTACAGCTATTTGGTAAGCAACAGGACCAATACAATGAAGAATTTGGTATGGTCCTATGAATTTTGGAGTGAGTTTACTGGAACTCGAGAGGTCGTCTCCTCTTATCGGAGTAGCTCTTTTGTCTGCTTTGTGCCGTCCTCGTCTTTTCTCGCACTTGTCTCACCTTCTCCGTAGTTTGTTGTAAAAACTCAGGTCCTAAAATTGTACTCTCCCCATCCTGGTACCAACACAATGGTGTTTGGCATTTCTCCCATACAGAGCCTCATAGGGTGCCATCCTATGCTCGAATAAAAACTATTGTTATAGGTGAACTCGATCAACGGTAAAATATCATCCCAACTTCCCTTATGATCCAATACACACGCTCTCAGCAAATCCTCTAGGGATTGAATGGTTCTCTCGACTGACCATCCGTCTGAGGATGATAAGCAGAACTTAATCTCAGCTTAGTTCCTAGAGCTTGTTGCAAACTTTGCCAAAAATGGGATGTAAATCTAGTGTCTCTATCAGAAATAATACTAGATGACACTCCATGCAACCTGATTATTTCCTTCACATACATATGTGCAAGCTTATCCAGGGAATACTTCATATTAATAGGCAGAAAATGCGATGACTTCGTCAGTCTATCCACAATTACCCAAATCCCATCAAATCCTTGTGATGTTCTTGGTAGTCCTGACACAAAATCCATCGATATGCTCTCCCATTTGCATTCTGGTATGTCCAACGATTGCATCATTCCCGCAGGTCGTTGGTGTTCCATTTTCGCTTTTTGATAGGTTAACCATGCCACTACATATTCCGCAACTTGTTTCTTCATCCCTGACCACCAGAATCTTTGCTTCAGATCTTGATACATTTTCGTGGCTCCATGGTGAATACTCAAATTGCTCTTATGTGCTTCATTGAGAATTAGCTTTCTCATTTCAGAATTGTTTGGCACACATATCCTTCCTTTGCATCTTAGAATTCCGTCATTGCCCAAATTAAACTCTGTCACTTTTCCTTGTTCCATTAACTCCTTCTTTTCTTTCAGACTCTCATCGGTCGCTTGTTGTTCCCGTATGTCCTCGATTAACCCACTTGACACTTTAATCATGCTTAGACTAATCTTGCCCTTGTGTCTCTCCATTTTCAAATCTAGATCTCGGAATTCCTCAATCAACTCTAGTTCCTTGATCATCATGGCAGACACATGAATAGTTTTTCGACTTCAGGCATCAGCCACAACGTTTGCCTTCTCGGGATGATACATCAAAGTAAAGTCATAATCCTTTAGGAATTCCATCCAACGTCTCTGTCTCATATTGAGTTCTTTCTGATCAAACAAATATTTTAAACTCTTGTGATCGCTGAAAACATTAAATGTTGATCCATACAAATAATGTCTCCAAATCTTTAGAGCGAACACCACAGTAGCTAACTAATTATCATGAGTTGGATAATTCCTCTCATGAGTTTTCAACTAACAGGATGCGTATGCCACCACTCTTTGATTCTGCATCAATATGCATCCAAGTCCTTGGTATGAAGCATCACAGTATACTTCCATAGGTTCTTCAGGATTAGGCAAAATCAGCACAAGTGAGGTCATCAGTAGTTCCTTCATTTTCAAGAAACTCACCTCACACTCATCGGTCCATAATAAAGGATGGTCCTTCCTAGTGAGTTGTGTCATTGGGGCTACTATCTTTGAAAATCCTTCGATAAATCTCCAATAATAACTCGCTAACCCTACGAGACTACGAACCTCAGTCACTGTCGTGGGCCTTTCCAATGACATTATTGCTTCTACCTTCATTAGGTCTACAGCTATATGTTGGAACCAAATTGGTTAAGACTCCCTAAGTGATTTTATGGTTTTGATGATAACAAAATGTATTAAGGTTTTTACAAAGGATAATCAATTTGTATTAAGCTGTACAATGAATAAATGCTGCACTAACTAAGCTGATTGCAGTCTGCATCCAATAAGCTCTTCATGACTTTGGCTGGCATTCAAAGTGAGCCTTGCGTCCAATGTTGGCACTGGAATGGACACAAGAGTTTTGCGTCCAATGTTGGCACTGGAATGGACACAAGAGTTTTGCGTCCAATGTTGACACTGAAATGGACACAAAAGTTCTGCGTCCAATGTTTGAGCAGAAGGAAGAATTCTGCGTCCAGCGTCCAATGTTTGAGCAGAAGGAAGAATTCTGCGTCCAATGTTTGAGCACAAGGCAAGAACAAAGCTCTGCGTCCAATGTCTTCTGAAGAAGCAGAATCGCAGAAGTAGAAGAAATCAAGTCTTAAAGACACGCTACTTTCTGCGTCCAATGTTTTCCAAAGAAGCAGAATCAGTAAGCGTCCAATAGAGCAAGACTGGCATAAGTCCAATGATAAGAACAAGGCAATACTGGCAGAGTCCAATGTTTGTATAAGAAGCAGAATTGCAGTAAGAGTCCAATGATTTTCAAAGGAACAAATTCAGTGAGCATGAAGGATAAAAGTCCAATGTCCAGTGTGAGGAAGAGTGCAACTCTGCGTCCAATGAAACTGAACAAACAAAAGAACTGCTCTGCGTCCAATGAAGTCAGAGTTACTCAAGCACTGTTCTGCGTCCAATAAATAAGAAGGACAACAATATTGCTTTGCGTCCAATGGAGCACAAGGAAGCAGATTGACAAAGGTACATCAAACAATTGTTCTGCGTCCAATGAAGCAGAAGAACAAATGTACAACAATCAACTTTGCGTCCAATGGAAATGGCAAAAGTCCAATACTGCCTTGCATTCAAATGGAATAGATTGGTAAGCATCAGGTATGCGTCCAATGTTTGCATGAGTTCTGTGCAAATTGGTAAGTGCAAAGGTATGCGTCCAATAGATTCTATATGCTGCGTCCAAAACGCAGAGTCCATTACATGCTATTTACTGCTCATGCATTTAATATGAAACATATTTATTGAGCAAATGATTTGAAATAAATAGCTGTACACAATGCTTTCTGTACATCTTTGTCAACGTGTGTGAATGTACTTCTGAAAGCATAAAGTACTGTGGAAAGTGTACTAAGAGAGAGAATGTACTTTTAACTACTCTATAGATCTCTGAACACACCTTTCTGCTTTACACAGTGTATTCTCTCTGTCTCAATAAGATATTATTATTAACCACTGTACAATTGAGACTTTGAGTACAGGTTGCTTCTGATTTGGGAGAAAGAAACGCAGACATGCACAATGAAGTAGATCTCCTCAGAGCAACGGGAAAATAGCATTAAATGCTATTAGAGAACGGTAATATTTATGAAGGCTGAAGCTGAGCTATTCGAAGAACATGTCTGAAGCTTCATCAAAGCCTATAAATACCGAGAAGCAAGAAGAAGAATAAAAGTTACTGAACAACGAAAAAGAAAGAGCAAAAACGCTGTGCAAACAATCTTTTATACTCTGTATTGAAAGTCTTGTATATTTTCTTTCTTCTTGTAAAAGAGAGTTTGCTTAACTCTCAAAGTGCTTTAGATTTCATATCCTCACTTGTGTGAGTTAGACAGCACTTGAATCAAAACTCTGCTGAGTTGTTTAGCCTGAAGAGGCTGTGTTCAAAGAATACTTGGGGTTTAGCCTGAAGAGGCTGCGTCCAAAGAATACTTGGGTTTTAGCCTGGAGAGGCTGTGTGCAAAGAATACTTGGGATTTAGCCTGAAGAGGCTGTGTGCAAAGAATACTTGTACCTATCTGGTTTGATAGTGAAATCTCTCTAGTTTGAGGGGACTGGACGTAGCTCTTAGGAAAGGGTGAACCAGTATAAAAACTTGTGTTATTTCTTCTTTCCCTTAACTCCTTTTATATCTGTGTTTATTACTAACAAAGGGGATTGAAATTGTTTTTATTCAAACAAGTTTTTCAAACCAAAAGGGAAGCATTCTGTGCGTCCAATCTTTAGAAAACCTATGCGTCCAGTTTTTATAAAGACTCTGTGCGTCCAGTGTTTTAGTACTCTGTGCGTCCAATATTTCAAAAAGCACTGTGCGTCCAATATTTGAACTAAGCTGTGCGTCCAACGTTTTTAACAGCCAGAGTTCATCTTTTGCGAAAAGTTTTAAAAGCTTAGAAACACAATTCAACCCCCCCTTCTTGTGTTTCATCTTGTTACCTACAGTTGGCATCAGAGCTCGGTCTCTAGGGGTTGAGCACTTAACCGTGAAGAGAAGCAAGATCCATGGAAAACGAAGGACAAGCTGTGAACAGACCACCACTGTTCAATGGAAATGAATACGACTACTGGAAGCAGAGAATGATCACATTCTTTGATGCTCAAAACATGGACCTATGGGATGTCGTGGAAACTGGCTACACTGCTCCAGTAAATGAAGCAGGTCAACAAGTACCAAGAGCTCAGTGGACAGCAGATCAAAGGACAAGGTTCCAGCTGAACTCGAAGGCTAGGCACTACCTGATGTGTGCCATCACAAAATCTGAATATGACAATGTGCACAGCTGCACCACTGCCAAGGAAATGTGGGACACTCTGGCCTTGGCACATGAAGGCTCATCTCAGGTTCGTGAATCTAAGATAATCATGCTAGTTCATCAATATGAACTATTCAAAATGGAGGATCACGAGTCCATTGATCAAATGTTTGGAAGATTCCAAACAATCATTAACAACCTGAGGTCCTTGGGAAAAATCTACACAACCCAGGAGCATATCAGGAAAATCCTAAGGAGTCTGCCAAGACAATGGAGACCCAAGGTGACAGCCATACAAGAAGCAAGGGATCTTTCCACTCTTGCCATGGAGGATCTTCTGGGCTCACTGAAAGTACATGAGCTTGAGCTGAATGAAGAGGGAACCGAGAAAAGAGCAAAGTCCATTGCTCTTAAAGCTCATAGAGGGAGCACCTCCAAAGCATTGAAGGCAAATGATTCTGATGAAGAATCATGCAGCTCACAAGGAGAAGAAGGCTCAGATGATGATGAACTCTCCTTCATCTCCAGAAAAATAAAATCTATGTGGAAAAAGAAGGGTGGCTTCAGAAGGAAGCAATTCAACAGAAGATTTCCACAGAAGGAAGCTGAGCAAAAGGAGGAAAGTCTAGTGGTGTGCTATGGATGCAGGAAACCAGGCCACTACAAGGCAGACTGTCCTGAGGCTGAGAAGACAAAGAAGAAAGTCTTCAAGAAGAAGAAAGGTCTCATGGCAACATGGGAAGACCTCGATGATTCCTCTGATGATGAGGATAAAGAAGAGGCAAATCTGTGCCTAATGGCAGGACTCTCATCAGTTGAAAGTGAAGACGAAGAGGAGGTAATCTCTTACTCTGAATTAAGAAATAATTTTGATGAGCTTCTTAGAGATTCATCCATTCTATCTGATGAGTACAGGTCTTTAAAGAAAAAGTTTTCTCTTATAACAAAAGATTTTGAAAAGCTTTCTTCAGAAAACAAAGTACTTAAATCAGAAAATGAAAAGCTAAGACTTCAAGCAAGTCAACCAAAAGATGAATCTCCAAAGAAGTCTGAGTCCAATACTTCCTGTGAAGTACAAGTACTTCAACAAGAAGTAGATGAACTCACTGGACGTTTGTCCAAATTTGTCAGTAGCTCTGAAAAGCTTGATCAAATTTTAAAAATTCAGAGAAAACCTTCTGACAAAACTGGTTTGGGTTATGAAAAACTGAAACCAAAGTTTTCCAAGAGTCCATCAAAGTTTAATATATATTGTGGATACTGTGGAAAGGCTGGTCATGTCACATCGACATGCTTCCATAATAAATGGAACAAGCCTGGACGCAGGCCAAGGACTAACATGAAAGGACCCAAGAAAATCTGGGTACCTAAGAACATGATCATTCCTGTTGCAGATTTGCTTAATGGGAGGAAAACAACACCAGTCATGGTACCTGGACAGTGGCTGCTCACGACACATGACAGGAGAAAGGTCTATGTTCCAAGACCTAAAGCCTAGATCAAAGGGCTGGGTCACGTTTGGAGGTGACCAGAAAGGCAGAATAGTTGGAATAGGTAAAATTGGTAAACATCCTTTTCCTACTGTTGAAAATGTTTTATTGGTTGAAGGACTCAAACATAATCTACTTAGCATAAGCCAATTGTGTGACAGTGGATGTGATGTTTCCTTTGACAAGGATAAATGTATAGTCAAAAATTCTGATAAGTCCATTCTTTTTCAAGCAAAGAGGCAGGAAAATGTTTATAAAATTGATTTCGAAAATTTGTCCAAATAGAATGTCTCATGCTTCATTTCTTTAAATGATGAACAATGTATATGGCACAAGAAGCTTGGTCATGCAAGCTTGAGAACCATCTCAAAGCTTAATAAGCATAGCCTTGTAAGAGGACTTCCAAATCTTGTGTACAAATCTGAGGTTCTCTGTGAAGCATGTCAGAAAGGGAAACAAGTGAAAAACTCTTTTAATTCTAAAAACATTGTTTCCACTTCTAGACCTTTAGAACTTTTACATATGGATTTGTTTGGACCAACACAAACTGCTTCTTTGAGTGGAAAGAAATATGGACTTGTTATAGTTGATGACTATACTAGATGGATATGGGTTAAATTCCTAGCACACAAGGATGAGTCTTTTAAGGTATTCACCATTTTTTGTAAAAGAGTCCAAACTGAGAAAGGAGTTTGTATCAACTCCATTCGAAGTGATCATGGAGGTGAGTTTGAAAATGCAAACTTTCAGAGATTCTGTGAAGAGAATGGAATCCTTCACAATTTCTCTGCACCTAGAACACCACAGCAAAATGGTGTAGTAGAGGAAAAATCGATCTTTACAAGAGATGGCCAGGACCATGCTCAATGATCACTCAACCTCTAAGAGGTTTTGGGCTGAAGCTGTAAACACAGCATGTTATTTGCAAAACCGAATTTTTATAAGGCCTATACTGAAAAAGACTCCTTATGAATTGTGGAAAGGAAGAAAACCCAACATTTCATATTTTCATCCTTTCGGATGTGAGTGTTTTATTCTTAACACCAAGGATCAACTTGGTAAATTTGACTCTAAAGTTGATAATGGAATTTTTCTGGGTTATTCTGAAACTTCCAAGGCATATCGAGTTTACAACTCAAGAACCTTGACTGTTGAAGAGTCAATTCACGTTAAATTCAATGACAAAAAGTCTGACAATGATCTGTCAGAGCTAAGTGATTCTCTTGCAGATATGAGAATACAACCAGGAGGTGAAGAATCATCAAGCAAGATTGAAGAAGATGGACCAGACGCAGGAAACAGTCATGCGTCCAATACTGCAGGTGGTAAAAGCTGGCATTTTAAGACTTATCATCCTGAAGATCAAATTATTGGAAATGCAGATGATAAAGTCAGAACAAGGTCCACATTCAGAGAGCAAACTGATGTAGCATTCATCTCTGAATTGGAGCCAAAGAATATAGATGAAGCCCTATTGGATGAAGGATGGATTTTAGCAATGCAGGAGGAGCTGAATCAGTTCAAAAGAAATGATGTTTGGACTCTGGTAGCCCCACCTGAAGATAAGTCCATCATTGGAACCAAATGGGTATTCAGAAACAAACTGGACGAAGAAGGTAAAGTTGTGAGAAACAAAGCAAGGTTAGTTGCTCAAGGTTACTCACAACAGGAAGGTATTGACTTTACTGAAACCTTTGCTCCAGTAGCTAGAATAGAGGTCATTCGCATCTTACTTTCATTTGCTGCCCAACATGATATGAGGCTTTATCAAATGGATGTAAAGAGTGCTTTTCTGAATGGTATAATAACAGAGGAAGTCTATGTTGAACAGCCCCCTGGCTTTGAGGATCAATCTTTTCCAAATCATGTTTTTAAATTGAAAAAGGCTCTTTATGGCCTTAAGCAAGCTCCTCGAGCTTGGTATGAAAAACTAAGTTCATTTTTAATGGAAAATGGTTTTTCAAGAGGAAAAGTTGATAACACTCTTTTCAGAAAATCCATAGACTCACATTTCATCATAGTACAGATTTATGTAGATGACATTATTTTTGGTGCTACTGATGAATCTTTGTGTAGAGAATTCTCTGAATTAATGCAGAAAGAATTCGAAATGAGCATGATGGGAGAGTTGAAGTTCTTTCTTGGACTTCAAGTGAAACAGACTAAAGATGGGATATATGTACATCAGTCCAAATACACGAAGGAGCTTCTGAAGAAGTTCAAAATGGATGATTGCAAACCCATGAATACTCCCATGCATCCAACTTGCATAATGAGCCTGAATGACAAAGATAAAAAGGTAGATCAAAAGGTATATAGAGGTATGATAGGATCTCTTTTATATCTTACTGCATCTAGACCTGATATTATGTTCAGTGTTTGCTTATGTGCAAGATTTCAATCAGATCCTAGAGATTCTCATTTGACTGCTGTCAAGAGAATTTTTAGATATCTGAAAGAAACTACTAATCTTGGTTTGCTGTTTAAGAAATCAGATGAATACAGATTAGTAGGATTCTGTGATGCTGACTATGCTGGAGACAGGCTTGAAAGAAAAAGCACCAGTGGAGGATGTCATTTTATGGGATCCAACTTAGTATCATGGACAAGCAAGAGACAAAGCACAATTGCATTATCAACAGCCGAAGCTGAATATGTCTCTGCAGCAAGTTGTTGTTCTCAGCTCTTATGGATTAAATATCAATTGGAGGACTACAACATCTTTGAGAGTAAGATTTCTGTTCTTTGTGATAATACTGCTGCAATCAATTTATCTAATAACCCAATCTTACACTCAAGAGCTAAGCATATAGAAATTAAACATCATTTTATTAGAGACTATGTGCAGAAGGGAACATTTGATATTCAGTTTGTTAGCACTGAAAATCAATGGGCAGATATATTTACAAAACCCCTATCTGTAGATAGATTCATTTTTATAAGGAAGCATTTGAATATGCACTTTATAAAAGACTGATGTTTAGCGTCCAATATGCTTAAGTTGAGTCTGAGTCCAATGTGACTAGTGTCCAATAGGACACGACAGTCTATTTGAGACTTAGAATTTTTTAAAGAAAGCTTTTACATCTTAGTAATCCCACGCTGAGTCCAATTTTTTTCATAAAGATATATCTTACAGTTGGTTTCTTACAAATGCTTTGCAGTATCTTTTCAGTTTGATGATTATTCAAGCTTTCAAGAAAAACTTATGTTTTCTCTATAAACTTGATTCAGATTTCTCTTCGTTTGACATCTTTTCTAAAATCTTTTCTGTTTGAGAAAGCTTGTTTAAAAAAGGGGAGAAGAAAAAGTTTTTTTTCGGTTTTAAAGAGGTTTCTGTTTTTAAAAGCTCCAAGTTTTTTTTTAAAAAAAACTCTCTTTGGACTATGATGTTCTATGAACCTTTTTGCCTGATGACAAAAGGGGGAGAAAGAATGGGATTAAGTTTTTATATCTTGACTAAAAGGGGAAAGATTTTGACAAAAGGGGAGAAAGATTAAGTCTGATTGCATTAGTCGTATTACCATGTTGTTATTTTGATAAGCTTTTTATTGGACTAATCTTGTTGTTATGAGTAAAAGAAATTTTCAGGTACTCTAAGTATATTGAATATCCAAAACCATGAGATGTTTATCTCAGGGGGAGAAGAGTAAGGAAAATCTGAGATGTTTATCTCAGGGGGAGTTTCCCTTAGAAAATTTCTGTTTTTACTGACTGATTTTGGTTTATATGCTTTATTGTTTGTAAAACTTAATAATGTTTGTCATCATCAAAAAGGGGGAGATTGTTGGAACCAAATTGGTTAAGACTCCCTAAGTGATTTTATGGTTTTGATGATAACAAAATGTATTAAGGTTTTTACAAAGGATAATCAATTTGTATTAAGCTGTACAATGAATAAATGCTGCACTAACTAAGCTGATTGCAGTCTGCGTCCAATAAGCTCTTCATGACTTTGGCTGGCATTCAAAGTGAGCCTTGCGTCCAATGTTGGCACTGGAATGGACACAAGAGTTTTGCGTCCAATGTTGGCATTGGAATGGACACAAGAGTTTTGCGTCCAATGTTGACACTGAAATGGACACAAAAGTTCTGCGTCCAATGTTTGAGCAGAAGGAAGAATTCTGCGTCCAGCGTCCAATGTTTGAGCACAAGGCAAGAACAAAGCTCTGCGTCCAATGTCTTCTGAAGAAGCAGAATCGCAGAAGTAGAAGAAATCAAGTCTTAAAGACACGCTACTTTCTGCGTCCAATGTTTTCCAAAGAAGCAGAATCAGTAAGCGTCCAATAGAGCAAGACTGGCATAAGTCCAATGATAAGAACAAGGCAATACTGGCAGAGTCCAATGTTTGTATAAGAAGCAGAATTGCAGTAAGAGTCCAATGATTTTCAAAGGAACAGATTCAGTGAGCATGAAGGATAAAAGTCCAATGTCCAGTGTGAGCAAGAGTGCAACTCTGCGTCCAATGAAACTGAACAAACAAAAGAACTGCTCTACGTCCAATGAAGTCAGAGTTACTCAAGCACTGTTCTGCGTCCAATAAATAAGAAGGACAACAATATTGCTTTGCGTCCAATGGAGCACAAGGAAGCAGATTGACAAAGGTACATCAAACAATTGTTCTGCGTCCAATGAAGCAGAAGAACAAATGTACAACAATCAACTTTGCGTCCAATGGAAATGGCAAAAGTCCAATACTGCCTTGCATTCAAATGGAATAGATTGGTAAGCATCAGGTATGCGTCCAATGTTTGCATGAGTTCTGTGCAAATTGGTAAGTGCAAAGGTATGCGTCCAATTGATTCTATATGCTGCGTCCAAAACGCAGAGTCCATTACATGCTATTTACTGCTCATGCATTTAATATGAAACATATTTATTGAGCAAATGATTTGAAATAAATAGCTGTACACAATGCTTTCTGTACATCTTTGTCAACGTGTGTGAATGTACTTCTGAAAGCATAAAGTACTGTGGAAAGTATACTAAGAGAAAGAATGTACTTTTAACTACTCTATAGATCTCTGAACACACCTTTCTGCTTTACACAGTGTATTCTCTCTGTCTCAATAAGATATTATTATTAACCACTGTACAATTGAGACTTTGAGTACAGGTTGCTTCTGATTTGGGAGAAAGAAACGCAGACATGCACAATGAAGTAGATCTCCTCAGAGCAACGGGAAAATAGCATTAAATGCTATTAGAGAACGGTAATATTTATGAAGGCTGAAGCTGAGCTATTCGAAGAACAAGTCTGAAGCTTCATCAAAGCCTATAAATACCGAGAAGCAAGAAGAAGAATAAAAGTTACTGAACAACGAAAAAGAAAGAGCAAAAACGCTGTGCAAACAATCTTTTATACTCTGTATTGAAAGTCTTGTATATTTTCTTTCTTCTTGTAAAAGAGAGTTTGCTTAACTCTCAAAGTGCTTTAGATTTCATATCCTCACTTGTGTGAGTTAGACAGCACTTGAATCAAAACTCTGCTGAGTTGTTTAGCCTGAAGAGGCTGTGTTCAAAGAATACTTGGGGTTTAGCCTGAAGAGGCTGCGTCCAAAGAATACTTGGGTTTTAGCCTGGAGAGGCTGTGTGCAAAGAATACTTGGGATTTAGCCTGAAGAGGCTGTGTGCAAAGAATACTTGTACCTATCTGGTTTGATAGTGAAATCTCTCTAGTTTGAGGGGACTGGACGTAGCTCTTAGGAAAGGGTGAACCAGTATAAAAACTTGTGTTATTTCTTCTTTCCCTTAACTCCTTTTATATCTGTGTTTATTACTAACAAAGGGGATTGAAATTGTTTTTATTCAAACAAGTTTTTCAAACCAAAAGGGAAGCATTCTGTGCGTCCAATCTTTAGAAAACCTGTGCGTCCAGTTTTTATAAAGACTCTGTGCGTCCAGTGTTTTAGCACTCTGTGCGTCCAATATTTCAAAAAGCACTGTGCGTCCAATAATTGAACTAAGCTGTGCGTCCAACGTTTTTAACAGCCAGAGTTCATCTTTTGCGAAAAGTTTTAAAAGCTTAGAAACACAATTCAACCCCCCCCCCCTTCTTGTGTTTCATCTTGTTACCTACACTATATCCTCTTTTGAGATCACATGGCCTAAAAATTGTACTTTTTCTAACCAAAATTCACACTTAGACAACTTGGCATAAAGTTTTTTCTCACTCAAAATCTGCAATACTTGTCTTAAGTGCTCCTCGTGTTCCTCATGACTCTTAGAGTAAATCAAAATGTCATCTATAAACACCAGCACAAATCGATCCAAGAAAGGTCTATAGATCCTATTCATATAATCCATGAATATTGCTGGTGCATTTGTCACTCTAAACGACACCACAAGATACTTAAAATGACCATATCTAGTCCTAAAAGCAGTCTTAGGTATATCATCATTCTTAACCCTAATCTGGTGATAACCACTCCTCAAATCTATCTTAGAAAATACAGCGGCACCACGAATTTGATCCATCAAATCATCGATGCGTGGCAACGGGTACATATTCTTAATTATCACCTTGTTCAACTGACGGTAATCCACAAACAATCTGGAAGTTCCGTCCTTCTTCTTCACTAGCAGCACAGGAGCTCCCCATGGTGATACACTTGGTCTCACGAATTGCTTTGGCAGCAAATCTTCCAGTTGTTTCTTCAGTTCAGCCAGCTTCGTCGCTGACATTCTATACGGGGCAATAAAAATCGAACCAGTACCAGGTACTAAATCTATGCCAAACTCTGTCTCTCACATGTGGTAAACCTGGAACATCCTCCGGAAATACATCTGAGAAATCTCTAAGGACGGACACGTTGCTGAATACAACTTCCCCCTCGACCCTCAAGAAGGACAAAAACATGTATCCCTGAGCTCCTTCTTTTAAAGAAGTTCTCACTTGATTGGCAGTCAAAAATCTAGAATCCTTAGCATTTGGGAAAATTAAAGTTTTATTGGCACAGTCTAAAACGATATAGTTGGAAGATAACTAATCCATGCCTAAAATCACATCTAATTGTGTTAAAGGCAAACACATCAAATCAACAGGATATGTCCTATCTGAAATAACAAGAGGGCATTTTAGACACACAGAATTTACAATAACAGTTTCAGCAGTAGGCATAGAAACAACAAGATCAAAAGACATCGAAGACACAGGCAAATTCAGTCATTTCACACAACTTTCAGATATGAAGGAATGGGTTGCACCCGAATCATATAGCACAATTAAGAGATTTTCAGCTATGTCACAAGTACCTTGTATGAGATCCTCTGATTGTGAAGCCTTAACACTGCTCGTGGTGTAAACACGTCCTTTCGTCGTCGGCCTTCCCAGCTTTGACGGCGTTCACCTTTGGTTTTGGCTTGCCCGTCAGGCAATCCTTTATTGCATGTCCACCCTTCCCGCAACTAAAGCATGGCTGGTTGCATGCAGTGGGCAAGTGTCCGGGTTTCCCACAGTTGAAACATCTTATTGGAGCGCTCACTCCCTGATAACCCTTGTTAGCACCACCAGTAGAAAATGGCGCATTGTTGTTCTGTTGGTTATTCTGATTTTTGAAATAAGGCTTGTGTTGAGCCTGTTTCCCCTTCTGTCCACGTTTCCCTTATTCACCCTTCCCTTCATTAGATTCTCCATCTTTCTACACTTTTCCACCAACAGTGGCAATTGACGAATATCCAATGAAGCTACAAATTGGCACACCTTATACCTCAACACAGCTTCAAACCTCTTACACTTCCATCCCTCGTTCGGTTGGACTTGGAAAAATCGAAAGTACTTGGCAAGTGACTCAAATTTGCCGTGTACTCTCCTACCTACATATCCCTTTGCTACAGTTGTAGAAACTCGTGCTCCTTCTTAGACCTCGCACTCTGTGGAAAATACTTCTCTAGAAATCTATCCTTGAATATTTGCCACATCACCGCTTGGTTTCCAGCTTCCAACAGTTGTTGGACTCCCTTCCACTAATACTCTACGTCACCCAAAAGCGGATAGACCGTGTATTGTACCTTCTCAGCTGCCGTGCAGTGTAGAATCTCAAAAATCTTCTCAAGCTCTTGTATCCATAACTCCACTTTCTCCGGATCAGCCTCGCCATGAAACTGTGGCAGATAATGGTGTTGGAAATCAACTAATCTCTTGGCTTCAGCAGCTCTCTCAACCCTCACTCGATCCTCAACATCCCTTTGTTGTCTCTCAATGTCCTGTAGGCAACAAGATGAAACACAAGAAGGGGGTTGAATTGTGTTTCAAAGCTTTTGAAAACTTTTCGCAAATGTTGGACGCTTATTATGAAAAACTTTGGATGCACAGCACAACTGGTTTATTGGATGCACAGACACGTTGGACGCAGAAACATCCATTTAGTTTAAAACAGGTTTTCTTTGTGCGATTAAAGCGTATGGATAACATGTTAAAGTAAATTCAAATTCAATCCCCTTAGTTAGTATAAACAAAGAGATTAACAGAGATAAGGGATAGAGAAAATAACACAAGTGTTTATCCTGGTTCACCCTTTCCTAAGAGCTACGTCCAGTCCCCTCAAACTAGAGAGATTTGACTATAAATCCAGATAGAATACAAATATTCTTCAACAACCTCTTCAGGCCTTACAACAAGTATTCTTTGCACACCTAGCCTTTCTAGGCTCAAAACAAGTATTATTTGACAACCAAGCCTCTCCAAGCTCAACCCCAAGTATTATTTGCACGCAGCCTCTTTAGGCTATATCCCTAGTATTCTTTTACAGACAAGCCTCTCCAGGCTCAACCCCAAGTATTATTTGCACGCAGCCTCTTTAGGCTATATCCCTAGTATTCTTTTACAGACAAGCCTCTTCAAGCTTAAATAACTCAAAAGAGTGTTTTTGACTTAAAGTGCTATCTAACTCACACAAGTGAGAATATGAAATCTTAAGCACTTCGAGAGTTAAGCAAACTCTCTTGCACAAGAAGAAAGAAAATATACAAGACTTTCTTAGAAGTACAGAGTATGACAATATTTGCACAGCGTTTCAACTTCTTCTTTCAGTAGTTCAACACACTTTTTTTTTCTTCTTCTTGTTCACGGTATTTATAGGCTTTGATGAAGCTTCAGACTTGTTCTTCGAATAACTCAGCTTCAGCCTTCATAAAAATGACCATTCTCTAATAGCATTAAATGCTATTTTTTTGTTGCTCTGAGGAGTTCTACTTCAGTGTGTATGTCTGCGTCTCTTTCTCCTAAGTCAAAAGCAACCTGTACTCACAGTCTCAATTGCACAAAGGTTAATAGTAATATTCTATTGAGACAAAGAGAATACACTATGTAAAGCAGAAAGGGGTGTTCAGAGAGATATAGAAATAACTAGAGTACATTCTCTCTCTAAGTACATTTTCCACTGTGTTTTATGTTTTTCATTTAATGCATGTTCAAACACGTTGAATACAACTATTTATTTCAAACCATTTGCTCAATAAATATGTCTCATATTAAATGAAGGAGCAATAAATAGAAAGGTATGTATTCTGCGTTTTGGACGCAACATATAGAGTATATTGGACTTTACAGGTTATGTACAAAATGGACGCAAACCTTTGCTTACCATTTGTACGTGAGGCAACTTGGTTCATATGGACGCATATTCATTGCTTACCATATGGACTTATGACTTGGCTTCTCTGATAATACGTGTAACACTCTGTTTTTTTTATTTAGTTTTTATTGATTTTTAATCAGTTTTAATTTAATTAAAATTATTTAATTAATGATTTTTGTGATTTTAAGGTATGAATAATAATATTCATATCTTAGGTTTTATTTTGAAGGGTTTAGAGTAGTAGAGTTCGCAAAACTGAGTTTTTGCGAGAACCGCGTTCTCGCGTGATGCAGGAAGGGTTCAGTATTTTTCTAGAGGTCATTTTTACTCCAAAATAATTTTTTAACGAACCAAAAGTGGTTCTTATAATATTTGTGATTTTTAGGAATTTTTCTGAAAATTTTTCAGAAAAACTTTATTTTACCCACGTTTGGTGCTTTACGGGTAAACCGGGCGCAACTGGGACATGAAAAATAGTCCAAAAATTTAGTTTTGGGTTTCTAAATTTTTCTATGACATATTCAAATCATAAAATTCATTTCTCATGATTTTACTCATTTTAGAAAAATATTTATCTAAAAAGGGGTTCGAAAAGTACGCGTTTTTACTACTTCGAACTACCGATTAAACCCTAACTTGATGGGATTTAATCCCACCAATTTTTCTGGTCAGCTGGGCGCATAAGGGGGGCTGATCCCACACTCAAATTATTTCAAAAGTCAAATGGTCAAATGGGTTTAATTTTTGAATTTTTCCAAAATTGGGTGAGAGAGGTATGGCTCCCAACCACCAAAGCATGCAAGCCCATACCTCCCCCATGCCTTTCCTTTGTCAGCCGAGTTTCTACTAGGGAGAAGGGAGAGAGAAAATTCATTTCACTCACTTCATCTTCTTCATGCTCTTGAAACTCCATTTTCCAAGCTTTTTCATACACCAAAAAGACCAAGTTCTATTGAGATTTTGTATAGTCAAGCTTCACAAAAAAGGTTTGGATCATCATTCTAATCCATAAACTTCTTTCATTTTTTCATTTCCACCACTTTCATGTTTCCATGAAAGTTGTGTTCTTCTCTTTACTAAAAGAGATCTTTTTCTTGGTTTAGGTTCACTCCATTGGAACCTACAAGCTTGAAAACCACCTTGGATCCATTTGTCTTCATGATTTGAGTAAGTATTCATCTACTCAAATTTCTACTCTTTTGGGTTTGTTGGTTTTCATAAAACTCATATTTTTATGGTTTTATTTTGGTGTATTTTGTGAAAGGTAAATTTTTCTAAGTGTGGGATCATCAAGGCTTCAAGGAGGCCACTTGGTGTTGGTGAGGAGTGAAGGTGATTTGTGGTGTTGCTCATTTTCCTAAGCTTCAAGAGGTAAGGGGATTTTCCCAATAAGTTGGGAAGGATGTGTATGTGTGTGGTTTATGTTGTATGTTCATGAAAAACTCAAAGACTTGAGTTTTCATAGTGGGTGTTTGAATGAAGTTTCATTCTCTTAGTAATATGTATTTTTACATGTATATGTATATGAGTAAAAATATGATTTTGGTTGAGGCATGATAATTTTTTATGAGCCTATGTGTTGTTGGAAAAAAATCATATGTATGCTTTGGGGTGATTTTGGATGCCTAAGTGTGTGCTTGGTGAAGTATGTTTTATGCTATGTTCATGATGTATGTTGATATGTTATGAATGAGTACTTTGAGTGTATCTTTGATTTATGGCTTGGTTGTGTTTTTGGCCTAAATTGATGTATATTGATTTATGTGTATTTCATATACTTTGATTTACTTTGATTACGATTGGATTGAAAAGATTTGATTAAGTGTGAGATGGGGATCTTAAAAGCTTTAATGAAAAAGTTTTCTAAAATGAAATCAAATGAATCAATTGGAATTCAAGTTAACACTTAATTTAATAAATTTTCATCAAGTTTCTAATCCTAAGTCCTAAATCAATTCCATACTAAATCCTTTTATCCATAAAACTTTAAGTGAGTTGGAAAATTAATTAATGTGGGAGAAAAATCAAATTTCGGATTTTTGGGGGAAAAAACGAAAACTGGATTTTTTGGGGTCAAAAATGCAAATTCTGGAATTCTGGGCTTAAATTGCAAAATCTGGACTTTTGGGCCAAAAATATAATTTACGAAATTTTGGGGCAGAAAACGCGAAGTCTGGAGACTTTTGGGGCAAAAATATAAATTACGAAAGTTTGGGGTAGAAATACTAAGTCTGGAGACCTTTGGGCCAGAATTTTAATTTACGAAAATCTTGGGGTAGAAAACGTAAAGTCTGGGCATTTTGGGCCAGAAACCTAATTTTTCAGAAAATTGGTGGCTGAACTGCGAAACTGAACTTCTTAGGGGGTCAGAATTGCAAATACTTAAAGTAAAGAAATTTAAGTAAAATTATCAAAAAATTTAGGCTTAAATATGTTTTTGGTCCCTTATGTTTGGCCTAAGTTTGTTTTTAGTCCCTCAAATACTAAGAATATTATTTTAGTCCCTAATCTTTTGAAAATCAGTCACTTTTGGTCCTTTTCCTTGAAATATGAGGGACTAATTGTGACACATTTTTAAAATATTAGGGACTAAAATAATCATGTGAGGGACCGAAAGTGACTGATTTTCAAAAGATTAGGGACTAAAATAATATTCTTGGTATTTGAGGAACTTAAAATGAACTTAAGCCAAATATGAGGGACTAAAAACATATTTAAGTCAATTAAGTTTTAATTAAATCTTTTTATGATGAATAAGTGGGAAGAAAATTAATAAAATGGACTATAAATAAGAGGAAATTCTTTTATAAACAAGTGAAGGTTTAAGAATTTAAAGTTAAAGAAAAAAAAACTTAAGAATTCAAAGAGGAAATTCTTCTAAAAACTTATGGTGTTAAATAACGATTTTACACGGTATTGAACGAGGATCAATACGTGGCGACGATAAAGTCTTGAGGACAATAAAAATTACACAGTGTTGGATGAAAGTTGACACGCGGCGACGAAAAACCCTAAGACGAGGGACCACATTGATTGTATTGATTGTGGTTGCAAATATACTGTCATATGCATTTGAGATATTGGCTTTTGCCAGGCTAGCATTTATTGCTATGATGAGAGCACACAATCCTATGCGGGGATTGTAAATAAGTATGGTCTGACTATAAGTCTTTGAGGGCATCCAGGTTACGAAATTCTCAGTGGCCTTGCGGTGAATCCCCTTGTGCCGAGAAGAGTAGTGTACCCGGCTTGGATGATCCTGACCAGCTGCCTTATTTGAGATGGGGTGTACGACGTAGCACAATGGGTCTGTATCGAATAAATGACAAACGATGGCCAAGAGTGAAGGTCAGTTTACATTAATGATAGGTATACGATTCCGCCACATCGCTCTACTTAGTTGAGGAAGAAAAGTCTCCATGGAGCAGTGCACCAGTGTATGAAAAGAGATATTGAAGTGACATGCATTATGCTAGAACGCTATGTGTGTGCTTGACTGTGTGTTTACCTTGATGATGTGTCTCTTGTTGATGATTGAATATCTTAGCTAAAGATTTGCGAAAGAGTAACTCTATATAAATATATTCTTGGAATGTATTATGTAGTATTTTATTTTTCATATGCAACCTTTCAGTGGATTTCAACTTGTGCAAAGAAATTCACCCTTGCATGTTTTCCTGTATCTGTATGTACCTTACGCGTAGATGAGGCCTTTGGTAGCCCGTGTGAGGGAGAGCTTCCGGCCTCTTGAGGCCGAGTCCGAGGGAGGGGGATAGACTTATGATCCCATCTCCCAATGGGCCACAGTGTGTGGACACGTGGTTAGGACGAGGGGAGGGGTGTTGTGTAACACTCTGTTTTTATATATATAGTTTTTATTTATCTTTAATCTGTTTTAAATTAATTAAAATTATTTAATTAATGATTTTTGTGATTTTAAGGTATAAATAATAATATTTATATCTTAGGTTTATTTTCGAAGGGTTTAGAGTAAAAGGGTTCGCAATACAAAGTTTTTGCGGGAACTGCGTTCTCGCGGAATGCGGGAAGGGTTCAGTATTTTTCTGGAGGTCAATTTGACTTCAAAATAAAATTTTAACGAAACAAAAGTGGTTCTTATAATATTTGTGATTTTTAGAAATTTTTCTGGAAATTTTTCAGAAAAACTTTATTTTACCCGCGTTTGGTGCTTTACGGGTAAACCGGTCGCAACCGGGACATGAAAAATAGTCCAAAAATTTAGTTTTGGTTTCTAAATTTTGCTATGACATATTCAAATCATAAAATTTATTCCACATGATTTTACTCATTTTAGAAAAATATTTATCTATAAAGGGGGTTCGAAAACTACGCGTTTTTACCGCTTCGAACTACCGATTAAACCCTAACTTGATGGGACTTAATCCCACCATTTTTCTGGTCAGATCTGGGCGCATGAGGGGCTGATCCAAGTCTAAAAATTCTTCCAAAAGTCAAATGGTCAATTAGGGGTCAAATTTTGAATTTTTCCAAAATTAGGTGAGAGAGGTATGGCTCCCAACCACCAAAGCATGCAAGCCCATACCTCCCCCATACCTTCCTTGCTCAGCCAAAATCTGCATAGGGAGAGGGAAGAGAGAGACTTTCACTTTCACTTCATCTTCTCCACTTGAATCATACAAACTCCATTTTCTCTCCATTTTTCCAAGTTTTTCCATACACAAAAAGACCAAGTTCTAGTGAGATTTTTCATACCCAAGCTTCACAAAAAAGGTTTGGATCATCATTCTAATCCATAAACTTCTTTTATTTTTTCATTTCCACCACTTTCATGTTTTCATGAAAGCTTGAGTTCTTCATTTCACTAAAAGTAAGCTTTTCTTTGGTTTAGGTTCACTCCATTGGAACCTACAAGCTTGGAAACTACCTTGGATCTATTTTCTTTCAAGATTTGAGTAAGTATTCATCTTCTCAAATTTCTACTCTTTAGAGTTTCTTGGTTTTCATAAAACTCATATTTCTATGGTTGTATTTTGGTGTATTTTGAAAAAGGTAAATTTTTCTAAGTGTCGAAACATCAAGGTGTTGAGTAGACCACTTGGTGTTGGTGTGGTGTGAAGGAGGTGATTTTGGAGTTAGCCCATTTTCAAGTCTTCAAGAGGTAAGGGGATTTTTCTCAATAAGTTGGGAGGGTTGTGTATGTGTGTGATTATGTGATTTTGTTCTTGATGATGAACTCAAAGACTTGAGTTTTCATATTGGTTGTTGAATGATTTTTCATTCTTTAGTAATATGTATTTTTATATATTTATGGGTAAACCGGGCGCAACCGGGACTTGAAAAATAGTCCAAAAATTTAGTTTTGGGTTTCTAAATTTTTCTATGACATATTCAAATCATAAAATTTATTCCTCATAGTTTTACTCATTTTAGAAAAATATTTATCGAAAAGGGGTTCGAAAACTACGCGTTTTTACTGCTTCGAACTACCGATTAAACCCTAACTTGATGGGACTTAATCCCACCATTTTCTGGTCAGCTGGGCGCATAAGGGGGCTGATCCCACTCTCAAATCCTTCCAAAAGTCAAATGGTCAATTAGGGGTTGAATTTTGAATTTTCTCAAAATTAGGTGAGAGAGGTATGGCTCCCAACCACCAAAACATGCAAGCCCATACCTCCCCCATACTCTTCTTGGGTCAGCTGAATTCATGTAGGGCAAGGGAGGAGAGAGAATTCATTTCTTCTTCACTTCATCTTCATCATCTTGCAAAACTCCATTTTCTCTCCTTTCCAAAGCTTGATTCCATAACTAAAGCTTTGTGATTTCTTGAGTTCTAGCCATTCAAGCTTCACAAAAAAGGTTTGGATCATCATTGTAATCCATAAACTTCTTTCATTTTTTCATTTCCACCACTTTCATGTTTCCATGAAAGTTGTGTTCTTCTCTTTACTAAAAGAGATATTTTTCTTAGTTTAGGTTCACTTCATTGGAACCTACAAGCTTGGAAACTACCTTGGATCTATTTTCTTTCAAGATTTGAGTAAGTATTCATCTTCTCAAATTTCTACTCTTTAGAGTTTCTTGGTTTTCATAAAACTCATATTTCTATGGGTGTATTTTGGTGTATTTTGAAAAAGGTAAATTTTTGTAAGTGTGGGAACATCAAGGTGTTGAGTAGACCACTTGGTGTTGGTGTGGTGTGAAGAAGGTGATTTTGGAGTTAGCCCATTTTCAAGTCTTCAAGAGGTAAGGGGATTTTCTCAATAAGTTGGGAAGGATGTGTATGTGTGTGGTGTATGTTGTATGTTCATGAAAAACTCAAAGACTTGAGTTTTCATATTGGGTGTTTGAATGAGAAATCATTCTTTAGTAATATGTATTTTTATATATTTATGTATATGAGTGAAAGTATGATTTTGGTTGAGGCATGATAATTTTTGATAAGCCTATGTGTTGTTGGAAAAATCATATGTATGATTTGGAGTGATTTGGAATGCCTAAGTGTATGTTTGATTTATGGCTTGGTGGTGTTTTTGCCTAAATGGATGAATATTGATTCGTGGATGTTTCACATGATTTAATTCTATGTGATTGGGATTGGTTTGAAAATATTTGACTAAGTGTGGTAAGAGGAGTTAAAAACTTTAACGGAAAAGTTTTACAAATGAAAACAAAGAAATTAATTAGGATTCAAGATAACACTTAATTGGATAAATTTCAAAAATACAAAATTCTGGAATTATGGGCATGAAATCGAAAGTCTGGGCACTTTGGCCCAAAAGTATAATGTTATAAAAGTTCGGGGGTAGAAAACGTGAAGACTGGACGCAGGAACTGGACACAGGAGCTGGACGCAGGAACTGGATGCAGGAACTGGACGCAGGAACTGGACGCAGACTGGACGCAGGAACTGGACGTTTTGGGGTCAAAATGAAATTTTAACAAGTTATGTGGTTTTTAATAATTAATAAGAATTGAGAAGGAAAAATAATAAGAATTAGAGAGTTAAAGTTAAAGAAGAACTTTAATTTCAAAGAGGAATTTTCCATAAAACTTACATTTTTCAATAAACGATATTACACGGTATTGGAAGAGAACCAATACGTGGCGAGGATAAAAGTCTTAAGGACAATAATATTACACGGTATTGGAAGAGAACCAATACGTGGCGAAGATAAAAGTCTTAAGGACAAATATATTACACGGTGTTAGGTGAAAGCTAACACGTGGCGACGAAAAAACACTAAGACGAGGGACCGAATTGATTGTGGTTGCAAATATACTGTCATATGCATTTGAGATATTGGCTTTTGCCAGGCTAGCATTTATTGCTATGATGAGAGCACACAATCCTATGCGGGGATTGTAAATAAGTATGGCCTGACTATAAGTCTTTGAGGGCATCCAGGTTACGAAATTCTCAATGGCCTTGCGGTGAATCCCCTTGTGCCGAGAAAAGTAGTGTACCCGGCTTGGATGATCCTGACCGGCTGCCTTATTTGAGATGGGGTGTACGACGTAGCACAATGGGTCTGTACCGAATAAATGACAAACGATGGCCAAGAGTGAAGGTCAGTTTGCATTAATGATAGGTATACGATTCCGCCACATCGCTCTACTTAGTTGAGGAAGAAAAGTTGTTGGAACCAAATTGGTTAAAAGTATTTTTAATACAAAAACTCCCTAAGTGATTTTATGGTTTTGATGATAACAAAATGTATTATGGTTTTTACAAAGGATAAATAAAATGTATTAAGCTTTTACAATGTATAACAAAGCTGCCTAACTAAGTTTATTGAAGGATGTTGCAGTCTGCGTCCAATAATTAGTTCATCATGACATTGGCTCATATACAAAGTCTGAGAAGCCTTGCGTCCAATGTTGAAGTCATCATCCAATATTGGCACTGGAACATATATGGACACCAAGAGTTCTGCGTCCAATAATCAGTATTAGGAAATACTGTTAATCGTCCAATATTGAGAATGCTGATTGTCCAAGGTTCAGAATGCTTATCGTCCAATGATCTGTAAGGCAATACAATCATAAGTCCAATGATTTATAAGGAAGCAAAATTGCAGAAGTACAGAGTCCAATGATTTCCAAAGAAGCAGAATCAGTAAGCGTCCAATGTATAAGAAGGACAAAAGTCCAATGTTCAGTAAGGCATTGAAGTTCAACAAAGCTGAATGACCAAGAGTGCTGCTCTGCGTCCAATAAGGCTGAATGAACAAAAGGACTGTTCTGCGTCCAATAAAATCAGAGTGACACTGTTCTGCGTCCAATAAATCAGAAGGACAACAATCAAGTGTTCTACGATCAATGAAGCAGAATGGGACAAGTCAATCAGTCTACTGTTCATCGTCCAATGAAGCAGATTGACAAAGGTACATCAAACAACTGTTCTGCGTCCAATGAAGCAGAAGAACAAATGTACAAAAATCAACTCTGCGTCCAATGGAACAGTAAGGAAATGGCAAAAGTTCATCAGTGAACTATGGAGAGTGAAATGATGCAGAATGGAAAAGTCCAACAACATAAGGAAAAAGTCCAACAATACTGCTTGCGTCCAATGGAGCATAAGTCCAACAATACTGCTTGCGTCCAATGGAGCATAAGTCCAATAATCAGCATGAGGCAATACATCCAATACTGCCTTGCGTCCAATGGAATGAAATGGTAAGCATGAGGATGCGTCCAATGATTGAATAAATATCATATGCAAATGGTAAGTACAAGGTATGCGTCCATTTGCTAAAAGGACTCAAAGTCCAATGATTTTCTACATGCTGCGTCCAATACGCAGAATCCATAAACTTGCTATTTACTGCTCTTGCACTTAATATTAAACATATTTATTGAGCAAATGATTTGAGATAAATAGCTGTACGCAATGCTTTTCTGTACAACCATTGTCAACGTTTTTGAACGTACATTAAATGAAAAGCATAAAGCACTGTGGAAAGTGTACTAAGAGAGAGAATGTACTTTTATCTACTCTGTATATCTCTGAACACATCTTTCCACTTTACACAGTGTATTCTCTCTGTCTCAATAAGATATTACTATTAACCACTGTACAATTGAGACTTTGAGTACATGTTGCTTCTGATTTAGGAGAAAGAAACGCAGACATGCTCACTGAAGTAGATCTCCTCAGAGCAACGAGAAAATAGCATTTAATGCTATTAGAGAACGGTAACTTTTATGAAGGCTGAAGCTGAGCTATTCGAAGAACAAGTCTGAAGCTTCATCAAAGCCTATATATACCGTGAACAAGAAGAAGTATACAAGAGACTGGAAAAAGAAAAAGAAAGAGCTGAACTGCTGTGCAATTTGTTATACTCTGTATAGAAAGTCTTGTATATTTTCTATCTTCTTGTACAAGAGAGTTTGCTGAACTCTCGAAGTGCTTTAGATTTCATATCCTCACTTGTGTGAGTTAGACAGCACTTAAATCAAAAACACTCTGCTGAGTTGTTTGAACCTGGAGAGGCTTGACTGTAAAAGAATACTTGATTGAGCCTGGAGAGGCTTGACTGTAAAAGAATACTTGGGATTTAGCCTGGAGAGGTTGTGTGCAAAGAATACTTGGGATTTAACCTGGAGAGGCTGTGTGCAAAGAATACTTGGGATTTAGCCTGAAGAGGCTGTGTGCAAAGAATACTTGTACCTATCTGGTTTGATAGTGAAATCTCTCTAGTTTGAGGGGACTGGACGTAGCTCTTAGGAAAGGGTGAACTAGGATAAAAACTTGTGTTATTTCTTCCTTCCCTTATCTCTTATTATATCTGTGCTTATTACTAACCAAGGGGATTGAATTGATTTTGTTTAAACAAGTTTTTCATACACCTTAAATCGCACAAAGAAAACAAGTTTTTATACTAAGAGGGAAGCTTCTGCGTCCAATCTTTTTGTGCGTCCAATATTACACAACTCTATGCGTCCAGTGTTTTAAAACTATTGTGCGTCCAATATTTCAGAAAACGCTATGCATCCAATATTACACAACTCTGTGCGTCCAGTGTTTTAAAACTATTGTGCGTCCAATATTTCAGAAAACGCTGTGCGTCCAATATTTGAAATAAGCCAGCGTCCAACTTTTGCGAAAAGTTTTAAAAGCTGAGAAACACAATTCAACCCCCCTTCTTGTGTTTCATCTTGTTACCTACAAAAGTCTCCATGGAGCAGTGCACCGGTGTATGACAAGAGATATTGAAGTGACATGCATTATGCTAGAATGCTATGTGTGTGCTTGACTGTGTGTTTACCTTGATGATTTGTCTCTTGTTGATGATTGAATAGCTTAGCTAAAAGATTTGCGAAAGAGTAACTCTATATAAATATATTCTTGGAATGTATTACGTAGTATTTTATTTTTCATATGCAACCTTTCAGTGGATTTCAACTTGTGAAAAGGAAATTCACCCTTGCATATTTTCCTGTATCTGTATGTACGTTACGCGTAGATGAAGCCTCTGGTAGCCCGCGTGAGGGAGAGCTTCCGGCCCCTTGAGGCCGAGTCCGAGGGAGGGGGATGGACTTATGATCCCATCTCCCAATGGGCCACTGTGTGTGGACACGTGGTCAGGACAAGAGGAGGGGTGCTGGGCCCCGAAGAGGTTTTGGAGCGTGATATGGTTCTGGACGCTTACATTCCATTAGAGAGGATGCGCAGCTGGCTGGCAGCCGCACCCGAGGCACCTATGGAGCAGCCGAGGCGAGAGACTCAGGCGGAGGAGAGACCTTTACCCTCACGGGTAACCGGATCCGCTCGGGAGTATCGTCGCATGTTTCGTCGGACGCGTCTCACTCCGAGGAAGAGTACCTTGCCGCGAGATCGTCTACCGAGGATGGCTCCATCAATGACACCAGCTTCACCACCACAGACAGGGAGATAGATGCTTTCCGTTCCTTACGTTCCACCGTATGGTCGTTTCGTACGCTGCTCTTCTGACACTTCTGCCGGACCGTCGGGACACGCAGAGAGGGGGAAGAGGAAGGTTCGAGATGAGCCAGAGCGGGTACTCGTTGAGATATCTGAGGAGGAGGAGGACCCGGAGGAGGAACCAGAGGAGGATCCCGAGGAGGACCCCGAGGAGACGTCATCGTCTTAGTCCTGTAGAGGTGGGGGGTGTCTAGTGCTAGGTTGTAGAGTGTTTGTTAGCGACCAGCCTAGGTTTGGGATGTACATGTTCAGTGTCGTGTATTGGACACACTTTTTGATTTATCGTTTTCCTAGGTTTAGCTTTATCGTTTTATTTTCTTCGTGTCATGATGATATATATATATATATGTGTACGATGTTTCTTTTCTTCTGAGTTTCAGGATGGCTAAATATGATGTGAGAAATCTTTTCGGATAAGATTCTTTTAAAAAAAAAATTAGCCACCAATTTTGGTAACCTTAATTTATGAAAGACGTTTTTCCGCATTAAGTTTTAGTTTTTCACGTGACGTTCCTTGTGGGAAAAAGGGGCGTTACAAAATGCATGTCACTTCAATATCTCTTGTTACACCGGTGTGCTGCTCCATGGAGACTTCTCTTCCTCAACTAAGTAGAGCGATGTGACGGAATCGTATACCTATCATTAATGCAAATTGACCTTCACTCTCGGTCATCGTTTGTCATTTATTCGGTACAGACCCATTATGCTACGTCGTACACCCCATCTCAAATAAGGTAGCCGATCAGGATCATTCAAGCCGGGAATACTACTCTTCTCGGCACAAGGGGATTCCCCTCAAGGCCATTGAGAATTTCGTGACCTGAATGCCTTCAAAGACTTATAGTCAGACCATACTTATTTACAATCCCCACATAGGATTGTGTGCTCTAATCATGGCATAAAGCCGACATGGCAAAAGCCAAAATTAATCATGGCATAAAGCCAACATGGCAAAAGCCAATAACTCAAATGCATATGACAGTATATTTGTAAACACAATCAATACAATCAATGTGGTCCCTTGTCTTAGGGTTTTTCGTCGCCACGTGTTAGCTTTCATCCAACACCGTGTAATTTTATTGTCCTTAAGACTTTATCGTCGCCACGCATTGATCCTCTTTCAATACCGTGTAATATTATTGTCCTTAAGACTTTTATCATCGCCACGTATTGGTCCTCTTCCAATACCGTGTAATAACGTTATTTAAAAAAACATAAGTTTTATGAATACTTCTCTTAACTCCTAACTCTCAAATCTTTATGATTTTACTTCTCACTCTTTATTGTAAAAAGATTTAATTAAAAATCTTAGTTAAGTTCTTTGATAATTTTACTTAAGTTCCTTTACTTTAAGTATTTAAAATCTGCCCCAAAATATTCTGTTTTACAAGTTTCAGCCCTTATTTTTCTGAAATTTAGGTTTCTGCCCCAAAACTGTCAAGTCTTCACGTTTTTGCCCCAGAATTGTCTAGTCTTCACGTTTCTGCCCCAGAATCTTCCAGACTTCACGTTTTCTACCCCGGAACTTTTGTAAAATTATAATTTTGGCCCAAAGTGCCCAGATTTTCGAAATTAAGCCCAGAATTCCAGAATTTTGTATTTTTCACCCCAAAACATCCAGTTTTCGTTTTTGACCCCTAAAAATTCGAAATTTGATTTTCCCCCTCATTAATTGATTTTCTAGCTCACTTAGAGTTTTATGGATAAAAATGACTTAGTATGAAATTGATTTAAGACTTATACTTAGTAATTTAATGAAATTTATCTAAGTATGTATTAACTTGAACCTTAATTAATTTATTTGTTTTCTTTTAGAAAACTCTTTCATTAAAGCATTTAACTCCTCTTACCACACTTAGTCAATCATTTCCAAACCAATCCCAATCACAAGGAAATCAAGGTATATGGAATATTCAAAGAAAGCAACATACATCAATTAAGCAAGAACACAATCAAGCCATAAACCATACATCCACTCAAAGTGACCATCCATAGCATATGAACATACATCATGAACATAGCATAAAGCATACTTCATCAAGCATACACTTAGGCATTCCGAATCACTCCAAGTCATACATATGATTTTTTCTAAACACACATAGGCTTTTCAAAAATTATCATTTATCAACCAAAATCATACTTTCACTCATATACATAAATATATAAAAATACATATTACTAAGAGAATGAAAACTCATTCAACAACCAATATGAAAACTCAAGTCTTTGAGTTTTTCATGGAACATACAACACATAGCCACACACATATACAACCTTCCCAACTTATTGAGAAAATTCCCTTACCTCTTGAAGACAATGAAAATGGGCAAACACCACAATCACCTTCACTCCTCACCAACACCAAGTGGCCTCCTTGAAGTCTTGATGTTCCCACACTTAGAAAAATTTACCTTTCACAAAATACACCAAAATAAAACCATAAGAATATGAGTTTTATGAAAACCAACAAACCCTAAAGAGTAGAAATTTGAGTAGATGAATACTTACTCAAATCTTGAAGACAAATGGATCCAAGGTGATTTTCAAGCTTGTAGGTTCCAATGGAGTGAACCTAAACCAAGAAAAAGATCTCTTTTAGTAAAGAGAAGAACACAACTTTCATGGAAACATGAAAGTGGTGGAAATGAAAAAATGAAAGAAGTTTATGGATTAGAATGATGATCCAAACCTTTTTTGTGAAGCTTGAATAGCCAAAAACCCAATAAAACTCAAACTTTGGCTATGGAGGAAAGCTTGGAAGTGAAGAGAAAAATGGAGGATCTTGCAAGAGTGAAAGAGATGAAGTGAGAAAAATGAAAACCTCTCTCTTCCATCTCCCAAATCAGATTTCAGCCAGCACAAGGGAATGGGGGAGTATGGGCTAGCTTACTTGGAGGGAATGGGAGTCATACCTCACTCACCTAATTTGGAAAAATTCAAAATTAAACCCATTTGACCCAATTGACTTTTGGAATTATTTTTGAGAGTGTATTCTGCACTCTTGTGCGCCCCACAGCCCAGAAAATTGGTGGGATTAAGTCCCATCAAGTTAGGGTTTAATCGGTAGTTCGAAGTAGTAAAAACGCGTAGTTTTCGAACCCCTTTTTAGATAATTATTTTTCTACAATGGGTAAAATCATGAGAAATAGATTTTATGATTTGAAAATGTCATAGAAAAATTTAGAAACACAAAACTAAATTTTTGGACTATTTTTCATATCCCGGTTGCGTCCGGTTTACGCGTAAAGCTCCAAACGCGGGTAAAATAAAGTTTTTCTGAAAAATTTCCAGAAAAATTTCTAAAAATCACAAATATTATAAGAACCACTTTTGGTTCATTAAAAATTATTTTGGAGTAAAAATGACCTCCAGAAAAAATACTGAACCCTATCCCCGCATCAGGAGAGAATGTGGTTCCCGCAAAACTCAGTTTTGCGAACTCTACTACTCTAAACCCTTCAAAATCAAACCTAAGATATGAATATTATTATTCATACCTTAAAATCCCAAAAATTATAATTAAGTAATTTTAATTAAATTAAAGCAGATTAAAAATCAATAAAAACAAACTATTTAAAAATGAGGGTGTTACATCCACCACTTTGAAATATCACACCTTTTTCAAAATATATAAGAAACATAACCATAAAAATGTATGTTTTACTAAAATACTCAAACCCTAATGTGTAGAAACTTGAGTGGATGAATACTTACCCGAGGCTTAGAAGAAAAATAACTCAAGGAGGGTTTCAAGTTTCTAGGTTCCAAGATAATGAACCTAAACCAAGAACAAAGCTTTTTCTTAGCTAAAAAAAAATGAAGAATACATGATTCTTGAAAAAATGAAAGTGATGATCATAGAAAAATAAGAAGAGAATATGAATTAGGATCATCATCCAAACCTTTTTTGTGAAGCTCGAATTATAACTCAAGAAAGCTCAAGTCTTTGGTTATGGAAGCAAGCTTTGGAATGGAGAGAAAATGGAGTTTTTGGCTAGATGAAAAAGATGAAGTGAAGAAGAAATGAATCCTCTCTCCTCCCTTGCCCTAGAAGAACTCGGCCAACACACCAAGAAGCATGGGTGTGATGTGCTTTGATTAGATTGGAAACCTACTCCATTTCTTTAATTCGAAATTCAAAGAATTTTCCCATTGACTCACACTTGACTTTTGAGACATTTCCAAGAGTACATTTCTGGCTTGTGCAACACCCTTTCTCATAAAAGGATATTACAACATAAGTAACCTTTTTTATCAAAAATAATATTAATCTTTATTTCTAAAAGAAAATTCTCTTTTAATCATTTCAAACCTATTTTGAAAATGAGTATAATTTTTTTTTCTTTTATTTCCTGAAAATTATTTTCACTTGAAACTCTCACTTACGCTATTTAGAATTCGAAACTTATTCACGTCGTAACGTATTACTGAAAAACTAGATAAGCCTCATCTGAATGAATAATGTACTTCATATATAATACTGGTCCAAAGTTTTACAAGTACATCAAACCGAACAGCTAGTAATGTCATTCAAATAGTACAGTCATCCGGTAAAGATAATAATAACTGTCTACCCCAAATGAGCCTAAGTCGATCGAGTCTCTGATCACCCCCAAAAGACTATCTAGTCAAAAGCCACTCCAGACGATAGTCTTCTTCATTCCTCCGTCTTAGTCAATTCACTTGACTGGTGGTACACCTACATGAATCATGTTCCAAGGAGCACAAAACATATAGGCAAGAATAAAAAATCCTCATACACAGATTATAAAGCATAGTGACAACAGATAAGAATAAAGTAAATCAGACTTATCAAACATAACCTACATTAAGCATTACTGTACCATTTACCTTTCTCAGCACAAAAGTATATACTCTCTCTTCTAATGAGACATTCTCATAGACACAAGGAAAAATCATCATAGTTACAATACACAACTCAACATCAAGCAATATATCATTACATAGATACATTTAAAATGCATGACACTTCTATTTCCCTCTCAACATCGGTGTAATGCTCCATGGAGACTTTTCTCTTCCTCAACAACATTTGAGCGATAGGCCACAATCAATCCCTAACATACTTGTTCAAAGCTAAACCACCAGTAAAGTCCAAGACAATATTCAGGAAAGCCATGTTTAAGTCAAAATTGTTTAAGGCTAAACAGACAGTAAAGTCCAAGTAACAATTATTTAATGCACTCAGTGACACCATATCACAAATAGGTCAGTCAGTCAGATTTATCCAAGCCAGGTGCTCTACTCGTTCTCGGCTCACTGGGAGTCACCACATGGCCATTGAGACTTTTGAAACCTGGATAATCCCAATAGGAAATTGTAGTCCAACCGTACCCTATTTTCAACCCCTCTCTGGGTTGTAGCTAACGTCACAACCCTATCTGGGTATGACCACCTGGCAAAGCCATGAAAATCTCCTTATGCAAAATGACATATCATATTATGCATTTCACAATAATCATCACAGCTCAAGCACAATCAATTCACTTTGATTTCTCTTGTAACACAATCACTCTCTTCTCTATGTTACTCTTTGTCAACATCATACATAACATTTCTCTTAGGTATGTTATTCTATTCTCTTAGTGACATCACACATAACCTCTTCTCTAGGTTATCTCTTGCACAATCACATATAACATTCACTCTTGGTTATAGCATTCTCATCTCTTTGTGCTTTAGCATTCTCATCTCTTTGTTCTTATTCTCATTCATCATGTCTCTTCCTTTTCAATTAACACCTTTCAATTAAACTTGTCCTTTAACTAAAAAACATTTTCCAAATCCAATGTTTATGTTCTAAAGTAAATTAACCAAAATGCTTACCAATCTTTAGATTTAAAAAGTCCTTTTTTCTCTTAAGCATATTTGTTTAAAAAGTTGGAAAAAAATAATTTTCGCAAAAACTTTGACTGTCAAAAATTCTGGATCCAGAACTGTTCACAGGCGCGATAATTTTCACACCCGCGGTGCAGACAGTGTTGTCCCCTGTTTTCCAGTTTTCTACAACTTCAGAAATGATCACACCCAGGGCATGACAGGAGCTCGAAATTTCAAAGTCCAACCAAAATCAATCTTTTCTTTGCATAGTTGTGACCAAATGAATGATAATAAGCAAAATTTACCATCTTTAGGTCAATCACAAAGCCCAACCAAGTAACATCAAGCCATGAATTCAAACCCATCAAGGCAATGAATCAAGATCATCATCACACACCAAGCATATATTGTCATACTAATACCAATTTCATCATGCCAAGCTTGAGAACATATTCACAATCCAACACTCAATCAACATAAGGCAAGCATGAAACAAGGATCATCATGCATCTATCCTAGGGCAAAATCATCTCACACAATACAATTAATTTTTCTCAAGAAAGAGCAATCCACCATCAAAGACCACCTAGTCTTATTTACACCTAGGTTAAATCAATCAAAATCTACCATCAAGCAAAACCTTCACAACCAAATCACTCAAGAGAATTCACCTCAATCACAAGACAAACTCTTGGCTCATCTATCACCATAAGAACATAAAGATACATGACTTAAAAATCAACATGTTCTCTAGGTTAAATTAAACTCCTCTTGAACAAATCACTACAACATCCTACTAACATGTCAACTAAGCTTTAAAAATTTTGTATAAGAAAATTTTCCCTTACCTCCTTCCTTTAGCTTAGGTATGACAAGTCCTAGCTTCAAGCCCTTTTCTTCTTCTTCTTGATTTCTCCCTTCCAAACCATAATAACACATCCAAATACAAAATTAAGCTTACTCTTCCATGAAATAACCTTAGCATATGAAAGAAGAACTTAAGATAAACCAAACCCTACCCTAAGCTCTTAACCAAGAAGAAGATAACAAAAACCTAATCTATGGAGTTCTCATAACATACCTGATAGCTTGATGATCCCTAATCAAGAGCAAACCTTGCAAAACTTGATTAACTTGGATGAAAATTTGGAAAGAAAACTATGAAAAATGGTTATGGTGTGTGAGTAAAATGAGAAAAATGGAACAAGAGCTCTCTTCCTTTCCTCTCCTTGCTCAACCTCCCACTCCTCTCGTCTTGTCCCAGATTTTATTTTATTTATCATTAACTTAAAATGAGTCATAAGCATAATTACCATTTGGATTAATCTAATTGGCCAAAAACTATGTGTCATGAAAAATTGGAATTCTCCACACCCTTCCACACTAGTCCAGGCACTACAGCTGGTCCAAGGTTGGTTAAAATAATTTTTCACCTTAACCATGGTAAATGGTAAGTCTCCAAGGTAAAAACTATTGAAGTAAAAACTCTCATGAATCCTAAAAATAAGTCCAAAGCCATGAAAATAAGGTGCCACAAAGTTCTTGGTTCAAAATAATCAAGTTTAGAAGCATTACGGTAATTTTTGGTTTTACCGTAACCCGTAAATTAGGGTAAAAATGAACTTACTCAGAAAAATCCCAGAAAAATTATAAAAATCATAAATATTGTAAAAACACCATTGGTTACTCTTTTGGTTTATTTTGGATCATTTTCCAAGCTTCTGGCATTCACCTGTTCCTCCCCGTTATCCTATTCTCAGTCTACAGGGACCAAAACCACAATTCTTTATCTGCTATTCTAAAAATTTTCAAAATAATTTTTAAAATTCTAAAATAATATAAAACATCATTTGGAACCTCCAAAAATATTTCTTAACTTGTTCTGGTCTCCAAACCAACTCACAGTTCAACCTAGTCAAACTATAGTGACCAAAATGGTAACATTTTTATCCGATCTTCAAAAAATTCCCAAATAAATTTCTAAAACCCTCAAATATTGTAAAATCACTATTTGTACCTTCAAATATTCATCTTAACCTCAATCTAGGGTTTCTACTTCACAAAGTCACCATTTTGTCTATTTACAGTAAACAGAACTCTGTCTGGATCTTAACGTCCGACTTAAACTACTGATTTCTAACGTCAGGAAAACTTTTGTCTATGAAAATACTATTGCTAAAATAAATCTAATATACACAAAGCACATGTCAAATAATTTAAATAAATTAAAACAGATTAAAAGTCTAAAGAAACTATTTAAAAACGAGGGTGTTACACTATTGATTGTGATGCTGAGGGAGGAGGTCCCCTCATTGACTGGAAGAAGGAACTGGAAAAGACTAGATGAAATAGTATTCTTCTGGCATCACCAGAGAAAACTAAAAAGTTGGTGGCATCAAAGATGACTGATAAATCTAGAGTCCTGCATCAGATTATCAACAAAATGATTCTTCACAAAGCAGGATCCAAACACTCTGTGTCTTTAATGCATGAGTTCTTTCTGTTGAATTTGCTCAATAGGAGAAAGATCAATCTTCCACTTGTACTCTTCATGAATTTCAAGAAGAATATAAGCAGGAGAAATACGCTAAAGAAAATCCCCCGTGGAACTCTTCTATAGAGATTTTTAACAAATCAAGGGGTTGCTAAAGGATCAGAATAGAAAATCAAACAACTAAGAGTTGACAAAAATATTTTCTGAAAATGAGACTATCAATAGCCATATATGGTGCAAAAGAGTTTGTTGAGGCAAAGGAAAGGGCTGCCAAAGCAAGAATCCTGAAGGAGAATATATCTAGAGGAGTAGAACGAGTAATTCTGGAAGAATTACCAAAGGAAGTAGAAACTGAAAAGTCAACCAAAAGAGAGGCTGAGGAAAAATCCACAAAGAAAAGGACCGAGCATTCCAAGCCTGCGTCCACCAAGAAAAATACAGAACCCACAAGGAAGAGACGATCAAGTCAAGCTCCTACTGAATGTATAGCCAAGAGACCAAGAAGTGCTAGAAAGCCTTCAAAGTCCATTCTTGAAAGAGTGAAGGATCCAAGAAAAGCCACTGAACAGAGGAAGACGAAGATTTTCTTTGAAGAAGCTATACCCAACACTCCACTCTCTGTGTCCATTCCAAATGAGTCACCCACACCAGTAAGTCCTCATTCTATACCTACATCACCTCACCTTTACCACAAACAACATCCTCTCATCAACCACAAAGCCAACTTAAACCATTCTGTCCTTTACCTACCCACACAGATATACAAACACCACCTCCCTCACCTGAACCTGTAACCACTCCATTTTCACCAATTGCTGAACCATCGTCCATTCCAGAACCAACGTCCATTCCTACCCAAACACAACCACCTATATCACCACCCACAAAAACAAAAGCACTCTCACCACCATCCACTTCCCACTCCGTCCACAGCTTCTAGAAGCCCAGGATTCTAATTGAAGGCCTAGAGAAACTTGAAGTTTATCTTCAAGAGGAAAAGATGCAGAATCCACAACTGACAGTGGATCAAATAATTAAGAGGAAAGTCTGTGCCATCTCAGACCTCAAGTCTAGCCATCATGAGGATCTACATAGAAAGGCCTGAGTATCTTGCTCTATGCTTAGAGCAAATCAGTCCATTCCTCTCCACATTCGAGAAGATGATGATCAGATACGTTGCAGATGGGTTGGAACTTCAAAACAAATTCAACATCCCTCTGTCAATGAGGATCAATCCGTCCACTCAAATCAAGATCAAGCCTGATAGAATAGTACCAAGAGTGTACTTCGTGGACAAGAACAAGGACAAGTTCGAAAAGAAGTATCTCAACAAGGGTCCAATGCCAAGGTTCATCAAATTTGATAAGGACTGGGCAAAGACTGAACAAGAAGAGATCCTTATGGACTTCTTAGTCTATTTGTCAATGGAAGGAAGAGCCTCAGAGGAAGAAGCTAGAGTTGTCTGGGAAAAACACCTATGGGAGTGTGAACAACAAGCATCCTCCTCTGGTTTGGATACTGAGGAGAAATAGGAGACACCTACTAGTGGGAAGATGACAGAGCTGGACTCACACTACATCATGTTTGATGAAATCTTGGGAGCTCATGTTCCCTCTGGAAGGAAATTGGAAACTCATAGTCCTCCTCCTCCAGTAGAGCCCATTGTTGAGTTACCTCCTGAGGATGAAGATTTGATCCTGTCTACGCATGTGCTACCTGGCGCTAGACCTGTGTAACGCCCCTTTTTCCCACAAGGAACGTCACGTGAAAAACTAAAACTTAATGCGGAAAAACGTCTTTCATAAATTAAGGTTACCAAAATTGGTGGCTAATTTTTTTTTTAAAAGAATCTTATTCGAAAAGATTTCTCACATCATATTTAGCCATCCTGAAAACTCAGAAGAAAAGAAACATCATACACATATATATATATCATCATGACACGAAGAAAATAAAAGATAAAGCTAAACCTAGGAAAACGATAAATCAAAAAGTGTGTCCAATACACGACACTGAACATGTACATCCCAAACCTAGGCTGGTCGCTAACAGACACTCTACAACCTAGCACTAGACACCCCCCACCTCTACAGGCCTAAGACGATGACGTCTCCTCGGGGTCCTCCTCAACCACAGACACCTCGAATAGTACACGATCTGGCTCGTCTCTAACCTTCCTCTTCCCTCTATCTACGTGTCCCGAAGGTCCGGCAGAAGTGTCAGAAGAACGGCGCACCAAATGTCCAGAAGGTGCGACGTATGGAACAGGAAGTGTCGGCCTCACGGTCTCGGGTGATGGAACTGGTGTCACCGGTGGAGCCATCCTTGGTAAACGTGCCCTCTCCAAGGAACTCTTCCTTGGAGTGCGACGAATCAGAAGACAACGGTTAGATACCGATTCGGCTATCCGCTGAGATGTAGGCCTCTGATCCTCCCTCGCCTCTCTCCTAGGCTGCGCCGTGGGTGGAACTCTGGCCTCCCGGTTCTCCAATGTGATACTGCGTGCAAAGGGTGCATCTCCCAGCCAGTAGCGCATCCTCTCGATGGGTATATAGACGTCCAATACCATATCCCTCTCCAAAACCTCTTCGGGGCCCAACACCCCTCCTCTAGTTCTTACCACGTGTCCAGACACAGTGGCCCATTGGGAGATGGGATCGTAAGTCCATCCCCCACCATCGGCCTCACGAGGCCGAAAGCACTCCCTCACTCGGGCTATCAGAGGTCTCGAAGTGGACATCTACACGTAACGTACATAAAATAACAGAAAAACACGCAAGGGTGAATTTCTTTGCACAAGTTGAAATCCACTTAAAGGATGTATACGAAACAGAAAATACTACATAATACATTCCAAGAATATATGTATAGCTACTCTTTCGCAAATCTTTCTCTAAGATATTCATAAACCAAAAGAGAGCACATCATCAAATTAAGCACACAGTCAAACACACACAAAGCACTCTAGCATAATGCATGTCACTTCAATATCTCTTTAATACACCGGTGCACTGCTCCATAGAGACTTCTCTTCCTCAACTTAGTAGAGCGATATGGTTATAGCATAAACCGACCATAATAAACCAATCGGTCCCCTTTTTCATGGACATGGTAACCATCGGTCCCTTTTTCCATGGACAGGTTTTACAATTATTCAGTAGAGTACTAACACCATAACATAATAAACCAATCGGTCCCCTTTTTCATGGACATGGTAACCATCGGTCCCCTTTTTCATGGACAGGTTTTACAATTATTCGGTAGAGCAACATAATAAACCAATTGGTCCCCTTTTTCATGGACATGGTAACCATCGGTCCCCTTTTTCATGGACAGGTTTTACAATTATTCACGATCCATCGCATAGGATTGTATGCTCTCATCATAGCATAAAGCTAGCCTGGCAAAAGCCAATATCTCAAATGCATATGACATTATATTTGCACTCACAAACAATACAATCAATGCGGTCCCTCGTCTTAGGGTTTTTCGTCGCCACGTGTTAGCTTTCATCCAACACCGTGTAATATTTTTGTCCTTAAGACTTTTATCTTCGCCACGTATTGGTTCTCTTCTAATACCGTGTAATATTATTTATTGAAAAAAATGTAAGTTTTATGGAAAATTCATCTTTGAAATTAAAGTTCTTCTTTAACTTTAACTCTCTAATTCTTATTATTTTTCCTTCTCACTTCTTATTAATTATTAAAAACCACATAACTTGTTAAAATTTCATTTTGACCCCAAAACGTCCAGTTCCTGCGTCCAGTTTCTGCGTCCAATTCCTGCGTCCAGTCTGCGTCCAGTTCCTGCGTCCAGTCTGCGTCTAGTCTCTGCGTCCAGTCTCTGCGTCCAGTTCCTGCGTCCATTCTGCGTCCAGTCTCTGCGTCCAGTTTCTGCGTCCAGTTTCTGCGTCCAGTCTCTGCGTCCAGATTCTGCGTCCAGTTCCTGCGTCCAGTTTCTGCGTCCAGTTCCTGCGTCCAGTTTTCACGTTTTCTACCCCCGAACTTTCATACTTCTTTGGACGCAAAGCTTCATTGGACGTATTGCTTCTCAAAGTCCATTGGACGATACTTATCTGAGGTTAAGTATCAGAGTCTATTGGACGCTCCATTCTTGGACTATACATATACGTGCCAATGTCACATTGGACAATGAACTGATCTTTGTTGTGCCTACAGGAGCTTGTCAGCAAACTTTGTAAAACCTTTAATAATTGTTGTTATCATCAAAACCACTTAGGGAATTCATTAAAAAATACCTTTGAACAATTTGGTTCCAACAATCTCCCCCCTTTTGATGATGACAAACATTATTAAGTTTTACAAGCAGTAAAGCAGATAAAACCAGTAAACAGTCAACATGTACTTTTAAAGAGAAATTTTTCTTAGGGAAAACTCCCCCTGAGATATATGTCTCAATTTTTCTTACTTTTCTCCCCCTGAGTTAAACAACTCATGGTTCTGGATATTCAATATGTTCAAAGTACCTAAAAAATTTCTTTTTCTCACAGAGCAGATTAGTCCAGAATATAAATATAGTATAATCAAAGCATGCATAGGTAATAAGACTAATGCACTGCAATTTGGACTCAATCTCATTTTATTAATGTCCTTTGAGCTTTAAAACTTAATTCTTCCCAATTTCTCCCCCTTTTGTCATCAGACAAAAATGTTCACAGAACATCATAGTCCAAAAAGAAAAACAAAAGAAAGATTAAAGAAAATTTGGAGAAGCATTGGAGCGTGGAGTCAGGGTTTTTGCTGAAGTTTCTGGGTGTATTTGACATACTGTCCAAAGAGAAACGCAAGTTCTTCATATTGTTCCCTCGGAACAGAATCTTGTGCTTGACTCGGTTCAGTAGCAGCTTGAGGTTGCATTTCTTGCATAGCTTCATGATCTTCAGGCTCAGGAGAAATTTCAATGATTGACTGAGTGGAACATTGCCCCTGATACTTTTAGACTGTCTAGCGAAATTCCTAGTAGTGACCTTTGCCTTGAAATTCACTTGGGCGAACGGTGGCCAATCTGAGCAAAATTTATCAGAATTTTCTGCTAAGACTTGCAGATATTAAGTAACACTCCACATGGCTATATGTTAAAAATGATGCCAAAATCAACCTTATAGAATTATACAAAGTTGTGAAGGTGAACATGAACTCATGCTATTTGGGATATGTAACATCCGTATTTTTAGGTTATTAGTTAGAATTTCTGTTTTATATGAAATACTGTGATCTAAGTGCTAAGAAAATTATTTTGGTCATATAATAATATTAATAATTATAAAACACTTATGAAATCATTTTATTAAACAGTAACTTTTTCCTTACTGTTTGACATCCGTATTTACCGTTATTGACGGAAAATGGTTTTAAGAACACAAGTAGGTTAACCCAACTTTTCCAAACAAACTTCCTTCACAAAAGTTGGTTCTTTTAATATTTTTGATTTTTTGGAATTTTCTTAGAATTTTTGGAAAACTTTGAAAATTACTGTTTTGACCCTGTTAATTACGGAAAGAGTAAAATACTGATTCGGAGACAAAATTGAGGTCAGAAAAAGATTTTGAGTAGCTAAATCATGTTTTTACATTTTTTAGGATTTTTGGGAATTATTTCATAATTTTCTGAAAAACAGGTCAAAACGCTACTTTTTCGACGCTTATAAAGTACGGAAAGCAGAGATTTCTGGACAAAAATGGATTTATGCCGACCAGTGAATGCTCAAAATCAAGATTTAAGAGAGACCATTAGTAATTAAATTCAATTTTCTAATTTTTTGGAATTTTTCTGGAATTTTCTGAAAAAGTGTTGTTTTTCACTTACGGCGCGTTCGTTTTCCTTTGTTTTTGCAAACTGTAAGGTTTACCCGTACCGTAAAATTCTCAAAACTCTTCCATAAGACTTTTATGTGTTATTTTCAAGATTCCTCATTGATTATTACTATTTTAAATTATTTTTGAGTATTAGATTAATAAAAAGACTATTTTGACTCTTAATTGCGGAATAAGCCGAACTTAGGAACTTTGAGGGGTTCAAATACAATTCTAAGAAGTATATAAGAGTGGGGAACATCGTGATTGCCTTGAATAGTAAGGTGGGCATGTAAAAAGACCATTTTACCCTTGATTTTAATGAGTATGATGGGAGAATTGAAATTCTTCCTTAGACTTCAAGTAAAACAGACTCAAGATGGGATTTATGTACATCAATCCAAGTATACAAAGGAGCTTCTGAAGAAGTTCAATATGGACGATTGTAAGCCCATGAACACTCCTATGCACCCAACTTGCATAATGATCCTGAGTGATAAAGATAAAAAGGTAGATCAAAAGGTATACAGAGGTATGATTGGGTCTCTCTTGTATCTTACTGCATCTAGACCTGATATCATGTTTAGTGTTTGTTTATGTGCAAGATTCCAATCAGATCCTAGAGATTCCCACTTAACTGCTGTTAAGAGAATCTTTAGATATCTGAAGGAGACTACTAATCTTGGTTTGTTGTTTAAGAAATCAGATGAATACAGATTAGTAGGGTTCTGTGGTGCTGATTATGCTGGAGACAGGCTTGAAAGAAAAAGCACCAGCGGAGGATGCCATTTTATTGGGTCCAATCTAGTATCATGGACGAGCAGGAGACACATCACAATTACATTATCTACAGCTAAAGCTGAATATGTCTCTGCTTCAAGTTGTTGTTGTAATACCCAACTCCCTAGCAGGATAGTACTAGATCGCAAAGAAACAAACTTAACTTTTATTTACACCAAAATAATACAACTCCAATATAAAAATACAAAGTTAGAAACCAATATAATACAAATACAAGATATAAAGTCCTAACTAAGACTCAGATCCGGTGTTCTCCACTATTGAATAACTTGCAAGCAACTCCGAAAATTGCTATTCAGTTTCCAATATGTATCTGTTATCTGAAACATGAGAAACAACTAGTGAGATATAAAATCTAAGTGAGTCCCTATCAGTATATAATACTTCGATAGGGATTTATGGTTATCCTACCACTTCATAGTCCAAACATTCACATCCAACATATTAACATATTAATCTCATATCTAGTATGTATTATTAATAAACTTAAACATATGTTTAAGTAGAACCTCGTTGATAACTCGCCATTTCATCACCGGCTCTAAGACCGGGTCCTTATTTAGAGTAGAGTTATTCCTCATTGATATTTCTTGTTAATAAACAAGCTTCTAAGTCATGAACATAACATCTCTACATTTATCTTTTCAAAAACTTGCTATGCCACCAAGAGTGAGTCACTTGAGTTATCTGACATAACCTATGTAAGGCAGGTCAAACGTCTATGACCGCAAACCAGTGTCCCGGACTTGCTATGCACTTACCCTCAGCCTCCGTTAAGAAGGAGTAAAACATACTCACGTTTTTGATAGCATGTTAAGTGAAATTCTTTATCACTTAAACTAGGCTATCCTGCTAGATGAAAGTTCATGACTTATCCTCGAAATTCATTTTAATTTCAATCCAAAGTATCACTTGAAATATATAACATTCACATACTTGCTAATTCTATCAATTACTTTACATATACACTATTCATTCAACTAAACTAGTATTGGATTCCGTAATACATGGATCTACACATTAAACATAGAATTCATACTCATAAACCAATATATATAACGCACACATACAACTAAATTAAATAACTCTCTAATATAGTTTCATTCTCAATTTATAAGCATCTCGCTTCAAGCATAAAGCTACCAAACATATCTATAACATATATTCTTTCATTCATCTCACCATATCACACATCCATTCGTCTTACCATCTCATCAATTCATTCATCACATTAGAGCATACTAAACAATAGAATTTCATGCATAACTTACTTAAAATATACCACTAAGGATATGTTACATAATGCATACTTAATCATTTTCAATCATAAAATCTCACATCACCTCCATTGAAGTACTCCTATCATATAGATTCTATATTTAAATATCTCAAATCATAGTCATTTAATAGCCAAATATAAGTCACAAAGCAAAGGTTGAAGCTTTAAAAGCATTACATCATTAAAATTTCATTTTTAGAATTTTGACAGCTGTGAATCGATTCACAATAGGGTGTGAATTGATTCATACTGCGCAGGAACAGATACTGTGAATTCCAGTCTCTGTGAATCGATTCAATATCAGTGTGAATCAATTCACACTGATAAATATGTAGAAAACACGATTTTGAAGGCAAGGAAGGACCAAAAACTCATCCCAATCCAACTCTAACTCATCAAATCACTTCATTCATTCCTTCCCAACATATAATCACTTCCCAAAACATGAATTTGAAACTAATTTACACAATCACAATGTAAATAACAACCATTCAAAACCCTAATCTACACATATAACTCAAAATCAGCACAAATAAACACTCAACCATTTCAAACACTCATTCAAAACAAAACAACATTCAAAACAAAACAACATTCAATCAACATAGATCCTCCATCTTTCAACATAAGACTCAGATTTTGGCATGAAAGAAGAAGAACAAAGGGAAAATCAAGAAAAGGGAAGAAAGGGGAAAGGGGAAAAGGAAAGGGAGCTCACCAAGGAGCTTGGACCCCAACAACCTAACTCTTCTCTTCTTCTTCTTCTTCCTTCCTCTTCCTCTCTTCTTCTTTTTTCTCTTTTTTCTCTCTTCTCTCTCTCTCTCTCTCTTTCTTTTCTTTCTTTTCCTCTCACTCCCTCACGACTCCCTCTCTCTGTTTCTATCTTTTTGTTTTCTCTCTAGTGATGTGTGTGTGTGGTTAAGTATTAAAGTGTGTTAAGTGAGTGAGTGAGAGTGAATTTGAATATTAAGTAGGTATGTAATACCCTTTTAATCTCAATACTATTTTGGTCCTCCTACTTTCACCCTCTCACCACTACTTTAACTCCTTCTAAAATTAACCCTTGTAGCCCATTTCTAATCAAACACATGAAAAATAAAATAAATAAATAAAAATACACACTCACATACATATTAACTTCACATCTAGCATATAAGGTCCTAAAATCGGGATGTTACAGTTGTTCTTAGCTCTTATGGATTAAACATCAATTGGAGGACTACAACATCTTCAAGAGTAAGATTTCTGTTCTTTGTGATAATACTGCTGCAATCAATTTATCTAAGAACCCAATCTTACACTCAAGAGCTAAGCATATAGAAATTAAACATCATTTCATTAGAGACTATGTGCAGAAGGGAATATTTGATATTCAGTTTGATAGCACTGAAAATCAATGGGCAGACATATTTACAAAACCCTTCTCTGTAGATAGATTCATTTTTATAAGGAAGCATTTAAATATGCACTTTATAAAAGAATGATGTTTAGCGTCCAATATGCTCAAGCTGAGTCTGAGTCCAATATGACTAGCGTCCAATAGGACACGTCAATCTTTTTGAGAACTTAGTATTTTTATTATGACTTAAAGGTTTTTACCTCTTAGTCTTCCCGTACTGAGTCTAAGCTATTTTTATAATAATATATTTTTATCACAAACTGTCCACCTGCTCTGTAGCCGTTTTCCCATTTGATGATTACGTCAGTTTTCAAGAAAAAGTTATTGTTTTCTCTCTCTAAAACTTCCTTCTTACACACGTCTTTACCCCATTCTCTTCCACTCTTCATTTTCCTGTAAACTCTCTCTGTGTTTGCTCTCGTTTTCGAAAAGCCCTCCCAAAACCCTTCTCTTTCGAAAAAACAAACCTTTTCTTTCAAAAATGGAGAACATTGAGAACATGAAGGTCATGTGGAATACTGGGCTAATCTCGCAACCATAGCTAGTCTGGGTGTGGATATTGCTCCTGAAATCATTGCTGCTGGTTGGGAGAGCATTTTTGGAAAAGAGAAGGAGATTGTTGTGTATCCTGAGTTGATTCGTCAGTTTTGGAAGACCTGTTAAGAAACGAACAGGTACTAGAAAACCTTCAAAGACCATTTCTGAGATTGCTAAAGACTTTAGAAATGTTTACTCTCGCAAAGGAACAAGGGATGTTGTTAAAGAAATCCCTGAGTCCATTTCCTCACCCATCCTTCCAATCCCCAAACCTCAGCCTCAACCACAATCGCCTACCCATACAATTCCTGAACCACAAACACAAACCAAAACACCAACTCAAACAATTCCCCCCACTACAAGAAAAGGCTCCATTACCGACGACCAAATTTAACATTACCGAGGGCTTATGATTTACTGGCGGATTACCGACGGCCACGAGACCGTCGAAAAATCGCTTGTCGGAAAATTTTACCGACGGCCCCGAAAGCTGTAGGTAATTACCGAGGGCTAAGCCCTCGGTAAGCCCTCGGTAAGCCCTCGGTATATCACTCCAACAGGACCTATTCTTTTCATGACATTACCGAGGGTTAAGCCCTTGGCAAATTTACTGAGGGCTTAGCCCTCGGTAATGCCGTGAAAAGAACAATTCTTTGAAATTGCTATTTGGTCCCTGTTACCGAGGGCTAAGCCCTAGATAAATTTACCGAGGGCTTAGCCCTCGATAATTTCTGGAAAAGACCAGTTCTTTAAAATTTCTATTTGGTCCCTATTACTGAGGGCTTAGCCCTCGGTAATATTTTTTTTTTACAAACATTTAATTGTTTGTTGTTGTCCACCTAATATAATTGAATTACTACTAATATAAATAAAAAACAGTAATAAATAACAAATAACTAATAGAACAAAAGCCAGCCATACTTTATAGAATCATATTAATAATTAATAATAACAATAATAGCAATACGAAAAGGACATTATAATGGAGCTTTTGACACAATGAAAATGCTATTTGCTAAATACTGCTTATATTTCATTTTTAAATCTAGTAGAGGATTTTTTATGATATGCATAAATAATACCATTTTTATGTATAAATCGAGTTCATATCTTAATGCATTTCCGAAATAGCCAATTCATCCTTTGGCTTATATCACACACAGAATTTCAAACTGCACAAAAAATTCAAAGATGAAATTTAGAACACATGGCCTTACCTTCACGGAATTTCATAGTAAAAAAACTATCAAAACAGTTTCATATAAAAGAGACTAAACAATGAACATAAAAGACAAAATATAGCAATAAAAAATTACTTAATTATTCAACAATCACAGTTTATTTAATCAATATCAGCATCACTTTTGCTAAGTTTAGGGTGCACGAGTACAAAGTAAATCTTCCGAAAGCAACCATCACTAATATATCCAAGGCAAATTTCCATTCTAAGAGCAAACGGTTGTACAATCTAATATTATGACTGATGATTTGAAGAGATGGCATAATCCATACAGATAAAGATAATAGAATACAACTTTTGAATAAGCCAAAAAACAAACAAAAACTAAAAGTTACCTTTATGCCATTCTGGTTAGCCGCAGCATCAGAGTAATGTGACTCCAGACCTATAAGGAAGAAAAAAAGGTCCACAATCATAAATTCATTAAGTTGTAATTACGTGCTAAAAACTTCTAGAAATGTTGAATGTAGTCATATGAACACATAGAACCAACAAAATTATAAAATGGTATTTAAATGCAGAATACTATTTTAGCAGACTTTATACCACCCAGTGAAGCTGCTTTGAATGGATGAAATCTAAGCACTCATTAGTCTTTCTTGTTTCAAACATCACAAAGTGAACCCTTCCACCAAGAATAGGATAACTTCAGTTACCCGTGGAAAGCCCTAGTCACTTCTCTTCCTTTTATCATCGACTGATTGGTCTTCATGTCTTGAAAAGTACACCACTTTATTAGAGATCCTGCCCATATGGTGAACCAGATTAACTTTCAGGCATATTTCAGATACTACAAATCCTTTAGCTTCCTAAAAATAAATTAAATCATTATATAATAGACCAATTACAAGTTCACATACAATTTGGGGGAAATTAAATAAAGAAGAAAAAAAAAGGACAGTAGTGTGTGAAGCCCAACTCATCTTAACTCTTAAGTGTAACTGCATTATGGCCTTATCTTTGTCTGCTTTGACAACTAAACCAAAGGACCATGTCATGCCACATACCCATTCTATAGCATAATATTGATCCACGTATGGACCATTGGGAGAGTGTTTGGGTTAGCCAATAAATGTGGAAGCTTAGGGAATGAATATTCTATTAAAATTAACTCATCCATCGTTTCAAAGAGAACAAAGTGCATGCAGTGTGAATTGAATAGCCAAGGTGTCAAAAAATTCCCCACTCTAAATTTAGACTTGCTCCAAAGTCCAAACACAACCAAGGATGAAAATCATTGCCATATAGCAAGCAAAGGACTGTTCTATTTCATTAGCTAGTAAGTAGTCAAAGCCAAAATAAACTCTTCAGTTTTGCTTCCTGTCCATGTTGCTTTGCTTCCTCCAAGTAGTTGTTGGAACCAAATTGGTTAAAAGCATTTCTAATGCAAAAATTCCCTAAGTGATTTTATGGTTTTGATGATAACAAAGCTTATTAAGGCTTTTACAATGATAACAAAGTTTTATTAAGGGATTCTACAAAGTCTGCTGACAAGCTCTTGTAGGTACAAAAAGATAAGACCATCGTCCAAAGTGACATTGGCACATGTACACACAGTCTAAGAGCTCTGCGTCCAATGTTCAGTATAAGGCAATACTGTTATGCGTCCAATGACGCTCTGCGTCCAATAATCAGTAGGAGGCAATACTACTCTCTGCGTCCAATGATTTCCAAAGAAGCAGAACCAGTGAGTATGCGTCCAATGTATCAGAAGGACAAAAGTCCAATGATCCCATAAGGCAAAATGCACAACACTGCCTGCGTCCAATAAAGCAGATGGACAAAAATACAACAGTCAACTTCCCTGCGTCCAATGGAGCAGAAATGCAATACTGTTTTGCGTCCAATGGAACAGAATGAAGCAGAATGGCAAAAGTCCAACAATACTGCTTTGCGTCCAATGGAGCATAAGTGCATAAGTCCAATAATCAGCATAAGGCTATACAACTAAAACGAACTAAGTCAAAATGGTAAGCATGAGGATGCGTCCAATGGATGAATGAATATCATGTGCAAATGGTAAGTACAAGGTATGCGTCCATTTGCTAAAAGGACTGAAAGTCAAATATACTCCATATGCTGCGTCCAAAACGCAGAGTCCATTACTTGCTATTTATTGCTCTTGCATTTAATATGGAACATATTTATTGAGCAAATGATTTGAAATAAATAGCTGTATGCAATGCTTTTCTGTACAACCTTGTCAACGTTTTTGAACGTACATTAAATGAAAAGCATAAAGCACTGTGGAAAGTGTACTAAGAGAGAGAATGTACTTTTATCTATTCTGTATATCTCTGAACACATCTTTCTGCTTTACACAGTGTATTCTCTCTGTCTCAATAATGTATTACTATTAACCACTGTACAATTGAGACTTTGAGTACAGGTTGCTTCTGTATTAGGAGAAAGAAACGCAGACATGCACACTGAAGTGGATCTCCTCAGAGCAACGGAAAAATAGCATTTAATGCTATTAGAGAACGGTCATATTAACGAAGGCTGAAGCTGAGCTATTCGAAGAACAAGTCTGAAGCTTCATCAAAGCCTATAAATACCGTGAACAAGAAGAATATAAGAGACTAAACGAAGAAAAAGAAAGAGCTGAATCGCTGTGCAAAATACTCTGTATAGAAAATCTTGTAATTTGTCTTTCTTCTTGTAAAAGAGAGTTTGCTTAACTCTCGAAGTGCTTTAGTTTTCATATCCTCACTTGTGTGAGTTAGACAGCACTTTAAATCGAAAACACTCTTGTGAGTTGTTTGAGCCTGGAGAGGCTTGCTTAGAAAGAATACTTGTTTGAGCCTGGAGAGGCTTGTCTGAAAAAGAATACTTGTTTGATCCTGGAGAGGTTTGCCTGTAAAAGAATACTTGGTTGAGCCTGGAGAGGCTTGTCTGTAAAAGAATACTTGTTTGAGCCGGGAGAGGCTAGGTGTGCGAAGAATACTCGGTGTAAGGCCTGAAGAGGCTGTTGAAGAATACTTGTATTCTATCTGGATTGATAGTGAAATCTCTCTAGTTTGAGGGGACTGGACGTAGCTCTTAGGAAATGGTGAACCAGGATAAAAACTTGTGTTACTTCTTCTTTCCCTTAACTCTTATTATATCAGTGCTTATTCTAACCGTGGGGATTGAATTGATTTTTATTCAACAAATTTTTCATACACTTTAAATCGCACAACGAAAACAAGTTTTAAACTAAGTGGAAGCCTCTGCGTCCTATATTCTTGTGCGTCCGATATTTCACAACTCTGTGCGTCCAGTGTTTCAAAACTCTGTGCGTCCAATATTTCAGAAAACGTTGTGCGTCCAATACTGGAAATAAGCTGTGCGTCCAACGTTTTTCACAAGCCAGCGTCCAACATTGCAAAAAGTTTTTAAAAGCTTAGAAACACAATTCAACCCCCCTTCTTGTGTTTCATCCTGTTACCTACAGTTGGCATCAGAGCTCGGTCTCTAGGGGTTGAGCACCTAACAGTGCAGAGAAGCAAAGATCCATGGAGAACGAGGGACTAGCTGTGAACAGACCACCACTGTTCAATGGAAATCAATACGACTACTGGAAGCAAAGAATGATCACATTCTTTGATGCTCAAAATATAGACCTATGGGATGTCGTGGAAACTGGCTACACTGCTCCAGAAGATGAAGCAGGTCAACCTGTACCAAGAGCTCAGTGGACACAAGACCAAAGGACCAGATTCCAGCTTAACTCAAAGGCAAGGCACTATCTGATGTGTGCCATTACAAAGTCAGAATATGACAAGGTGCACAGCTGCACTACTGCCAAGGAGATGTGGGACTCTCTAGCGTTGGCACATGAAGGTTCATCTCAGGTTCGTGAGTCCAAAATCAGCATGCTAGTTCATCAATATGAACTATTCAAAATGGAGGATCACGAGTCCATTGATCAGATGTTTGGAAGATTCCAAACAATCATCAACAACCTGAGGTCCTTGGGAAAAATCTATACAACCCAAGAGCATATCAGGAAAATCTTAAGGAGTTTGCCAAGACAATGGAGACCCAAAGTGACTGCTATACAAGAAGCAAGAGATCTTTCCACTCTTGCCATGGAGAATCTTCTAGGCTCACTCAAAGTACATGAGCTTGAGCTCAATGAAGAGGGAACAGAAAAAAGGGCAAAGACCATTGCTCTTAAAGCTCAAAAAGGGAGCACCTCAAAAGCCTTGAAGGCCAATGATTCTGATGAAGAGTCATGCAGCTCAGAAGGAGAAGAAGGCTCAGATGATGATGAACTCTACTTCATCTCTAGAAAAATAAAAGCCATGTGGAATAAGAAAGGTGGCTTCAGAAGGAAGCAATTCAACAGAAGATTTCCACAACAGGAAGCTGAGAAAAAGGAGAAAAGTCCAGTAGTGTGCTATGGATGCAAGAAACCAGGCCACTACAAGGGAGATTGTCCTGAGGCTGAAAGAACGAAGAAGAAGTTCTTCAAGAAGAAGAAAGGTCTCATGGCAACATGGGAGGACCTTGATGATTACTCTGATGATGAGGAAAAGGAAGAAGCTAATCTCTGTCTAATGGCAGGTCTATCCTCAACTGACAGTGAGGACGAAGAGGAGGTAATTTCTTATTCTGAATTAAGAAATAATTTTGATGATCTTCTTAGAGATTCATCCATTTTATCTGATGAGTACAGATCTTTAAAGAAAAATTTTCTCTAATAACCAAAGATTTTGAAAAACTTACTTTAGAAAACAATGTACTCAAATCAGAAAATGAAAAGTTAAGACTTCAAGTAAGTCAACTAAAAGATGAATCTCCAAAGGATTCTGAGTCCAATACTTCCTGTGAAGTACAAGTACTTCAACAAGAAGTAAATGAACTCACTGGACGATTGTCCAAATTTGTCAGTAGCTCTGAAAAGCTTGATAAAATTTTAAAGATTCAGAGAAAACCTTCTGACAAGAGTGGTTTGGGTTATGAAAAACCAAAACCAAAGTTTTCTAAAAGTCCATCAAAATTTAATATATACTGAGGTCACTGTGGAAAGGCTGGACATGTCACATCGACATGCGTCCATAACAAAAGGGACATGCCTGGACGCAGACCAAGGACTAACAAGAAAGGACCCAAGTCAATCTGGGTACCTAAGAATATGATAATTCCTGTTGCAGATATGCTTGATGGGAGAAAGACAACTCCAGTCATGGTACCTAGACAGTGGCTGCTCACGACACATGACAGGAGAAAGGTCTATGTTCCAAGACCTAAAGCCTAGATCAAAGGGCTGGGTCACTTTTGGAGGAGATCAGAAAGGCAGAATAGTTGGAATAGAGCTAAATGATTCTCTTGCAGATATGAGAATACAAGCAGAAGGTGAAGGACCATCACCTAAGAATGAAGAAGATGGACCAGACGCAGAAAATAGTGATGCGTCCATTACTGAAAGAAGAAGAAGCTGGCACTTCAAGACCTATCATCCTGAAGATCAAATCATTGGAAATGCAAATGATAGAGTCAGAACAAGGTCCACATTCAGAGAACAAACTGATGTTGCATTCATCTCTGAATTGGAGCCCAAGAACATAGATGAAGCCCTATTGGACGAAGGATGGATTCTGGCAATGCAGGAGGAGCTAAACCAATTCAAACGCAATGATGTTTGGACGCTAGTAGCCCCACCTGAAGAGAAGTCCATTATTGGAACCAAATGGGTATTCAGAAACAAACTGGACGAAGAAGGTAAAGTTGTGAGAAACAAAGCAAGGTTAGTTGCTCAAGGTTACTCACAACAGGAAGGTATTGACTTTACTGAAACCTTTGCTCCAGTAGCTAGAATAGAGGCCATTCGCATCTTACTTTCATTTGCTGCCCAACATGATATGAGGCTTTATCAAATGGATGTAAAGAGTGCTTTTCTGAATGGTATAATAATAGAGGAAGTCTATGTTGAACAGCCCCCTGGCTTTGAGGATCAAACTTTTCCAAATCATGTTTTTAAATTGAAAAAGGCTCTTTATGGCCTCAAGCAAGCTCCTCGAGCTTGGTATGAAAAACTAAGTTCTTTTCTAATGGAAAATAGTTTTTCAAGAGAAAAAGTTGACAATACTCTTTTCAGAAAATCCATAGACTCACATTTCATCATAGTACAAATTTATGTAGATGATATCATTTTTGGTACTACTGATGAATCTCTATGTAGAGAATTTTCTGAGTTAATGCAGAAGGAATTTGAAATGAGCATGATGGGAGAATTGAAATTCTTTCTTGGACTTCAAGTAAAACAGACGCAAGATGGGATCTATGTGCATCAGTCCAAATATACAAAGGAGCTTCTGAAGAAGTTCAAAATGGACGATTGCAAACCCATGAACACTCCTATGCATCCAACTTGCATAATGAGCCTGAATGACAAAGATAAAAAGGTAGATCAAAAGGTATACAGAGGTATGATTGGATCTCTTTTATATCTCACTGCATCTAGACCTGATATCATGTTTAGTGTTTGTTTATGTGCAAGATTCCAATCAGATCCTAGAGATTCTCACTTAACTGCTGTAAAGAGAATCTTTAGATATCTGAAAGAGACTACTAATCTTGGGTTGCTGTTTAAGAAATCAGATGAATACAGGTTAGTAGGATTCTGTGATGCTGATTATGCTGGAGACAGGCTTGAAAGAAAAAACACCAGCGGTGGATGCCATTTTATTGGATCCAATCTAGTATCATGGACGAGCAGGAGACAAAGCACAATTGCATTATCTATAGCTGAAGCTGAATATGTCTCTGCTGCAAGTTGTTGTTCTCAGCTCTTATGGATTAAACATCAATTGGAGGACTACAACATCTTCGAGAGTAAGATTTCTGTTCTTTGTGATAATACTGCTGCAATCAATTTATCTAAGAACCCAATCTTACACTCAAGAGCTAAGCATATAGAAATTAAACATCATTTCATTAGAGACTATGTGCAGAAGGGAACATTTGATATTCAGTTTGTTAACACTGAAAATCAATGGGCAGATATATTTACAAAACCCCTCTCTGTAGATAGGTTTACTTTTATAAGGAAGCATTTAAATATGCACTTTATAAAAGATTGATGTTTAGCGTCCAATATGCTCAAGCTGAGTCTGAGTCCAATAGGACACGTCAGTCTATTTGAGACATAGAATTTTTTAAAGACTAAAAAGCTTTTACATCTTAGTCTTCCCGCGCTGAGTCCAAACTTTTTTTTATATAATGATATATTTTTACACCTGCTTTGCAGTTGTTTTCCCGTTTGATGATTATTCTTGTTGTCAAGAAAAGGGGGAGAAGAAAAAGGTTTTTTTTCAAAACTGTCTTTGGACTATGATGTTCTGTGAACCTTTTTGCCTGATGACAAAAGGGGGAGAAGAAAAAGAGGATTAAGTTTTAAAGTTTGAGAAGAAAAAGGAGATTGAGTTTTAAAAGCTCAAGTCTTTTAAAGGGGGAGAAGAAAAACAAAAGCTTAAGATTGCGTTGCAATAGTATTATTACCATGTTTTATTTTTCCATTCTCTGATAAGTTGTTTGCTTTATATATTGGACTAATCTTTTTTATGAGTAAAAGAAATTTTCAGGTACTCTGAGTATATTGAATATCCAAAACCATGAGATGTTTATCTCAGGGGGAGAAGAGTAAGAAAAACTGAGACGTATATCTCAGGGGGAGTTTTCCTTAGAAAATTTTTGTTTATATATGCTGACTGATTATTTGGTTTATGTGCTTTATTGCTTGTAAAACTTAATAATGTTTGTCATCATCAAAAGGGGGAGATTGTTGGAACCAAATTGGTTAAAAGCATTTCTAATGCAAAAATTTCCTAAGTGATTTTATGGTTTTGATGATAACAAAGCTTATTAAGGCTTTTACAATGATAACAAAGTTTTATTAAGGGATTCTACAAAGTCTGCTGACAAGCTCTTGTAGGTACAAAAAGATAAGTCCATCGTCCAAAGTGACATTGGCACATGTACACACAGTCTAAGAGCTCTGCGTCCAATGTTCAGTGTAAGGCAATACTGTTATGCGTCCAATGACGCTCTGCGTCCAATAATCAGTAGGAGGCAATACTACTCTCTGCGTCCAATGATTTCCAAAGAAGCAGAACTAGTGAGTATGCGTCCAATGTATCAGAAGGACAAAAGTCCAATGATCCCATAAGGCAAAATGCACAACACTGCCTGCGTCCAATAAAGCAGAAGGACAAAAATACAACAGTCAACTGCCCTGCGTCCAATGGAGCAGAAGTGCAATACTACTTTGCGTCCAATGGAACAGAATGAAGCAGAATGGCAAAAGTCCAACAATACTGCTTTGCGTCCAATGGAGCATAAGTGCATAAGTCCAATAATCAGCATAAGGCTATACAACTAAAACGAACTAAGTCAAAATGGTAAGCATGAGGATGCGTCCAATGGATGAATGAATATCATGTGCAAATGGTAAATACAAGGTATGCGTCCATTTGCTAAAAGGACTGAAAGTCAAATATACTCCATATGCTGCGTCCAAAACGCAGACTCCATTACTTGCTATTTATTGCTCTTGCATTTAATATGGAACATATTTATTGAGCAAATGATTTGAAATAAATAGCTGTATGCAATGCTTTTCTGTACAACCTTGTCAACGTTTTTGAACGTACATTAAATGAAAAGCATAAAGCACTGTGGAAAGTGTATTAAGAGAGAGAATGTACTTTTATCTATTCTGTATATCTCTGAACACATCTTTCTGCTTTACACAGTGTATTCTCTCTGTCTCAATAATGTATTACTATTAACCACTGTACAATTGAGACTTTGAGTACAGGTTGCTTCTGTATTAGGAGAAAGAAACGCAGACATGCACACTGAAGTGGATTTCCTCAGAGCAACGGGAAAATAGCATTTAATGCTATTAGAGAACGGTCATATTAACGAAGGCTGAAGCTGAGCTATTCGAAGAACAAGTCTGAAGCTTCATCAAAGCCTATAAATACCGTGAACAAGAAGAAGAATATAAGAGACTGAACGAAGAAAAAGAAAGAGCTGAATCGCTGTGCAAAATACTCTGTATAGAAAATCTTGTAATTTGTCTTTCTTCTTGTAAAAGAGAGTTTGCTTAACTCTCGAAGTGCTTTAGTTTTCATATCCTCACTTGTGTGAGTTAGACAGCACTTTAAATCGAAAACACTCTTGTGAGTTGTTTGAGCCTGGAGAGGCTTGCTTAGAAAGAATACTTGTTTGAGCCTGGAGAGGTTTGTCTGAAAAAGAATACTTGTTTGAGCCTGGAGAGGCTTGTCTGTAAAAGAATACTTGGTTGAGCCTGGAGAGGCTTGTCTGTAAAAGAATACTTGTTTGAGCCTGGAGAGGCTAGGTGTTCAAAGAATACTTGGTGTAAGGCCTGAAGAGGCTGTTGAAGAATACTTGTATTCTATCTGGATTGATAGTGAAATATCTCTAGTTTGAGGGGACTGGACGTAGCTGTTAGGAAAGGGTGAACCAGGATAAAAACTTGTGTTTCTTCTTCTTTCCCTTAACTCTTATTATATCTGTGCTTATTCTAACCGTGGGGATTGAATTGATTTTTATTCAACAAATTTTTCATACACTTTAAATCGCACAACGAAAACAAGTTTTAAACTAAGTGGAAGCCTCTGCGTCCTATATTCTTGTGCGTCCGATATTTCACAACTCTGTGCGTCCAGTGTTTCAAAACTTTGTGCGTCCAATATTTCAGAAAACGCTGTGCGTCCAATACTTGAAATAAGCTGTGCGTCCAACGTTTTTCACAAGCCAGCGTCCAACATTGCAAAAAGTTTTTAAAAGCTTAGAAACACAATTCAACCCCCCCTTCTTGTGTTTCATCCTGTTACCTACAATAGTCAAAGCCAAAATAAAAATGAGAGATAACTTATATTAATAAAAAATAGTCTATATAAGTTTGAAACAGATCCAGCACAAAGCTTAATATTTATAAGCACACATTTGGCCACAGCTAAAACACTTAAAAAAAAAAGTAGACTCTTAAAACTATACATAGTGCTTGACAAATACTTAATGATAATGCAAGTCCACGACTAAAGCATGTATAAGAAGTAAGAACAGAGATGGAACAACCACTTGCAAAGGCCAACCAAACACAGCATCATATCATATGGTAGAAGGGGGGATGTAAAAGTGAGAGCAGTTACAGCAATTGCAAGTTATTACAAGTTTCTTTTAATTTTTTTTTCCACAAGTTTATTCAAACTAGCTCAAAGTAAGAGCAGTTATTGCAAAAGGAGTAGGTACTACACGAGAACTGAAAACTGCTCAAAACCTGCAAAGTAGCAGTTTTAACAACTGAAATGCATCATACCATTCTTTAATTCTTTAATCAAGACAGTCGTGAAAAATGTTAATAAATTTCAAATCAAACAGCCTTGAACCTACAAGCACAAAACAATAAAAACAAATGCATAAAAAGAAGCCATACATCAAAAGTAGCTAATTTAACCAAGCATAACAGCTTACAAAATATCAAAACACAACTTAGAATACCAACAAAACACAACTTCAATATCCTGAATCGAAATAGACATGGAAAAACTAACATATTAAACAAAAATTAGTATCAATTAAATATAATCCAACCAGAAATGAAACCTTCAAACTAAGAATACAAAATTACAAGACACAGAATCAACATTTGCAACCATTGAAGAAAACAAAATGAGGGCAACAGAACAGAATTATTCTAAATAACCCACGCTATTGGCCAATATCACCATCCTATGTCCAGCTTATTGTATAATTTAATATTTCAAATTCTTGATTATGTTATCGCATTACATGATACATGACCCACTATTTTCTTCGTAAATCTTTCATTTACCCAGTAGTAATATCATTGTAAGAGCAATTGTATTCTAAATTGCTTTCGAGCTCATAAAGAATGTAAGGGTATAACATTACTAAAAAAGTTATGTGAATAGCAGCATCAATAGCAGTAAAAAAAACACTCAAAGGGTCACCTTTACTTCTTCTATTGCCACTGTACTTGGAACACGGCGATGTTCCTTCCTCCGAGGTGGTGCATGATCCTCAATATCTTCCAATCTATTCCCAGGATCAGTTGGCGGCGGAGGGAGCTGGCGGCGCAGACAGTGGTGGGTTCGCGACTAGACGGAGACAGAGAAGGAGTGAGACAGAGACGAGAGAAGGAGCTGGACGCGAGGGAGATGGAGAACGAACCAGCGGTGACGGCCACAGGCGGTGGTGGGCGACGGCGCAAGCGGCGGCACAGGCGGTGGTGGGTTCGCGGATCTGTGAGCTAAGGGAGGGAGAGAGGATTTGGGAGAAGAAGATAGATTGGGAAAGTGGGGGTTTCAGATTGGGTATATGTTTTAAAATTACCGAGGGCTAAGCCCTCGATAATGTGCTGGATACAATACCGAGGGTAATAGTCACCGAGGGCTTAGCCCTCGATAATGTGCTGGATACGATACCGAGGGCTAAGTCCTCGATAATTACCGAGGGCTTAGCTCTCGGTAATCGTCGAGCACACCTACACGATATTTACACAGATTCCAGCAATTTACCAATTTTTACCGAGGGCCACAAGGCCCTCGGTAATGCCTTTTTTACCGAGGGCCACGAGGCCCTCGGTAAAAAACCCTCGGTAATTCGCGTTTTTCTTGTAGTGCCCACCTCAAACAGAACAACCATCCCAAACACCACCTCAAACTCTCTCACCCCCTTTGTCCACTCAACCAAGACAACAAACACCACCACTTGGCTCACCTGAACCTACTCCACCATCACTGTAGGTAACAGGATGAAACACAAGAAGGGGGGGTTGAATTGTGTTTCTAAGCTTTTAAAACTTTTCGCAAATGTTGGACGCTGGCTTATTTCAAATATTGGACGCACAGCGTTTTCTGAAATATTGGACGCACAATAGTTTTAAAACACTGGACGCACAGAGTTGTGTAATATTGGACGCACAACGTTTTCTGAAATATTGGACGCACAATAGTTTTAAAACACTGGACGCACAGAGTTGTGTAAAAATGGACGCACAAAAAGATTGGACGCAGAGGCTTCTGCTAAGTTAAAAACTTGTTTTCTTTGTGCGATTTAAAGAGTATGAAAAACTTGTTGAAATAAAATCAGTTCAATCCCCTTGGTTAGTAATAAGCACAGATATAAAGAGTGTTAAGGGAAAGAAGAAATAACACAAGTTTTTATCCTGGTTCACCCTTTCCTAAGAGCTACGTCCAATCCCCTCAAACTAGAGAGATTTCACTATCAAACCAGATAGGTACAAGTATTCTTTGCACGCAGCCTCTTCAGGCTAAATCCCAAGTATTCTTTGCACACAGCCTCTCCAGGTTAAATCCCAAGTATTCTTTGCACACAGCCTCTTCAGGCTAAATCACAAGTATTCTTTGCACACAGCCTCTCCAGGCTAAATCAAGTATTCTTTTACAGTCAAGCCTCTCCAGGCTCAAACAACTCAGCAGACTGTTTTTGATTTAAGTGCTGTCTAACTCACACAAGTGAGGATATGAAATCTAAAGCACTTCGAGAGTTAAGCAAACTCTCTTTTACAAGAAGAAAGACAAATATGTAAGACTTTCTATACAGAGTATAAGCACAGCAGTTCAGTCTCTTCTATTGTTGAAGTTCGTTCACATTGTCTCTATCTTCTTCTTCTTGTATCACGGTATTTATATGTGTTGTGAAGCTTCAGACTTTCTCTTGAATAGCTTAGCTTCAGCCTTCATAAATATTACCGTTCTCTAATAGCATTAAATGCTATTTTCCTATTTCTCTGAGGAGATCTACTTCAGTGTGCATGTCTGCGTTTCTTTCTCCTAAATCAGAAGCAACCTGTACTCAAAGTCTCAATTGTACAGTGGTTAATAGTAATATCTTATTGAGACAGAGAGAATACACTGTGTAAAGCAGAAAGATGTGTTCAGAGATATATAGAGTAGATAAAGGTACATTCTCTCTCTTAGTACACTTTCCACAGTACTTTATGCTTTTCATATGTACTTTCAAAAACGTTGACAATAGGTTGTACAGAAAAGCATTGTATACAGCTATTTATTTCAAATCATTTGCTCAATAAATATGTTTCATATTTAAATGCAAGAGCAGTAAATAGCAAGTTTATGGATTCTGCGTATTGGACGCAGCAAGTAGAAATCATTGGACTTTCAGTCCTTTTAGCAAATGGACGCATACCTTGTACTTACCATTTGCATATGATATTCATTCAATCATTGGACGCATCTTTATGCTTACCATTCTGATGATTAGTTGCAAAGCAACATTGGACGTATTGCCTCATTCTGGTTATTGGACTTTTGCCATTTCCTTATAGTTCCATTGGACGCAGAGTTGATTGTTGTACATTTGTTCTTCTGCTTCATTGGACGCAGAACAGTTGTTTGATGTACCTTTGTCAATCTGCTTCATTGGTCGTATGACACTTGATTGATGTCCTTCTTATTTATTGGACGCAGAACAGTAGCATTGTCTCCTACTGGTTATTGGACGCAGAGCTCTCAGATGGTTCTGCTTCTTTGGAAATCATTGGACGCAGAGAGTAGCATTGCCTCCTACTGATTCCTTGTACTTCTGCGATTCTGCTTCCTTATAAATCATTGGACTTATGACTGTATTGCCTTACTGATCATTGGACGATAAGCATTCTGAACCTTGGACAATGAGCACATCCTGAACATTGGACGTATAGCTATATTCTGAACATTGGACGTAGAACGCCTTATGCTTATGCTTATTTGCCTTGTGCTGAACATTGGACAATGAACAGTAGTCTCAACATTGATCATTGGACGCAGAACTCTTGGTGTCCATATATGTTCCAGTGCCAACATTGGATGATGACTTCAACATTGGACGCAAAGCTTCTCAGACTTTGAATATGAGCCAATGTCATGATGTGAACTAATTATTGGACGCAGACTGCAACATCCTTCAATAAACTTAGTTAGGCAGCTTTGTTATACATTGTAAAAACTTAATACATTTTGTTTATCCTTTGTAAAAAGCTTAATACATTTTGTTATCATCAAAACCATAAAATCACTTAGGGAGTTTTTGTATTAAAAATACTTTTAACCAATTTGGTTCCAACAATCTCCCCCTTTTTGATGATGACAAACATTATTAAGTTTTACAAACAATAAAGCACATAAACCAGATATATAAACAGAAATTTTCTAAGGGAAACTCCCCCTGAGATAAACGTCTCAGTTTTTCCTTACTCTTCTCCCTCTGAGATAAACATCTCATGGTTTTGGATATTCAATATACTTAGAGTACCTGAAAATTTCTTTTACTCATAAAAACAAGATTAGTCCAATAAAAAGCAAATAGCTTATCAGATAATAGACCGAATTAGAACATGGTAATAAGACTACTGCAATGCAATCAGACTTAATCCCATATTCTTCTTTCTTTTTAAAACTTAATCCCATATATTTCTCCCCCTTTTGTCATTAGGCAAAAAGGTTCATAGAACATCATAGTCCAAAGACAATTTTGAAAAACAGAGAGAAACTTAAAAATCCTTTTTCTTCTCCCCTTTTCTAAATAAGCTTTCTCAAACAAAAATGATTTTAGAAAAGGTGCCAAACGAAGAGAAATCTGAATCAAGTTTATAGAGATAACAGTAAGTTTTTCTTGAAAGCTTGAATAATCATCAAACTGAAAATTACTGCAAAGCGTTTGTAAGATACCAACTGTAAGATATATCTTTAAGAAAAAAAAAATTGGACTCAGTGTGGGCTTACTAAGAGGTAAAAGCTTTTAAGTCTTTGAAAAAATTCTAAGTCTCAAATAGACTGTCGTGTCCTATTGGACTCTAGTCACATTGGACTCAGACTTTGAGCATATTGGACGCTAAACATCAGTCTTTTATAAAGTGCATATTCAAATGCTTCCTTATAAAAATGAATCTATCTACAGAGAGGGGTTTTGTAAATATATCTGCCCATTGATTTTCAGTGTTAACAAACTAAATATCAAATGTTCCCTTCTGCACATAGTCTCTAATAAAATGATGTTTAATTTCTATATGCTTGGCTCTTGAGTGTAAGATTGGGTTCTTAGATAAATTGATTGCAGCAGTATTATCACAAAGAACAGAAATCTTACTCTCGAAGATGTTGTAGTCCTCCAATTGATGTTTAATCCATAAGATCTGAGAACAACAACTTGCAGCAGAGACATATTCAGCTTCAGCTGTTGATAATGCAATTGTGCTTTGTCTCCTGCTTGTCCATGATACTAAATTGGATCCAATAAAATGGCATCCTCCGCTGGTGCTTTTTCTTTCAAGCCTATCTCCAGCATAATCAGCATCACAGAATCCTACTAATCTGTATTCATCTGATTTCTTAAACAGCAAACCAAGATTAGTAGTCTCTTTCAGATATCTAAAAATTCTCTTGACAGCAGTCAAATGAGAATCTCTAGGATCTGATTGGAATCTTGCACATAAACAAACACTGAACATGATATCAGGTCTAGATGCAGTAAGATATAAAAGAGATCCAATCATACCTCTATATACCTTTTGATCTACCTTTTTATCCTTATCATTCAGGTTCATTATGCAAGTTGGATGCACAGGAGTGTTCATGGGTTTGCAATCATCCATATTGTATTTCTTAAGAAGCTCCTTTGTGTATTTGGACTGATGCACATAGATCCCATCTTGCGTCTGTTTTACTTGAAGTCCAAGAAAGAACTTCAATTCTCCCATCATGCTCATTTCAAACTCCTTCTGCATTAACTCAGAAAACTCTCTACATAGAGATTCATCAGTAGCACCAAAAATGACATCATCTACATAAATTTGTACTATGATGAAATGTGAGTCTATGGATTTTCTGAAAAGAATATTATCAACTTTTCCTCTTGAAAAACCATTTTCCATTAGAAAAGAACTCAGTTTTTCATACCAAGCTCGAGGAGCTTGCTTAAGGCCATAAAGAGCCTTTTTCAATTTAAAAACATGATTTGGAAAAGTTTGATCCTCAAAGTCAGGGGGCTGTTCAACATAGACTTCTTCTGTTATTATACCATTCAGAAAAACACTTTTTACATCTATTTGATAAAGCCTCATATCATGTTGGGCAGCAAATGAAAGTAAAATGCGAATGGCCTCTATTCTAGCTACTGGAGCAAAGGTTTCAGTAAAGTCAATACCTTCCTGTTGTGAGTAGCCTTGAGCAACTAACCTTGCTTTGTTTCTCACAACTTTACCTTCTTCGTCCAGTTTGTTTCTGAATACCCATTTGGTTCCAATAATGAACTTATCTTCAAGTGGGGCTACCAGCGTCCAAACATCATTTCGTTTGAATTGGTTCAGCTCCTCCTGCATTGCCAAAATCCATCCTTCGTCCAATAGGGCTTCATCTATGTTTTTGGGCTCCAATTCAGAGATGAATGCAACATCAGTTTGTTCTCTGAATGTGGACCTTGTTCTGACTCTATCATATGCATTTCCAATGATTTGATCTTCAGGATGATAGGTCTTGAAGTGCCAGCTTCTTACACTTCCAATATTGGACGCATGACTTTTTCCTGCGTCTGGTCCATCTTCTTCAATCTTGGGTGATCTTAAGCTTTAGGTCTTGGAACATAGACCTTTCTCCTGTTATGTGTAGTAAGTAGCCACTGTCCAGGTGCCATGACTGGAGTTGTCTTCCTCCCATCAAGTATATCTGCAACAGGAATTATCATACTTTTTGGTACCCAGATTGACTTGGGTCCTTTCTTGTTAGTTCTTGGTCTGCGTCCAGGCATGTTTCTTTTATGGACGCATGTTGATGTGACATGTCCAGCCTTTCCACAGTGACCACAGTATGTATTAAATTTCGATGGACTCTTGAAAAACTTTGGTTTTGGTTTTTCATAACCCAAACCACTTTTGTCAGAAGGTTTTCTCTGAATCTTTAAAATTTTATCAAATTTTTCAGAGCTACTGACAAATCTGGACAATCGTCCAGTGAGTTCATTTACTTCTTGTTGAAGTACTTGTACTTCACAGGAAGTATTGGACTCAGAATCCTTTGGAGATTCATCTTTTAGTTGACTTACTTGATGTCTTAACTTTTCATTTTCTGATTTGAGTACATTGTTTTCTAAAGTAAGCTTTTCAAAATCTTTGGTTATAAGAGAAAACTTTTTCTTTAAAGATTTGTACTCATCAGATAAAATGGATGAATCTCTAAGAAGATCATCAAAATTATTTCTTAATTCAGAATAGGAAATTACCTTCTCTTCGTCCTCACTGTCAGTTGAGGATAGACTTGCCTTTAGGCAGAGATTAGCTTCTTCTTTATCCTCATCATCAGAGGAATCATCAAGATCCTCCCATGTTACCATGAGACCTTTCTTCTTCTTGAAGAACTTCTTCTTTGTTCTTTCTGACTCAGGACAATCTGACATGTAGTGGCCTGGTTTCTTGCATCCATAGCACACCACTGGATTTTTCTCCTTTTGCTCAGCTTCCTGTTGTGGAAATCTTCTGTTAAAATGCTTCCTTCTGAAGCCACCTTTCCTGTTCCACATGGCCTTTAACTTCTTGGAGATGAAAGAGAGTTCATCATCATCTGAGCCTTCTTCTCCTTCTGAGCTACATGACTCCTCATCAGAGTCATTGGCCTTCAAGGCTTTTGAGGTGCTCCCTTTTTGAGCTTTAAGAGCAATGGACTTTGCCCTTTTTTCTGTTCCCTCTTCATTAAGCTCAAGCTCATGTACTTTCAGTGAGCCTAGAAGATCCTCCATGGCAAGAGTGGAAAGATCCCTTGCTTCTTGTATGGCTGTCACCTTGGGTCTCCATTGTCTTGGCAGACTCCTTAGGATTTTCCTGATATGCTCCTGGGTTGTGTAGATTTTTCCCAAGGACCTCAGGTTGTTAATGATTGTTTGGAATCTTCCAAACATTTGATCAATGGACTCGTGATCCTCCATTTTGAATAGTTCATATTGATGAACTAGCATGCTGATTTTGGACTCACGAACCTGAGATGAACCTTCATGTGCCAAAGCTAAAGTGTCCCACATCTCCTTGGCAGTAGTGCAGCTGTGCACCTTGTCATATTCTGACTTTGTAATGGCACACATCAGATAGTGCCTTGCCTTCGAGTTCAGCTGGAATCTGGTCCTTTGATCTTGTGTCCACTGAGCTCTTGGTATTGGTTGACCTGCTTCATTTACTGGAGCAGTATAGCCAGTTTCCACAACATCCCACAAATCTATATTCTGCGCATCAAAGAATGTGATCATTCTTTGCTTCCAGTAGTCGTATTCATTTCCATTGAACAGTGGTGGTCTGTTCACAGCTTGTCCCTCGTTCTCCATGGATCTTTGCTTCTCTGCACTGTTAAGTGCTCAACCCCTAGAGACCGAGCTCTGATACCAACTGTAGGTAACAGGATGAAACACAAGAAGGGGGGGTTGAATTGTGTTTCTAAGCTTTTAAAACTTTTCGCAAATGTTGGACGCTGGCTTATTTCAAATATTGGACGCACAGCGTTTTCTGAAATATTGGACGCACAATAGTTTTAAAACACTAGACACACAGAGTTGTGTAAAAATGGACGCACAAAAAGATTGGACGCAGAGGCTTCTGCTAAGTTAAAAACTTGTTTTCTTTGTGCGATTTAAAGAGTATGAAAAACTTGTTGAAATAAAATCAGTTCAGTCCCCTTGGTTAGTAATAAGCACAGATATAAAGAGAGTTAAGGGAAAGAAGAAATAACACAAGTTTTTATCCTGGTTCACCCTTTCCTAAGAGCTACGTCCAGTCCCCTCAAACTATTGAGATTTCACTATCAAACCAGATAGGTACAAGTATTCTTTGCACGCAGCCTCTTCAGGCTAAATCCCAAGTATTCTTTGCACACAGCCTCTCCAGGTTAAATCCCAAGTATTCTTTGCACACAGCCTCTTCAGGCTAAATCACAAGTATTCTTTGCACACAGCCTCTCCAGGCTAAATCAAGTATTCTTTTACAGTCAAGCCTCTCCAGGCTCAAACAACTCAGCAGAGTGTTTTTGATTTAAGTGCTGTCTAACTCACACAAGTGAGGATATGAAATCTAAAGCACTTCGAGAGTTAAGCAAACTCTCTTTTACAAGAAGAAAGACAAATATGTAAGACTTTCTATACAGAGTATAAGCACAGCAGTTCAGTCTCTTCTATTGTTGAAGTTCGTTCACATTGTCTCTATCTTCTTCTTCTTGTATCACGGTATTTATATGTGTTGTGAAGCTTCAGACTTTCTCTTGAATAGCTCAGCTTCAGCCTTCATAAATATTACCGTTCTCTAATAGCATTAAATGCTATTTTCCCATTGCTCTGAGGAGATCTACTTCAGTGTGCATGTCTGCGTTTCTTTCTCCTAAATCAGAAGCAACCTATACTCAAAGTCTCAATTGTACAGTGGTTAATAGTAATATCTTATTGAGACAGAGAGAATACACTGTGTAAAGCAGAAAGATGTGTTCAGAGATATATAGAGTAGATAAAAGTACATTCTCTCTCTTAGTACACTTTCCACAGTACTTTATGCTTTTCATATGTACTTTCAAAAACGTTGACAATAGGTTGTACAGAAAAGCATTGTATACAGCTATTTATTTCAAATCATTTGCTCAATAAATATGTTTCATATTTAAATGCAAGAGCAGTAAATAACAAGTTTATGGATTCTGCGTATGGGACGCAGCAAGTAGAAATCATTGGACTTTCAGTCCTTTTAGCAAATGGATGCATACCTTGTACTTACCATTTGCATATGATATTCATTCAATCATTGGACGCATCTTTATGCTTACCATTCTGATGATTAGTTGCAAAGCAACATTGGACGTATTGCCTCATTCTGGTTATTGGACTTTTGCCATTTCCTTATAGTTCCATTGGACGCAGAGTTGATTGTTGTACATTTGTTCTTCTGCTTCATTGGACGCAGAACAGTTGTTTGATGTACCTTTGTCAATCTGCTTCATTGGTCGTATGACACTTGATTGATGTCCTTCTTATTTATTGGACGCAGAACAGTAGCATTGTCTCCTACTGGTTATTGGACGCAGAGCTCTCAGATGGTTCTGCTTCTTTGGAAATCATTGGACGCAGAGAGTAGCATTGCCTCCTACTGATTCCTTGTACTTCTGCGATTCTGCTTCCTTATAAATCATTGGACTTATGACTGTGTTGCCTTACTGATCATTGGACGATAAGCATTCTGAACCTTGGACAATGAGCACATCCTGAACATTGGACGTATAGCTATATTCTGAACATTGGACGTAGAACGCCTTATGCTTATGCTTATTTGCCTTGTGCTGAACATTGGACAATGAACAGTAGTCTCAACATTGATCATTGGACGCAGAACTCTTGGTGTCCATATATGTTCCAGTGCCAACATTGGATGATGACTTCAACATTGGACGCAAAGCTTCTCAGACTTTGAATATGAGCCAATGTCATGATGTGAACTAATTATTGGACGCAGACTGCAACATCCTTCAATAAACTTAGTTAGGCAGCTTTGTTATACATTGTAAAAACTTAATACATTTTGTTTATCCTTTGTAAAAACCTTAATACATTTTGTTATCATCAAAACCATAAAATCACTTAGGGAGTTTTTGTATTAAAAATACTTTTAACCAATTTGGTTCCAACAATCACCTTTTAACCTTGAACCATCATCCACTCCTACCCAAACACACACACCTTCACCCTCACATGGTCAATCTCAACATTCCTCATCACCCTCTGAGCTAGATATATCAGAAGCCCCCTCTCTATCACCTTCTGAGTATATCTATATAGTCAGGGAGATGAATGTTCTGACCAAAGGAATAAAGATTATAGAGATTCCTCTTCAGGAGGACAAAATAAAGGAAAATATGACTTTGGAGGAAGTAAGGGCCAAGTCCATATCACCCAGTTCCTCAGGACTTTCAACAATGAGGATTTACGACTTCAAGCCAGACTACTCTCCTTTGACTGCAGAAGAACTGGGTTCATTCCTCTCAGTCCTGGATGGACTCTGTAGGTAACAAGATGAAACACAAGAAGGAGGGGTTGAATTGTGTTTCTAAGCTTTTAAAACTTTTCGCAAATGTTGGACGCTGGCTGTTAAAAACGTTGGACGCACAACTTAGTTCAAATATTGGACGCACAGTGTTTTCTGAAATATTGGACGCACAGAGTGCTAAAACACTGGACGCACAGAATTGTGAAATATTGGACGCACAAAAGATTGGACGCTGAGGCTTCCCTCTTAGTTTATAAACTTGTTTTCTTTGTGCGATTTAAGGTGTATGAAAAACTTGTTTAAACAAAATCAATTCAATCCCCTTGGTTAGTAATAAGCACAGATATAATAAGAGATAAGGGAAGGAAGAAATAACACAAGTTTTTATACTGGTTCACCCTTTCCTAAGAGCTACGTCCAGTCCCCTCAAACTAGAGAGATTTCACTATCAAACCAGATAGGTACAAGTATTCTTTGCACACAGCCTCTTCAGGCTAAACCCAAGTATTCTTTGCACACAGCCTCTCCAGACTAAATCCCAAGTATTCTTTGAACACAGCCTCTTCAGGCTAAATCTCAAGTATTCTTTGAACACAGCCTCTCCAGGCTAAAAACCAAGTATTCTTTGAACACAGCCTCTCCAGGCTAAAACCCAAGTATTCTTTGAACACAGCCTCTTCAGGCTAAACAACTCAGCAGAGTTTTTGATTCAAGTGCTGTCTAACACACACAAGTGAGGATATGAAATCTAAAGCACTTTGAGAGTTAAGCAAACTCTCTTTTACAAGAAGATAGAAAAAATACAAGACTATACAGAGTATAACAAATTGCACAGTAGTTCAGCTCTTTCTTTTTCGTTTTTCAGTCGCTTGTATTCTTCTTCTTGTTCACGGTATTTATAGGCTTTGATGAAGCTTCAGACTTGTTCTTCGAATAGCTCAGCTTCAGCCTTCATTAATATTTCCGTTCTCTAATAGCATTAAATGCTATCTTCCCGTTGCTCTGAGGAGATCTACTTCATTGTGTATGTCTGCGTTTCTTTCTCCTAAATCAGAAGCAACCTGTACTCAAAGTCTCAATTGTACAGTGGTTAATAGTAATATCTTATTGAGACAGAGAGAATACACTGTGTAAAGCAGAACGATGTGTTCAGAGATATATAGAGTAGTTAAAAGTACATTCTCTCTCTTAGTACACTTTCCACAGTACTTTATCCTTTTCAAAAGTACATTCACTAACGTTGACAAAGTTGTACAGAAAGCATTGCATACAGCTATTTATTTCAAATCATATGCTCAATAAATATGTTCCATATTAAATGCATGAGCAATAAATAGCAAGTTTATGGATTCTGCGTATTGGACGCAGCATAAAGAAATCATTGGACGCATACCTGGTACTTACCAATTGCATATGATATTCATTCAATCATTGGACGCATCTTTATGCTTACCATTCTGATGATTAGTTGCAAAGCAACATTGGACGTATTGCCTCATTCTGGTTATTGGACTTTTGCCATTTCCTTATAGTTTCATTAGACGCAGAGTTGATTGTTGTACATTTGTTCTTCTGCTTTATTGGACGCAGAACATTTGTTTGATGTACCTTTGTCAATCTGCTTCATTGGTCGTATGACACTTGATTGTTGTCCTTCTTATTTATTGGACGCAGAACAGTACCTTTGTCACTCTGATTTCATTGGACGCAGAGCAGTTTTTTTGTTTGTTCAGTTTCATTGGACGCAGAGTTGCACTCTTGCTCATGCTGAACATTGGACTTTTATCCTTCATCTGCATTGGACGCTCACTGAATCTGTTCCTTTGAAAATCATTGGACTCTTACTGCAATTCTGCTTCTCATAAAAACATTGGACTATGCCAGTATTGCCTTGTTCTTATCATTGGACTTATGTCTTCAATGCCTTCTCATTAATCATTGGACGTATGAAATTGTCCTTGTGCCTTGTACTGAATTATTGGACGCACAACATTACTTGCCTTTGTGCTCAAACATTCGACGCAGAACTCTTCCTTCTGCTCAAACATTGGACGCAAAACTCTTGTGTCCATTTCAGTGCCAACATTGTGATGAGCTAGCTTATTGGACGCAGAACTACTTTGCCTCTTATATCAGTAACTTCCTTCTGCCAAAATCACTGGACGCAGAACTCTTGGTATTTATGTTTCAGTGCCAACATTGGACGCAAGGCTCACTTTGAATGCCAGCCAATGTCATGAAGAACTGATTGGACGCAGACTGCAATAAGCTTAGTTAGGCAGCATTGTTACACATTGTACAAGCTTAATACATATTGATTATCCTTTGTAAAAACCTTAATACATTTTGTTATCATCAAAACCATAAAATCACTTAGGGAGTATTTGTATTAAAAATACTTTAAACCAATTTAGTTCCAACAATCTCCCCCTTTTTGATGATGACAAACATTATTAAGTTTTACAAACAATAAAGCATAAACCAGATAAATAGTCAGTAAAAACAGAAATTTTCTAAGGGAAACTCCCCCTGAGATAAACATCTCAGATTTTCCTTACTCTTCTCCCCCTGAGATAAACATCTCATGGCTTTGGATATTCAATATACTTAGAGTACCTGAAAATTTCTTTTACTCATAGAAACAAGATTAGTCCAATAAAAAGCAAATAGCTTATCAGATAAAAACATGGTAATAAGACTACTGCAACGCAATCAGACTTAATCCCATATTCTTCTTTCTTTTTAAAACTTAATCCCATATATTTCTCCCCCTTTTGTCATCAGGCAAAAAGGTTCATAGAACATCATAGTCCAAAGACAGTTTTGAAAAACACAGAGAGAAACTTAAAATCCCTTTTTCTTCTCCCTTTTTCTAAACAAGCTTTCTCAAACAAAAATGATTTTAGAAAAGATGCCAAACGAAAAGAAAAATGAATCAAGTTTATAGAGAAAACAGAAGTTTTTCTTGAAAGCTTGAAAAATCATCAAACTGAAAAATACTGCAAAGCATTTGTAAGAAACCAACTGTAAGATATATCTTTATGAAAAAAGATTGGACTCAGTGTGGGATTACTAAGAGTTAAAAGCTTTCTTTAAAAAATTCCTAAGTCTCAAATAGACTGTCGTGTCCTGTTGGACTCTAGTCACATTGGACTCAGACTCAACTTAAGCATATTGGACGCTAAACATCAGTCTTTTATAAAGTGCATATTCAAATGCTTCCTTATAAAAATGAATCTATCTACAGAGAGGGGTTTTGTAAATATATCTGCCCATTGATTTTCAGTGTTAACAAACTAAATATCAAATGTTCCCTTCTGCACATAGTCTCTAATAAAATGATGTTTAATTTCTATATGCTTGGCTCTTGAGTGTAAGATTGGGTTCTTAGATAAATTGATTGCAGCAGTATTATCACAAAGAACAGAAATCTTACTCTCGAAGATGTTGTAGTCCTCCAATTGATGTTTAATCCATAAGATCTGAGAACAACAACTTGCAGCAGAGACATATTCAGCTTCAGCTGTTGATAATGCAATTGTGCTTTGTCTCCTGCTTGTCCATGATACTAAATTGGATCCAATAAAATGGCATCCTCCGCTGGTGCTTTTTCTTTCAAGCCTATCTCCAGCATAATCAGCATCACAGAATCCTACTAATCTGTATTCATCTGATTTCTTAAACAGCAAACCAAGATTAGTAGTCTCTTTCAGATATCTAAAAATTCTCTTGACAGCAGTCAAATGAGAATCTCTAGGATCTGATTGAAATCTTGCACATAAGCATACACTGAACATGATATCAGGTCTAGATGCAGTAAGATATAAAAGAGATCCTATCATACCTCTATATACCGTTTGATCTACCTTTTTATCTTTGTCATTCAGGCTCATTATGCAAGTTGGATGCATGGGAGTATTCATGGGTTTGCAATCATCCATTTTGAACTTCTTCAGAAGCTCCTTCGTGTATTTGGACTGATACACATATATCCCATCTTTAGTCTGTTTCACTTGAAGTCCAAGAAAGAACTTCAACTCTCCCATCATACTCATTTCGAATTCTTTCTGCATTAATTCAGAGAATTCTCCACACAAAGATTCATCAGTAGCACCAAAAATAATATCATCTACATAAATCTGTACTATGATGAAATGTGAGTCTATGGATTTTCTGAAAAGAGTGTTATCAACTTTTCCTCTTGAAAAACCATTTTCCATTAAAAATGAACTCAGTTTTTCATACCAAGCTCGAGGAGCTTGCTTAAGGCCATAAAGAGCCTTTTTCAATTTAAACACATGATTTGGAAAAGTTTGATCCTCAAAGCCAGGGGGCTGTTCAACATAGACTTCTTCTGTTATTATACCATTCAGAAAAGCACTTTTTACATCCATTTGATAAAGCCTCATATCATGTTGGGCAGCAAATGAAAGTAAAATGCGAATGGCTTCAATTCTAGCTACTGGAGCAAAGGTTTCAGTGAAATCAATACCTTCCTGTTGTGAGTAGCCTTGAGCAACTAACCTTGCTTTGTTTCTCACAACATTACCTTCTTCGTCCAGCTTATTTCTGAATACCCATTTGGTTCCAATAATGGACTTATCTTCAGGTGGGGCTACCAGAGTCCAAACATCATTTCTTTTGAACTGATTCAGCTCCTCCTGCATTGCTAAAATCCATCCTTCATCCAATAGGGCTTCATCTATATTCTTTGGCTCCAATTCAGAGATGAATGCTACATCAGTTTGCTCTCTGAATGTGGACCTTATTCTGACTTTATCATCTGCATTTCCAATAATTTGATCTTCAGGATGATAAGTCTTAAAATGCCAGCTTTTACCACCTGCAGTATTGGACGCATGACTGTCTCCTGCGTCTGGTCCATCTTCTTCAATCTTGCTTGATGATTCTTCACCTCCTGGTTGTATTCTCATATCTGCAAGAGAATCACTTAGCTCTGACAGATCATTGTCAGGCTTTTTGTCATTGAATTTAACGTGAATTGACTCTTCAACAGTCAAGGTTCTTGAGTTGTAAAGTCGATATGCCTTGGAAGTTTCAGAATAACCCAGAAAAATTCCATTATCAATTTTAGAGTCAAATTTACCAAGTTGATCCTTGGTGTTAAGAATAAAACACTCACATCCGAAAGGATGAAAATATGAAATGTTGGGTTTTCTTCCTTTCCATAATTCATAAGGAGTCTTTTTCAATATAGGCCTTATATAAATTCGGTTTTGCAAATAACATGTTGTGTTTACAGCTTCAGCCCAAAACCTCTTAGAGGTTGAGTGATCATTGAGCATGGTCCTGGCCATCTCTTGTAAAGATCGATTTTTCCTCTCTACTACACCATTTTGCTGTGGTGTTCTAGGTGCAGAGAAATTGTGAAGGATTCCATTCTCTTCACAGAATCTCTGAAAGTTTGCATTTTCAAACTCACCTCCATGATCACTTCGAATGGAGTTGATACAAACTCCTTTCTCAGTTTGGACTCTTTTACAAAATATGGTGAATACTTTAAAAGACTCATCCTTGTGTGCTAGGAATTTAACCCATGTCCATCTAGTATAGTCATCAACTATAACAAGTCCATATTTCTTTCCACTCAAAGAAGCAGTTTGTGTTGGTCCAAACAAATCCATATGTAAAAGTTCTAAAGGTCTAGAAGTGGAAACAATGTTTTTAGAATCAAAAGAGTTTTTCACTTGTTTCCCTTTCTGACATGCTTCACAGAGAACCTCAGATTTGTACACAAGATTTGGAAGTCCTCTTACGAGGCTATGCTTATTAAGCTTTGAGATGGTTCTCAAGCTTGCATGACCAAGCTTCTTGTGCCATATCCATTGTTCATTATTTAAAGAAATGAAGCATGAGACATTCTGTTTGGACAGATTTTCGAAATCAATTTTATAAACATTGTCCTGCCTCTTTGCTTGAAAAAGAATGGACTTATCAGAATTTCTGACTATACATTTATCCTTGTCAAAGGAAACATCACATCCACTGTCACACAATTGACTTATGCTAAGTAGATTATGTTTGAGTCCTTCAACCAATAAAACATTTTCAATAGTAGGAAAAGGATGTTTACCAATTTTACCGATTCCAACTATTCTACCTTTCTGGTCACCTCCAAATGTGACCCAGCCCTTTGTTCTAGGCTTGAGGTCTTGGAACATAGACCTTTCTCCCGTCATGTGTCGTGAGCACCCACTGTCCAGGTACCATGACTGGTGTTGCTTTCCTCCCATTAAGCAAATCTGCAACAGGAATGATCATGTTCTTAGGTACCCAGATTTTCTTGGGTCCTTTCATGTTAGTCCTTGGCCTGCGTCCAGGCTTGTTCCATTTATTATGGAAGCATGTCGATGTGACATGTCCAGCCTTTCCACAGTATCCACAGTATATATTAAATTTTGATGGACTCTTGGAAAACTTTGGTTTCGGTTTTTCATAACCCAAACCACTTTTGTCATCAGGTTTTCTCTGAATTTTTAGAATCTTGTTGAGTTTTTCAGAGCTGCTGACAAACTTGGACAGACGTCCAGTGAGTTCATCTACTTCTTGTTGAAGTACTTGTACTTCACAGGAAGTATTGGACTCAGACTTCTTTGGAGATTCTTCTTTCAATTGACTTACTTGAAGTCTTAAATGTTCATTATCCGATTTGAGTACTTTGTTTTCTGAAGAAAGCTTTTCAAAATCTTTTGTTATAAGAGAAAACTTTTTCTTTAAAGACCTGTACTCATCAGATAGAATGGATGTATCTCTAAGAAGCTCATCAAAATTGTTTCTTAATTCAGAGTAAGAAATTACCTCCTCTTCGTCTTCACTTTCAACTGAGGAGAGTCCTGCCATTAGACACAGATTTGCCTCTTCCTTATCCTCATCATCAGAGGAATCATCGAGGTCTTCCCATGTTGCCATGAGACCTTTCTTCTTCTTGAAGACTTTCTTCTTTGTCTTCTCAGCCTCAGGACATTCTGTTTTGTAGTGGCCTGGTTTCCTGCATCCATAGCACACCACTGGACTTTCCTCCTTTTGCTCAGCTTCCTTCTGTGGAAATCTTCTGTTGAATTGTGTTTCTAAGCTTTTAAAACTTTTCGCAAATGTTGGACGCTGGCTGTTAAAAACGTTGGACGCACAGCTTAGTTCAAATATTGGACGCAAAGTGTTTTCTGAAATATTGGACGCACAGAGTGCTAAAACACTGGACGCACAGAATTGTGAAATATTGGACGCACAAAAGATTGGACGCTGAGGCTTCCCTCTTAGTTTAAAAACTTGTTTTCTTTGTGCGATTTAAGGTGTATGAAAAACTTGTTTAAACAAAATCAATTCAATCCCCTTGGTTAGTAATAAGCACAGATATAATAAGAGATAAGGGAAAGAAGAAATAACACAAGTTTTTATACTGGTTCACCCTTTCCTAAGAGCTACGTCCAGTCCCCTCAAACTAGAGAGATTTCACTATCAAACCAGATAGGTACAAGTATTCTTTGCACACAGCCTCTTCAGGCTAAACCCAAGTATTCTTTGCACACAGCCTCTCCAGACTAAATCCCAAGTATTCTTTGAACACAGCCTCTTCAGGCTAAATCTCAAGTATTCTTTGAACACAGCCTCTCCAGGCTAAAAATCAAGTATTCTTTGAACACAGCCTCTCCAGGCTAAAACCCAAGTATTCTTTGAACACAGCCTCTTCAGGCTAAACAACTCAGCAGAGTTTTTGATTCAAGTGCTGTCTAACTCACACAAGTGAGGATATGAAATCTAAAGCACTTTGAGAGTTAAGCAAACTCTCTTTTACAAGAAGATAGAAAAAATACAAGACTATACAGAGTATAACAAATTGCACAGTAGTTCAGCTCTTTCTTTTTCGTTTTTCAGTCGCTTGTATTCTTCTTCTTGTTCACGGTATTTATAGGCTTTGATGAAGCTTCAGACTTGTTCTTCGAATAGCTCAGCTTCAGCCTTCATTAATATTTCTGTTCTCTAATAGCATTAAATGCTATCTTCCCGTTGCTCTGAGGAGATCTACTTCATTGTGTATGTCTGCGTTTCTTTCTCCTAAATCAGAAGCAACCTGTACTCAAAGTCTCAATTGTACAGTGGTTAATAGTAATATCTTATTGAGACAGAGAGAATACACTGTGTAAAGCAGAACGATGTGTTCAGAGATATATAGAGTAGTTAAAAGTACATTCTCTCTCTTAGTACACTTTCCACAGTACTTTATCCTTTTCAAAAGTACATTCACTAACGTTGACAAAGTTGTACAGAAAGCATTGCATACAGCTATTTATTTCAAATCATATGCTCAATAAATATGTTCCATATTAAATGCATGAGCAATAAATAGCAAGTTTATGGATTCTGCGTATTGGACGCAGCATAAAGAAATCATTGGACGCATACCTGGTACTTACCAATTGCATATGATATTCATTCAATCATTGGACGCATCTTTATGCTTACCATTCTGATGATTAGTTGCAAAGCAACATTGGACGTATTGCCTCATTCTGGTTATTGGACTTTTGCCATTTCCTTATAGTTTCATTGGACGCAGAGTTGATTGTTGTACATTTGTTCTTCTGCTTTATTGGACGCAGAACATTTGTTTGATGTACCTTTGTCAATCTGCTTCATTGGTCGTATGACACTTGATTGTTGTCCTTCTTATTTATTGGACGCAGAACAGTACCTTTGTCACTCTGATTTCATTGGACGCAGAGCAGTTTTTTTGTTTGTTCAGTTTCATTGGACGCAGAGTTGCACTCTTGCTCATGCTGAACATTGGACTTTTATCCTTCATCTGCATTGGACGCTCACTGAATCTGTTCCTTTGAAAATCATTGGACTCTTACTGCAATTCTGCTTCTCATAAAAACATTGGACTATGCCAGTATTGCCTTGTTCTTATCATTGGACTTATGTCTTCAATGCCTTCTCATTAATCATTGGACGTATGAAATTGTCCTTGTGCCTTGTACTGAATTATTGGACGCACAACATTACTTGCCTTTGTGCTCAAACATTGGACGTAGAACTCTTCCTTCTGCTCAAACATTGGACGCAGAACTCTTGTGTCCATTTCAGTGCCAACATTGTGATGAGCTAGCTTATTGGACGCAGAACTGCTTTGCCTCTTATATCAGTAACTTCCTTCTGCCAAAATCACTGGACGCAGAACTCTTGGTATTTATGTTTTAGTGCCAACATTGGACGCAAGGCTCACTTTGAATGCCAGCCAATGTCATGAAGAACTGATTGGACGCAGACTGCAATAAGCTTAGTTAGGCAGCATTGTTACACATTGTACAAGCTTAATACATATTGATTATCCTTTGTAAAAACCTTAATACATTTTGTTATCATCAAAACCATAAAATCACTTAGGGAGTATTTGTATTAAAAATACTTTTAACCAATTTGGTTCCAACAGACTCTTTATCAAGCACATAAAGAAAGGCCTTAACTATCAGAACAAGTTCAATGTTCCTCCGTCTATGTGGATAACAGACTCTACAACAATAAGAGTGAAGCTTGACAGGATAGTACCAAGTGTCTATCTTGTTGACAGGAATAAGGACAAGTTCCACAAGAAGCACATCAACAAAAGTTCAATGCTAACTCCTATCAGGATTGCTAAGGATTGGGCAAAGGAATCCATGAAGAATGTTGACATGGATTTCTTGTTGTTCTTGTCCAAGACGGGACAAGCAACGGAGTAGGAAGCAAAGACAATCTGGGAAAGATTCCTCAGACTATGTGAGCAAGAAGCATCGACTTCAAGGGTCTCTGCTGTAGAAAAGGATGAAACGCCAACACTGGGAACAGTTACAGTGAATGAGAAGCATCAAAGATATATGTTTCATGATGTCTTCAGAGCACCAACTCGTTCTACTGAGCCCATAGTTGAGCTGCCTCCTGAGCCTGAAGATCTTGATGTTATAGAAGATGTACAACCACAAGCTACATCTGAACAAAGTCAAGCACAAGATTCAGTTCCAAGGGAAGCAGTTGAAGATCTTGTGTTTCTCTTTAGACAGTGTCTCAAGTACATCCAGAAAGATCAGCAAAAGCCTTGACTCCATGCTCCTATGCTTCTCCAACAACCTTTTTTCTGTTTAAAAAAAATAATTTGGACTATGATGTTCTGTGAACCTTTTTGTCTGATGACAAAAGGGGGAGAAGAAAAAGAAAAAGATTAAGTTTTAAAATCTCAAAGTCATTAATAAAATGATATTGAGTTTAAATTGCAGTGCAGTAGTTTTTATTGCTTATACAAATATATATGCCCTGATTAGTCTATACTCTGAGTTTGATTGCTCTGATTATATATATTGCTGGACTAATCTGTTTTTAAGAAAAAGAAATTTTCAGGTACTCTAAACATATTGAATATCCAAAACCATGAAATGTTTATCTCAGGGGGAGAAGAGTAAGAAAAACTGAGACACTGAGACGTGTATCTCAGGGGGAGTTTTCCCTAAGAAAATTTCTCTTTAAAAGTATATGCTAACTGATTATTTGGTTTATCTGCTTTATTGCTTGTAAAACTTAATAATGTTTGTCATCATAAAAAAGGGGGAGATTGTTGGAACCAAATTGTTTAAAAGCATGTTTTAATGCATAAATTCCCTAAGTGGTTTTGATGATAACAATGATTATTAAGGATTTTACAAAGTGTGCTGACAAGCTCTTGTAGGTACAACAAGATTAGTCCATCGTCCAGTGTGACTTTGGCAAACATATGTACAGTCCAAGAGTAGATCGTCCAATGGACTCTGATACTTGACCTCGGGTAAGTATTGTCCAATGGACTCTGAGAGCAATACGTCCAATGATGCTTTGCGTCCAAAGAAGTAGAACTGATAAACGTCCAATAATCATCATAAAGATATACGCTCTGAGAAGCAAAGTCATAAGTCCATATGGTAAGCAATGAATGTGCGTCCATATGATCTAAGATGCTTCACGTTCAAATGGTAAGCAAAGATATGCGTCCATTTGGTAAGAGAACAGAAAGTCCAATCTGTTCTACATGCTGCGTCCTAAACGCAGATTCTATCACAAGCTATTTATTGCTATTGTATTTAATATGAGACATATTTAATGAGCAAATGATTTGAAATAAATAGCTGTATACAATGCTTTTTCTGTGCAACATTGTCAACGTTTGTGAACGTGCATTAAATGAAAAGCATAAAGCACTGTGGAAAGTGTATTAAGAGAGAGAATGTACTCTGATCAATTCTGTATCTCTCTGAACGCACCATTTTCTTTACACAGTGTATTCTTTTTGTCTCAATAAAATATTACTATTAACCTTTGTGTAATTGAGATATTGAGTATAGGTTGCTTCTGACCTAGGAGAAAGAAACACAGAAAATATGCTGAAGTAGAACTCCTTAGAGCAACGGAAAAATAGCATTTAATGCTATTAGAGAACTGTAACATTTATGAAGGCTGAAGCTAAGCTATTCAAAGAACAAGTCTGAAGCTTCATCAAAGCCTATAAATACCGTGACCAAGAAGAAAAAAAAGAGACTGAATTAAGCAAAAGAAAGAGTCGAATCGCTGTGCAAATATTGTCATACTCTATATATTCTAGAAAGTCTTGTATTATTTCTATCTTCTTGTAAAAGAGAGTTTGCTTAACTCTCGAAGTGCTTAAGTTTTTCATATCCTCACTTGTGTGAGTTAGACAACACTTTAAGTTAAAACACTCTTCTGAGTTGTTTGAGCCTGGAGAGACTTGATTAAAAAGAATACTTGTTTGAGTCTGGAGAGGCTTGTCTGTAAAAGAATACTTGGGATATAGCCTGAAGAGGCTGTGTGCAAAGAATACTTGGGTTTGAGCCTGGAGAGGCTAGGTGTGCAAATAATACTTGTTGTAAGGCCTAAAGAGACTGTTGAAGAATACTTGTATTCTCTCTTGATTGATAGTGAAATCTCTCTAGTTTGAGGGGACTGGACGTAGCTCTTAAGAAAGGGTGAACCAGGATAAACACTTGTGTTATTTTCTCTATCCCTTATCTCTGTTAATTTCTTTTTATATACTAACTAAGGGGATTGAATTTGAATTTATTTTAATAAGTTATTCATACGCTTTAATCGCACAAGAAAACTTGTTTTAAACTAAGTGGACGTTTCTGCGTCCAACTTGTCTGTGCGTCCAATAACTCAAATACATTGTGCGTCCAATGATTTCATAACCAGCGTCCAACGTTTCCGAAAAGTTTTAAAAGCTTAGAAACACAATTCAACCCCCCTTCTTGTGTTTCATCCTGTTACCTATAGAAAGGAATCAAACTCTGGGTTGGGCCTTCGCGATAACCAAGCTGGATGTACATCCAATAGGCTACTGCTACTCAGCCACATGCCTATACTAAATAACACTCGGACCCGGGTATAGGGCCCCACTCATATTTGTGTGAGAATGTGTAGTGTACGAAAGGAATAAAACCTAGAACTACCCAATTTGCACAAAAATAGTATATTCGGCAAGACCAAACAATCTCCTACCCTAAGGTTTATTTCCAATAAAATATTTGAAAACAATAAACATATTCACAATTACTAAATTAATAAAAAATAAGGGGTAAAATAAATAAAAAAAAAGCTATTAATTTCACAAAATTAATTAGGTTAGGCTTGATTCTAAAAAATCCCTAGTGAAATCGCCAGCTGAAGCGACCAGAAATTCGCAAGGAATTTCGAAAAACAGGGAGTCGCCACCAAGGTTTATTTGTGAGGGAAAACATTGGAAAAACCCTAAAAATGGTCTAAGAACCAAAAATTGGATTCGGGAATCGATTACGACTAGGGAAGGTATTAGCACCCTACGTCGTCCGTTTAAAAAAACGGTTACCTCTAATTAATTATGTGAAATAATAATAACTTTTAGAATATTTATCTTACCCCAAAAAGAACTTATAAATATAAATATTCACAAATATTCTTATTATTTAAGAATGCAATGAAAGAGGAAAAAAATATTTTATTTTTTTATTAGGCTTGACAGGAGTGCTCCCTGCTCCTACATATCCCTTTGTGCAATAGGGAAATCAAAGCTACGTTGTTCTTGTAGAAAATTGTTGTGTGTTGGTTGATTTTATTATTATTTTTTTTTTTTGAGAAAAAAGGATGTTTTAAGACTATCATATTGTCGCAACTTGTGTCCTAAACAAGGGAAATTAAGAAGTGTGTTACACCCAACTTTATTTTTTGACTTTTATTTTATTTTAAGACCACTAAATTGTCCCAATTTGTATCCTAAAATAAGCAGAATTAAGGAGGTGTTACACCCAATTAATCCCTCAAATATTATTTTTAAGCTCTTATCATTTGAATGAGGTATTTATGATTATTATTGTTTTCCCTTTTTACTGCCAGGGAAAGATTGGTTGCCTCTTTGCTAATTACTACTTACAGTATTTGGACTTTTATTCTTTTTGAGTAAAGGAACATTTCGTATTCATATTGTAAAGGTGGGATATACACATGTTATGTATGGTGAACCAGGTAAAGCATGTATCTTATTCTGACATAGCATATACCATCACAAAGCATTCATTGGATATCATGAAATAAATATATACCATGTAATGCTAAAGGTAATCAAGCAAATATAACTAAACGTCACAAACATACGCAAAAGAATAGCAATAGATTAACTAAGATCGCTAGAGTAGTGCGTGCTCACCTGATGGATGTCGCCCAATTCCTCCCGAGGCAACTACAGTGTATTTTCTCTAATTTATTGTGTATCCTAATGCTGAAGCGAACCTCTCTATTTATAGCCATCAATGGTGTATTTTAATTATGGAAATAGAGTAATGGTTATTCCACTCAAATCCTTTTATATTTCAAATTTGAATCAGAAGCAATTATTAGGATTCCTTTATTTTGATTTGATAATAAAAACACAATATTTTTTTTTGATTTAATCATAAACACCTGGATATCTTTTGATTTATTTGTGATCCCTTGTAGATTTACTCTAATTGCCTTAATTCAAATTAATTACTTTTATTATTTATTTGTCAATGCACTTCTTTTATTTAATTACTATTGCCACCATTTTTTATTTTAATTGTCAAAATACACGAACAAAATTGGGTGTTAACATGACCTTCTCTGCTAGAGAAGCTTATCTTCTCAGCAGCTTCTCAGCAGCTTCTCAGCAAGATATTGATCTTCTCATGTTCCTCTTTACTTCTCAGTTGAAGATTCCTTGTGTCTTAGAAGCATATCTCTCTTTAAACCTCGTTTATCTCTTAGGCTTCATGTGTGTTCATATGGATCTTCTCAGTCTTTTCAATATGAATAGACTTGATTCTAAGCTTCTCTGGTTTCCATACTTTGATACCTGATATGTCTTTGAATAATCTCAAGGAAACCATTAGTACCTGACATGCTTAGAAGACTTAAGTTATTATTCAGAATGTTTGTCATCATTGAAACAACAAGCTTGAGAGGGTCTCGTTTCAACAATGGTTGCTAGCATAAGACAAGAGATATCTAGAGCGTCATTGAGATGCTTGTTATAAGCATTCACCTCAGCTCTAGGGGCACCATTTGTGGGTGCATTAGGCATCTTCTCTTCTAGAACATAGAGCTTTCTCTCCTGCTTGAGGACTATCCTCAAGTTTCTTTGCTAGTTTTGGATGTTCTTCTAAGATAACTTGTCCTTCTCAAGGACAGATCGCAATAACATGGTATTGTTTTGTACATACATGGTTTCACTATAGAAGATAAATGTAGTTCATTAGTATCACGATTAAAAACATATTTAATAGGACTTTATTAAATTCAGTCCCACTATTTTCTTTAAACCAATAACCCTAAATTATTGATTCGAAGAATCCCATTGGAAGTGTAACATCCATTTTTCTATTTACCGTCTGATTTCTGTTTTATATGAAATTTTGTGATCTAAGGTTTTAATATGCTTATTCATGTATTATAATTAAGGTTTATACATTTATTTTATTGAAACAGACATTTTCACTTGACGTTTGGATTTTTATAGACAACGATTTTCATCGCAACTGATGGATATGGTTTTAAACAGCAAAAGTATATCAAACCAACCCAGAAAATTATCTTCCTTCACAAAAGTTGTTTATTTTAATATTTGTGATTTTTTGGAATTTTTGGAAAACTTTTGAAGTTTACCAAAAATTACGCTTAACGGACGCGAATAGCGTAAAGATCTTGTTTCACAGTGTTAATTTTTGTGACACAAGTCCAAAATATTTTTATTTTTAATTATTTATTTGGGGATTTTAGAAATTATTTTTGTGTAGGATTTTTAAAACACCGTTTTTGCTCTTATATGCGGTATATCAGTCGAATAGAGACGAATAGAGAATTAACGGGTATGAAAGAGGAAATTAGGGTTTTTGAGGGACTCAAAGGCAATTTTATGGAGTTCAAATAGTGATATTGACCTAGCCTTTGACCATGAATAGTAGGGGCATGTACAATTACTATTTACCCTTGGTTTCACACTGAAACTACCAAAACCTAAAGTTTTTAACCTAGCTATCCAAGGGCTCTCTTCTCCCCCTTTTTGGTCGACATACTCAGATCATTTTGGAGCCTTGGATGTGTTTTTTTTACTTGGATCCAATCCTTGTTCAATGCATGGGAACCAATAGGGAAAAGGATGGATTTTACCTAATTAACTAATTAGGCATTTTAAGCCTTATGGCTTACATCATGCAATCTTTTTCCTTCCTCCCTTGTCCCTCCTCATGGCTGCTCCCTCCCCTATAAATACCCCCCTCTTGCTTCATTTAAAACTTGCACCAAAGTCTTGTTGAGTATTCCAAGCATTCTTTCCTCCCGCTTTGAAGCTTTATATTCTCTCCTTGTGTTCTTAGTTTTTAAGCTTTGTTCTTCCAAGCTTTTTTCTTCCAAAGGTAAGGGGAACCTCTTGCAAAATAATTTGAAAAGTTATAAGTTTGATTTTTGGTTACTAATCGCTTAGGTGGTTTATGTGTTATAGCTTTATAATTGTTTATTTAAGCTTTATAATTGTTTTATGGCTTTAAATTAATTGTTATGAGCTTTAATTAATTGTAGTGTTATAATGCCTAAATTGTGTGTGTTTTCATGATAGTAATGTTATAATGGCAAAATTAATTTTGAGCTTTAATAATTGTACCGTTATAATGGTAAATTTTAGACTATTACCGTAAAACTATTGTAATCTATTTCTTTGTGAAAATCCAGAAATTGTCCATCATTGATATACATAATGATGGTTAAGATGTATGGTTATTGTAACATCCAAAATTTTCACTCTATGAGGAAGAGAGTTACTTTAGAGGATTAAGATTAATCTTAGAATGTTCCGATGATAACTCATGGTTTAGAGCCAATATAGAAGTCAAAACGGTAGTCTGTAGACGTTTTTGACTGTCAGATTAAGTTTATAAAGATATAAAGAGTTCCAATCTGATTCAGAAAAGAGATTTGAGGATACAAATAGTGATTTGATAATATTCAAGGATATTAAAAATTTATTTGGGATTTTTCCGGTAAACGAGTAAGAAAAAATACAGTTTTGGTCCATGTAGTATGAGTAGGATGAATTGCGATTTGGTTTGGAGACCAGAATGAGTTAGACAAATATTTTGATGAGCCAAATAATTTTTTACATTATTCTAGGATTTTTAAAATAATTTTGGGAATTTTTACAATAACAGATTAAGAATTATTATTTTAGTCCCTATAGTTTGGCAGTAAGAGCTGAGAACTGATTTGGAGACCAACATGAGGTCAAAAAGATATTTTTAGAAGCTAAATCATGTTTTAATATTTTTTAGAATTTTTGGGATTTATTTCAAAATTTTTTGAAAAAAATATCAAAAGTTACTTTTTCGGTCCCTGTAAATACGAGAAACAATGGTTTTTGGAGCAGAAATAGATTTCTAGTGTCAGGGCATGCTCAAAATCATTTTTCAAGAGTGATCATTAGTGTTTAAATGAAATTTGTGATTTTTGAAAAAAATTTGGGAATTTTCTGAGAAATGTTCGTTTTACCCTTACGGTGTCCGTTTTCCTTTGTTTATGCGAACCGCAAAGCATACCCTTACCGTAAAATTCCAGAAACTCTTCCATGAAGCTATTAGGGCTATTACATGGCATTTCCAAGATTTCTTATTGGTTCTCACCCTTTAAATTAATTTTGGGAATTTTTGAATAGTGAAAAGACTATTTTGCCCTTGATTTTTATTAAACCCTAGGGGTAAAGATGTAACTTCACCTCTCCCTTCTAGAACAGCTCTTGGCCACCTCCCATGGTGACTCCCCAAGGTCTAGAGGCTTCTCAATCCTTCTAGATTTTGAGTCATCACATGAGTCATTAGAATGGACGAATTAGGTAATTTGGATTTAATCTTTTCCTAAAATTCAAAAATGACATTATCTTCCCCCACCTCCTCTCCATATGCACGCCCCTTTCCCTATAAATAGGGGGGATGCTCTCCATATTTCCTACACCAAAATCTTGAAGCCATTCCAAGATTTCTCTTTCTCGCTTTTTATAGTTTTCATAGTTTTCTTTTCAAAAGTTCTTGAGTTTTGAAGCTTTGATCTTCAAAATATCCATTTTCTTCAAGTTTGAAGGTAAGGGGAAAATTCTTGAGAATCTTGAAGAGATTATCCACTTTGGTGGTTTTATGTGTTATAGTTTTCTTATTTGTTTTAAAAGCTTTATTATAATTGTTTTATAGCTTTTATTTAATTATGTTCTTTTATAGTAAGGTTATAATGACAAATTGATATATGTCTTATAACTATTTATTTAAGTTTTATAATTGTCTTATGGCTTTAAATTAAATTGTTATGTGCTTTTACTAATTGTAGTGTTATAATACCTAAATTTCCTTGGGATTTTCGTGGAAGTAAAGTTGGGATGACAAAATGAATTTTGAACTTACAAATTGTACCGTTATAATGGAAAATTTTAGGTTACTGTAAATATGATCTTACCGTAAAGAAAATACAATTTATTCTTTTGTGAAAACCCTGATATTATCTATCATTGATATGCAAGGTGATGGTTAAGATAAATGGTTTATCAGTATGGGTCTGTCTAGGAAAAACAGAGATCTTTGAAGGGGCCTTAATCCATCTCTCTTTCCTGGGAACTGTACTGATACGCTGCTTAGGGAATTCTTAACCTAGAGACCCGGTATATACGTGACTAAGATAATTTGGGAAAGAAGTGATTTCTAAATAACGTATATATAAATAGATTGGATTGGACAAAAGAGTAAAACGGTAAAGAATTCTCAGTGAATTCTACTGTTATAGCATCTATCAAAAATTTAGTATAACAGTAAAGGACTCTCGGTGAATTCTACTATTATATTATTAGTGGAAATCATGAGTTGGTGTCCAATCTGTATATATATATATATATATATTCAAACTCAGTTTAATTTTCAATGTCTTTGGCAATGAAAATTAGTGAGGTAGACTTTCAACAGGCTTTTTCTGAAAATAAACTTGTGTTCAAGTATTTTTGTAATAATTCAGTTGTGGTTTGCTTGAAATGAATTAATCACCTTCTACACTTACTTATATTATGTGACTCTATGTTTTACCTGAGATATGTGATTTGGTATTCTTATCTGAGAAATGTGGTTTTGTGTTTACTTGTGATTCTGTGTTCATTTGAGATGGTAGGATTCCATGTGTTATTTGAGAGTTAAGTCATAAGTTGATATCTGTGGTTACTAAGTAAAATCTTCAGGAGTAGCGGGCTGAATGCTTGTGGCTGTGTGCCGAAATTCCTAAGGTAAAATCTCCAGGAGTAGCGAGTAACTTGCTCGTGGGTGTGTCCCAAATTTAAGTGAGTAAAGTCTCCAGGAGCAGCGTGTTCTTTACTCGTGGGTGTGTCCCGACATTATATTGTAAAATCTCTCAGGGTAGTGGGTTTTTTTCTCGTGGGTGTGTCCCAAAATTATTAAGTAAAATCCCCAGGAGTAGCGGGCAGGATGCTCGTGGGTGTGTCCCGAAAGTATAGAGAGTCTTATGTGAAAGTACCATACTTATTTGATAATTCCTTGAGATGTATTACCGTGTGAAAGTCTCTGTTTAAGATGGTGTATGTTTCATCTGTCATGTGCATTATGTTTGTCGTATGCATTATGTCTGTTGTATGTTGCTTATATGTTCTCTAGTGATATAATTCAATGATAAGGATTTTTACCCTTGCCTACTTTCTATGTTGTTGGTACATGGTTGAGTAGATGTTTTCCCAAGAAATGGGCTAGCTCTTAGAAGAGGATCTGAAGGATGTTGTTGTATAGATGGATAGAGGTTCCAAGAAGAATAGATGGTTACTGTATTGTTTTGGGTAGTGGTTTAGAGACCAGACTAACTCAAATGTTCGCAGTATTATTTTAAATCTTTCCTTGTAAAAACTCCGATGATTATAAGAAATGAGATTACATTCATAAAAGTATTGTTTTATTCTTCTGCACTTAAAACCTTTTGAAAAAAAAATTAAGATATATTCTCCATTCTTCTCATCATTTAAAAGAAAAAAAAAATTTACCCACATTTTCGGAGAAGGAATGTTGAGCTTTCACCAAATATTTTCTAAGTTATTCCAAAATTCTTGGTTACTATGGTGTAATATCTTTTTTGGAGAAAGGGTGTTACAGTTATGGCTAGAAAAGACGAGTCTCTTAGCAGCTGCAGCTCACCTCTAGATCTTTCCAGGGAACCATGCCTATACGCTGTTCATGAAATCTTAACCTAGGGATTTAGTATATACGTGACTAAGATAAATTGGGAAAGATTTTATTGGGATGTTACTATAACACGATTAAGCTTTTAATTGATCTTGAACTGTTAACCATAATCTCGGTAAATACATATATACGGATGTCTGGGTAAATAGTATAATAGTAAAGGGTTCTCGGTGAACTCTACTGTTATATTATTGGTAGAAATTCCTGGCTCGTTAATAATTCACCATAATCTCGTTCACTTAGTTCTATATCGAATCATTTCAAAAGTTGGGCACCGATCATCGCAGTCAGCTCTGCCGTAGTGTGATCATTCTATCTTCGAACTTAATTAAGCTAAGAAAAATCACTTACCTATTAAAAAGTGAACATGGGTTTAAATTATTGTTAATCTCTTCTCTCTTGATCAATCCCGGTGACTCTACCCCGTTTTCATCTTCTTGAAATAATTTAATCACCTTTAGTTTTGCTATATACTGAATCACTCTGATTATTATAGGTTGATCACCTCAATTCAGCTCTGCCTGCGGTGTGCTCATTCCTTAATAAAATTATTGACGCCAGGAAGAATCAGACATTGTGTAATAAATCATTGAACCGAGTAACAACTGTTGATAAATAAAGTGTATTTTTGAGATGGAGTATTTCAAAGAGAAAATACAGTAAAACAGAGGAAGTTTTACAAAGAAAAATTCAAGAGAATTTATGTGCAATTTAGACCGTCATTGCATAAAGACCTTTGAGTTTACAATTTGGAGGGAAGATTGAAAATAGATTCTTGTTAGACTACAATTGTCTACTGGGATTATTCAAGTTCCGAAAGTCTCAATGGCCGTAACGGTGACATCCCTCGAGCTGAGACGAGTCGTATACCCAACTTGGATAAATCTGACTGGCAGATCTATTTATGATATGGTATTCATTTTAAATGTGGTATTACCGAAGGATTCTCAGGGGTCTGGTGCAACGTCCGTATTTTTAGAATTCTGACTTTATTACATTTTAATATGTGGATATATGATTCGTGTGAATTAAATATAATTTAGGGAAAACTAAATCCCTTAGATATAGTTCTCTTGGGCTTAGAGATCAGTAGTTTAAGTTCGACCTTCAAATTCAAACGAAAATACGGTTGCGTTTTCACTGTCGAAAGGGTTGCGTTATGAGGTAGAAACGCTAAATTGAAGTTAGAAAAGGGATTTGAGGATATCAATATTGATTTTATAATATTTTAGGATTTTAAAAATTTATTTGGGAATTTTCTTAGAAGCGGATAAGAAGTATTACCGTTTTGGTCCCTGTACCGTTTTGGTCCCTGTAGTATGACAAGGGTGAATTGTGAGTTGGTTAGGAGGCAAGAACAAGTTAGGAAGATATTTTGATGAGCCAAATAATGTTTTTACATTCTTTTGGAATTTTAGAAATTATTTTGGGAATTTTTAGAATAGCATATTAAGAATTACTGTTTTGGTCCCTGTAAAATGAAGAACAGGTAAATGGGTGAACAAAGGGATACCAGAAGGTTAGGAAATGATCCAAAATCAAATGTCAGGGTAACCATTAGTGTTCTTATAAGATTTATGATTTTTAGGAATTTTCAGGGATTTTTCAGAGAAACGTCAGTTTAACCCTAGTTTATGTGTTACCAGGGAAACCGAAAAATTATCGTTTTGTTCCTGAGCTTGATTTCTATCCACCAAAACCATTTTGGCACATAAATTTTGTGGCCTTGGCTAGCCATGTGAGTCTTGAGGGTCATTTATTTCAATAGGTCATGTTGGGTGTTACGTCCGTAATTTTAGGTTTCTGACTTTATTATATTTTAATATGGGGATATGTGATTCATGTGGATTAAATATATTTTAGGAAACTAAATCCCGTAGATATGATTTTCTTGAGCTTAGAGATCAATAGTTTAAGTTCGACGTCAACAATGAAACGGAAAAGCGGTAGTGTTTTAACTGTCGAAATGGCTGCGTTATGAGAAAGAAACCCTAAGTTGGAATTAGAAAAGGGATTTGAGGATGCCAATATTGATTTTATAATATTTGAAGATTTTAGAAATTTATTTGAGAATTTTCTAATGAACGGATAAGAAGAATTACAGTTTTGGTCCCTATAGTATGACTAGTAAGGACTGTAAGTGAGATAGGAGGTCAGAACAAGTGGCAAAAATAGTTTTGTGAGTCAAATAATGTTTTTACATTATTTTATAATTTTAGAAATTATTTTATGAATTTTTAGAATAGCAGATTAAGAATTGCGGTTTTTGTCCCTGTAGAATTAAGGAAGGGTAAATGAGAGATCAAATGGATACCAAAAGGTTAGGAAATGATCCAAAATCAAATGTAAAGGTCACCAATAGTGTTTTTATAAGATTTATGATTTTTAGGAATTTTCTCGAATTTTTCAGAGAAAGTGCAGTTTAACCCTAATTTACGGGTTACGATGAAACCGAAAAATTACCGTGTTGCTTCTGAGTTGGATTTCTATCCACCAAGACCTTTTTGGCACTTGAATTTCGTGGTCTTGGATTACCATGTGAGTCTTAAGAGTCATTTACTTCAATAATTCATGTTTGGATAGTTTTAACCATGAAACGTAAAAGTTACCACATTTTATTACCGTAAGAGAATTGAATGCAAAAGAAGGAGATATTTTGATTGAGATAATCAAGAAAGAGAAAGAGATGATTATTCCATAACCAAGAGAAAAGGTTATGTGTGATTGTTACAAGAGGTAACATAGAGAAGAGATTGAGAATGTTACAAGTGGTAACATAGTGATGTGTATGAGATAAATTACAAGAGAAACCAAAGTGGAAATTATTGTGATTCAAATTTTCTAAAAGGTTAAACATTGAATATTGAATGCAAAAGAAGGAGATATTTTGATTGAGATAATCAAGAAAGAGAAAGAGATGATTATTCCATAACCAAGAGAAAAGGTTATGTGTGATTGTTACAAGAGGTAACATAGAGAAGAGATTGAGAATGCTACAAGTGGTAACATAGTGATGTGTATGAGATAAATTACAAGAGAAACCAAAGTGGAAATTATTGTGATTGACTTTGTGTGCAATGTGTTATGCCATATGTATACAGAGAAAGAGATTTTGGCGGATGGCCATGAGATGAGCATTTCAACCCGGATGGGGTTGGAAATAGGTACGGTTGGGCTATTATTGCCTACTGGGATTATCCAGGTTTTGAAAGTATCAATGGCCATGTGGTGGATCCCAGCGAGCCGAGATCGAGTAGAGCACCCAGCTTGGATAAATCTGACTGACTGACCTATTTGTGATATGGTATTATATTTTAAATGTGGCTCTACTAAATAATTGTAAAATCAGTCCATGAAAAAGGGGACAGTTGGTTAACCAAGTCCATGAAAAAGGGGACAGTTTGGTTTATTATGTTAAGTTTACGCTACAGCCTATCGCTCAAATGTTGATGAGGAAGAGAAAAGTCTCCATGGAGCATTACACCGGTGTTGAGAGAGAAATAGAAGTGTCATGCATTTTAAATATATCTGTGTGACGATATATGGCCTTGATGATGAGTTGTGTTTTATAAGCTGTGATAGCATATTGCTGTGATGATATTATATGTGTGTAATTGCATATTACTGGAGTTATATTCAATATGCTTGTGGTAATATATTATTGTGATAGAGAACTGCATGCTACAGAATAATAAGATATGATGTACGATTTGCATGAGTTTCCTTTATTCTTTTTATTGTCGTTGCTGTGAGATAACTTTTGTAAGAGAATTTTTCACCCTTGCCTATATGTTTTGTGGTCTTTTTGAATATGATTCATATAGATGTACCACCTGTCGGGTGAGTAGACCAAGACAGAAGGAGGAGGAAGACTACCTTCTGGAGTGGCGTTTATCTAGGTTGTCTTTTGGGGGTGACCTAAGACTCGACCGGCTTAGGCTCATTTGGGTAGACTGTTATTATTATCCTTGCTGGATGACTGTATTAGAATCTCCTAAGTGACGATGTAATCTATTGTAACTGTATACAATATATATGATAATGAGAGCTATTTTTGTAAGAATGGACTTGGTGTACTTTTGGATTGTTTCCTTTTGAGAAATTTTATATGACGTAATTTCCACTCTTTCATCTTTTTAAAAGAAAAAAAAATTCACTCACTATTTGGGAAAGAAATATGAATTTCAGAAAGGATATTTTTCTGAAATTAAACTGAACAATACTTACTTTTCAAAATAAATTGTTACTTAAGTTGTAAGGCTCTTCTGGGAAAAAAGGGCGTTACATTGCGATAGTTTTAACCATGAAACGCAAAAGTTACCGCATTCTATTACCGTAATTTACCTTTTCCCATGGTTAAAAGTAAAAATTTATTTACCTTCCTCCTTGACCAGCCAGAACCACTTGGACTCTTGTAGAAGGGTATAGAATTTTCTACAATTTTCATGACTCATGGGAAAAGACTATTTTACTCTTAGCCTAAATAATTAATTACCAAGTGAGGAAATAACCACTTTGTCCCTTCGGTTTTGCCCTTAAGTTTGCTTTAAATTACCAAAGAGCCATGCAGCCATCTTGTTTAATATGGACCCTTGATTAGGCGCCTACTTGGTGGGAAAGATCATCTTGGCCATTGATTTCATTCCATTACTCAAATCTAGTTCAAATCTAACCAAGTTTGATTCCATTTTAACTAGACTTTAAAACTTAATTGGGTTTAGTTTTATCCTTTCCTTTTCTTTCAAGCTGGCCGACCAACACACTAAATGGACAGATTTTAATCATTCTCTCTTGTTGAGTCATATGGCTTAGTCATGGCTTTTGGCCAATTATGAAATAGATCATTTATCTAATTATCCAATTAATAAATCAAGTGATAATTATAACAATTAATGCAAGATTATCCAAGCCTTATGGGAGGGGGGCTGAAACCGTCAGGGTCTAGGGAAGAAAAGAGAAAGAACTTGTTCATTTTTACTCCCACTCTCCCTTTGTTCCAAACCCTTGTCTCTCTTTTCTCTCTAAGAAGTTCATACTTGTTCTTCTTTCTCCATAATCTTATGCCATCTTCATCTATTCTCCCATCCATAATTTTGATTTCTACACACTAATCAAGTGTAGAGAACTCATTTTAAAACTCTAGCCTTCATCAAGATCATCAAGTTCTTCATAGATTTTACTCTCTTGATTTTGAATCTTCAAGCTACAAAGGTGTTTGGTGTGGGTAAGAGCTTCATGAACCAAGTTTCTATTATCTTGTTTTTGGTTCATATGTCTAGGGTTTGATTTATATATATTTCATCTTAAGTTTTTTTTTTCTCTTGGTGTTTTGGGTATGTTATGTTTGTTTGGTAGATGGTGAACAAGGTGTAGTAGGAGATCAAGAGCTAGGATTTTTCCTATACAAGCTAGGAGACAAAGGTAAGGGGAAATTTCTCTTACAAAGTTATTAGTGTTCTTAAGATACATATGCTATGCTTGGTGGTGATTTTTCTTGTTCATGTGATGATTTGGATAGGCTTATATATATATATTGATGCATGATAGAGAGGTTGATTGAATAGATGCTTTATGACAAGTGGTTGATGATGATCTTTGGAATATTTTAAATCTAAATGATGGATGTTGATCTTGGTTGTTTTATGACAATGATTTTTGGGTGTGAAGTGACATCTAGCTTGTTGTGATGATCTTGTGCCTTATGTCTTGTTTAGAGCTTTGATCAATGGCTTGTGTTGTGGTTTAATCCTCTATGTCAAATTGGTAGTGTAAGATTTAATCTAAGTTTTTACAAGAGTCTTTTTATATAAGCTAAGTTTTCAATGAATTTTCATGAACTCAAAGTAATTGTTTATAGCTTGTCAAACCTTTGAAATGATCCAAGGACATATTTTTACATATTTGATCTTAATTAGGTTTCAATCATGTAAAGGAGAAATTTAATTGGTTTTAAACTTGTGAAAACCGAATCTGTCATGCCCTGGGTGGATTTATTTTCAAACCTGTGAAAATCGCATGCTCTGTTTTGAAACAGGAACCAGTCCTGGTCACGCCGTGGGTGTGAAAATTTCCACTCCTGTGAACAGTTCTGGACTCTGCGAAAAACCAACCCAGAATTTATGAAATTTATTTTTAAAAGCTTATAAAATAAAGTCGTTTTAAGAGAAAAATATTAGATTTGAGTTCAAAAATCAATAGGTATTTTAATTCTAATTTTCTTGAGACTTATCCATTGAATACGGAAAATACTGTTTTTTACAAACAAAGTTATAATTGAGTAAGAATAATTAAATGAAAGAGAAAGAGATATCTTGATTGAGATAATCAAGAAAGAGAAAGAGATGTTTTGATTGAGATAATCAAAAAGAGATGAGTATTACATACCCAAGAGAGAAAGTTATGTGTGATTGTTACAATAGGTAACATAGAGAAGAGATTAATAATGTTACAAGAGAAACCAAAGTGAAAGTTACTGTGATTGACTTTGTGTGCAATATATTATGTCATTTGCATAAAGAGAAATAGATTTGACAAGAGGCCACGAGATGAGCTACAACCCAGAGAGGGGTTAAAAATAGATACGGTTGAGCTACTATTGCCTACTGAGATTATCTAGGTTTTGAAAGTCTCAATGGTCATGTGGTGGATCCCAGTGAGCTGAGAACGAGTAGAGCACACTGCTTAGATAAATCTAACTGGCTGACCTATTTATGATATGGTGTCAATAGAGATGAGTGAATTGTTACCTGAATTTTACAGTGTAGAATCAGGAACAATTATGACTTAAACATGACTTTCTTGAATACTGTTACTGGGACTTCACCGTGTGTAGCCTTGAACAAGTATGTTAAGGATTGACTGTGGCCTATCACTCAAAAGGTTGTTTGGGGTTTAGAAGTCTCCATGGAGCACTACACCGATGTTTTGAGAGAGAAATAGAAGTGTCATGCATTTTAAATGTATCTTGGGGGATGATATGCTACTTTGTTGATGAATTGTGTGTTATAAGCCGTGATAATATATTACTGTGATTAGATTAAATGTGTTTGTGATAATGTATTATTGTGATAGAGAACTGTATGCTACAGGGTAATGAGTTCCTTTTATTCTTTTCTGTTATCCTTGTTGTGGTATAACTTTCGTATGAGAATTTTTCACCCTTGCTTATATGTTTTGTGGTCTTCGGGAACATGATTCATATAGATGTACCACCAGTCGGGTGCGTTGACCAGGATAAAAGAAGGCAGAAGACTACCATCCAAAGCTGTTTTTGTCTAAACTATCTTTTGGGGGAATTTTAAGACTCAACCGGTTTAGGCTCGTTTTGGGTAGGCTGTTATTATAATTTTTGCTGGATGACTGTATTAAATATTCTTAAGTGACGATGTAAACTGTTGTAATTATGTATGATGTTATATGACAGTGAGACTTATTTCTGTAAGAATGAATTGGTGTGATTTTTGGACTGTTCTTTTTGGAAAGAATTTTTCTTATGACGTAATTTCCACTGTTTAATCTTGAAGAAAAAAAAATTTACTCATTTTTGGAAAAGTAACTATAAGCTTTAGAAAGTATATTTTTCCAAAATTAAAATGACCAATATTCTATATTTTTTTTAAAATAAATGGTTACTTATGTTGTAATGCTCTTTTGGGAAAAAGGGCGTTGCATCTGGAGGGATTCCCTGGTTATTCTGTTAAGTTTGCTGCAGCCAATCACTGACCGGAGTTAAGGTTGGAAAAGTCTCCTTGGAGCAATACATCGGTGTGTTTTCAAGAGATATAGAAGTGGCATGGATAAATATACCTTGACTTGATGATATATTTTTGAGTATGCATTTTTTTTGCTGTACTTATAATACAAGGCATGACCTGTATGAGTGAGACCTGTATTTGTCTTAAATGACTTGCTATTTTGATATATATATATATATATATGTTCTTGATGTATGAATTGGGTGATGCATGTTTTGGTGTGCTTATACTTCTCTTATTACTTTGAATTAGAGTTTCACCCTTGCATGTTTCTTCGTTGTGCTTGTGTATGTGCAAGTAGATGACTCACCCAGACACTGGGTTGGGGAAGGTACGACATCTTAGTATACTACCCCTAGGTGGGGATAATGTGGAGTGGAATATCAACCACACCACACACTGGGGCAGGTTCATAGGACAACAGGTGGAGACGACAGACGGTAGAATAGGGGAGAATCTGCTTGGTATATAGGAGCAGATAATCCTGGATGTCAAGTTACCTATGCATCAATTAGGAAGCTTAGTAATTGGCGTGGCAGATGACTTTGGGAACGATGACAACGACGACGACAACTCACCTCCATCGGGACAGGATGATGACAATGGACCAGGTCATGTGTCCCAATCGATCTCCTACTTCAGGCAGAGGAGGAGAATGGTATGGATGAGCAAGCCCTCTACCACGGGCTGGGATGGCGATACAGTAGAGGCACCAGCAGCAGCACCCGCAGTAGTCGAGGAGTCTGTGGGGTACACCCCGGCTTCGCCTCAGGGAGAGGTGGAACCAGAGATGCACACCCCTTGTTCCCATCACACTGAGGAGGAGGATATCATCTGGTTACCCGAATCCCTTTCTGATGAGGAAGAGGATGAGATACCCGACAAGTTCATCGACTCTTGGGGCACCTCTGACCTCACCAATGATCCCTTGCCTAGACTGGATCTATCCGGATTTGACTATGCTTGGATTCTTGTGACTCAAGTCCGGAACCTTGAGCCTAGTGGGCTGGGATTAGGAAGGGCCACTTGGTCGTGCCCTTAGATGCAGCTTAGTTACAGTTTAGAGTAGTTGATCGCTTTTGGTTAGATGATTGGATCATGGCTTGTATGTACATAGTAGCGTATGTTTTTCTTTTACCACTTCTGTATTTTCAATTTATTTAGTATTCAATACTACAAAAATGACTTTCCAAGTCGGTTAAAAAAGACTTTCCAAGTCGGTTCTGGTGGCGGCTTGAAATCTCCTGACTTTGAATGTGGGGACTTTTCCAAGTCGGGTATTAACTGTAACATCCTAAAATTTCACTCTATAAGACAGAGTATTAATTTTAGAAGATTAGAATCATCCTTAGGATTTTCAGATAAAATATAATGGTTTAGAACTGACGTAGAAGTCAAACGGTAATTTACGGATATTCTTGACTATCAGAATAAGCTGATAATGAATATGGAAAATTCATACTCAATTCACAAAAGGTATTAGAGGATAGACAATAGTCACATGATGTTCCATAAAGGTTTTAGAAATTAAGTTTGGAATTTTTAAAGGGAATTATAGTTTTGGTCCCTCTATGAGAAACTCCGTAAGCTGTTAATTAAGAAATAGACACATACCGGAGAAGGAGAAATAGTTGAGATAGAGACTCTAGGATCTAGTATACTTAAGACAGTATAGAAATATAATAAGTTTTGTTTGGTATTACAGTTTAAAACGATAAAATAGTTAAAGTCTTATATAGACTTTTGTTTTCTATTTTTCGTCTATTATCTGTTTTATATAAAATTGTGTGATCTAGGTATTGTGTGATTTATTTCTATCTTATAATTATAGTATTAATAGGCTTATTAAATTGATTCATTAAAACAGTCATTTTTCACTTAACGTTTGGGGCTTTTACAGAAAATAGTTTCCGCCGTTATTGACGGGTTTAGTTTTAAGTAGTAAAAGTATATTGAAACCAACCCAGAAAACAAACTTCCTTCACAAAAGTTGTTTCTTTTAATATTTATGATTTTCTGAAATTTTCTTAGAATTTTTGGAAAAAATAAATTTAGAAATTACCGTTTTGGTCCCTATAGTTGACAGCAAAAACTGGTAACTGATTCAGAGGCCAAGTTGATGTCAAAAAGATATTTTAAGAGGCTGAATCATGTTTTTTATTTTTTTAATATTTTTGGAAATTATTTCAAAATTTTCTGAAAAGCAGATAAAAAGATACTTTTTCAAGTCCTTGTAGGACACGTAAAACGAGGATTTTTGAGCAGAAATAGATTTTTAGTGATCAGAGAAAGCTTAAAATCAAATTTCAAGACGAACCATTAGTGTTTAAATTAAATTTGTGATTTTTGGAAATTATATGGAAATTTTCTAAAAAATGTCTGTTTTGCACTTACGGCGTGTCCGTTTTCCTTTGTTTATACGAACCGCAAATCATACCCTTATCGTAAATTTCCAGAAACTCTTTCATGAAGCAATTAGGGCTATTATAAAGGTATTTTCAAAAATTTCTATTGGTTCTCACTCTTTAAATTAATTTTGGGAATTTTTTATTTATGAAAAGTCCATTTTACCCTTGATTTTTACTTAAACCTTAGGGGTAAAGATGTAACTTCACTTCCCTCTTCTAGGACACCTCTTGGCCGACCTCCATGGTGACTGCCCATGGTCTTGAAGCTTCTCCATCCTTCTAGGTTTTGAGTCATCACATGAGTCACCTCTTTGATCCAATTAGAAAAAGGATTGATTAAACCTAATTAGTTAATTAGCCATTTAAAGAGTCATGCCTTACATCACATGATCTTTTTCCTTCCTTCCTTGTCCCTCCTCTTGGCTGACCCCTCACTATAAATACCCCCCTCATGCCTCATAAATTTCTCACACAAAAGCCTTTGTATTGACAAAGCAAAAATCCTTTCTAATCTCCTTTGTAGTTCTAAGCCTTTTCTCTCTTTGTTCTTAAGCTTAAGCTTTGATCTTCAAAGATTTGTTCTTCCACATCCTTGCTTCATGAAATACGCCTCCTCTCCTTTGTTCATAACCATCTTTGCTTCATAAAATTTTCCACATCAAAACCCTTGTGTTTACAAGCAGAAACTCTCTTTTTCTCCTTGAAGTTCTTAGTGTTCTTGCTTGGTGTTCTTGGTTCTTCAAGCTTGTTCTTCATAATTTTGTGGCAAAGGTAAGGGGAACCTCTTGCAAATTAATTTGAGAAGTATGAGTTTGATTCTTGTTTGTGTTTGAATTGTTTGTTTGTGTGTTTATAGCTTTTATTTACTTAAATATAATTATTTTATAGTTTTAATTTAATTGTTTTATGTTATTTAATAGTTGTAGAGTTATAATGCCCAAATTTCTCTAATAATTCGTGTAAGTAAGATGGCTATGGCAAAAAATTAATTTGAGCCTTTGTAAACATATCGTTATAATGGCGAATTTTAGACTTACCGTAAATATGATTTTACCGCAAAGAAAATATAATTTATTCTTTTGTGAAAACCCTAATATTGTCTATCATTGATATATAAGGTGATGGTTAAGATAAATGGTTTATCAGTATGGATCTGTCTAGGAAAGATAGAGACCTTTGAAGGGGCTTGATAAGTCCGTCTCTCTTTCCTGGAAACTGTACTGATACGCTGTTTGGGGAATTCTTAACACTGGGGACCAAGTATATACGTGACTAAGATAAATTGGGAAAGAAGTGATTTTTTTTAAGGCAAAAAGTGGATTGCTAAGGCATCACAATAGAGAAGGACATCCCAACTATGTTGGCACCTCCAACCCTACCAATCATCTGCAGCAACCCACCATATTATTGAAGAAAATAAAGAAATTAACAAGAAACATAGGGGGACCGGACCAAAACCCGTGTGAGGAAAAAAGACATACAGGAAGCTGCCCGAAAGCTAAACTAACGCCTAGGAGGGTGTGTGCCTCGTTAAAACCTATCCCAGCCAAAAACCCACAAATAAGGCAAAAAGACCAAGGAGGAAAAAGAGTACACACAAACACTATGCTTAAAGAGAGCAAAGAGCTAAGAACCAGGGGATATCTACCGGAAGCGGTAGTGCGGCAGATTGAACCTGTTACGGAAGAACTCCACATTAATAAACTGAGGTATCAGATCCCACCATGTGTCACATCTAGAAGTAACCCCAAAGTTGGCAAGCCTATCAGCACATTGATTTCCCTCTCTAAAGATACGAGTTGCTCTGAAGCACATATTCTGCGTGAGCTGCAAACAACGTCTCCAACGGGGTCGGAGTCTCCAAGGAACCTGGCCCGAGAATTGTAAAGTCGTGACCACAGAGGAAGAGTCACACTCAAGCCAAAGATTGTGCCAACCTTTGGCATGGGCCACCTCGATAGCATGCATGGCAGCAAGGAGCTCCTCGTAAAAGGGATAGGAAATACCATAGCACAAGGGAAAGCAACCAAGGACAGCTGCACTACCATCTTTGAAAATACCACCACCACCAGCATGACCAGGAGAACCTTTCGCAGACCCATCAGTGTTGCACTTGATCCAGCCGTGGGGAGGAGGGAGCCAGTCGACCTGAAGGATCCTCGGGGCACGCCGGTGTTTTCCACGCACCGCAAAGTACTGCAAAATAACAAACTCGTCCATCGCCCCAACAGCAAAGCCCTTGAAAGAGTTCCCTGAGAGAGAGGTGGCAACCCTGATCATGTTAATAGCCGAGCCAGCAGTGATCCGTCTATTATCAAACCGAAGCTGATTGCGGCAATGCCAGATCCCCCAACAAACATTCAGGAACCCCGCTAAAATTACATCCCGTAATTGGGGAGACCAAGAATCATCACAAACCCCAAACGCGGAAGAAGCAGAAGAAAGGTCAATGTTGCAGCGAATCAATCTCATGAACCAACCCCAGATCTCCATGGCAAAGGGGCACAAAAAAAAGAGGTGAGTGGTGGTCTCAGTTGCCTCCCCACAGAGGCTACACATAGAAACAGTGATGCAACCCCGCTTGCTGAGCTGCTCATTTGTCGGCATTCTATTATGAAGAATACGCCATAACAAAAAAGATCACGAAGGAGGAACACAAGGGGACCAAATGTAACACCCTCTTCCCCAGAGGGTATTACACTTAAGTAACTAACCCAAATGCAGAATATAAATTTTGTTAAGTCTGGTTTTCTTTCGGAACATACTGACAAACTTATTTAATTTTCACAAATGGATTTTCATTGCCATTTTTTTTTCTAAAGATATTAACAATATTAAAAGAAGGCATAAATAAATTAACATTCAACATATAAGAATGGAATACAATCATTGAATACCATTTACATCCTTCTTTATAACCAATGTTGAGAAATAATACATCATTTAAGAAACTTTTTCCTTCCCAAAAGAGGACTGACTCCCTATGCTGGTCAAGCACTGAAATTATACAGACTCTAACAAAACTCAAGTCTTGGCTTCTCACGTTCACGGCTTCCACCGTCTCAATGAACCCTCGTACTTGTATCCTCATAGACGTCAAACGATGACTAATCCACCGAGCTAGTGGTCCATCTATATGAGTCATGTTCCAAGGAGCACAAAACATATAGGCAATGGTCAAAATCTCTTTCGCAGTTAACACCATAATCATACAAGTAGCATACCACAGAAATTCATGCAAAATCATCCCATGACCATTTATAGCAAAAATCACTCGCACTTGCATATGTAGCATAATCAGTTTAAGTCACACAGACACCTCTTCACACAGAAGTCACATCTCATCTTCACATATCCATCTAGGTCACACAGACACTAGTCACAAAGATCACAATGTCCAACTTCACATAGAAGCATCACCGTTTCACACAGAAACATATCACAAGAATTCAATATATATATATATAAATATACACACAAAACACTTCTATTGGCCATTTCTTGATAACAGATTCGACACACAGTGACGAGCACGTAGCCCGCACTCCATGGAGATTACTTTTCCCCAAACTCCTCATTTATTCAACACTCAGTCACGAGCATTTAGCCCGCACTCCATGGAGATTACTTTTCACATAGCACGAAATGTTACTTAGCATTTTCGAGAGCACACAGCTCCCCTCACACAGCACGAAATGTCACTTAGCATTTCCAAGAGCACGCATCTCTTCTCACACAGCATTTGGCACACAACCCTTTTCACACAGCACACAACATTTAAAATGGCACATAGCCTATGACACACAGCCTCTCACATAACACACAACCTCTCACATAACACACAACATTTATATCACATAACATTTCTCAAATCACACAGGCTTCACATACTACTATATTTAGGTCACACAGACTTTGTACTACACAGTATTTATATCACATCGTAGTTATCACATAGAATATATATATCACACAGAATTTATTTAACTCCCCTTATTGGCACTTAGTTCCCCCCAATCATTTTTTCATCATCCATTTCACCACTCCCTTAAGCACATAGCTATTCCTCCATTTAAACTTTATTCCAAAATGTTCATTTATGTACTGGATTTACTATTCTTGAAACCCCCAATTTATATTATATTCTCTTTTACTTTTATAACTCACTTAGGAAAACCTTTTTAAGGAAAACTTTTTATAATTATGTTTTTGACCCCAAAATATCCAAATTTTCATTTTTGCCCCACAATTTCTAAAAATTACACTTTTGGCTCAAAAACATTCCTTTTACAAATTTAGTCCTTATATTTTTGAAAATCACAACTTTACTTTCTGTTTTCAGAACTTTCAAAATTACACTTTTTCCCCAAACTTTTTGAAAATTACATTTTGACCCCTAAATTCTCGAGTACAGCAGTTTCAGGGCAGAGGAGTTCACACCTGTGAAAACTCTCACATCCTGGCCGGGAACCGTTCTGGAAAAACCTTTCAAAAATCCGAAAATTTAGTTTTCTCTTAGGGTTTGATTCTTTAGTCCATTTCTATCATTTTTAAGCACCAAAACCAGATTTTAGCTTCATGAACCTTGGTCCATTAAATTGGTTTTCAAGAAAATAACAAAGTAGGCATTTAAAGATCAAAGTGTTCTTGGGAAACATGGTTTAAACTTACTAATCCATCAACCTTCCCCCCAAATTTCCAATCATCACTCATGAGCATATCATAACCATGCCTTTATTAAAAATCTCATATCACCAACTCATAAGAAAATCTCTTCGCCCACACATAGGAAATCACTCCATCAATACACAAGAAAAATCACTTATCAACACATAACAAATCCTTCACCAACACAAAATAAATCATCCACCAACACATAGAAATTCACTTCACCAATAACATAAGAAAAATCCTTTCACAAAAAGCATAAGAAATCTTCCACCAAAAATATATGTAAAGTATCATCATCAAAGCAAAAGAAATCATATACAACACAAGCTTAGATGATCATGGTAGCTAGAGAGAGTTTTCCCTTACCTCTTGGTCTTTCTCCTTCTCTTCTCTCTTCTCCCAAATTTATTATCACAAAGCTAATCACCCAAGGTCCAAAACCCCAAGCTTATTGCTCTTGAAAGGATAAGAACACCTTGATAAATCCAAAGCTTTGATAAAGGTTTAAGTGTTTAAAGTGGATTCCCTACACTTGATTATTGCATAGAGGTTGAAAATCCATGGTAGAAGGGGTTTGAGAGCTCTTGAAAATGGAAGAAAACCAAAGGAAAAGGATGGAGGCTTAGAGAGAAGTTAGAGAAAAATGGTAGTTTAGAGAGATAGTGTCATGAAAAATGGAAAAGAACTCTTCTTCCCTCTCCTATGCTGGCCGCCCCCCTTAACCCAAGGAGAACCATGGTTTTCTCTTTATTAACTAGGGTTAAAACTAACCATGACACCTAATTACTAATTAGATAAAATATCTATCTTTGGCTTTTTCTCATTGGTCCAAAATTGTGAGTCAAGTGTTCAAGAATTTTCCACTTTCTTCCCTCCAATTCTGGCGCAGCCTGGTCCAAGGGCTGGGTTAAATAATTTTTTCACCTTAACCATGGTAAATGGTAAGTCCCCAACGTAATTAAGTGTGGTAACTTTTGTAGTTCATAGTAAAAATTGTCCAATAATAACCTATTGAGGTAAAAAGCTCTCATGACTCTTATAATAACCCAAGACCACGAAATTTAGGTGCTAAAAAGGTCTGGGTTTATAACAATTAAGTTTAGAAGCATTACGGTAATTTTTCGGTTTTACCGTAACCCGTAAATTAGAGTTAAAATTAACTTTCTTAGAAAAATCCTAGAAAATTTCTAAAAATCATAAATATTATAAAAACACCATTGGTTACTCTTTTGGTTGATTTTGGATCATTCCCTAAGCTTTTGGCATTCACCTGTTCTCCCATTTTCCCTATTCTCAGTCTATAGGGACCAAAACTACAATTCTTTGTCTGCTATTCTAAAAATTCCCAAAATAATTTCTAAAATTCTAAAATAATGTAAAAACATTATTTGGATCCTCAAAAATATTTCTCAACTTGTTCTGGTCTCCAAACCAACTCACAGTTCAGCTTAGTTAAACTACAGGGACCAAAAAGGTAACATTTTTATTCGTTTCTCAGAAAATTCCCAAATAAATTTATAAAATCCTCAAATATTATAAAATCACTATGGGTATCCTCAAATCATCTTTCTGACTCCAATTGGGGTTTCTATATCATTATATTCTTATTCTGACAGTCAAAACGTCTACAGACTTTTCCGTTTGACTTTCCCCGTCAGCACTAAACCATTATTAGTCTCATCAAAATCCTAATATTAACAATAATCCTCCCTCATTTAACACTCTGTCTCTTAGAGTAAAAATTTGGGGCGTTACACCAAATATGCTTGAAAATGCCCCTGGGCGGCTGGCTCGGATAGAGATGAAGATAGGCATCTTTGAAGGTAAGAAGGTCGGAGTCGTTACGATGCCAGAAGAGGCAGTCTGGCTCAGACGGTGTAGGGAGAACTTGAGAAATCAGATGAGCCAAATGGGGATAACGACACCATAGAGAGGCCGGAATAGACTAGCGATCCTGCGTGATGAATTCCGAAACCGTAGACCACAAAACAGGATGCAAATTGGGCGGAATGCCAAGCAATTTAACAATCGGTTGATCTAACCATCTATCACACCAAAAATTAACCTGGAGTCCAGTACCAATTTGCCAGGAGGAATTATCCCTAGCCAAGGCAAAACGATTTTTGAGACCTGGCCAAATAGACGATTTGAGGTAGGAGGTGACCAATCTCCCCGTTTTCAGGAAGCGGGATCTGAAGAAAGTGGCCCAAGGAGCTGGCGAAGAGAGGATGTCCCAGCTGAGCTTAAGCATTGCCGAATCATTAATAGAGCGGAGAGATCTGAGCCCAAGCCCGCCCTCCGAAAGAGGTAAGCACATAGTGCTCCAAGCAACAATAACAACCTTCCTTGTGTAAATATCACCAGACCAGATAAAGTTCCTGATACACTGATCCAGATGCTTAATCAGTGCAAGGGGCCAAGAATAGATATGAAAACTATATACCAGCATCCCATGGATGACAGATTTGACCAGCTGCACTCTACCCATGATGGACAACAACTTACCTTTCCAGGAGGATAACTTGGCCTTAATTTTGTCCACAATCGGCGCCAGATGGATCCGTTTGGGCTTGCCAAGAAATAAAGGGACCCCTAGGTATGTGAACGGGAGGTGGCCCTGAGAGAAACCGAGAAGAGAAGAAAGAGTAGCAATGCGAGGAGGAGTCATATGACCAACATAAAACTTGCATTTGTCTAACCCCAGAAGCTGCCCCAAGGCCTGCCCATAAGAATGAAAAAGAGCCATCAAATTGGTCAGATTACTACGGGAAAGAAGTGATTTCTTAATACCGTATATATAAATAGATTGGATTGGATTGGATAAAAGAGTGTAACAGTAATGGATTCTCGGTGAAATCTACTGTTATAGCATCTTTCTGAATTTAATATAACAGTAATGGATTCTCGGTGAATTCTACTGTGATATTAACAGTGGGAAATATAGAGAGGATATCCAATCTGTATATATATTCAATTAACTCAGTTTAATTTCCAATGTTTATGATAGCGAAAATTAGTGAGATAGGCTTTCAATGGGCCTCTTTCCTGGAAGATAATTAGTGCTTAAATATTTCAGATGAGAAACAAATTGATTACGTTCACTTAGTTATATTAGATCGATTTTTAAAGTTGGATATTGATCACCAAAGATGGCTCTGCCGTTGTGTGATCCGTTCATCTTCAAAAATTAACTAAAGCCGGAAAATAATTAGCTTTACTTCGTTCACTAAGTCTATACCAAGTTTCAAGAAAACTGGACACTAATTACCGCAGTCGGCTCAGCCGCCGTGTAATTATCCCATTCCCAAATAATTATCTAAAAGCTGAGAACAGACACTTACTAACTAAAAAGTGGACATAAGTTTAAATACTGTTAATCTCTTCTCTCTTGATCAATCCTAGGTGGCTATGCCCCATTTTGGTCTGCTTGAAATAATTTAATGACCTTTAGTTTATATATCAAATCACTTTGTTGGGTTGTTTATCTCAGTTCGGCTCTGCCGCAGTGTGATCAATCATAAAACTGAATTATTAAAGTCGAGTCAATGACTTAATCCATAAACGATTCGTAAAAAGAATATTGAAAACAAGAGTTATTTATTTAATTATACAGTAAAAGGTTTTTTCAAGAGAAAGTAATTTTAACAGTTATCTAAAGATTCTTATAAAGTGATGGGTTTTATTTTATATAAAGAGTTTTTGATATTTAGAGATTTTGAGAAAAGTGACAGTAAAACAGAAAAAGTTTTACAAAGAGAAATTAAAGAGAAAATGGGTTGCAAATTTAGACGATCATTTGCATAAAGACGTTAGAGCATACACTTTAGATAAGGGTTGAGAATAGGGTTTAGTTGGGCTACAATTATCTACTGGAATTATCCAGGTTTTGAAAGTCTCAATGGTCGTATAGGTTGATCCCCCGAGCTGAGACGATTCGTATACCCAACATGGATAAATCTAACTGGCTAACCTATTCATGATTTGGTATTCATTTTAAATGAGGTATTACTGAAGTAATTCTCAGGGGTTCAGGTAGGATTCCCTGATTATTCTGTTAAGTTTACCGCAGCCGGTCGCTCAATGGTGTGAGGTTGGAAAAGTCTCCTTGGAGCATTACATCGGTGTGTTTTGAGAGATATTGAAGTGGTATGCATAAATATACTTGGACTTGGTGATATATTATTGCGAATGCATTGCTTTTATAGGATTCCAGCACAAAGGTAAGACCTGCTTAAACAAGATCTGTTTATAAGTTTTGATTGATCTGTTAATTTTATATATGTGTCTTGTTGTGCGAATTGGGTGATGTGTGATCTGTGTTTTGGGTGTGCTTCTACTTTTCATATTACTTTGTTTTAGAGTTTCACCCTTGCTTGCTATATGTTGTGTCGATGCATAACTGAGTAGATGATTTACCCAAGAAGTGGGCTAGCTCTTAGACGAAGGATCTAAAGGAAGATGCTGCATAGATTGATTGAGATTCCGAGAAGAATCTATATTTACTGTCTTAGATTGGGGTAGATGTCAAGAGATTGAATTGGCTCAGATGTACAGTCTATTTAAACATTATGCTTGTACTGAAGCAAGATCTTTATATATATATATATATGAGATGAGATTATGCTCACAAAAGGTGTTGATCATATTTCCGCATTTAAAAACATTTGAAAGAAAAGCAAAAAAATTTACTCGCATTTTAGAGAAGGATTACCAACTTTTATCAAAATATTTTCTAAATCTTTGCAAAACTTTTGGTTACTATGGTGTAATATCCTTTTTGGAGAAAGAGTATTATATTAACCGACTTGGAAAGGTGTACTTTATTTATTTATTTGTTTTACTAATTTTATTTATTTAGTAAAACAAACAAATAAATAAAATATGTTTAGTAAAACAAATAAATAAATAAAATATGTTTAGTAAAACAAATAAATAAATAAAATATGTTTTTGAGCATTAGTTAATTTAAAGTCTAATTAGTGAAATCAGATAAAAAAAGTCAAATTAGTAAAATAAACAAATAAATAAAAGAGGGCTTTGAGTATGAATTTAATAGAAAGTCTATTTTGAGTATGAATTTAAATTCGTGGGTATGAAAGAAAACTAATGCTAAGAGAGTAAACAACCATTTTGGTCCATGAGAGTGTCCAACGGTGTCACTTTGGTCTCTGTGGTCAAACTAAAATAACAATAAATAATCACTTTTAGGGACCAAAGTGACTAACGGCTAACAGTTGAAGACCTTTGTTTTTAATTTTATATCTGTTAGGGACCAAAATAATACCGTCTGACACTCTGTGTACCATCAGCGACTTCTCTATTTTTTTTAAAAAAAAATAGAAGTCGTCACTACCATTAGCGACTTCTATTTTTTTTAAAAAAAAAATAGAAGTCGCCAAAATCACCTGCGACTTATCCGAATTTGGTAATAACTTTTTGATCTACACCATTCTGGTAAAAAACAAAAAAAAATTGCACCATTTTGGCCGCCGGCCACCGCAAAGCCTCCGTCCCCAACCGTGAAGTCCTCCGTCTCCAACCGTTCTTATTGACCATCAAATTTTGTTTTTCCAAAACAAGGTTCCCAGTCGAGCGCAGTCACAGATGCGAAGGTTTTCCAAAACCAAATTTAGGGCCTGTTTGGATTGGTTTATACAGAGCTTATGAACACAGCTTATGACTGATTCATAAGCTGTTTTAGGCTTATTTTTCATAAGCTACCCATGATAACTTATCAAAACAGCTCATTGCTTATATAAAATAAGTTTCACTATAATTTTTCTTCAATTATAAAGGTAACTTATACAACTTATGTTATAAGCAGTAGATAAACTTATTATCTAAACAGGGTCTTAAGGCTTTTACTTCTCTAGTGCTTGTAAGTTGTAACATTTCCCTCCTTCTCTCTCTCTCTCTCTCTCTCTCTCTCACTCTATCTCAGATTTCAACACTGTGGCGGTGCTAGCCATCGAAGAGGACGCCACCGCCTCCACTGATCCGGTCCGACGATTACCTCTTTGCCGCCGTCGACTCTCGACGATGAACAGTGAGTCGCCGCCAAAGCCCCCTCTGAGTGCATCAAAATCCCTAGCTTATGAGATTTTTCATATTTTGCTTGAAAACGGCGTTATAGTTGAGACTCTGAATTGGTTGGTGCGAAGGTCGATTTAACGGGATTATATGTTGAGCCAAATCCCTAGCTTCTGCGATTTTTCATATTTTGCTTGAAAAAGCCAAACGTTATAGTTGAGACTCAGAATGAGCTAGGGTAATAGCAGTTTGCAAATCATATTCGGTAGTAGGTAATTTTTCTTATTTTTACTTGACTTAGACTTGGAATCCTATTCAAATATAATAACTAACGTGATTTTGCCAAACATGCACACCTGAAACTGTGGCTTGGTAGTGTGTGTGTTTTTCTCTAGGAAATACACTTACCTTTATGTTATCTGTTTTCTTTTGGAAGTGGCATTCATGGATTCTAAATGTGCAGGGAGTGGATTTAGTCATTCTGATTTTCCCTTTTGAATCTAATTGTTATGGTTGATTGTCTCTTTGTTTTGATTTCACCTTTGTAGTATTGGTAGGTTGTTCTACACATTTCAGATGTCATCCAAGAGTGGATAGAACACGCAAGTGCAAGCTCTTAAAAAATGGCTTAAAGCACTCTCTCTCCCTCTCTCTTCATGGCTGTGCCTTAGAATTTTTTTGATTACTTTTGCTGCTCTGCTTTCCTTGGGCACAGCATCATTCCAAACTAGCAATAAATGGATTTAAACTTCTCATTGTCATTGGATAAGGGGACTTGAATACTCCTAGATCTTTGAACCTTATTTTTAACTATGCTTTGAATTCTAGCCGAATATTCTTTTCTTACAAAATGCTAAATCTTAATCTCAATCCTTGATTGTCTGGGTCTTAAAAAGTTTGTTCTCACCCTATAAAGTGATGGATACTAAATAAATTAGACTATATTTTTGAGTTGGCATGGCATAATAGCACATATATCCTGTGAAAATTTAGTGCTAATGGTAGTGGGTTCACCAACAGCACTAGAATGTCTAGAACTAGTTAAGAACCAAATTCAGCAGCACATCTGATGTTAGATTATTGCTTCCAGAGAGAAATTTAAGGCTGGGGTTGCTTTTACACTTGTTTAACAAAACTGGCTTTATTCTTTCACTATGGTGACCCTTGTGTATACTAAACTTACTCTTTAAGCTTTTAAAATAACAACTTCATAATGTGACTACGCGTGCATGTAAGGCTTGTTTATTTGTTTACTAATTTATTTATTCTTTTACAATAGTAAGGTTTGTTTATTTTGGTTTCCTTGTTTCAAAGTCTTTCCAGCACTCTTTTCTTTCCTTATTTGTTCATTTCATGCAGATATTGAGACAGATGAAGTGGAAAACTTATGGGGAACTTCAAATGAAAAATGCTATCTCACTGAGGACCTCGGGTGTGCCAGTGCGAGGATGAAGCTTGAAGGCAAGTAGTGGTTGATTGGCAAAAGAGTAGTTTACAATAATATTGTTTATTGTGTGTTTGGTAGTAATGAACATGATTTAGGTATTGTTTATTGAGTGTTTGCTCTTTCTATCTAATATGTAATGAACTTAGTAGTTACACTAAAGTTTGATTCAAGCCATTGGTGGACATCATGACATCTGAAATCTCTGTTTTATTTGTTCCTAAGTCTAGATTGGTAACTTGTAAACTTCGATAACTCCATGCCTAAAATTAAAGATGCTGCAAACCCTTGTCTAGACTGATAGTCTTCTATGATGCTGCGGACCCTTGTCTTATCAAGTAAATTAAAGATGTCATTTTAAGAATAGAACATGCTTATTTAGCTAGACCTTTGTCCTTGTCTCATTTTTATGAGTTAAGATTCTCTCCATTTGTTTTTCTCTCCATTTCCTCCATTACTATACTTTTGAGAGAATAAATGCAATAAATGACACTTTCCACTATTTATGTATCATATTTATATCATTTATTTCCCCCCAAAAGTATAGTAATGGAAGAAATAGAGAGAAAAACAAATGGAGAGGATCCCAACTCCATTTTTATAAATGAGAAAATAGGTCCTAAAATAGATTAATCTTTCCCTTGAATGAAGTTAGTTATTAATTCAAGTCCTAACGTGCTTTTGTGCTTTAAGTGACTCTTTAATTCTTAATCATTGCTGTGTACTATCATTGATGTCTATCTAGTACCTTGGATGGCGTATATCTAAGCCCTGTTTGGATAACAAGCTTATTTACTGCTTATGACATAAGTTGTATAAACTAATTTTATAATCGTAGAAAAATTATAGTGAAACTTATTTTATATAAGTCATAAGCTGTTTTGATAAGCTATTTTGGATAGCTTATGAAAAATAAGCCCAAAACAGCTTATGAATCAGTCATAAGCTGTGTTCATAAGCCAATCCAAACAGACCCTTAATATATAAGTTTTCTTCGCCTTAAAAAAAAAAGGTATTAGTGGCATTCTGCTTACTAGTTGCTTGGGTGTGTCTTCTATCAATTTTTTATTTTTGATTACAGGAGGTGCTGGCTCGACAAGATTATTTGATGCAGATGTTTCAACAGGGGCCTTAGCCAGCTCAGCAGCAGTAGCCTCAGCCAGAACACAGCCTTGAGGGTGGCGACACACCGAGCCTAGATGAAGATGTTGACCCTTATGGATAGTATTAGATAGTTTCTTAGTTTAATTTTGTATGTTACTCGATTTTTTATTGTATTTTTAACTTAGACGATATTCAATTCATTATGATATTAATTTTGAACTTTTCAATTAATGTCTTTATTTGAATAGAAGTACTATATTAATAAATTGAAATTAAAATAATTAATTATTTAATAATGATTAACTAATTATAAAATAACTAAATAAATAATAAATTTAATAAAAGGAATAATTGTTTAATTTAATATAATTATAAAATAAAGAATAAATTCATAATTTAAAAATATAATTAAAAAAAATACATATTCGGTTACCTTCGGCCGCCTTGGCCGTAGGTAAATTGCCAAGGGCCATGAGCCGTACCTACAACTTCTGACCCTAGGTAATTACTTACGGCTTTTTTAAAATGGTTGTATATACGAAATAGCAACGAGCGTTTTCCTATGAATGTGGGGCCGTCGTTGAGCCGTAGGTAACTCACCAGTACCTACGCCTTTTTGCTATTACCTACAGCTTTTGGACCTCGCTAAAAGCCAAATTTCTTGTAGTGGATGCAGCACTTCATAAGCTCATGTATTCCAAATTCTATTCCTAAAATATGAACAGACATGTACTCTTGATTCAAGTCCAAGACTAAACATAATTTTCCAATTGCATTTAGAATTTGAGATCAATTCAATGATGATCAAGCAAAGGATAGCATTAAAAATAAAATCAAGAAGATAAAATTGCATAAGATTGAATCCAACTTACAGACCTAAGTGTATTACATTAAAGTTCTATAGAGAGTCTACCTAACCTAACTTAGGAATCTAGAAACTCATACTAGAAATCAGAAATCAATGGAAGAAGAAGAAAAATGATGATCCATAGAGCCTCAAAGCTTGTTTCCAAAGGTTGCATCTCCAAAGAGTAAGAAGGAAAGGTCTCTAGAGGCCGAGTCGTCCCAAAAAGTAATCTAAAAGTCCCAAAATTAGTCAAATTACGCTCATTTATACTTCAGCAAAATAACCGCCAGCGCTCAGTGTCAAAATCTAGCACTGAGCACGGACTTAAGTAATCCAGGTCAACATCTTGGCATTGGGCACTCATGTCTGGGCATTGGGGTCCCACAAGGTCTGTTCCAGAGTTGAACTTCGCAGTTAGGATCAAAGTTGCAATGCTGGGCGCTAGGTTTTGGGCGCTCGGCGCCAGGTTCATTGTGATCAACACCACTTGTGCAGTAGAAACCAGAAATGGAGAGCTGAGCGCAGGAACGAAAGCTGAGCGCTCGAGTTGTTTTCCTGCAAACAAACTAGAAAATCTAAGATTTAAATAACTAACTATATTTACATTATTTTACTCCTAAAAACTAATTAAACTACGCATTCCTGATACAATTACTCACTTGAAGGACTATTAAATCTACATGTGGTGTAGACATGTAGATTTATCACAACTCCAAACTTAAAGACTTTGCTTGTCCTCAAGCAACAATTAGGACCAAAAGTGAAAACCATTCATCCATTCCTATCCTCCACAATCCAATCAAGCCACCATTACTATGATGACTAATCCATTAACATGTGACAATCAAGATTCAATCAAATCACTTAGTACTTTGCCATCAAATCTTCCAATCAAGCAACTCAAAGTAATAGATGCACTCTAAAGTGTTTAGAGGGTGTTGTTTACACTCAACACATCAATTGCAATCAATCTACCATAGGCTTGACAATGTTTCAACATGCAAAACTAGTGTCACACACATCAAGAGGTCCTCAATATGGTTGTAATGGGGCTTAGGCAAAGGTGGATATTTTTAGGTTCTGAGTTCACTCAACTGGAGTTAAGAGATGCACTCTAGACTACCAAAAACATTCCTTGTTTCAAAATTGTACAATTTTCCACTTTAACAACCATTTTCTTTCATTAACTCAACACAACTTTTCATCAAAATAATTTTTTTCGTTATTTTTTCCTTTTTTTTGTTATTTTTTCATTTTTTAAAAAAAAAATATAGTTTGTCCCCACCCCAAACTTAAAGATGGTGCTTGCCCTCAAGCAACCCCAAACTTAATTTACAACCAAATGGATGAAATTTCATTAACACCACCTAACTCTAGTTAAAAGGGACAATTTTTGTTTTACACTTTTGGCTTGTAATGAGCTATTCACAACAAATTATGGGATTCAGGCTCAAAAGGGCTAAGCAAAGGTATTATCTCAGGTGGCTTTATTATAGGCACTGGCTGGGTTCACAAAAAAAATATATCAATATCATATGTGTGTGTGTGCAAGCAAGCATGAGCAAATAAGAACAAAATCAAGTTCTGAAGAAAGAGAGCAAAAGATGGATGCACACTTGAACAAAATTTATCTGTTTAAGCCCAAATGCTCACATAGTTAAGTGAGAGTCGGGAAAAGCATTGCACACAAGGATCAATCATGAAACTATTATAAAGAATTGTCTCAAGGGTTGACAATCAAACAAATCTTTAGATCAATGGAAGCACCAATCGTGTCACACCCAATTTCATGGTCATGCTAGGATGAAGGCAAGACTTATAATGCACAAAATAGAAATCAATGACATCCAAATCACTCTCAGATTTATGACAACCATTACACCAACCAACGCATTACAACCATTCTGGCTGTCATCTACACACAAAAACACAGTAAGCTGCCATCAAGTGAAAGGAAAACATACAAGGGTTAAGACTAATTTAAAACAAAAAATCAAAGATAAAGTTCAACATCACAATTTAATACAGTAATCCAAAATAATAATGTTGACTCTTCTAACTAGACAAGCTAGCTAAGGGTCAAAATAGCTAAAAGTGGCCCCCACATCAGTTATTTCTTCCATTGGGTCAAAGCTCTCAAAAACAGCTCCCTCATCTCTTATCTCCATATCATCTTCAGCTATTGTTCCTCCATCAGCTTCTACAGTTTCCATTTGAATTCCCTCAGCCCTGATGCTAAACCAATCTTTGCCCACATCAGCAGTGGACGTAGTAGGAACATGACCAATATGGTGCTAAGTCAAACTCTTACAGCAAAAGAATCCAGCGGATTAATCTCGGCTTAGAATCACACTTAGTTAACAAATATTTCAACGCAGAGTGATAAGTATGCACTATCACTTTAGAACCAATAAGATATGGCCTAAACTTCTCCAATGCAAATACTACAATAAGTAATTCTTTTTCAGTAGTTGCATAATGGATTTAATTCACATTTCACACCCTACTTGCATAGTATATAGCATGGAAAAAACTTTCCTTTCTTTGTCCCAAAACTGCACCTACTGCATAATCACTAGCATCACACATCAGTTTAAATGACAAATTCCAATCCGGTGCAACAATGATAGGTGTAGAAACAAGTTTTTCTTTCAACAAGTTAAAAGCATGAAAACATTCATCAGTAAATACAAAAGGGGCATCTTTGTTTAACAACAGACACAAGGGTTTAGCAACCTTAGAAAAATCTTTAATGAAACGCCTATAAAACCTAGCATGTCCTAAGAAACTTCTAACTCCCTTCACATTCACATGAGGTGGCAACTTCTCAATGACCTCTATTTTGGCTTTGTCCACCTCAATTCCTCTAGCTGAGATTTTGTGTCCAAGAACTATCCCTTCTTATACCATGAAATGGCATTTCTCCCAATTGACCACAAGGTTAGTCTCCACACATCTTTGTAAAGCTGCAACTAGGTTAGTCAAGCATAATCAAAGGTAGAACCAAAAACAGAAAAATGATCCATGAATATCTCAATCGATTTCTCTACCATATCAGCGAAAATGGAAAGTATGCACATTTGAAATGTTGCTGGCACTTTACATGATCTGAATGGCATCCGTTGGTAAGCAAAAATTCTTAAAGGACAAGTGAAAGCAATTTTCTCTTGGTCCTCTGGATTCACAACAATTTGATTATAACCAGAATAGCCATCCAAGAAGCAATAATAAGCCTAGCTAACAAGTCTTTCAAGCATTTGGTCCATAAAAGGTAGAGGAAAGTGATCATTTCTTGTGGCTTGGTTAAGCTTTCTATAATTAATACACATCCTCCATCCCATGACTGTCCTTGAAGGTATGAGTTCATCCTTCTCATTCTTGATCACAGTCATGCTACCTTTCTTTGGCACAACTTGCACAGGGCCCACCCAAGAACTGTCCGAAATTGGATAAATCATCCAAGCCTAAAGAAACTTCAATACTTTCTTCCTCACCACTTTTTTCATTGTCGGATTTAATCGCCTTTAAGGTTGCACTACCAGCTTGAACTCTTGTTCCATGAAGATCTTATGCATGCAAAATGAGGGACTTACCCTTTCAAGTCTGAAATAGTCTACCCTATTGCAGTCTTGTACTCCCTCAAGATTCTAAAGAGTTTCTCTTCCTCAAGCTTGGACAAAGTATTGCTAATAATCACGAGATTCTTCTCATCATCCCCAAGGAAAGCATATTTCAAATGTGTTGGCAAAATCTTTAGCTCCTCCACCTTGGGATTTTCTTGAACCTCAATTTTTTTTAACTCCTCTTTCTTTAAGTTCACAGCATTTTCAATTTCCTAGGCTTCCAACTGCATAATACACTCTTCAATCTCTAGATCTTACTAGTAATGTTTTCAAGGGACTGCACTATCACCTTCTCAAGAGGAAGAGAGAGATATTGCTGTCTAAATGAATTTCTTACAGGATAATTTATGACATCCATCTGCGAGCAATTCTTTGTTTCCTTAGGGTGTTGCAAGGCTTCAAAAACTTTAAAGGTTACCTTCTTATCTTGGACTCTAAGCATGATTTGCCCCTACTGCACATCAATAAGAGCACCACTGGTAGCTAAAAATGGTCTGCCCAAAATGAGAGGCACTTTGGCGTCCTCTTCTATATCAAGAATCACAAAGTCTACCAGAAAGATAAACTTCTCTACTTGACCAACACATCCTCCAACACTCCATAAGGATGCTTAACCGATCAAACGGCTAATTGAAGTGTTATTCTAGTCGGCTTCACTTCAGGAACTCCAAGGTTCTTTAAAATGGAAAGAGGCATAATATTGATGCTAGCCCCTTGGTCATGTAACGTCCATAATTTTTGGATTCTACGTTAATTTTATTTTATATGTGTGATATGTGTTTTGTACATGTTAGATATATTTTAGGTAAAATAATTTCATACTTGATCTTAGTCGAAGTGAATTCTGTTGCGGTCAGATTGACGGAATGACTGCGATATGAAGTAGAAACTCTAGATTGAGGATAGAAGAGGGATTTAAGAATATCCATAGTGATTTTATAATATTTGAGGATTTTAGAAATTTATTTGAGAATTTTCTGAGAAACGAATTAAAAGAATTACAGTTTTGTTCACTGTAGTATGAGTAGGGTGAACTGTGGGTGGTTTGGAGACCAGAACAAGTTGAGAAATATTTTGATGAGCCAAATAATGTAAAAATATTATTTTAGAATTTTAGAAATTATTTTGGGAATTAATTGCTGTTTGGTTCCTGTAGAATGAAGAATGGGGTAAATGGGAGAACAAATGAATGCCAAAGAGTTAGGAAATGATCAAACTTAAGGGTAACCAATATTGTTTTTATAATATTTATGATTTTTAGAAATTTTCTGAAATTTTTCAGAGAAAGTGCGGTTTAACCCTAATTTATGGGTTACGGTAAAATTGAAAAATTACCGTAATTCTTCCAAACTTGATTTTTATGTACCAAGACCTTTTTGGCACTTTAATTTAGTGGTCTTGGCTTATTATAAGGGTCATGAGAGCTTTTTACCTCAATGAGTTATTTTTGGACAATTTTAACCATGAAACTCAAAAGTTACCACACTTTGTTACTTTAAAAACTTACCTTTTACCATGGTTAAAAGTGAAAAATATTTTTACCCCACTCTTGCACCAGCTGGGCGCCCTAGAAGGTTGTGGAAGAGCTTGGAATTTTCTTGATTTTCTATGACTCATGATAATTAACCAATGGGAAAATTTTTAATTATCCTTTAGTGTAATGATGACTAAAGGGCAAAATTGTCAAAGAATCCCAAGGGAGAGGGGGAGCTCGAACCAGCCAGCCAAGAGGGAGAGGGAGAGAGTGTAGGTAACAGGGAGAAACACAAGAAGGGGGGGTTGAATTGTGTTTCAATGCCTTCTTAAAACTTTTTCGCAAATGTTTGGACGCTAGCTGTGAAACTGTTGGACGCACAGCGTATCGGAATATTGGACGCACAAGTAAATTGGACGTAGAGGCTTCCACTTAGTTTAAAAAACGTTTTCTTTGTGCAATTTAAAGAATATGAAAAACTTGTTGAATTAAAAATCTATTCAATCCCCTTAGTTAATATAAACGGAGAAATAATTAAAGATAAGGGAAAGAGAGAATAACACAAGTGTTTATCCTGGTTCACCCTTTCCTAAGAGCTATGTCCAGTCCCCTCAAACTAGAGAGATTTCACTATCAATCCAGATAGAAAACAAGTATTCTTCAACAGCCTCTTCAGGCCTTACAATGAGTATTCTTTGCACACCTAGCCTTTCAGGCTCAACCAAGTATTCTTTTACAAATAAGCCTCTCCAGGCTCAACCAAGTATTCTTTTACAAACAAGCCTCTCCAGGCTCAAACAACTCAGAAGAGTGTTTTTGACTTTAAGTGCTGTCTAACTCACACAAGTGAGGATATGAAAATCTTAAGCACTTCGAGAGTTAAGCAAACTCTCTTTACAAGAAGAAAGAAAATATACAAGACTTTCTTAACAAATCAGAGTATGAGAATATGTGCACAGCGATTCAGCTTTTTCTTTCAGTAGTTCAGCGCTCTCGCCTTTATTCTTCTTCTTGTTTTCGGTATTTATAGGCTTTGTTGAAGCTTCAGACTTATTCTTCGACTAGCTCAGCTTCAGCCTTCATAAATATGACCGTTCTCTAATAGCATTAAATGTTATTTTCCCGTTGCTCTGAGGAGTTCATCTTTAGCGTATTTGTCTGCGTTTCTTTCTCCTAATTCAGAAGCAACCTGTACTCATAGTCTCAATTGCACAAAGGTTAATAGTAATATACAGTTGAGACAAAGCGAATACACTGTGTAATTCAGAAAATAGTGTTCAGAGAGATATGGAAATAAACATAGTACATTCTCTCTCTAAGTACACTTTCCACAGTGCCTTATGCTTTTCATTTAATGCACGTTCAAACACGTTGACAAGGTTGTACAGAAAAACATTGTATACAGCAATTTATTTCAAATCATTTGCTCAATAAATATGTTCCATATTAAATGCAAGAGCAATAAATTGCAAGTTGTATATTCTGCATTTTTGGATGCAGCATGTGTGAACTTTTCAGATTATGTACAAAACGGACGCATACATTTGCTTACCATTTGTATTTGAGACAGCTTGGTCTATATGGACGCATACTCATTGCTTACCATATGGACTCATGACTTTGCTTCTCTAATGGGACAAGTCTCTATAACACATATTGGTCGTTTATCACTTATGCTCTTTTGGACGCAAAGTGTAGCATGTCTCCATGAGTGATTACTTGGACGCTTATAGGTTCTGCTTCTTTGGACGCAAAGCTTTATTTGACGTATTGCCTCTTTGAGTGCATTGAATGCTCCACTCTTGAATTGTACATAGATGTGCCAATGTCACACTGGACGATGGACTTATCTTTGTTGTACCTACAAGAGCTTGTCAGCAGACTTTGTAAAATCCTTAATAACCTTTGTTATCATGAAAACCACAAAGACTACTTAGGGAATTTTTGCATTAGAAATGCTTTTAACCAATTTGGTTCCAACAATCTCCCCCTTTTTGATGATGACAAACATTATTAAGTTTTACACGCAGTAACGCAGATAAAAACTAATAAACAGTCAATATATACTTTTTAAAGAGAAATTTTTCTTAGGGAAAACTCCCCCTGAGATATACGTCTCAGTTTTTCTTGCTCTTCTCCCCCTAAGATAAACATCTCAAGGTTTTGGATATTCAATGTGTTCAGAGTACCTGAAAAATTTCTTTTTCTCACAAGGAAGATTAGTCCAACATATTCAGTATAGTATAATCGGAGTATACATAAGTAATAAGACTACTGTAATGCAATTTTAGACTCAATCTCATTTTATTAATGACTTGAGCTTTTAAAAACTTAATTTTCCTATTCTTCTTCTCCCCCTTTTGTCATCAGACAAAAAGGTTTATAGAACATCATAGTCAAAAAAAATTTAAGAGAAAAAAAAAATAAAAGGATTTGGAGAAGGATTTGAGTATGTAGGTCAGGACTGTTGCTGTCGTTTCTGGGTGTACTTTATATATTGTCCGAAGAGAAATGCAAGTTCTTCATATTCTTCTCTTGGAACAGAATCTTGTACTTGACCTTGTTCAGTAGCGGCTTGAGGCTCAGGAGGAAATTCAATAATTGGCTGAGTGGATCTAGTAGGAGCACCAAAGACATCGTTAAACATATATCTTTGATGTGCCACGTTTTCTGTAACTGATCCCTTGGTCGGTGTTGCAGCCTTCTCAGCATCTGAAACCCCTGAAGACGATGCTTCTTGCTCACACAACACAAGGTATCTTTCCCAGAGGGTTCTTGCTTCATGCTCCGTTGCTTGTCCTGTCTTGGACAAGAACATTAAGAAATCCATATCCACATTTTCCATGGATTTCTTTGCCCAGTCCTCATCAATCCTGATAGGAGATGGCATTGGACTCTTGTTGACGCTCCTCTTAGGAAACTTGTCCTTATTTTTTTCAACCAAATAGACCCTTGGTACTATCCTGTCAGGCTGGATTTTTATTATTGTTGTTGGCCTGATCCTCATAGACAGAGGGACGTTGAAGTTATTCTGAAGCTGAAGTCCGTCCGCTATATTTCTGATGATCATTCTGTCAAGGGGTGAGAGGAATGATCCCAGTTCTTCCGCAGTCAGAGGAGAGTAAGTTGGCTTGAAGTCATATATCCTCATTCTGGAAAGTCCTAATGAGTTAGGCGCTATGGACTTAGCCCTTACTTCCTCCAAGGACATATTCTACTTTTTCTTATCCTCCTGACGAGGAATCTCCATGACCTTGATCCCTTTTGTCAGGACCTGCAGCTTCCTGACTGTATAGGTGTATTCAGACGGTGATAGAGAAGGAGCATTTGATACGTCCAGGTTGGTGGGAGGTGATGAATGCGGAGATTGGCCATGTGAGGGTGAAGATGTGATCGTTTGGGTAGTAATGGGCGATGGTTTAAGATTGAAGGGTGATGATGGAGTAGGTTCAGGTGATGCAAGCGGTGATGTTTGTGATGGTGGTTCTGTTTGAGGTGGGGGAACTGTTTGGGTTTGTGTTTGTAGTTTAGGTATTGGACGAATGGGTGAGGGAATGGACTCAGTTTTTCTCTCTATCCTTTAGATTATAGACATTTCTAAAATCTTTGATAACCTCAGAGAGTGTCTGGGATGGTTTTCTAGTACCTGTTCGCTTCTTAACAGGTCGTCTGGTGGGCTCTAGACTCGACTTCCTCTTTCTGGATGGTTTCGTTTTCTCCAGCTTGGACTCATCTACAGATCTTCTTTTTGTGCTTCTTTCAAATCCTACTTCAAGTTGAACATCAACTCCCTGTTCTTTCTCTGACTTTTCAGACACAGCTTCCTTTAGGATCTTTTCTTTTACACCAATTTCTTTGTATTTAAGAAATTCTTTTTGACCTCTAATGGCTGAGCGAAGCTTCATCTTGTCAAAGCTGCTTTTGCCAAGCTTGGGTTGTTTGAGGCTACTCAAGATCAAATTTAGGTCTTCTTTGATCCCCTGTTTTCGTATTATCTTTTGTAGAAGCACTCCATAAGGGATTTTTGCTAGAGAGTCCTTTCTGCTGATGCGTTTTTTGAAGTTCATGAAGAGAACTAACGGCAGATTAATCTTTTTCCGATTCAACAAATTTACAAGCAAAAACTCAAGTATTGCAGACACAGAGTTTCTGGATCCTGTTTTGTGAAGAATCATTTTGTTGATGACTTGATGCAAAACTTGTGCCTTGTCAGACATTTGGGATGCCACCAATGGTCGAGAGTACTCTGATGACTTAGAGAGAATGTTGCTTGCACTTGACTGATCTGTATTCTTCCAGTCAGTGAGAGGAACTTCTCCCTTAGTTTTACAGTTAATAGTTTCAGATATGGTTTCCTCTGAGACTATTATTTTCTTGCCATCAACTAGTCCTGTAACTTCATTGTCTTCAACCTCTGCTGTCATCCAGAACTGCTTGATAAGGTGAGGATACACCCTGACGTCTCCCCTAAAGAAGTTATTCCAACCGACACTGGTGATTTCCTCAGCGACAATGATTCCTAGTTCAGCCAACTCAGATGGACAGAAACGATGTTCCACAAGGACTTCCATGTTCTCAATGTTCTCCATTTTTGAAAGTTAAAGAAGTGATTTTTTCAAAGAAGAGGGTTTTGAAAGGGTTTTTCGAAAGAGAGAGCAAATACAGAGAGGATTCGAAGGAAGATGAAAAGTGAAAGAGAGTGGGGGTAAAGACGTGTGTAAGACGGGAGAGAGAAAACAGTAAATTTTCCTTGAAAACAGGCGTAAACATCAACCGGGAAAACGGCTGCAGAGCAGGTGTACAGTTTGATAAAAAAAATATTATTATAAAAATAGTTTAGACTCAGCGCGGGAAGACTAAGAGGTAAAAACTTTTAAGCCACAAAAAAAACTTCTAAGTCTCAAATAGACTGACGTGTCCTATTGGACGCTAGTCATATTGGACTCAGACTCAGCTTGAGCATATTGGACGCTAAACATCAATCTTTTATAAAGTGCATATTTAAATGCTTCCGTATAAAAGTAAACCTATCTACAGAGAAGGATTTTGTAAATATATCTGCCCATTGATTTTCAGTGTTAACAAACTGAATATCAAATGTTCCCTTCTGCACATAGTCTCTAATGAATTGATGTTTAATTTCTATATGCTTAGCTTTTTAGTGTAAGATTGGGTTCTTAGATAAATTGATTGCAGCAGTATTATCACAAAGAACAGAAATCTTACTCTCAAAGATGTTGTAGTCCTCCAGTTGATGTTTAATCCACAGGAGCTGAGAACAACAACTTGCAGCAGAGACATATTCAGCTTCAGCTGTAGATAATGCAATTGTGCTTTGTCTTCTGCTCGTCCATGATACTAGATTGGATCCAATAAAATGGCATCCTCCGCTGGTGCTTTTTCTCTCAAGTCTGTCTCCAGCATAATCAGCATCGCAGAACCCTACTAATCTGTATTCATTTGATTTCTTAAACAGCAAACCAAGATTAGTAGTCTCCTTCAGATATCTAAAAATTCTCTTGACAGCAGTCAAATGAGAGTCTCTAGGATCTGATTGGAATCTTGCACATAAACAAACACTGAACATTATATCAGGTCTAGATGCAGTAAGATACAGGAGAGATCCGATCATACCTCTATATACCTTTTGATCTACCTTTTTATTCTTATCATTCAGGTTCATTATGCAGGTTGGATGCATAGGAGTGTTCATGGGTTTGCAATCGTCTATTTTGAACTTCTTCAGAAGCTCCTTTGTATATTTGGACTGATGCACATAAATTCCATATTGAGTCTGTTTTACTTGAAGTCCAAGGAAGAATTTCAATTCTCCCATCATACTCATTTCAAACTCCTTCTGCATTAACTCAGAAAACTCCACACAGAGATTCATCAGTAGCACCAAAAATGATATTGTCCACATAGATTTGTACTATGATGAAATGTAAGTCTATGGATTTTCTAAAAAGAGTAGTGTCAACTTTTCCTCTTGAAAAACCATTTTCCATAAGAAATGAGCTTAGTTTTTCATACCAAGCTCGAGGAGCTTTCTTAAGGCCATAAAGAGCCTTTTTCAATTTAAAAACATAGTTAGGAAAAGATTGATCCTCAAAACCAGGTGGTTGTTCCACATAGACTTCCTCTGTTATTATACCATTTAGAAAAGAACTCTTTACATCCATTTGATAAAGCCTCATATCATGTTGGGCAGCAAATGAAAGTAAGATGCGAATTGCCTCTATTCTAGCTACTGGAGCAAAGGTTTCAGTAAAATCAATACCTTCTTGTTGTGAGTAACCTTGAGCAACTAACCTTGCTTTGTTTCTCACTACTTTACCTTTTTCATCCAGTTTGTTTCTGAATACCCATTTGGTTCCAATGATGGACTTATCTTTAGGTGGGGCTACTAGCGTCCAAACATCATTGCGTTTGAACTGATTTAGCTCCTCCTGCATTGCTAAAATCCATCCTTCGTCCAATAGGGCTTCATCAACATTTTTGGGCTCCAATTCAGAGATGAATGCAACATCAGTTTGTTCTCTGAATGTGAACCTTGTTCTGACTCAATCATTTGCATTTACAATGATTTGATCTTCAGGATGATAGGTCTTGAAGTGCCAGCTTCTTCTTTCAGTATTGGACACATCATCATTTTCTGCGTTTGATCCTTCTTCATTCTTAGGTGATGGTCTTTCACCTTCTGCTTGTATTCTCATATCTGTAAAAGAATCACTTAGCTCTGACAATTCCTTGTCAGACTTTCGGTCATTGAATTTAATATGAATTGACTCTTCAACAGTCAAGGTTCTTGAGTTATAGATTCGATAAGCCTTGGAAGTTTCAGAGTAACCCAGAAAAATTCCATTGTCCACTTTAGAATCAAACTTGCCAAGTTGATCCTTAGTGTTAAGAATAAAACATTCACATCCAAAGGGATGAAAATATGAAATGTTGGGTTTTCTTCCTTTCCACAATTCATATGGAGTGTTTTTCAATATAGGCCTCACATATATTCTGTTTTGTAAATAACACGCAGTATTTACAGCTTCAGCCCAGAACCTTTTAGAGGTTGAGTGATCATTGAGCATGTACCTACCCATCTCTTGTAGAGATCGATTCTTTCTCTCCACCACACCATTTTGCTGAGGTGTTCTTGGTGCAGAGAAATTGTGAAGGATTCCATTCTCTTCACAGAATCTCTGGAAGTTTGCATTTTCAAACTCACCTCCATGATCACTTCTAATGGAGTTGATACAAACTCCTTTCTCATTTTGGACTCTTTTACAGAATATGGTAAAGACATTGAAAGACTCATCCTTGTGTGTAAGGAATTTGACCCATGTCCATCTAGTATAGTCATCAACTATAACTAATCCATATCTCTTTCCATTTAAAGAAGCAATATGAGTGGGTCCAAATAGGTCCATGTGTAAAAGTTCCAAAGGTCTAGAAGTGGAAACGATATTTTTAGAGTTAAAAGAGTTTTTCACTTGTTTCCTTTTCTGACATGCTTCACACAGAACTTCGGATTTGTACACAAGGTTTGGTAGTCCTCTCACGAGGTTATGATTGTTCAGCTTTGAGATGGTTCTTAAGCTTGCATGACCAAGTTTCTTGTGCCATATCCATTGTTCATCCTTTAAAGATATGAAGCATGAGACATTTTGTTTGGATAGATTTTCGAAATCAATTTTATAAACATTATCCTGCCTCTTTGCTTGAAAAAGTATGGACTTATTAGAATTTCTGACTATACATTTATCCTTGTTAAAGGAAAAATCAAATCCACTGTCACACAATTGACTTATGCTAAGCAGATTATGTCTGAGTCCTTCAACCAGTAAGACATTTTCAATAGAAGGAAGAGGACGCTTACCAATTTTACCTATTCCAACTATTCTGCCTTTCTGGTCTCCTCCGAAGGTGAACCAGCCCTTTGATCTAGGCTTTAGGTCTTGGAACATAGACCTTTCTCCTGTCATGTGTTGTGAGCAGCCACTGTCCAGGTACCATGACTGGAGTTGACTCCCTCCCATCAAGTATATCTGCAACAGGAATTATCATACTTTTAGGTACCCAGATTGATTTGGGTCCTTTCTTGTTAGTCCTTGGTCTGCGTCCAGGCATGTTCCTTTTGTTATGGACACATGTCGAGGTGACATGTCCAGCCTTTCCACAGTGACCACAGTATAATTTGAATTTAGAAGGACTTTTAAAAACTTTTGGTTTTGGTTTTTCATAGCCCAAGCCACTTTTGTCAGAAGGTTTTCTCTGAATTTTTAAAATTTGATCCAGTTTTTCAGAGCTACTGACAAATCTGGACAATCGTCTAGTGAGTTCATTTACTTCTTGTTGATGTACTTGTACTTCACAGGAAGTATTGGACTCAGAATCCTTTTGAGATTCATCTTTGAGTTGACTTACTTGAAGTCTTAACTCTTCATTTTCTGATTTGAGTACTTTATTTTCCAAAGTAAGTTTTTCAAAATCTTTGGTTATGAGTGAAAACTTCCTCTTCAAGGATCTGTACTCATAAAATAAAATGGATGATTCTCTAAGGAGATCATTAAAATTTTCTTTTAGTTCAGGGTAAGGAAATACCTCTTCTTCATCCTCACTATCAGTTGAGGGTAGGCTTGCCATCAGGCAAAGATTTGCTTCTTCCTTATCCTCCTCATCATCAGAGGATTCGTCAAGATCTTCCCATGTTGCCATGAGACCCTTCTTCTTTGTCCTCTCAGCCTCAGGACAGTTTGCCTTGTAGTGGCCTAGTTTCTTACATCCATAGCACACTACTGGACTTTTCTCCTTTTGCTAAGTTTCCTTCTGTGGAAATCTTTTGTTGAAATGCTTCCTTCTGGAGCCATCCTTCTTTTTCCACATGGACTTTATCTTTCTGGAGATGAAGGAAAGTTCATCATCATCTGAGCCTTCTTCTCCTTCTGAGCTACATGACTCCTCATCAGAGTCATTTGCCTTTAGTGCTTTTGAGGTGCTTCCCTTTTGGACTTTAAGAGCAATGGACTTTGCCCTTTTTTCTGTTCCTTCTTCTTTGAGCTCAAGCTCATGCACTTTGAGCGAGCCGAGGAGATTTTCCATAGTAAGAGTGGACAGATCCTTTGCTTCTTGTATGACAGTCACCTTGGGTCTCCATTGTCTAGAATTTTCCTGATGTGATCTTGGGTTGTGTAGATTTTTCCCAGAGATCTCAGGTTGTTAATGATTGTTTGGAATCGTCCAAACATCTGATCAATAGTCTCGTGATCCTCCATTTTGAATAGTTCATATTGATGAACTAGCATGCTGATTTTGGACTCACGGACTTGAGACGATCCTTCATGCGCCAAGGCTAGGGTGTCCTATATTTCTTTGGCAGTGGTGCAGCTGTGCACCTTGTCGTATTCTGACTTAGTGATGGCACACATCAGATAGTGCCTTGCTTTTGACTTCAGCTGGAATCTGGTCCTTTGATCTTGCGTCCACTGAGCTCTTGGTACTGGTTGACCTGCTTCATCTACTGGAGCAGTGTAGCCAGTTTCCACGACATCCCACATGTCTATATTTTACGCATCAAAGAACGTGATCATTCTCTGCTTCCAATAGTCATATTCGTCTCCATTGAACAGAGGTGGTCTGTTCACAGCTTGTCCCTTGTTCTCCATGGATATTTGCTTCTCTGCACTGTTAGGTGCTCAACCCCTAGAGACCGAGCTCTGATGCCAACTGTAGGTAACAGGGAGAAACACAAGAAGGGGGGTTGAATTGTGTTTCAATGCCTTCTTAAAACTTTTTCGCAAATGTTTGGACGCTGGCTGTGAAATTGTTGGATGCACAGCGTATCGGAATATTGGACGCACAAGTAAATTGGACGTAAAGGCTTCCACTTAGTTTAAAAAATGTTTTCTTTGTGCAATTTAAAGAATATGAAAAACTTGTTGAATTACAAATCAATTCAATCCCCTCAGTTAATATAAACGGAGAAATAATTAAAGATAAGGGAAAGAGATAATAACACAAGTGTTTATCCTAGTTCACCCTTTCCTAAGAGCTACGTCCAGTCCCCTCAAACTAGAGAGATTTCACTATCAATCCAGATAGAAAACAAGTATTCTTCAACAGCCTCTTCAGGCCTTACAACGAGTATTCTTTGCACACCTAGCCTCTCCAGGCTCAACCAAGTATTCTTTTACAAACAAGCCTCTCCAGGCTCAAACAACTCAGAAGAGTGTTTTTGACTTTACGTGCTGTCTAACTCACACAAGTGAGAATATGAAAATCTTAAGCACTTCGAGAGTTAAGCAAACTCTCTTTTACAAGAAGAAAGAAAATATACAAGACTTTCTTAACAAATCAGAGTATGAGAATATGTGCACAACGATTCAGCTTTTTCTTTCAGTAGTTCAGCGCTCTCGCCTTAATTCTTCTTCTTGTTTTCGGTATTTATAGGCTTTGTTGAAGCTTCAGACTTATTCTTCGACTAGCTCAGCTTCAGCCTTCATAAATATGACCGTTCTCTAATAGCATTAAATGCTATTTTCCCGTTGCTCTGAGGAGTTCATCTTTAGCGTATTTGTCTGCGTTTCTTTCTCCTAATTCAGAAGCAACCTGTACTTATAGTCTCAATTGCACAAAGGTTAATAGTACTATACAGTTGAAACAAAGCGAATACACTGTGTAATTCAGAAAGTAGTGTTCAGAGAGATATGGAAATAAACATAGTACATTCTCTCTCTAAGTACACTTTCCACAGTGCCTTATGCTTTTCATTTAATGCACGTTCAAACACGTTGACAAGGTTGTACAGAAAAGCATTGTATACAGCTATTTATTTCAAATCATTTACTCAATAAATATGTTCCATATTAAATGCAAGACCAATAAATAGCAAGTTGTATATTCTGCGTTTTTGGACGCAGCATGTGTGAACTTTTCAGATTATGTACAAAACGGATGCATACCTTTGCTTACCATTTGTATTTGAGACAGCTTGGTCTATATGGACGCATACTCATTGCTTACCATATGGACTCATGACTTTGCTTCTCTGATGGGATAGGTCTCTATAACACATATTGGTCGTTTATCACTTATGCTCTTTTGGACGCAAAGTGTAGCATGTCTCCATGAGTGATTACTTGGACGCTTATAGGTTCTGCTTCTTTGGACGCAAAGCTTTATTTGACGTATTGCCTCTTTGAGTCCATTGGACGCTCCACTCTTGAATTGTACATATATGTGCCAATGTCACACTGGACGATGGACTTATCTTTGTTGTACCTACAAGAGCTTGTCAGCAGACTTTGTAAAATCCTTAATAACCTTTGTTATCATCAAAACCACAAAGACTACTTAAGGAATTTTTGCATTAGAAATGCTTTTAACCAATTTGGTTCCAACAGAGAGATCCAAACTCATTCATCCATTTTCACTTCATGCCAAGAACATTTCTCTTACTTTCTCTCTAGCCTTTCTTCCAAAAATTTGTCAAGTTTCTCAAGTTTTTTCTTCTTGATTTTCAATCCACAAGCATCAAGGGTGAGAGTTGAAGGTGAACATCAAGGAGGGATAGAGGATCAAGAGATTAGGGTTTCACATATTCAAAAAAGAAGGCAAGGTAAGGGGAAAATTACTCTCACATGAGTTTTAGGGTTTTGATAGACACATGCAAGATTAATTTTCAAATTGATCACTAAGTTTGGAATGACTATGTTAAAAGAAGGGGTTAATAGGCATGATGAGTGATTCTCTTGTTCTTGTATTATTTGAATGATTCAATATGTGTTTTGTGCTTGATTGGAATGGTACTTGAGTAGCCTTGTCATGATGGGTGGCTTGATGATGGTTTTTGAATTGCCTGAGTTTGGTCTAGTCGATATGTGTTCTATTGTTTCTTATGACAATGATTTGGGTGTGAGATAATAAATGATTTGTATGATGACGTTGTCTCCATGTTTTGATTAGAATTTGATTGAGTATATTGTGGTGTGGTTGTCATAATCTTTTTCCCCATATTTATTTTCTTACTTTGGTGACATGAGATTGATTTTGAATCATGATTTGAGAATATTGTGTGATGGTGCTTGTCTATGTTTGTCAAGCTTTGAGTTGGTTCAAGAACATGTTTTTTTTACTAAATTGAGTTTTAATTAGGTTAAGAACAACTCTAATTGGTTTTAATTTGGTAAAATTCGAATCATTCATGCCCTGGGTGTAAGTTTTCCAAAACTGTGAAAATCACAAAACTGTCTAGAAACAGGGGACAGACCTGTTCACGCCACGGGTGTGAACATTTCCATGCCTGTGAACAGTTTGTGGACTCTGTTAAGTGCAAACTTGAATTTTTCGAAAATTCTTATTTTAAGCATATAAAATAAAGTATTTTTAAGGGAAAACACCATTTTTAAGTTTAAGAATTAACAAGTATTTTAGTTCTATTTATTTTAGGAACTAAAGCATTAAACATAGAAAATACTATTTTTGTTAAGAGGCAAAATTAAATTAAGTAAGTGTTTTGAAAATAAAAAGAAAGAGGAAGAGACACAATGTTTGAGAATAATCACAAAGAGATTAGAATACCATAACTAAGAGAAGGTTATGTGTGATGACGACAAAGAGTAACATAGGGAAGAAATTGATTATGTTACAAGAGAAACCAAAGTGAATTGATTGTGCTTGAGCTTGTGTGTATAATATGATGTCATATGCATACAGAGAAAGAGATTTGGCGGATGGCCATGAGATGAGCATTACAACCCGGATGGGGTTGGGAATAGTGATAGTTGGGCCACAGTTGCCTATTGGGATTATCCAGGCTGCGAAACTCCTCAGGTGGCCAGTGTAGGTGAATATCCCTGAGCCGAGGCAATCGCACAACCCGGCTTGGATAAATCTGACTGACTTGACTATTCAGGATACGGTACAGTGGTTTAAATGTAGCTTATCTGAATGATTATCATGAAGTCTGGAGGGACTATTTGATAACTCTGTTAAGTCTGCTACAACCGATTGCTCAACGGTGTTGGAGGTAGGGAAGTCTCCTTGGAGCACTATGAGGGTGTTGAGAGTGAAATAGAAGTGACATGCATAAGATTATGCCATGATGATGATGTGTTTTTGGTGATAAATTGTATGCCTTGCCTGTGGTAATTATAACTGTGTGTACGATAATGAGTCACTTCTTGTGTAGCTATACAATTAATGATGATGAAACAGGTATTCGGTAGAGAAATTTCTGTTTTAAAAATCACTACAGCTAATCATGTATGATATGTTTGAATTATTTTCTTGTTTTAAATATCATTGTATTATATCTCTTATGTACGATGATTTTCACCATTGCCTATATGTTTTGTGCTCTTTGGAACATAATTCATATAGATGAGCCACCAGCTAGGTGGTCTGACTAGAGTCAGGAGGCTTAGTCTGCAGCCCCGTGGGGGTGAAGGGGTCGGGTGGGTAATAAACCCAGACACCCAGTGGGGTACATATACCGGTTACGTAATGTCCCTGGAGACGTCATCATAGGGAGCCCATAGATGGGTATTAGAGAATATGATCTTAGATGTACACATGCCTATCCACCAGCTTTGGGACGCTTGGAAAGAGTCAGAGAGACAGAGACAGGAGTCTGCTCAACGGGAGCATAGACAGACGACGCCTAGTCAGCCAGAGCCAGTGAGGACAGAACCACAGCAGCAGAGGCCTAGTACTCGTCCATGTAAGAGGTATTATGGTAGATGGAGGCAGAATGCACGTAAGAGTATGATTCGTCGCTCACGTCAGACTAGGGAGACACCAGCGGGAGAGGTGTCTACTGGAGTGACACCGGCAGTGAGAGTTGATACTCCTATTGCAGCTGTCCCGATTTCTTATGCAGTACCTGGTGGGAGACCGATGCCTTTCTCTCCTACTGTCATGCAATCCTGGAGAGTACGAGCTCATCCAGAGGTTGTGGATGGTAAGGGAAAGGATAAGGTAGGATAGGAGTATGAGGGTCAGTCATTAGAGACACCTGTAGGATAGTGTTTTGGAGGGGATCCAGTTTGATGTTAAAGCTGTGGTAGAGGGAGAGATTGTTGGGTTCTTTTTGTCTCTTTGTCTTTTTGATCTTTTGTCTTTTTGTGTAGATGGACTCAGCCAGATAGGTATTAGTATCCATACTTTTGGGATGACTGTACTAAACTATATGACACTATCTGATGTACATAATGTATGTGATTTATGTTTAGTTGAGACCTGTTACTTATTAGTAATGCATTGTGACGTAAGCTAATTATCGAAGCATGAAAGTTTTAAGGGAAAGTTTCAAGTTAAAATAATCTTTCAGGTTAATAAAAAGGAAAAAAAAATTCATTCACATTTTTAGATAACGAATAATTTAATCAGAATTAATATTGACATCCGATAAAATTGGTTACTTAAATTTGTAATATCCTTTTTATGAGAAAGGGTGTTGCAATTAGTGGTATCAGAGTCCGGTTGAGTCATGTTAGGGATGTATAAGGTATAGGCCTATTAGGTTAGGTTGTGTGAACTCTGATTGACCTTGGTTGGATTGTTTTGTGTGCAATAATGTGTGCATTGTTTGATTTGTTTGGATGGATTTTGGAGTGTACCTTTATTGGTTATATTGCAGGAATCCATGGCTCGTAATACGGATGTGCTAGAAAGGGCTATTGGCGCCATGACCAATATGGCGGCCACTATGGCACAACAAGCTGAACGTGCTGAACTGAGGAAAATTGAAAATCAGCAGAGAGCTGCTAGAGCTGCTGAAACTAAAGGACTGTTTGACTTTAAGAAACATGAACCACCTCAATTTGATGGGGAACCTGACCCTGAGAAGGCTGATTTATGGATTCAGGAGATAGAGAAAATATTTCTCGCTCTACGTTGTGCTGAGGAAGTTAAGGTACCCTACGCCACTTATCTGTTGATTGGTGATGCAGAATACTGGTGGAAGGGAGTACAACAGTTGCTGGAAGCTGAACACCAGGTTATTACTTGGGAGGTTTTTCGTACTAGATTCCTAGAAAAGTATTTCCCTCAGAGTGCTAGAACCCAGAAAGAACTGGAATTTCTGAGTCTGCAGCAGAAAGAAATGACTGTAAATGCTTATGCGGCAAAGTTTGAAACCCTGACTAAGTATTTTCGTTTGTTTCAACTTTAACCTGATGAGGGGTGAGGGGTGGAAGTGTGAGAGGTTCGAAAAGGGGTTACGATATGAGATTAAGGAAGCTGTATCACCTCTGGAGATTCGTCTATTCCAACCACTGGTGGAGAAGTGTAGGAAGATAGAGATTCTGAAGAAGGAAAGAGTGATAAGGAGTAATGTGGGTGGACCATCGAGGTTCAGGCCACAGAATCAGAAGGGAAAACAATTTCAGAGGAAACCTTATGCAAGACCTGGAAATTTTGGGAATCAACAACAAAACCGCAGTGTAGCACCTGCTGGTTGGAATGGAAATCGTGGAAGTCAAGGGTCAAATGTGATTAGGTGTTTTAAGTGTGGGAAGCCAAGACATTACTCCACCAGCTATGATCAAAAAGGGGTGACATGTTTTAGATGTGGGAAGATTGGACATACATCCAAGGATTGCAGGACACCGAAGGCTGAACCAACGGTGAATAATGTACAGGCAGAGAGGCCAAAGACTAAGGGACGTGTTTATACCCTGAGTGGCATTGAGGCTTCTAAATCGGATGATCTGATACAAGGTAAATGTGACATAGCTGGCTATCCCTTAATTGTACTGTATGATTCAGGCGCGATGCATTCATTTATATCCTTTGATTGTGTGAAACGATTGAATTTGCCTGTTTCTTTGATGTCATTTGACCTAGTGATTTCTCTACCTGCCGCTGAGCCAATCACTGTGAATACTGTCTGTTTAAATTGTCCAGTTACTATTTTCGGTAGAACATACCATATAGATTTGATCTGTTTGCCTTTAGTCCAACTAGATGTCATTCTAGGAATGGATTGGTAATCTTTCAATCATGTTCTTTTAGATTGTGCTAATCCGACCTTAGTTTTTCCTGATTCTAAGATTTATGGACTTATATCTGCCGACCAAGTGGAAGTTTCTTTGAAAGAGGGAGCACAGGGATACATGTTATTTTCCTTGTTGAAATCTGAGAGTGAGAAAGAATTGAACAATGTGCCAGTAGCTAGAGATTTTCTTGAAGTGTTTCCAGAGGATGCTCCAGGTTTGCCACTAGTGAGAGGATAGAATTGTAGGTAACAAGGAGAAACACAAGAAGGGGGGTTGAATTGTGTTTCTAAGCTTTTTAAAACTTTTTGCAAATATGGGACGCTGGCTGTGAAAACTTTGGACGCACAGCGTATATCGATTTTGGATGCACAAGCAAATTGGACGCAGAGGCTTCCACTTAGTTTAAAACTCGTTTTCTTTGTGCGATTTAAAGGGTTTGAAAAACTTGTTAAAACAAAATTCAATTCAATCCCCTTAGTTAGTATAAATAAATAGAGATAAGGGAAAGAGAGAAAAACACAAGTATTTATACTGGTTCACTCTTTCCTAAGAGCTACGTCCAGTCCCCTCAAACTAGAGAGATTTAACTATCAATCCAGATAGAATACAAGTATTCTTCAACAGCCTCTTTAGGCCTTACAATAAGTATTCTTTGCACACCTAGCCTCTCCAGGCTCAAAACAAGTATTCTTTATAAACAAGCCTCTCCAGGCTCAACCCCAAGTATTCTTTGCATGCAGCCTCTCCAGGCTAAATTCCAAGTATTCTTTTACAGACAAGCCTCTCCAGGCTCAACACAAGTATTCTTTATAAACAAGCCTCTTCAGGCTCAAACAACTCAGAAGAGTGTTTTTGACTTAAAGTGCTATCTAACTCACACAAGTGAGAATATGAAAATCTTAAGCACTTCGAGAGTTAAGCAAACTCTCTTTTACAAGAAGGAAAATAATACAAGACTTTTTACAAAAACAGAGTATTTGCACAGCACTTCAGGTTCAGTCACTTAGTTCAGTCTCTTCTTCAAGTCTCTTGTATTCTTCTTCTTGCTCACGGTATTTATAGGCTTTGATGAAGCTTCAGACTTGTTCTTTGAATATCTCAGCTTCAGCCTTCATAAATATGACCGTTCTCTAATAGCATTAAATGTTATTTTTCCGTTGCTCTGAGGAGTTTCATTTCTGTATGTATGTCTGCGTCTCTTTCTCCTAACTCAGAAGCAACCTGTACTCATAGTCTCAATTGCACAAAGGTTAATAGTAATATTCTGTTGAGACAAAGAGAATACACTGTGTAAAGCAGAAAGTAGTTTTCAGAGAGGTATGGAAATAATCATAGTACACTCTCTCTCTAAGTACACTTTCCACAGTGCTTTATGTTTTTCATTAAATGCATGTTCAAAACACGTTGAATACAGCTATTTATTTCAAATCATTTGCTCAATAAATATGTTCCATATTAAATGCAAGAGCAATAAATAGCAAGTTATGTATTCTGCGTTTTGGACGCAGCATTTAGAATGTATGAACTATTCAGGTTATGTACAAAACGGACGCATACCTTTGCTTACCATTTGTACTTGAGACAACTTGGTCTATATGGATGCATACTCATTGCTTACCATATGGACTTATGACTTTGATTCTCTGATGGGGTACGTCTCTATAACACTTATTGGACGTTTATCACTTTTGCTTCTTTGGACGCAAAGTATAGCATGTCTCCATGAATAGTTACTTGGACGCTTATAGGTCCTTCTTCTTTGGACGCTTATAGGTCCTTCTTCTTTGGACGCTCCACTCTTGTGCCTATATGTTCCAATGTCACACTGGACGATGGACTTATCTTTGTTGTACCTACAAGAGCTTGTCAGCAGACTTTGTAAAACCTTTAATAATTATTGTTATCATCAAAACAACTTAGGGAATTTATGCATTAAAAATGCTTTTAAATAATTTGGTTCCAACAATCTCCCGCTTTTTGATGATGACAAACATTATTAAGTTTTACAAGCAGTAAAGCAGATAAAAACCAATAAGCAGTCAACATATATTTCAAAAGGAAATTTTTCTTAGGAAAAACTCCCCCTGAGATATAGACTCAGTTTTTCTTACTCTTCTCCCCCTGAGATAAACTTCTCATGGTTTTGGATATTCAATAAGTCCAGAGTACCTGAAAATTTTTTCTTTCTCACAGAGCAGATTAGTCCAGCATATAAGTATATTATAATCAAAACATGCATAAGTAATAAAACTACTGCACTGCAATTTAGACTCAATCTCATTTTATTAATGACTTGTGATCTTTAAAACTTAATTCTTCCCAATTTCTCCCCCTTTTGTCATCAGACAAAAAGGTTCATAGAACATCATAGTCCAAAAAGAAAAAAGAAAAAAAACAGGGAACATGGATTTTTGAATATGAAGAACAGGAGAACAAGAGTTTCATGGATTCTTCCTTGATTCTAGATACTTGTGGTACTACCCCAACAGAAATATCAAATCATCAATTTCTTCTGTTGAACGTGGAACTTGGCTTGTGTACTTCTGGATTCCTTATCTGTAGAGACAATGACATCTTCTGGCTCAGGAGGAAATTCAATAATTGACTGAGTGGATCTAGTAGGAGCACCAAAGACATCATTAAACATATATCTTTGATGTGCCACGTTTTCTGTAACTGATCCTCTGGTTGGCGTTGCAGCCTTCTCAGCATCTGAGACCCCTGAAGACAATGCTTCTTGCTCACACAAGACAAGGTGTCTTTCCCAGAAGGTTTTTGCTTCCTGCTCCGTTGCTTGTCCAGTCTTGGACAAGAACATTAAGAAATCCATATCCACATTCTCCATGGATTTCTTTGCCCAGTCCTCATTAATCCTGATAGGAGTTGGCATTGGACTTTTGTTGACGCTCTTCCTTGGGAACTTGTCCTTATTTTTGTCAACAAGATAGACCTTTGGTGCTATCCTGTCAGGCTTGACTTTGATTGTTGTTGTTGGCCTGATCCTCATAGATGGAGGGACATTGTAGTGGTTCTGTAGTTGAAGTCCGTCCTCTATGTTTCTGATGATCATCATGTCAAGAGGGTAGAGGAATGATCCCAGTGCTTCTGCAGTCAGAGGGGAGTAGTCTGGCTTGAAGTCGTAGATCCTCATCCTTGAGAGTCCCAAGGAGCTAGGCATAATAGACTTAGCCCTTACTTCCTCTGCAGTCATGTTCTCTTTTATCTTATCCTCCTGACGAGGAATCTCCATGAACTTCAACGCCTTTGTCAGGACATCCAGTTTCCCAACTGTGAAGACATACTTAGAAGGTGATGAAGAAGGAACTTCTGATATGTCCAAGTTGAAGGAGGGTGAAGGTGAGGTTGATGGTTGAGGTTGTTCACGTGAAGGTGAAGGTGAGTGTGTTTGGATGGGATTGGACGATGGTTCAAGATTGAAGGGTGATGGAGGAGAAGTTTCAGGTGAGGCGAGAGGTGGTGTTTATTCTCTTGATTGGGTGGACGGAGAGGGTGAGAGAGTTTGAGGTGGTGTTTGGGATGGTTGTTCTGGTTGAGATGGGGAAACTGTTTGGGTTTGTGTTTGAGGTTGTGGCTGTGGTTCAGGAATAGTATGGATGGGTGATTGTGATTGAGTTTGAAGGTTAGGGATTGGACGAATGGGTGAGGGAATGGACTCAGGAATTTCTCTATCAACATTCCTTGTTCCTTTGCGAGAGTAAACCTTTCTAAAGTCTTTGGCAATTTCAGAAATGGTTTTTGAAGGTTTTCTCGTACCTGTACGTTTCTTAACAGGTCGTTTAGCAAGCTCTTGACTGGACTGCCTTTTTCTAGAAGACTGTGTTTCTTTCACTTTAGATCTTTCCACATTCTTTCTTCTAGGTTTCTTCTCAGTTGCCACGGCTTCTTGAGATACTGGTTCTGCCTCTTCAGCTCTTACTTCTCTAAGGATCTTTTCTTTCTTAGCTATCTCATTTATCCTCTGATATTCTTTTGCACCTTGGATAGCAGAACGAAGGTTCATTTTGTCAAAGTTGCTTTTGCCAAGCTTGGATTGTCTGATACTGCTCAGAATTTGATTTAAGTCTTCGGCAATTCCTTGTTTTCGCATAATCTTCGTTAGAAGCACTCCATACGGAATTTTCTTCAAGGAATACTTTCTGCTGACATGCTTTTTGAAATTCATGAAGAGAATGAGTGGCAGATTAATCTTCTTCCGATTCAACAAATTCACCAGTAGAAACTCATGTATAGCAGACACAAAATTTCTTGATCCTGTTTTGTGAAGAATCATTTTGTTTATGACTTGATGCAGGACTCTTGCCTTGTCGTGCATTTGTGAGGCAACTATAGGTTAAGAGTGTTCAGATGAGTCAAACAGAATATCACTCCCTCCTGGTCTTCCATTCTGCCAATCAGAGAGAGGAACTTCTCCTTCAGCTTTGCAGTTAATGGTTTCAGAAATAGTTTCAACTGAAACTACTATTTTCTTCCCATTAACCGTTCCAGTAATTTCAGTGTCCTCAATCTCAGCAGTTAACCAGAACTGCTTAATAGGATTCGGATACACTCTGATATCTCCCTTGAAGAAGTTATTCCAACCAGCACTGATGATTTCCTCAACCACAAAGATTCATAGTTCAACCAACTCGGTGGGAATGAAGCGATGTTCCACAAGAACTTCCATGTTCTCAATGTTCTCAATTCTGAAGGTTGAAGATGAGTTTTTCAATAGAGAGGGTTTTGAAAGGGTTTTTCCAAAGAGACGAGAGTAAACACAGAGAGTTCAGAAAGTTTGAGTGAGTGAGGGGAAGAAGTTAAAAACGTGTTTAAGAAGGAAGATGAGGAGAGAGAAAATAGTAAGTTTTTCTTGAAAACCGGCGTAATCATTAAAAGGAAAAACGGCTGCAGAGCAGGTGTACAGTTTTGTGATAAAAATATATCATTAAAAAAAATTAGGACTCAGCGCGGGAAGACTAATAACTAAAAACCTTTTAAGTCATAAAGACTTCTAAGTCTCAAATAGACTGACGTGTCCTATTGGACACTAGTCATATTGGACTCAGACTTAGCTTGAGCATATTGGACGCTAAACATCACTCTTTTAGAAAGTGCATATTTAAGTGCTTCCTTATAAAAGTGAATCTATCTACAGAGAGGGGTTTTGTAAATATATCTGCCCATTGATTTTCAGTGTTAACAAACTGAATATCAAAGATTCCCTTCTGTACATAGTCTCTAATAAAATGATGTTTAATTTCTATATGCTTATCTCTTGAGTGTAAGATTGAGTTCTTAGATAAATTGATTGCAGCAGTATTATCACAAAGAACAGAAATCTTACTCTCGAAGATGTTGTAGTCCTCCAATTGATGTTTAATCCACAAGAGCTGAGAACAACAACTTGCAGCAGAAACATATTCAGCTTCAGCTGTAGATAATGCAATTGTGCTCTGTCTCCTGCTCGTCCATGATAGTAGATTGGACCCAATAAAATGGCATCCTCCGCTGGTGCTTTTTCTTTCAAGCCTGTCTCCAGCATAATCAGCATCACAGAATCCTACTAATCTGTATTCATCTGATTTCTTAAACAGCAAACCAAGATTAGTAGTCTCTTTCAGATATCTAAAGATTCTCTTTACAGCAGTTAAGTGCGAATCTCTAGGATCTGATTGGAATCTTGCACATAAACAAACACTGAACATGATATCAGGTCTAGATGCAGTGAGATATAAAAGAGATCCAATCATACCTCTGTATACCTTTTGATCTACCTTTTTACCTTTATCATTCAGGCTCATTATGCAAGTTGGATGCATAGGAGTGTTCATGGGTTTGCAATCGTCCATTTTGAACTTTTTAAGAAGTTCCTTTGTGTATTTGGACTGATGCACATAGATCCCATCTTGAGTCTGTTTTACTTGAAGTCCAAGAAAGAACTTCAATTCTCCCATCATGCTCATTTCAAACTCCTTTTGCATTAACTCAAAAAACTCTCCACATAGAGATTCATCAGTAGCATAAAAAATGATATCATCCACATAAATTTGTACTATGATGAAATGTGTGTCTATGGATTTTCTGAAAAGAGTAGTATCTACTTTTCCTCTTGAAAAACCATTTTCCATTATAAAAGAACTTAGTTTTTCAAACCAAGCTCGAGGAGCTTGCTTGAGGCCATAAAGAGCCTTTTTCAATTTAAAAACATGATTTGGAAAAGTTTGATCCTCAAAGCCAGGGGGCTGTTCAACATAGACTTCCTCTATTATTATACCATTCAGAAAAGCACTTTTTACATCCATTTGATAAAGCCTCATATCATGTTGAGCAGCAAATGAAAGTAAGATGCGAATGGTTTCAATTCTAGCTACTGGAGCAAAGCTTTCAGTAAAGTCAATACCTTCCTGTTGTGAGTAACCTTGAGCAACTAACCTTGCCTTGTTTCTCACAACTTTACCTTCTTCGTCCAGTTTGTTTCTGAATACCCATTTGGTTCCAATAATGGACTTATCTTCAGGTGGGGCTACTAGCATCCAAACATCATTGCGTTTGAATTGATTCATCTCCTCCTGCATTGCCAAAATCCATCCTTTGTCCAATAGGGCTTCATCTATATTTTTGGGTTCCAATTCAGAGATGAATGCAACATCAGTTTGTTCTCTAAATGTGGACCTTGTTCTGACTCTATCATTTGCATTTCCAATGATTTGATCTTCAGGATGATAGGTTTTGAAGTGCCAGCTTTTTCTTCTTTCAGTATTGGACGAACCATTAATTTTTGCGTCTGATCCATCTTCTTCATTCTTAGGTGGTAGTCCTTCATCTTCTGCTTGTATTCTCATATATACAAGAGAATCACTTAGCTCTGACAATTCCTTGTCAGGCTTTTTGTCATTGAATTTAATATGAATTGACTCTTCTACAGTCAAGGTTCTTGAGTTATAGACTCGATAGGCCTTGGAAGTTTCAGAGTAAACAAGAAAAATTCCATTATCCACTTTAGAATCAAATTTGCCAAGTTGATCCTTAGTGTTAAGAATGAAACATTCACATCCAAAAGGATGGAAGTATGAAATGTTAGGTTTTCTTCCTTTCCACAATTCATATGGAGTTTTTTAATATAGGCCTCACATATATTCCGTTTTGTAAATAACACGCAGTATTTACAGCTTCAGCCCAAAATCTCTTGGATGTTGAGTGATCATTGAGCATGGACCTAGCCATCTCTTGTAAAGATCGATTCTTTCTCTCCACCACACCAGTTTGTTGAGGTGTTCTTGGCGCAAAGAAATTGTGAAAGATCCCATTCTCTTCACAGAATCTCTGGAAGTTTGCATTTTCAAACTCACCTCCATGATCACTTCTAATGGAGTTGACACAAACTCCTTTCTCATTTTGGACTCTTTTACAGAATATGGTGAAGGCTTTGAAAGACTCATCCTTGTGTGCAAGGAATTTGACCCATGTCCATCTAGTATAGTCATCAACTATAACTAATCCATATCTCTTTCCATTCAAAGAAGCAGTTTGAGTGGGTCCAAACAAATCCATGTGTAAAAGTTCCAAAGGTCTAGAAGTGGAAACAATATTTTTAGAATTAAAAGAGTTTTTCACTTGTTTCCCTTTCTGACATGCTTCACACAGAACTTCAGATTTGTACACAAGATTTGGTAGTCCTCTCACGAGGTTATGCTTATTTAGCTTTGAGATGGTTCTCAAGCTTGCATGACCAAGTTTGTTGTGCCATATCCATTGTTCATCTTTTAAAGATATAAAGCATGAGACTCTTTGTTTGGACAGATTTTCGAAATCAATTTTTTAGACATTGTCCTGCCTCTTTGCTTGAAAAAGTATGGACTTGTCAGGATTTCTGACTATACATTTGTCCTTGTTAAAGCAAACATCAAATCCACTATCACACAATTGACTTATGCTAAGCAGATTATGTTTGAGTCCTTCAACCAGTAAGACATTTTCAATAGAGGGAAGAGGATGGTTACCAATTTTACCTATTCCAACTATTCTACCTTTCTGGTCTCCTCCAAAGGTGACCCAACCTTTTGATTTAGGCTTTAGGTCTTGGAACATAGACCTTTCTCCTGTCATGTGTCGTGAGCAGCCGCTGCCCAGGTACCATGACTGGTGTTGTCTTCCTCCCATCAAGTATATCTGCAACAGGAATTATCATATTCTTAGGTACCCAGATTGACTTGGGTCCTTTCTTGTTAGTCCTTGGTCTGCGTCCAGGCATGTTTCTCTTGTTATGGACGCACATTGAGGTGTCATGTCCAGCCTTTCCACAGTGACCGCAATATAAATTGAATTTTGAAGAATTCTTAGAAAACCTTAGTTTTGGTTTTTCATAACCCAAACCACTTTTGTCAGAAGGTTTTCTCTGAATTTTTAAAATTTGATCAAATTTTTCAGAGCTACTGACAAATCTGGACAATCGTCCAGTGAGTTCATTTACTTCTTGTTGATGTACTTGTACTTCACAGGAAGTATTGGACTCAATCCTTTTGAGATTCATCTTTGAGTTGACTTACTTGAAGTCTTAACTCTTCATTTTCTGATTTGAGTACTTTATTTTCCAAAGTAAGTTTTTCAAAATCTTTGGTTATGAGTGAAAACTTTTTCTTCAAAGATCTATACTCATCAGATAAAATGGATGATTCTCTAAGAAGATCTAAGAAGATCATTGAAGTTGTCTCTTAGTTCAGGGTAAGAAAGTACCTCTTCTTCATCCTCACTGTCAGTGGAGGGTAGACTTGCCATTAGCCAAGGATTTGCTTCTTCCTTATCCTCCTCAACCTCATCATCAGAAGATTCATCAAGATCTTCCCATGTTGCCATGAAACCCTTCTTCTTCTTGAAGAACTTCTTCTTTGTCCTTTCAGCCTCAGGACAGTCTGCCTTGTAGTGGCCTGGTTTCTTACATCCATAGCACACTACTGGACTTTTCTCTTTTTGCTCAGCTTCCTTTTGTGGAATTTTTTTGTTGAATTGCTTTCTTCTGAAGCCACCTTTCTTTTTCCACATAGACTTATTTTCCTGGAGATGAAGGAAAGTTCATTATCATCTGAGCCTTCTTCTCCTTCTGAGCTGTATGGTTCCTCATCTGAGTCAAGTGCCTTCAGTGCCTTTGAGGTGCTCCCCTTTTGGGATTTAAGAGCAATGGATTTTGCTCTTCTTTCTGTTCCTTCCTCATTGAGCTCAAGCTCATGCACTTTGAGTGAGCCTAGGAGATTCTCCATAGCAAGAGTGGAAAGATCTCTTGCTTCTTGTATGGCAGTTACTTTGGGTCCCCATTGTTTTAGCAAACTCCTTAATATTTTCCTCATATGATCCTGGTTTGTGTAGATTTTTCCCAGGGATCTCAGGTTGTTGATGATTGTTTGGAATCGTCCAAACATCTGATCAATAGTCTCGTGATCCTCCATTTTGAATAGTTCATATTGATGAACTAGCATGCTAATTTTGGACTCACGGACCTGAGATGATCCTTCATGAGCCAAAGCTAAAGTGTCCCATATTTCTTTGGCAGTGGTGCAGTTGTGCACTTTGTCATATTCTGACTTAGTGATGGCACACATCAGATAGTGCCTTGCCTTTGAGTTCAGCTGTAATCTGGTTCTTTGATCTTGTGTCCACTGAGCTCTTGGTACTAGTTGACCTGCTTCATCTACTGAAGCAGTGTAGCCAGTTTCCACGACATCCCACATGTCTATATTTTGCGCATCAAATAATGTGATCATTCTTTGCTTCCAATAATCATATTCGTCTCAATTGAATAGTGGTGGCCTGTTCAAAGCTTGTCCCTCGTTCTCCATAGATCTTTGCTTCTCTACACTGTTAGTGCTCAACCCCTAGAGACCGAGCTCTGATGCCAACTGTAGGTAATAAGGAGAAACACAAGAATGGGGGTTGAATTGTGTTTCTAAGCTTTTTAAAACTTTTTACAAATATGGGACGCTGGCTGTGAAAACTTTGGTCGCACAGCGTATATCGATTTTGGATGCACAAGCAAGTTGGACGCAGATGCTTCCACATAGTTTAAAACTCGTTTTCTTTGTGCGATTTAAAGGGTTTGAAAAACTTGTTAAAACAAAATTCAATTCAATCCCCTTAGTTAGTATCAATAAATAAATAACTAGAGATAAGGGAAAGAGAGAAAAACACAAGTATTTATACTGGTTCACTCTTTCCTAAGAGCTACGTCCAGTCCCCTCAAACTAGAGAGATTTCACTATCAATCCAGATAGAAGACAAGTATTCTTCAACAGCCTCTTCAGGCCTTACAAAAAGTATTCTTTGCACACCTAGCCTCTCTACGCTCAAAACAAGTATTCTTTACAAACAAGCCTCTCCAGGCTCAACCCCAAGTATTCTTTGCACGCAGCCTCTCCACGCTAAATCCCAAGTATTCTTTTACAGACAAGCCTCTCCAGGCTCAACACAAGTATTCTTTATAAACAAGCCTCTTCAGGCTCAAACAACTCAGAAGAGTGTTTTTGACTTAAAGTGCTATCTAACTCACACAAGTGAGAATATGAAAATCTTAAGCACTTCGAGAGTTAAGCAAACTCTCTTTTACAAGAAGGAAAATAATACAAGACTTTTTACAAAAATAGAATATTTGCATAGCGTTTCAGGTTCAGTCACTTAGTTTAGTCTCTTCTTCAAGTCTCTTGTATTCTTCTTCTTGCTCACAGTATTTATAGGCTTTGATGAAGCTTCAGACTTGTTCTTTGAATATCTCAGCTTCAGCCTTCATCAATATGACCGTTCTCTAATAGCATTAAATGCTATTTTTCCGTTGCTCTGAGGAGTTTCATTTCAGTATGTATGTCTGCTTCTCTTTCTCCTAACTCAGAAGCACCTTTACTCATAGTCTCAATTGCACAAAGGTTAATAGTAATATTCTGTTGAGACAAAGAGAATACACTGTGTAAAGCAGAAAGTAGTTTTCAGAGAGATATGGAAATAATCATAGTACACTCTCTCTCTAAGTGCACTTTCCACAATGCTTTATGCTTTTCATTAAATGTATGTTCAAAGCACGTTGAATACAGCTATTTATTTCAAATCATTTGCTCAATAAATATGTTCCATATTAAATGCAAGAGCAATAAATAGCAAGTTATGTATTCTGCGTTTTGCACGCAGCATTTAGAATGTATGAACTATTCAGGTTATGTACAAAACGGACGCATACCTTTGCTTACCATTTGTACTTGAGACAGCTTGGTCTATATGGACGCATACTCATTGCTTACCATATGGACTTATGACTTTGCTTCTCTGATGGGGTACGTCTCTATAGCACTTATTGGACGTTTATCACTTTTGCTTCTTTGGACGCTAAGTATAGCATGTCTCCATGAATAGTTACTTGGACCCTTATAGGTCCTGTTTCTTTGGACGCTCCACTCTTATGCATATATGTGCCAAAGTCACACTGGACGATGGACTTATCTTTGTTGTACCTACAAGAGCTTGTCAGTAGACTTTGTAAAACCTTTAATAATTATTGTTATCATCAAAACAACTTAGGGAATTTATGCATTAAAAATGCTTTTAAATAATTTGGTTCGAACAAGAATTTATCATAGATCTTGTACCCGATTCTGGTCCAATTTCCATAGCTCCATATAGGATGTCACCAATGGAATTGGCAGAGTTGAAAAACCAGTCAGGGGATTTATTGTCTAAGCAGTTCATAAGACCGAGTGTTTCTCCGTGGGGTGCACCAGTGTCACTAGTAAAGAAGAAGGATGGAACTTCTAGGTTGTGTGTAGATTACAGGCAGCTGAATAAGGTAACGATTAAGAATAAATATCCTTTACCACGTATTGATGATCTGATGGATCAACTGCGTGCAGCTGCTATTTTCTCTAAGATAGATCTAAGAACAGGATATAATCACATTAGGGTAAAGTTTACCTAAGACTACTTTTAGAACCCGATATGGTCATTATGAGTATCTTGTAATGCCATTTGGTATGACAAATGCACCGGCGGTATTCATGGACTATATGAATAGGGTTTTCAGTCCATTCTTAGACCGTTTTGTAGTGGTTTTTATTAATGATATTCTGATTTATTCTATGAATGAGGAGGAACATGAGGAACATTTGCGACAAGTGTTGTAAGTTTTAAGTGAGGATAAGTTGTATGCCAAGCTATCTAAGTGTGAATTCTGGTTGAGAGAGGTACATTTTTTAGGTCATGTGATTACTAAATATGGTATAGTTGTAGATCCTGCGAAGGTAGAAGCGGTACTCTCGTGGGAAAGGCCGAAGACTGTGACGGAAGTCCGTAGCTTTGTAGGATTGGCGGGGTATTATAGGAGGTTTATTGAGGGATTTTCAAAGATTGTGGCCCCGTTGACTAAGTTAACTAGAAAAGATCAACCGTTTGTTTGGACTGATGAGTATGAAAGGATTTTTCTTGAGATGAAGGAGAGGTTGACGACTTCACCTGTTCTAGTACTACCTAATCTAGAGGAACCTACGGAAGTATACTGTGATGCTTCTTATCAAGGATTAGGTTGTGTGTTAATGCAGAATAGAAAAGTTGTATCCTGTGCCTCTCATCAATTGAAAACTCATGAGAGGAATTATCCAACCCATGATCTTGAATTAGCTTCAGTGGTATTTGCCCTAAAAATTTGGAGACATTATCTTTATGGATCAACCTTTACTGTGTATAGTGATCACAAGAGTTTGAAATACTTGTTTGATCAAAAGGATTATGATTTTGACCTGATATATCATCCAGGAAAGGCTAATGTTATAGTTGATGCTTTAAGTAGGAAATCTGTACATATGTCAGTCATGATGATCAAAGAGTTAGAGTTGCTGGAGAGATTTCGCGATTTGACCCTGACGGTGGATGTATACAGGGATAGGATTTCAGTGAGCATGATTAGGGTGACAAGTGAATTGATGAGAGAGATTAAGGAGCAAAAAGCAACTGATGAGCAGTTACTGGAAAAGAAAGAGTTGCTAGAACAAGGGAAGGTTACAAAGTTTAGTTTAGGTGATGATGGTATTATGAGGTGTAAAGGCAGAGTGTGTGTGCCGAATAATCCTGAGATGGGGAGATTGATTATGGATGAGTCACATAAGAGTAAGCTAAGTATTCATCCTGGACTTAATAAGATGTATCAAGACTTAAAGCAAAGATTTTGGCTGCCAGGAATGAAGAAACTAGTGGCTGAGTATGTAGCATCATGTTTGACTTGTTAGAAAGCGAAGGTGGAACACCAAAGACCAGGGGGAATGATGCAACCTTTGGAGATACCTGAGTGGAAATGGGAAGGAATATCTATGGATTTTGTGTCTGGATTACCTAGAACTTCAAAGGGATTTGATGCAGTTTGGGTAATCGTAGATAGACTAACTAAGTCGTTTCATTTTCTTCCTATGAATACGAAGTATTCTCTAGAGAAGTTGGCCCAATTGTACATAAAGGAAATTGTTAGATTACATGGAGTGCCTTCTAGCATAGTTTCTAATAAAGACCCAAGGTTTACTTCTAGATTCTGGCAGAGTTTGCAGAATTCCCTAGGAACTAGGCTCAAAATGAGTTCTGCTTATCATCCTCAGACGGATCGTCAAACAGAAAGAACAATTCAATCCTTAAAGAATTTGTTGAGGGCTTGCGTGTTAGACTATAGGGAAAGTTGGGATGAACTATTGTCGTTGATTGAGTTCACATACAATAATAATTATCATTCTAGCATAGGAATGGCACCGTATGAAGCTTTGAGCGGGAGAAAATGCCAAACACCTCTATCTGTGTTGGTATCAGGATGGAGAGAGTATGATCGTAGGACCAAAAGTGGTGCAAGAAACAACACACAAGGTGAAATAGATTAGGGAAAGAATGTGTGTGGCACAGAGTAGACAAAAAAGTTACTCTGACAAGAAAAGGAGACCTCTTGAATTTCAAGACGGTGAACATGTTTTCCTGAGAGTCACACTGATGACTAGGGTTGGTAGAGCCATCAAGTCTAGAAAGCTCACTCCGAAAATCATAGGACCATACCAAATTCTTCATTGGGTAGCTCCTGTAGCCTATAAAATTGCTTTACCACCTTTTCTTTCAAATCTCCATGACGTTTTTCATGTTTCACAACTGAGGAAGTATGTGTCCGATCCATCGCATGTTATGAAGCACAACCTGTGCGGATCGATGATAGGAGAATTAGGCAACTCAAGGGTAAGCAGATTCCTTTGGTCAAAGTTATTTGGGATGATATTACTGGTGATGCAACGTGGGAATTGGAAGATAAGATGCAAGACTAGCATCCATAATTGTTTTTAGGTATATAATTTCGAGGACGAAATTATTTTAGAGGGGAGAATTGTAACGTTCGTAATTTTTGGATTCTATGTTAATTTTATTTTATATGTGTGATATGTGTTTTGTACATGTTAGATATATTTTAGGAAAAATAATTTCATACTTGATCTTAGAAATCAGTAGTCTAAGCCCGAACTGGGTAGTCGAAGTGAATTCTGTTGCGGTCAGATTGACGGAATGACTGCGATATGAAGTAAAAACCCTAGATTGAGGATAGAAGAGGGATTTAAGGACATCCATAGTGATTTTATAATATTTAAGGATTTTAGAAATTTATTTGAGAATTTTCTGAGAAACGAATAAAAAGAATTACAGTTTTAGTCTCTGTAGTATGAGTAGGGTGAACTGTGGGTGGTTTGGAGACCAGAACAAGTTGAGAAATATTTTTGATGAGCCAAATAATTTTTTTACATTATTTTAGAATTTTAGAAATTATTTTGGAAATTTTTAGAATAACAGATCAAGAATTGTTGTTTTGGTCCCTGTAGAATGAAGAACGGGGTAAATGGGAGAACAAATGAATGCCAGAGAGTTAGGAAATGATCCAAAATCAAACTTAAGGGTAACTAATAGTGTTTTTACAATATTTATGATTTTTAAAAATTTTCTGAAATTTTTCAGAGATAGTGTAGTTTAACCCTAATTTACGGGTTACGGTGAAACTAAAAAATTACTGTAATGCTTCCAAATTTGATTTTTATGTACCAAGACCTTTTTGGCACTTTAATTTCGTGGTCTTGGCTTATTATAAGGGTCATGAGAGCTTTTTACCTCAATAGGTTATTTTTGGACAATTTTAACCATAAAACTCAGAAGTTACCACACTTTGTTACTTTAAAAACTAACCTTTTACCATGGTTAAAAGTGAAAAATATTTTTACCCCACTATTGCACCAGCTAGGCGCCCTAGAAGGTTGTGTAAGAGCTTGGAATTTTCTTGATTTTCTATGACTCGTGATAATTAACCAATGGGAAAATTTTTAATTATCATTTTCTTAATTATCCTTTAGTGTAATGATGACTAAAGGGCAAAATTGTCCAAGAACCCCAAGGGAGAGGGGGAGCTCGAACTAGCCAGCCAAGAGGGAGAGGGAGAGAGAACCAAACTCATTCATCCATTTTCACTTCATACCAAGAACATTTCTCTTACTTTCTCTCTAGCCTTTCTTCCAAAAATTTGTCAAGTTTCTCAAGTTTTTTCTTCTTGATTTTCAATCCATAAGCATCAAGGGTGAGAGGTGAAGGTGAACATCAAGGAGGGATAGAGGATCAAGAGGTTAGGGTTTGACATATTCAAGCAAAAATGCAAGGTAAGGGGAAAATTACTCTCACATGAGTTTTAGGGTTTTGATAGACACATGCTAGATTAATTTTCAAATTAATCACTAAGTTTGGAATGACTATGTTAAAAGAAGGGGTTAATAGGCATGATGAGTGATTCTCTTGTTCTTGTATTATTTGAATGATTCAAGATGTGTTTTGTGCTTGATTGGAATGGTACTTGAGTAGCCTTGTCATGATGGGTGGCTTGATGATGGTTTTTGAATTGCTTGAGTTTGGTCTAGTTGATATGTGTTCTATTGTTTCTTATGACAATGATTTGGGTGTGAGATAATAAATGATTTGTATGATGACCTTGTCTCCATGTTTTGATTAGAATTTGATTGAGTATATTGTGGTGTGGTTGTCATCATCTTTTTCCCCATATTTATTTTCTTACTTTGGTGACATGAGATTGATTTTGAATCATGATTTGAGAATATCATGTGATGGTGCTTGTCTATGTTTGTTTGAGTTGGTTCAAGAACATGTCTTTTTACTAAATTGAGTTTTAATTAGGTTAAGAACAACTCTAATTGGTTTTAATTTGGTAAAATTCGAATCAGTCATGCCCTGGGTGTAAGTTTTCCAAAACTGTGAAAATCGCAAAACTGTCTAGAAACAGGGGACAGACCAGTTCACGCCAAGGGTGTGAACATTTCCATGCCTGTGAACAGTTTCTGGACTCTGTTAAGTGCAAACTTGAATTTTCGAAAATTCTTATTTTAAGCATATAAAATAAAGTATTTTTAAGGGAAAACACCATTTTTAAGTTTAAGAATTAACAAGTATTTTAGTTCTATTTATTTTAGGAACTTAAGCATTAGACATAGAAAATACTATTTTTGTTAAGAGGCAAAATTAAATTAAGTGTTTTGAAAAAAAAAAGAAAGAGGAAGAGACACAATGTTTGAGAATAATCACAAAGAGATGAGAATACCATAACTAAGAGAAGGTTATGTGTGATGATGACAAAGAGTAACATAGGGAAGAAATTGATTATGTTACAAGAGAAACCAAAGTGAATTGATTGTGCTTGAGCTTGTGTGCAAAATATGATGTCATATGCATACAGAGAAAGAGATTTGGCGGATGGCCATGAGATGAGCATTACAACCCGGATGGGGTTGGGAATAGTGATAGTTGGACCACAGTTGCCTATTGGGATTATCCAGGTTGTGAAACTCCTCAGGTGGCCAGTGTAGGTGAATAGCCATGAGCCGAGGCAATCGCACAACCCGGCTTGGATAAATCTGACTAACTTGACTATTCACGATACGGTACAGTGGTTTAAATGTAGCTTATCTGAATGATTATCATGAAGTCTGGAGGGACTATCTGATAAGTCTGTTAAGTTTACTACAGCCGATCGCTCAATGGTGTTGGAGGTAGGGAAGTCTCCTTGGAGCACTATGAGGGTGTTGAGAGGGAAATGAAAGTGACATGCATGAGATAATGCCATGATGAGGATGTGTTTGGTGATAAATTTTATGCCTTGCCTGTGGTAATTATAACTGTGAGTATGATAATGAGTCACTTCTTGTGTTGCTATACAATGCATGATGATGAAACAGGTATTTGGTAGAGAAATTTCTGGTTTAAAATCACTACAACTAATCATGTATGATATGTTTGAATTATTTTCTTGTTTTAAATATCATTGTATTATATCTCTTGTGTACGATGATTTTCACCCTTGCCTATATATTTTGTGCTCTTTCGAACATAATTCATATAGATGAGCCACCAGCTAGGTGGTCTGACCAGAGTCAGGAGGCTTAGTTTGCAGCCCCGTGGGGGTGAAGGGGTCGGGTGGGTAATAAACCCGGCCACCCAATGGGGGACATATATCGGTTACGTAATGTCCCTAGAGATGTCATTAGAGGGAGCCCATAGATGGTATTAGAGAATATGATCTTAGATGTACACATGCCTATTTAGTAGGTTTGGGACACTTGGAAAGAGTCAGCGAGACAGAGACAGGAGTCTGCTCAACAGGAGCATGGACAGACGACGCCTAGTCAGCCAAAGCCAGTGAGGACAAAGCCACAGCAGCAGAGGCCTAGTACTACTCCATGTAAAAGGTATTATGGTAGATGGAGGCAGACTGTACGTAAGAGTTTGATTCATCACTCACGTTAGACTAGGGAGACACTAGCGGGAGAGGTGTCTACTGGGGTGACACCGGCAGTGAGAGTTGATACTCCTATTGCAGCTGTCCTGATTTCTTATGCAGTACCTGGTGGGAGACCGATGCCTTTCTCTCCTACTGTCATGCAATCCTAGAGAGTACGAGCACATCCAAAGGTTGTGGATGGTAAAGGAAAGGATAAGGTAGCAGAGGAGTATGAGGGTCAGTCATCAGAGACACCTGCAGGACAGTGTTTTGGAGGGGATGCAGTTTGATGTTTGTGGTAGAGGGAGAGACTGTTGGGTTCTTTTTGTCTCTTTGTCTTTTTGGTCTTTTGTCTTTTTGTGTGGATGGACTCAGCCAGATAGGTATTAGTATCCATACTTTTGGGATGACTGTACTAAACTATTTGACACTATCTGATGTACATGATGTATGTGATTTATGTTTAGTTGAGACTTGTTACTTATTAGTAATGCATTGTGACAATCTTTTAAAAAGGAAAAAAAATTCATTCACATTTTTAGATAACTAATGATTTAATCAGAATTAATATTGACATCCGATAAAATTGGTTACTTAAATTTGCAATATCCTTTTTGTGAAAAAGGGTGTTGCAGGTCACATAATGCATTGCCAATGGTTACTCCCCCAATAGTTCAAGGAATAATAAAGCTTCCCGGGTCTTTCAACTTCGGCGGTAGCTTCCTTTGAATAATCGCACTGCACTCCTCGGTTAGAGCCACGATCTCCTCTTCTCTTAACCTTCTCTTCTTTGTAAGGAGCTCCTTCATGCACTTTGCATATGTTGGCATCTCCTCAAGTGCTTCTCTTAAAAATTTAGCATACTTCTCATCTTTTGCTTTTTTCTTAGTGACGTGAGGATATGGCAACTCTACATAAGGAGGTAACTTCTGTTTTGTATCCGCCTTCAACAGTTGCGATGAATCCACAACACATGTAGATTCAATAGTTTTCAAGTGAATAATTATACAAGGATTAAGTAGTTTAGTTAATCTTTAGGAGTAGAAATAGGTAAATATGGTTAATTAAATCAATCTTACTTTTTCTTTTAGTTCTCTTATTTTGATGTAGGTTTTATGAAGAAAACAAGGTATGGCGCCCAGGTTTGATTCCAGGCGCTCAGCTCTCAAATTCTGGAATTTAGCAACAAAACACATTATTGGAGTGCGGAACCTGGGGCTCAGCTTTGGAATCCTGGCGCTCAGTGCTGGTTTTGCACGCTGAGCGCTGACGGTCTTTTTCCTGGTCTATAAATACACGTAGGGCAAATTTTAAAGTGTCTAAGTGCTCATTTCTCTGCACGAAATCATCTCCCAAACATTTTTCTCTCCTCTCCATGGAAGATTCAAAGCTTTGGAAGAAGAATTGAAGATTCAATGGATCCACCTCCTTCATCTTCTTCGTTTTACGGTTTTTCTTTCCTTTTAGCCATGTGTGGCTGATTTGTTTTGGTTAGGCTAAGATGAACTCTTTTAGAAGATGTAATCTAAATATTTTATTCTCCAATTTTAATTCAATACATGTTTCTAATCCTTTGCTTAATGCTTTTCCTTGATTGGCCACCATGGAAATTGTAGTTATGATCTTGTATCTAATGGAAATTAGGTATGAGGTTAGATTTGGATTAAAGACCACGTGAATGCAGAGATCTAGGAATAGACTTTGGTTCATGTGCATTCTTCATAAGTTCTTGATCTTAATGCTTCCAATTAATTGAGTTTCATCTAAGGAATTACGGTTCTAGTTAAGAGGAAAGGGTTATTCATCAAGGGATTGGGTGTAATCTATCTTAGAGAACTTGAATGATGATTGATTGGAATTGGTAATTGCATCTAGTGATAATTGAGGAATTCTTATGCCTAATCTTATTATTATTATTATTATTATTATTATTATTATTATTATTATTATTTTTGCTTTTGTCTTGCATCTACCAAGTGTTTGTTTAAATGTATGTGTTGCATTTGCATTGTGTCTTTGTGTTGCATATTGCATTCTAGTTCTTGCTGCATTATTCACAATCCACTGTATATTTCCATAGTTCGATTAGTATCGTAATTGGTAGTAGTTGGTACTTGGAAATATATCCTCGTTGGGAACGATAACTCTCTCATCACTCTATTACTTGTGCGATTCAGTACACTTGCTGAAATATCTAACAAGTTGGTTCTTTGTTTCCCTAAAAAAAGAATAATCATCCACTAATCTAGCCTTTCTCTTTTTTTAATCTTTTTCACTTATTTCATCCTTCTCTTTTTCATTTTCTGCACTATCTTTTTCCTTACTCTGATTTTCTACTTTTTCTTCCTCTACACTCTTTTCTTTTTCTACTTTCTTTTCACTCTCTTTTATTGTATTTTCACTCTCTACATTCTTTTTCTTTTTCTCTCTCTTTTTCTACATCAAACTTTGGTTCTATCACCTTTCCACTCCTCAAAATTATTGCCTTACAATGCTCTTTTGGATTATCAACAGTGCTTCCACTGAAATTTCCACCTTCCCTTTCAGCTAATTATTTCACTAACTGGCCAATTTGATTCTCCAAGTTCTTGATGGAAGCATCGGTGTTCCTGAAGTTGGACTAAGTAACTTGGATGAACTATGTCAAAGAACTCTCCAATGAAGAGGTGTGGTCTTGACCCTGAGAAGACGGTTGAGCTTGATTGCTTGGTTGAGGTGCATTTTGCTGCTAAGAAAGGTTGGGATGAGTCTACCACTGTTGATTATAGATGTTGGAATAGGGCATTCCTTCTTGTCTATTGAAGTTTCCCATATAATTAACTTGCTCTTGGGAATTTGCAACTGCCTCACAATCTCCATTCTCATTATCTCCTTGATAGAAATCACATTGCAAAACTTGTTGCCAGTGTTGAGCTTGAATGGGGTTTACTGTCATACAATTCATCTATCTTGTGAGGTTCTCAAGCTACAGTGTGATGATCTTGTCATGTGCCAACAAAGCATCTTGAGTGTCAAGCGCTAACACACCTCTTTTTGGTTGGCAAGACATTAAGGAAGATGAACCTCCCCTCTTTTTGGTTGGCATCCTTGTGTTGTACTTCAATCCATTGTAGAAGATTTGCATTTGTTCCAAATCATCGTATCCATGATTCAGACACCTTCTCAAAAGCTCCTTGAATCGCTCATATGCTTCATACAGCAAATCATTTCCTTGATGGAAACTTGTGATGTCTCCTCTTGCTTTCAAGAACTTGGCATTTGAGAAGAATTTATCCAAAAATTTTGTCTCCAAGTCATCCCAAGTTTGAATGCTTCCTATTGGCTGAGATTGCAGCCACTTCTTAGCTTTATCTCTGAGAGAAAAAGGAAAAAAATGCAGCCTTGTCGTTTCATCTCTAGCAGCTTCTCCTAGAATTGTACTCTACGTCTTTAGAAAATTGGAGATATGAATATTTGGGTCTTCAGCCTCACTTCCACCGAACTGATTCTCCTGCACCACTTGAAAAAGTGAAGACTTTATCTCAATGTTTTTTACAGCTACAATCGGAGGAGAGTTTCTTGCAGGCCTAGTGACAAAGTCAGCAAGAGTAAGTCTCACCGACTGTTCTGCCATCAGTTCAACTTCAGACAAAGTTTGCGGATTTTCCTGTGGTACTGGTGTATGAACTTGTGGTATTGGAGTCGATGAAGATGGAGAGCTTGCTTGTAATTGTTTGAGTTGTTGTTTCCTTGCTTTTGCTCTTTTTCTGTTTGCTTTTGCAATCTTTTCTATCTCGGGATCCAAAAGTAATTCAGTTGCCTTCTGTAACACCCTTGTAACACCCTGATTTTTATATATAGTTTTTATTGATTTTTTTATCCTATTTAATTTAATTATGATTTTTGGGATTTTAAGGTGTGAATAATGATATTCATAACTTAGGTTTGATTTTGAAAGGTTTAGAGTAGTAGAGTTCGCAAAACTGAGTTTTTTGCGAGAACCGCATTCTCTCCTGATGCGGGGATAGGGTTCAGTATTTTTCTGGAGGTCATTTTTACTCCAAAATAATTTTTTAATGAACCAAAAGTGGTTCTTATAATATTTGTGATTTTTAGAAATTTTTCTGGAAATTTTTCAGAAAAACTTTATTTTACCCGCGTTTGGAGCTTTACGGGTAAACCGGGCGCAACCGGGATATGAAAAATATTCCAAAAATTTAGTTTTGGGTTTCTAAATTTTTCTATGACATATTCAAATCATAAAATTCATTTCTCATGATTTTACTCATTTTAGAAAAATATTTATCTAAAAAGGGGTTCGAAAACTACGCGTTTTTACTACTTCGAACTACCGATTAAACCCTAACTTGGTGGAATTAAATCCCACCATTTTCCAGTCAGCCTTGGGGCGCATGGAAGGGCTGATCCCACCCTCAAAATCCTTCCAAAAGTCAAATGGTCAAATAGGGGTTAATATTTAAATTTTTCAAAATTAGGTGAGAGAGGTATGGCTCCCAACCACCAAAAGCATTGAAGCCCATACTCCCCCATGCCCTTCTTGCTTCAGCCGAAATCTACTTGGGAGAGGGAAGAGAGAGAAATTCATTTTTCACTTCATCTTCTTCCTTGGTTCAAAGAAACTCCATTTTCTCTCCATTTTCCCAAGCTTTTTCATACACCAAAAGGCTAGGTTTTGTTGAGTTTTTGGCTATTCAAGCTTCACAAAAAAGGTTTGGATCATCATTCTAATCCATAAACTTCTTTCATTTTTTCATTTCCACCACTTTCATGTTTCCATGAAAGTTGTGTTCTTCTCTTTACTAAAAGAGATATTTTTCTTGGTTTAGGTTCACTCCATTGGAACCTACAAGCTTGAAAATCATCTTGGATCTATTTTGCTTCAAGATTTGAGTAAGTATTCCTCTACTCAAATTTCTATACCTTAGGGTTTGGTGGTTTTCATGAAACTTGCATTTTTATGGTTTATTTTTGGTGTATTTTGTGTAAGGTGAATTTTTCTAAGTGTTGGAACATCAAGGCTCAAGGAGGCCACTTGGTGATTGTGTAGAGGGAAGGTGATTAGTGGTGTTTTCCCATTTTCCTAAGCTTCAAGAGGTAAGGGGATTTTCTCAATAAGTTGGGAAGGATGTGTATGTGTGTGGTTTATGTTGTATGATTCATGAAAAACTCAAAGACTTGAGTTTTCATATTGGGTGTTTGAATGAAGTTTCATTCTCTTAGTAATATGTATTTTTACATGTATATGAGTAAAAATATGATTTTGGTTGAGGCATGATAATTTTTTATGAGCCTATGTGTTGTTAGAAAAAAATCATATGTATGCTTTGGGGAGATTTTGGATGCCTAAGTGTGTGCTTGGTGAAGTATGTTTTATGCTATGTTCATGATGTATGTTGATATGTTATGAATGAGTACTTGAGAGTATGTTTGATCTATGAATTGGTTGTGTTATTGCCAAATTGATGTATATTGATTTATGTGTATTTCATATACTTTGATTGAGATTGGATTGAAAAGAATTGATTAAGTGTGAGAAGGATCTTAAAAGCTTTAATGAAATAGTTTTCTAAAATGAAATCAAATGAATCAATTGGAATTCAAGTTAACACTTAATATGATGTGAGAAATCTTTTCGTATAAGACTTAAAAAAAAAAAAATTAGCCACCAATTTTGGTAACCTTAATTTATGAAAGACGATTTTCCGCATTAAGTTTTAGTTTTTCACGTGACGTTCCTTGTGGGAAAAAGGGGCGTTACATTTGTGGTATCAGAGCCAGGTTGATGTTTGTCGGGACTGTAGGTTATAGGTCTACTGTGTCTAAGTTGTGTGAACTCTGATGGAGTTTGCTTAGGTTATAGACTTACTAAGTTTAAGTTGTGTGATCTTTGATTAGCATTGTGTGACATTGTTTGTATTGTTTCCTTATGAAACAATGTGTGAAATTGATTGCTTTCTTGAATGGGTTTTGAATAAGTGCAACTTGATTGGTTGACTTGTAGAAACCCATGTCACGTCGAGGACGACCGATGAATCGCGTTGACACTGAGGATCGTGACGACACGATGGAGAGGGCTATCACGGCTATGACTAACATGGCAGCTCAGATGGCTCAACAGTCTGTTCGTGCGGAACAGAGGGACATTGAGAGACAGCAGAGAGGTATTGAGGATAGATTGAGGGCTGAGAGAGCTGCTGAAGCCAAGAGATTGGTTGACTTTCGACACCATAATCCGCTACAGTTTCATGGTGAGTCTGAGCCAGAGAAAGCAGAATTATGGGTAGAAGAGCTGGAGAAGATCTTTGAGATCCTGCACTGCACAGCGGCTGAGAAGGTGCAATATGCGGTTTACCTACTTTTGGGTGACGCGGAATACTGGTGGAAGGGAGTCCGACAACTGTTGGAAGCTCGGAACCAAGTCGTGACGTGGGAGATATTCAAGGAGAAGTTTCTCGAGAAGCATTTCCCACAGAGCGCGAGGTCGGAAAAGGAGCAAGAGTTTCTGCGACTACAGCAACGAGATATGTCGGTAGGAGAGTATGCGGCAAAGTTTGAGTCACTTGCCAAGTACTTTCGATTTTTCCAAGTCCAACCGGACGAGGGATGGAAATGCGAGAGGTTCGAAGCGGGGTTGAGGTACGAGGTGCGTCAATCTGTAGCTTCCCTAGATATTCGTCAATTTCCACTGCTGGTGGAAAAGTGTAGAAAGATGGAGAACCTGATGAGAGGAAGAGTGAATAAGGGAAACGTGGGTGGACCATCTAGGTCATATCCACAAGAGAAGGAAGGAAAGCAGGATCAGAACAAGCCCTACTATAGGAATCAGGGGAACGAACAAAAGAACAATGTAAATTTTTCTACTGGTGGTACTAACAAGGGAAGTCAAGGAGCGGGCGCTCCAGTGACCTGTTTCAAATGTGGGAAACTAGGACACTATTCTCATGCCTGTACTCAACAAGGAAAGAAGTGTTATAGCTGTGGAAAATTTGGACACATAGTAAAGGATTGCCTTATGCCCAAACCCAAGCCGGAAATCAACGCTGTCAAAGCCGTAAGACCGAAGACAAAAGGACGTGTTTATAGTATGAGCGGTGTTGAAACCTCACCCTCAGAGGATTCCCTACAAGAAGGAAATGACATAGTTGGTAATTGTGAAGACTAGGGGCTTCGTGGACGACGAAGGACTAGTTTTGTTTTGTTAAGAAACTTTTTGTGTGATGTATGTTTTAATTTCTTATAAGTTTTAGATTCAAAATCTGACACTATGTTTTAAATTTCTTTCGCTACTACTTAATGATGTAACCTTCTAGAAATTCTTATGTCTGTCTGTTTCCAAAACTTTCCGTACTCTATATATGAAGTTATTTAGTAATTTCATCTGCCTATCTTCTTACCTAGTTGTTTTCTATCTCCCTGTCTAATAATCTTTCTGATCGTCCATCTTGTCAAATCAATTCTCATCAGTAGTGGTAATCTCGTTTGTAAAATGATTTTCCTATTCTGGATCGACTTTGAGGGAAACTAGAACCCTATAGATGATAGTGTGAATTGTAATAGAAATTTTCATAGGAAATTTTTGCCAAGGATCCTTTAGCAAAGAGTAGGTGGCGTATGAACAATAGTCGACAGTTATCTAGGAGTACTGTAACGAGTATTAAGGGACGGGTATAAGAAAAAGATAATACAGTGAAGGGTCGCGAAGCATTAGTAGATCTTGAAGATAAAATAGGAGAAAAGAGAAGTTTTGGACGAATCGGATAAATGATGGTAGGCTATACCAGTTGTTATATTCAGGAATGATTTGGACAATGATGTGATTAGCTATAAAATTATTATCGTTTTCCTGACTGCTTAAGGACAAGGCGTGGGAGTAATTAACCCATTGGCTTGCCGGTAGTAGATGGGGCACAATGATAATTGATATAGACTTACATTGTTGAATTCTTAAAGTTTGGATTGGATAGTGATGATTCTTGATGGATAGTGTGAGGATACCTTGTAGTGAGAGAAAGAATGCTCGAAGGAACGAGAATATGTTATTTCTAAAGTAGGAGTGATAGAAAGATTTATCGGATGAGAGTTTTTCTATATTGATGGTTAAACGTAGTTTAGCTACGTAATTTCGGGGACGAAATTCTTTTTAGAGGGGTAGAGTTGTAACACCCTGATTTTTATATATAGTTTTTATTGATTTTTTTATCCTATTTAATTTAATTATGATTTTTGGGATTTTAAGGTGTGAATAATGATATTCATAACTTAGGTTTGATTTTGAAAGGTTTAGAGTAGTAGAGTTCGCAAAACTGAGTTTTTTGCGAGAACCGCATTCTCTCCTGATGCGGGGATAGGGTTCAGTATTTTTCTGGAGGTCATTTTTACTCCAAAATAATTTTTTAATGAACCAAAAGTGGTTCTTATAATATTTGTGATTTTTAGAAATTTTTCTGGAAATTTTTCAGAAAAACTTTATTTTACCCGCGTTTGGAGCTTTACGGGTAAACCGGGCGCAACCGGGATATGAAAAATATTCCAAAAATTTAGTTTTGGGTTTCTAAATTTTTCTATGACATATTCAAATCATAAAATTCATTTCTCATGATTTTACTCATTTTAGAAAAATATTTATCTAAAAAGGGGTTCGAAAACTACGCGTTTTTACTACTTCGAACTACCGATTAAACCCTAACTTGGTGGAATTAAATCCCACCATTTTCCAGTCAGCCTTGGGGCGCATGGAAGGGCTGATCCCACCCTCAAAATCCTTCCAAAAGTCAAATGGTCAAATAGGGGTTAATATTTAAATTTTTCAAAATTAGGTGAGAGAGGTATGGCTCCCAACCACCAAAAGCATTGAAGCCCATACTCCCCCATGCCCTTCTTGCTTCAGCCGAAATCTACTTGGGAGAGGGAAGAGAGAGAAATTCATTTTTCACTTCATCTTCTTCCTTGGTTCAAAGAAACTCCATTTTCTCTCCATTTTCCCAAGCTTTTTCATACACCAAAAGGCTAGGTTTTGTTGAGTTTTTGGCTATTCAAGCTTCACAAAAAAGGTTTGGATCATCATTCTAATCCATAAACTTCTTTCATTTTTTCATTTCCACCACTTTCATGTTTCCATGAAAGTTGTGTTCTTCTCTTTACTAAAAGAGATATTTTTCTTGGTTTAGGTTCACTCCATTGGAACCTACAAGCTTGAAAATCATCTTGGATCTATTTTGCTTCAAGATTTGAGTAAGTATTCCTCTACTCAAATTTCTATACCTTAGGGTTTGGTGGTTTTCATGAAACTTGCATTTTTATGGTTTATTTTTGGTGTATTTTGTGTAAGGTGAATTTTTCTAAGTGTTGGAACATCAAGGCTCAAGGAGGCCACTTGGTGATTGTGTAGAGGGAAGGTGATTAGTGGTGTTTTCCCATTTTCCTAAGCTTCAAGAGGTAAGGGGATTTTCTCAATAAGTTGGGAAGGATGTGTATGTGTGTGGTTTATGTTGTATGATTCATGAAAAACTCAAAGACTTGAGTTTTCATATTGGGTGTTTGAATGAAGTTTCATTCTCTTAGTAATATGTATTTTTACATGTATATGAGTAAAAATATGATTTTGGTTGAGGCATGATAATTTTTTATGAGCCTATGTGTTGTTAGAAAAAAATCATATGTATGCTTTGGGGAGATTTTGGATGCCTAAGTGTGTGCTTGGTGAAGTATGTTTTATGCTATGTTCATGATGTATGTTGATATGTTATGAATGAGTACTTGAGAGTATGTTTGATCTATGAATTGGTTGTGTTATTGCCAAATTGATGTATATTGATTTATGTGTATTTCATATACTTTGATTGAGATTGGATTGAAAAGAATTGATTAAGTGTGAGAAGGATCTTAAAAGCTTTAATGAAATAGTTTTCTAAAATGAAATCAAATGAATCAATTGGAATTCAAGTTAACACTTAATATGATGTGAGAAATCTTTTCGTATAAGACTTAAAAAAAAAAAAATTAGCCACCAATTTTGGTAACCTTAATTTATGAAAGACGATTTTCCGCATTAAGTTTTAGTTTTTCACGTGACGTTCCTTGTGGGAAAAAGGGGCGTTACAACCCTCATTTTTAAATAGCTTTTATTGACTTTTAATCTGCTTTAATTTAATGAAAATTATTTAATTAATGATTTTTGGGATCTTGAGGTGAGAATAGTGATAGTAATATCTTAGAAGATTCAAGAGTAGTAGAGTTCGCAAAACGGAGATTTTACGGGAACCGCATTCTCGTGTGATGCGGGAAAGGGTTTAGTATTTTTCTGGAGGTCATTTTTACTCCAAAAAAATATTTTAACAAAACAAAAGTTGTTTTTATAATATTTGTGATTTTTAAAAAAATTTCTAGAAAATTTTCAGAAAAACTTTATTTTACCCGCGTTTGCTGCTTTACGGGTAAACCGGACGCAACCGGGACATTAAAAATAGTCCAAAAATTTAGTTTTGAGATTCTAAATTTTTCTATATCATATTCAAGTCATAAAAATGATTTTTCATGTTGTTACCTATTTTAAAAAATATTTATCTAAAAAGGGATTATTAAAATAAGCACTTTTCCTACTTTGAACTACCAATTAAACCCTAACTTGATGGGACTTAATCCCACCCTTTTTGGGTCTGCACTTGGCCGAACCTAAAGCCCTAAATTTCACTCACAAAATATCTCAAAGGTCAAAGGGGGTCAAATGCTTAAATTTTGAAAATTTTCAAATCAAAGAGAGGGAGTAGGTGACCAGATTCAAATCAAGCCATGCTCCCCCATGCTCCCTTGTCTTTGGCCGCCCCATCTAGGGAAATGGGAAGGAAAGAAGTTTCATTTCATTCACTTCATCTTCTTCCTTGAGACAAAAACTTCATTTCTCTCCATTTTCAAAGTTTGAGTCCATAACTAAAAGCTTGAGTTTTATTGAGTTTTTGGCTATTCAAGCTTCACAAAAAAGGTTTGGATCATGATTCTAAACCATAATTTCTTTTCATTTTTCCATTTCCATCACTTTCATTTTTTTTTCATGAAGCTTGTGTTCTTCATTTTGCTAAAAGTAAGCTTTTTCTTGATTTAGGTTCATTCCCTTGGAACCTTTAAGCTTGAAAACCATCTTGGATCTATTTTTCTTCAAGGTTTGAGTAAGTATATTTTTATACTTTAGGGTTTGAGTGTTTTCCTAAAACTTGCATTTTTATGGTGGTTTTCTTGTGTATTTTGTATAAGGTTGCTTTTTCTAAGTGTTGGGAACACCAAGATCTTTGGGAGACCACTTGGTGTTGGTGTTGGTGTTGGTGTTGGTGTGAAGGAGATTTTTGGTGTTAGCCCTTTTTCATTTGCTTCAAGAGGTAAGGGGATTTTCTCAATAAGTTGGGAAAGTTGTGTATGTGTGTGGTTGTATGTTGTATGTTTAAGGTTAAACTCAAGGGTTTGAGTTTTTCTATTGGTTGTCGAATGAGAAATCATTCTAGTAGTAATATCTATTTTTATATAGTTACATATATAAGTTTAAAGCATGATTTTGGTTGGTGAATGATGATTTTTGAAAGTATGATTGGAATGCCTAAATGCATGCTTGATGAAGTTATGTTTGATGTTATGTTCATGATGTATTTTAAAATGATATGTATGGTTACCTTAAGTGTATGAATGCTTTATGGCTTGAGTGTGTTCTTGCCTATTTGATGTATATTGATTTTTGGGTATTTTGTATACTTTGATTCATTGTGATTGGGATTGAAATTAAAGTATTGTTACCAAGTGTGGGAAGAGGACTTAAAAGCCTTAATGAAAAGTTTTTCCAATGAAATTAAATAAATTAATTAGAATTCAAGTCAACACTTGATTAGGTAATTTTCAATTAATTTAAGTATAAGTCTCCAATGGACTATATAACCAATACTATTTTTTCAAAAAGCCCTAAGTAAGCTAGAAAATCAATTAATGAGGGAGAAACTAAAATTTCATATTTTTCAGGGGTTAAAACGAAAACTGGGTGTGTTTTGGGGCAAAAGAATAAATTTTGGAAGTTCTGGTGTAGAAAAATGAAAACTGGGTGTTTGGGGCAAAAGAATAAATTTCGGAAGTTCTGGTGTAGAAAAATGAAAACTGGGTATTTTGCGCTAAAAATGTAATTTACAGAAGTTCTGGGGTAGAAACGAGAAAATGGGTGTTTTGGGTCAAAAACATAATTTTTCAAAAATCTGGGGCTGAAGCGTGAAACTGGACTTTTAAGGGTCAGATTTAAATACTTAGAAGTAATGGAATTTAAGTAAAGTTTTATCAAAGTATTTAATTAAGACTTTTAATTAAATCTTTTTACAACGAAAAGTGGGAAGAAAAATAGTGAAGTTGGTTTTAAATAAAAAGTATTTCTTTTATTAAAACAATTGAAGATTTGAGATTTTAAAGTTAAAAAGGAACTTTAAGTTCAAAGAGGAATTTCTTCTAAAACCTTGGTTTTAAACACGGTATTGAACTAGGATCAACACGTGGCGACGATGAAGTCTTGAGGACAATAATGCTATACGGTGTTGGAAGAAAGCTAACACGTGACGACGAAAATCCTAAGAGGAGAGATTGCATTAATTGTCTTGTTTGTGTTTGCAAATTATACTGTCATTTGCATTAAAGAAGTTGGCTTATGCCAAAATTAGAGCATGCAATCCTATGGTGATGGATTGTGAATAAGTATGGTCCGACTATAAGTCTTGAGGGCATCCAGGTTACGAAGTTCTCAACAGTCGATTGGTGACTCCCAACGGACCGAGACGAGTCGTAATACCCAGCTTGGATGATCTTGACCGGGGCTACCTTATTTATGTTATGGTGATAGTAGCTCTACTGAATAATTATAAAACCAGTCCATGAAAAAGGGGACAGATGGTTAACCAAGTCCATGAAAAAGGGGACAGATTGGTTTATTATGTTAGGTTTACGCTACAGCCATTTCGCTCTACTTAGTTGAGGAAGAGAAGTCTCCATGGAGCAGTGCACCGACGTATGAAAAGAGATATTGAAGTGACATGCATTATGCTAGAGTGCTATGTGTGTTTAACTTAATGATGTGTTCTCTTTTGGTGAATGATTATCTTAGAGAAAGATTTGCAAAAGAGTAATTCTATATATATATATTCTTGGAATGTATTATGTAGTATTTTACTTTTCATATGCACCATTTCGTGGATTTCAACTTGTGCAAAGAAATTCACCCTTGCATGCTTTTCTGTATCTGTATGTACTCGACGTGTAGATGTCCACTCGAGGCCTCTGGTAGCCCAAGTGAGGGAGAGTTTTCGGCCTCTTGAGGCTGATAGTAGGGGATGGACTTATGATCCCATCTCCCAATGGGCCACTGTGACTGGACACGTGGTCAGGACGAGAGGAGGGGTGTTGGGCCCGAGGAGGTCTTAGAGCGGGATATGATTCTGGATGCTTACATTCCCATAGAGAGGATGCGCAACTGGTTGACAGTTGCACCCGATGCACGTAGTGGGGCCGAGGAGATCATAGAGCCCGTGACGCAGCCGTGGAGGGAGACTCAGGAGGAGGAGAGACCATTACCCTCGCGGGTAACCGGGTCTGTTCTGGAGTACTGTCGTCTCTTTCGTCACACTCCAAGGAAGAGTTCCTCGGAGAGGGCATGTCTACCGAGGATAATTACACCAGTGACACCAGCTTCACCACCAAAGACTATTGGACCGACGCTTCCTATTCCTTACGTCGCACCGTCTGGACGTTTTGTGCGTTGCTCTTCTAACACTTCTGTCGGACCGTCGGGACACGCAGTGAGGGGGAAGAGGAAGGTTAAAGACGAGCCAGAGCGGGTATTCCTTGAGATATCCGAGGATGAGGAGGACCCTGAGGAGGATCCCGAGGAGGACCCCGAGGAGACGTCATCATCTTAAGTCTTTAGTTGTGGGGTGTCTAGTGCTAGGTTGTGGATTTTCAATTAGCCAACCAGCCTAGGTTTGGGGAGTAGATGTTCATGTCGTGTATTTGACACATTTTTTGATTTACCGTTTCCTATGTTTAGTTTATCGCTTTATTTCTTTCTGTCAGGATGATGTATTTTGGCCACTCTGTTGTGGTTCTTGACTATGCTTGCGGGCGCAAGACATGTGTATATTGACCATGGTGATATATATATATATATATATGATGTATGTTTCTTTTTCTGAGTTTCTGAATGGCTAAAAGAATTGTGAGTATTCTTCTTCGTATAAGACTTTTAAAAAAAAATTAGTCACGAAATTCGATATACTTTAATGGTTTAAATACCTTTTTCGTCCCTGTAAAATGACCGAATTTCATTTTTCATCCTTGTAAAAAAAAATTTGTTTATGATCCCTGTAAAATAAAAAAATTTATTTTTAATCCCTGCAATATTGTTTCAGTCCATGTAAAATTTAGATCATGTTGAATTAGTCCCTGTAATATTTAGATATTTGCCAAATTAGTCCCTGTAGAATAAAATTGATATATTATAATAGGGACTAAAAACAAATTTAGCATGAATTGAATTACAGGGACTAAAAACAAAACTTTTTGTTTTACAGGGATCATAAACAAAAAATTTTTTTACAGGGACGAAAAAAGAAACTCGATCATTTTACAGGAACGAAAAAGGTATTTAAGACTACTTTAATTATGAAAGAGGTATAATTTAAGACAAACCAGTTTTATGTTAGTTCCACATTAAGTTTTGTTTAGTTTTCATGTGACGTTCCTTGTGTGAAAAAGGGGCGTTACACCTTCTTACCTCGCATAAAAGAACAACCACCAAAAAGATTACAACAAAAAGTATCCAATTACTAATAATAAGCTTTTTTAAAATTGAAATCAACAATCCCCGGCAACGTTGCCAAAAACTTGTTAGACGAGTTCTGCAAGTGAACCTATCGTTACAAGTAATAAAGTGACAAGGGATTTGTCGTTCCTAACAAGGATTATTGTTCAATTATCAACGCAAATTATTATTGTTAGTTAGACAATTAAAGATCAAAGAAATCATTGTTTAGAACTAAAATTAAAAATAGAGCATATGTAAAAGTATTTTTGAAATTTTGTTTTTGAATGAAGTAAACAAAAGTAAATAAAATTAAGGTTTATTCTAATCAAATATATAAGCAGTTAGGTATTAGTATTCTATTTATTTCACCCCAATGCAATACACTCAGTAAATTCAATCCAATTCATGCAATCCACACACAAGTGTTCTCAACTAGACTAATCCTAAATCCTTAGTAAAAAAAAAACTCTTCGTTCTCAATTAAAAACCCTAATTCCTTGAGTGATTAAAATTGAAACAAGCATGAGATAGTGTTTCATAAGCTCATGTATGCCAAATTCTATTCCTAAAATGTGAACAGACATGTCCTCTTGATTCAAGTCTAAGCCTAAACAAAATTTTCCAATTGCATTTGGAATTTGAGATCAATCCAATGATGATCAAGCAAAAGATAGCATTAAAAACTAAATCAAAAAGATAAAATTTCATAATATTAAATCTAACTTACAGACCCAAGTTTATCACATTAAAGTTCCATAGAGAGTTTACCAAACCTAACGTAGGAATCTAAAAACTCATACTAGAAATCAGAAAATCAATGGAAGAAGAAGATGAATGATGATCCATAGAACCACAAAGCTTGTTGCCAAAGGTTGGAGCTCCAAGGAGGAAGAAGAAAAGATCTCTGGAGGCTGAGTCGTCCCAAAAAGTAATCTAAAGGTCCCAAAATAGGTGAAATTGCGCTCATTTATATGTCATCAAAATAACCGCAAATGCTCAGCGAGAAAATCCAGCGATGGGCACAAACTTAAGTAATCCAGGTCAGCATCTAGGCACTGGGAGCCCACAAGGTCTCTTCCAGAGTTGAACTTGCAGTTAGGATTAGAGTTGCAGCGCATTGGGCGCCAGGTTCACTGTGGTCAACAGCACTTGTGCAGTAGAAACTAGAAATGGAGCGCTGAGCGCAAGAACGAATGTTGAGCGCCCGAGTTGTTTTCCTGCAAACAAACTACAACAAACAAAAGAAAATCTAAGATTTAAATAACTAACTATTTTTACATTATTTTACTCCTAAAAACTAACTAAACTACGCATTCCTTATACAATTACTCACTTGAAGGACTATTAAATCTACATGTGGTGTAGATTTATCACCAGTGACATCCAATCGGGAGCAATGCTAGCTGATAGGAGGTGCTGAAGAGGTGAGGATGGAGGCTACTGTAAAAGTGAAAGAGTCTGATAACTTGTTCATAGAGGGCGCACCACTCTAGGGTTAAATAAGCCCTAGGGTTTCCTTTCACTCACAGTCCACCTGCACCCTCTTTAGGTCTAGCCACATAGAATTAGTTTTAATTTAAATCTCATTTAAATAAAACTATAGTCCTTATGAGACCTTTAAAATAATTAATCATATTAATTAGTTTTCTCTAATTAATTAAATCATATATTTAATTAATTAACCTATAACTAATAAAAATACATTTAATTAAATAGTTTACCTCTAATTAAATCTTATTTAATTAGACAATGCTCCAAATTTAATTAAATAATTCTCTCTGGTTATATCACTTTATGTGTGTGATGTAACGTCCGTAATTTTTGATTCTGTTCTAATTTTATTTTATGTGTGTGATGCGTGCTTGTACATGTGAGATATATTTTAGTAAGAGTAATTTCATAGACAAAGTTTCCTTGACGTTAGAAAACAGCAATTTAAGTTGGACGTTTAGATACAGACAGAGTTCTGTTTACCGTAAATAGACGGAATGGTGACTTTGTGAAGTAGAAACCCTAGATTTAGGTTAAGAGAGAGATTTGAAGGTACAAATAGTGATTTTATAATATTTGAAGATTTTAGAAATTTATTTGGGAATTTTATGAGAAACAGAAAAAAATGTTACCGTTTTGGTCCCTATAGTTTGACTAGGTTGAACTGGGAGTTGGTTTGGAGACCAAAACAAGTTAAGAAATATTTTTGGAGATGCCAAATGATGTTTTATATTATTTTAGAATTTCACAAATTATTTTGGGAATTTTTAAAATAGCAGACAAAGAATTGCGGTTTTGGTCCCAGTAGACTGAGAACAGGGTAGCAGGAAGAACAGGTGAATGCCAGAAACTTAGGAAATGATCCAAAATCAACCAAAAGAGTAACCAATGGTGTTTTTACAATATTTATGATTTTTAGAAATTTTCTAGGATTTTTCTGAGAAAGTTCTTTTTTACCCTAAGTTACGGGATACGGTAAAAACAAAAAATTACAGTAATGTTCTAAACTTGATTATTATGAACTAAGACCTTTGTGGCACCTTATTTTCATGGGTTAGGACTTATTTTAAGATTCATGAGAGTTTTTACCTAAATAGGTTATTTTTGGACAATTTTTACTATCAAATACAAAAGTTACCACATTTAATTACCTTGGAGACTTACCATTTACCATGGTTAAGGTGAAAATAATTTTACCCTCCCTTTAGGACAGTGCTGCGCCAGATTTAGAGGGAAGAGTGTGGAGAATTCTTGACTCCATGACTCATGGTTAGTGGCCAATAGGATTAGTCCAAGTGATTAACTAGGGTTAAGACTCTAGTTAAGTGTAATCATGACTTAGGAAAAAATATCTTGGACAATAGGAAGACGAGAGGGAGGCCGAGTTTGGGAGAGAAAGAAGAGGGAGAGTTCTTGCTTCATACTTCCATTTTTGCTCTTGCACCATAGCCATAGTTTTCAAGCTTTTTCTCTAAATTTTCATCCTAGTTAGTAAATTTTCAAGGGTTGTTCTTAATCTTGTGATCAACAAGTTGCAAGGAACCAAGCAAGGAGAAGAAGGAGAAGGAAGAAGAAGGGGGTGAAGGTTAGGGTTTTCTACACAAGCTTGGTAAGGGAAAATTTTCTTATGCAAGATTTTAAAGCTTAGTGGACATATGAGAACTATGTTGATATTGGTTTGATTAAGATGATTTTAATTTAACCTAGAGAACATGATGATTGTGAGCCATATACTTTTATGTTCTTATGGTGATGGATGAGCCTAGAGGTTGTCTTGTGATTGATATGAACCCTCTTGAGTGGTTTGGTTAAGAAAGTTTTGATTGATGATAGTTTTGGATGGTCTTAACCTAGATGGAAATAAGACTAGGTTGTCTTTGCTTGTGGATTTCTGTTGGTTGTGGAAAATTAATTGTATTGTATGAGATGAGTTTGCTCTATGTTGGATGCATGATGATTCTTGTTCCATGCTTGACTTGAGTTGATTGAGTGGTTGTTGTTGTGACTATCTACACAAGCTTGGCATGATGAAATTGGTATTTGTAGGTTAATAAGCTTGGTGTGTGATGTCGATCTTGATTCATTGCCTTGATGGGTTTGAATTCATGGTTTGATGTTACATGGTTGTGTCTTGTGATCAATCCAAAGATGGTAAAATTTGCTTATTTTTATTCATTTGGTCACAACTATGTAAAGAAAAGAATTGATTTGGGTTAAACTTTGAAAAATCGCAAATCTGCCATGCCCTGGGTGTGGCCATTTTCGTAGTTGCGGAAAACTGGAAAACAGGGGACAGAACTGTCTGCACCGCATGTGGGAAAAGCAGCGCGCCAGTGAACAGTTCTGGATCCTGAACTTTTAAACAGCAAATGAATTTGCGAAAATCACCTTTTTTCCAACTTTTTAAACAAATATGCTTAAGAGAAAAATGACTTTTTAAATTTAAAGATTGGTAAGTATTTTGGTTAATTTATTTTGGAATTTAAACAATGGATTTGGAAAAATGTATTTTTGTTAAAAAGACAAACATTAATAAGAGTGTGAATGAAAGAGGAGAAAGCCATGTTGATGGAGAATTATGCACAAAGAGATGTGAATATCATAAGAGATGATAATGCTATAACCAAGAGTGAAGGTTATATGTGATTGTGCAAGTGATAACCTAGTGAAGAGGTTAATACAATTACAAGAGAAACCAAAGCTTATCAATGCTTGAGAAAATTGCTATGTAGGAGCTGACATAGCACAGGCTGTTGCGTTATCTTATCTTATTTTTTTGTAGACTGACTCTGTACCGGATTGGGCTTATGTTTAGAGATATTTTGGATGACTGTACTTTATGTTTTGCGACATTACCAGTTGATCAGTGATGTACTTATAAACTTTGGACTAGTAGTATATGCGATGTGTATTATTTATTCAGTAGTTATTGATCTCGTTTTCAATGATACTAGATGACACTAATGAGTTTCGAAATCTAAATAACGTAAATGAGAGTTTCAAGTTAAAATAGTTTTCAGGAATTAAAGAAAAAAAATTTATACTCATTTTCGAAATTGAATTGAGATAATTAAAAGGGACATTTCGTTTAAAATGAAGATCACTGTTATTTATTTTAAATAATCAGGTTACTTATGTTGTAATATCCTTTTATGAGAAAGGGTGTTGCAATTAGTGGTATCAGAGCCAGGTTGAGTCATGTTGGGATGTTTAGGGTGTAGGCCTATTAGGTCAGGTTGTGTGAACTCTGATTGACATTGAGATGTGAACTTTGATTGGCATTATTTGCTTTGTAATGTGTGTGGGTTATTTGTATTGCTTGGATAGATTCTGGATTGTACCTTTCTTGGTTAAATTGCAGGAAATCCATAGCTCGCAATGCTTATGTGATTGAAAGGGCAGTTGGTGCCATGAACCATATGGCAGCAACTATGGCACAACAGGCTGAACGTGCTGAGCAGAGAGAAATTCAGAATCAGCTGAGAGCTGCTAGGGCTGCAGAGAATAAAGGACTGTTTGACTTTAAGAAACATGATCCACCTCAGTTTGATGGGGAACCAGATCCTAAAAAGGCTGATTTATGGATATAGGAGATAGAGAAAATCTTTCTTGCTTTACATTGTGCTGAGGAAGTTAAGGTACCCTATGCCACTTATCTGCTAATTGGTGATGCGGAGTACTAGTGGAAGGGAGTGCAACAGTTACTAGAAGCTGAGCACCAGGCTGTTACTTGGGAAATTTTTCGTACCAGATTCCTGGAGAAATATTTTCCTCAGAGTGCTATAACCCAAAAAGAACTAGAATTTCTGAGTCTACAACAGAAGGAGATGATTGTAGATGCCTATGCAGCAAAGTTTGAAACCCTGGCTAAGTATTTTCGTTTCTTTCAGCTTCAACCTGATGAAGGGTGGAAGTGCAAAAGGTTCGAAAAAGGTTTACGATATGAGATTAAGGAGGCTGTGTCGCCTTTGGAAATTCGTCAGTTTCAACCCCTGGTGGAGAAATGTAGAAAGATTGAGATTCTGAAAAAGGAAAAAGTGATAAGGAGTAATGTGGGTGGACCCTCAAGGTTTAGGCCACAGAATCAGAAGGGAAGACAATTCCAGAGAAAACCTTATCCAAGACCTGGAAATTTTGGCAATCAGCAGCAGAATCACAGTGTAGCATCTGCTGGTTGGAGTGGAAATCGTGGAAACCAAGGGCCGAATGAGATTAGGTGTTTTAATTGTGGGAAGGCAGGACATTACTCTACTAGCTGCAATCAAAAGGGAGCAACTTGTTTTAGATGTGGAAAGGTTGGACATATGTCTAAGGATTGCAGGATAGCAAAGTCAGAACCATCAGTGAACAATATGCAGGTTGTGAGACCAAGGACAAAGGGACGTGTTTATACCCTGAGTGGCGTTGAGACTTCGAAATCAGATGATCTCATACAAGGTACATGCGACATAGCTGGTTATCATTTAATTGTACTGTATGATTCAGGCGCAACTCATTCGTTTATAACCACTACTAGAAAAATCAGATTTAGAGACGGATTTTAGCGACGGAAACATTTCCCCCTCTATTAGCGACAAATTTTGTGACGGAAATGATTAAATTAAATTAGCGACGGATTTAGAGACGGAATTGTCCCTCTCTAAAAATTCCGTCACAAAATCCGTCACTAAATGTGCAACTTAACTTTAGCAAGGGAATTAAAGACGGAAGTGATGCCTCTCTAAACGTATTCGTCACAATGTTCATAGGTCCTTAATCGAATTACGTTTAGCGAGGGAATTTGTGACGGAATATTCCCTCTCTAACGTTATCCGTCACAACAATCCGTCACAAATATTTATTAAACGGTTTGCGATTTGCGAGGGAAAACTTCCATCGCTAAAAATATATATTAACCGATGTAAAAAGTCATTAAAATAACAAAAAATGCGTCCTCCCCCCCTCTGTTCTCTCACTCGTCTCACTCAAACTAAACCCCCAAACCCATCGTATCTTCCTCTCTCGCTCCCTCCTATCCCTTTCCACACACGCACTCAGATCTAAAGGAGGTGGTAGTAGAAGCTCGTTGACGGACGATGCCGATGGCGACGCAGTGGTCGCCGAACGAGGTCGTTGACGGGGTTGTAGACGGCTTCCTCCAAAGATTGCAGTATGTAATAAAAATACGCTAACGCTTCCTTCATCGACGTTTTCTCATAGGTCGAGGATCATCGAGATGAGAGCCCGAGCTCTATCCATGGCAGGGACCTGCATAGAACCTCTTAAACTCTAGTTCCCTTGTGAGTTTTCTTTTTCCTTGGATCTGTTTGTCTGCTTCTAGGGTTTGAACCTCACATGTTTGATTTCTTTTTCTTTTTCTTTTTTATCGTTGATTGATGGTGTTTGTTTGATTCTAGGGTCTGTTTTCGGAGCCGTCTCCAATCTTCTCTCAGACATAAGCTCCTCCACGGTCTTCTCTGTTCTCCGTCAACCAGGCACCACCGCGAGGCATTCCTGTTGAAGAACATTTGGATGAATGTGACTGTTGAAGAATGTGACAGGCGATATACCCTTATCCTTTTCATCATTCTTCTTTTGGCAACAAAAATAACTACCCATTATTATTATTTTGTTTTTCTATGCTGTTAGGACTGCTTGTGAATCGTGCAAGTCCTTTTGATTGATACACAAAGTGGGTTTTTGTTATATTGCTGAATGAATGAATTCATCAGTTTCATGAACCCCTTTTTTATGAGTCTACTCTTCATGCCCGAGTGTTTAGATTGGTGTTTTTCTGTTTAGGATGTAGTGTTTTGAGTTGGGTTTGGTTAAAGTTTACAGCTTGATCTACTTTGTTATGGTGCCTCGTTAAATGTGGTTGTGTTACCTTGTATAGGTATCATGAGTTAGTTTGTCTTGTCCACAACAAAAATATGCATTTATTTGAATAAATGAACAAATAAATTGGTTGTGGCAATGGGAATGGATGATGATTGAGAAGCATTTGTTAGGTAATAACCATAGATGACAGAGTTGTGGTTTGCATCTTCAATTGTTGTGAGTTTGTTAGTTGTAAACAAGCTCTTTGTGTTTTTCATAATTTAATTATGACTAGTTTTCTAAATTATATGGCACTGTTTTCAGTTTTTTTATTAATGCATTGGGTGAAATTACTGTACGTAATATCAAGTTCAATAACTGTTGTTGGGTCATTATTCTAATTTCTCTATATTTTTTTTTTTGCTTATATGGTTTCAAACAGATGGAACTTCCCGAATGGACAGATATCGTGAAGACTGCAAGATTTAAGGAGCTGGCTCCTTATGATCCTGATTAGTACTATGTTAGATCTGGTGAGTTTTTCTTTGAGGTGTCTTGTTGTCCTTTTTCTAGTTGTGGAAATTTTCCTTCTGTTATTTTTTGTTCACAAACATGAAACTTGTAAGGAAATCTTTTTGGTCATTTCTTATTGAATGATATGTCTTTGTGTGTGTGCTGAATTCAAACTTTGAGCATGGTGCAGTGGCTTTCAGTTTTCATGTTAAGAACAACTATAAGGTAAAAAATATGCTTATTCTTATCTCTTAGTTACTTTATTTTTTGTTTCTATTTACAAACCTAATACATTCCCACATTTCAATCTATTGGTCATGCTATTTCTTTGTCCTCCACACCTTCTATCAATTCATTTATCCATGTACACACACATGTATTCAAAATATTTATATTGCTTGTTGAAGTCCTACTTTAATTTTGATTATATTTCTTGTTATGCATCTCAGTTGATGATTCAACGGGAAAAGATATTATATAAAGGTAATCTATCAATAGTCACCGAGGTACATGTTTTTCAAAGTTTGCTCTGTGTGTCCATGTTAAGTCTATTGCTCTCACTAATGAGGGATATTTCTACTTTCTAATGATTTTTTAAATTCTGTTTTTCAGATTTTTGAGGTGGCTTCTTCACTTAACATATCTCAGGTACGTGGTAAAACAAAAAAAGAAAAGCTATTTGTGTAACTCTTTTTCAAGTTATTTTTCCTTCTTCATTTTGTCAAATTAAGATAACGTGGGCTTTAATGTTAGAACATAGCTTCTGGTTGTTTAGGGATGTGGCAATGTAATGCATTGTGTATGTTGCTACTTATCATCTTGGTTTGAGTTTACAGTATGTATTCTAATCCTAGAGGACGTTTGGGTTTTTTACCTTCTTAAAATACAGGTTACATTTACTGTTTTGGGGAAGTGTTGGATGAAGTTGGTTGCTATGTTTCCTGGTATGTGGTTATAATCTGATATCTTTGAGTTTGGTGAGGTGATGGTTACTGTCATGGTAATTTGTGAGACTGTTTCAGGGTGTTGTCAAGTTGTGGATATACCTTGTTGCAATTTTATCATGAAGGGCAGGAGTGGGTTCGATTGTTTTCTGTTTACTTGGCAATATTTGTATACTTTGATATTTTTATGAAACATTATTATTAATGGTTTTACGAATCTTGTTTATGAATGGTTGATTTTTATTTCTTTGGGTGCTAATGATATTTTGTTCAAAAGTTTCATTTTCTTACAATTATTATCCATGAAATTTTTTATTTAAAAATACAACAGTTTTTTTATATAAAAAAACACCTCTAAATATTAGAGAGGGATAAATTCCGTCACTAATTAGAGATGGATTTTGTGACGGATTAGTATTCTTAAATTTGTCCCATTCATTGCAAATTCCCTCACTAGTTAGTGAGGAAAACTATCCCTCGCTAATTAGCGAGGGACGGATTCCGTCACTAATTAGCGAGGGATTCTGTTTTCCCTCGCTAATTATTTTGCGACGCCCATTTTAGCGACAAATATGTGTCCGTCACAAATTCCGTCGCTAAATTAGTTTGTGACGGATTTTTATATATTTAGTGACGGATTTGTTCCCTCTCTAATTATAATTTTTCTAGTAGTGATCTTTTGATTGTGTGAAACGGTTGAATTTGCCAACTTCTTTGATGTCATATGATTTGGTTGTTTCCTTGCCTATTGCTGAACCAGTCATTGTAAATACTATTTGTTTAAATTGTCCGGTCACTATCCTTGGTAAGAAATACCATATAGATCTAATTTGTTTACCTTTGATCCAATTAGATATTGTTTTAGGAATGGATTGGTTGTCCGTCAATAATGTTCTTTTAGACTGTGCCAGTAAGACCTTAGTTTTTCCTAATTCTGGAGTTTCTGGACTTATGTCTACCAACCAAGTAAAAGCTTCTTTAAAAGAAGGAGCAAAGGGATACATGTTATTTTCCTTGTTGAAATTTGAGAGTGACAAAGAATTGAACAATGTGTCAGTAGTTAGGGAGTTCTCCGAAGTGTTTCCTGAAGATGTCCCAGGTTTGCCACATGTGAGAGAGATAGAGTTTACCATAGATTTAGTACCCGGATCAGGTCCAATTTCTATAGGTCCGTATAGAATGTCGCCAATGGAATTGGCTGAGTTGAAAAAACAGTTAGAGGATTTATTGTCTAAGCAGTTTATTAGACCTAGTGTTTCTCCGTCGGGTGCACCAGTGTTGCTGGTGAAGAAGAAGGATGGAACTTCTAGGTTGTGTGTGGATTATAGACAGTTGAATAAGATAACGATCAAGAACAAATATCCTTTGCCACGTATTGATGATTTGATGGATCAATTGCGTGGAGCTGCTATATTCTCCAAGATAGATCTAAGAATAGGGTATCATCATATTCGAGTGAAGACTGAGGATATATCTAAGACTGCTTTTAGAACCCGATATGGTCATTATGAGTATCTTGTAATGTCATTTGGTGTGACCAATGCACCAGCAATATTCATGGATTACATGAATAGGGTTTTTAATCCGTTCTTAGATAGTGTTGTGGTGGTGTTCATTGATGATATTCTGATTTACTCTAAGAATACATTTGCGACAAGTGTTGCAAGTCTTGAGTGAACATAAATTGTATGCTAAGTTGTCTAAGTGTGAATTCTGGCTAAGAGAGGTACAGTTCCTAAGTCATGTGATTACTAAAGAAGGTATAGCCGTAGATCCTGTGAAGGTAGAAGCAGTACTCTCGTGGGAAAGACCAAAGACTGTAACTGAGATTTGTAGTTTTGTGGGGTTAGCTGGGTATTAAAGGAGGTTTATCCAAGGATTTTCAAAGATTGTAGCCCCATTGACTAAGTTGACCCGAAAAGATCAACCTTTTGTTTGGACTGAGGAGTGTGAGATGTAACGCCCCTTTTTCCCACAAGGAACGTCACGTGAAAAACTAAAACTTAATGCGGAAAAACGTCTTTCATAAATTAAGGTTACCAAAATTGGTGGCTAATTTTTTTTTTTAAAGAATCTTATCCGAAAAGATTTCTCACATCATATTTGCCATCCTGAAACTCAGAAGAAAAGAAACATCATACACATATATATCATCATGACACGAAGAAAATAAAACGATAAAGCTAAACCTAGGAAAACGATAAATCAAAAAGTGTGTCCAATACACGACACTGAACATGTACATCCCAAACCTAGGCTGGTCGCTAACAGACACTCTACAACCTAGCACTAGACACCCCCCACCTCTACAGGCCTAAGACGATGACGTCTCCTCGGGGTCCTCCTCAACCACAGACACCTCGAATAGTACACGATCTGGCTCGTCTCTAACCTTCCTCTTCCCTCTATCTACGTGTCCCGAAGGTCCGGCAGAAGTGTCAGAAGAACGGCGCACCAAATGTCCAGAAGGTGCGACGTATGGAACAGGAAGTGTCGGCCTCACGGTCTCGGGTGATGGAACTGGTGTCACCGGTGGAGCCATCCTTGGTAAACGTGCCCTCTCCAAGGAACTCTTCCTTGGAGTGCGGCGAATCAGAAGACAACGGTTAGATACCGATTCGGCTATCCGCTGAGGTGTAGGCCTCTGATCCTCCCTCGCCTCTCTCCTAAGCTGCGCCGTGGGTGGAACTCTGGCCTCCCGGTCCTCCAAGGTGATGCTGCGTGCAAAGGGTGCATCTCCCAGCCAGTAGCGCATCCTCTCGATGGGTATATAGACGTCCAATACCATGTCCCTCTCCAAAACCTCTTCGGGGCCCAACACCCCTCCTCTAGTCCTAACCACGTGTCCAGACACAGTGGCCCATTGGGAGATGGGATCGTAAGTCCATCCCCCACCATCGGCCTCACGAGGCCGAAAGCACTCCCTCACTCGGGCTATCAGAGGTCTCGAAGTGGACATCTACACGTAACGTACATAAAATAACAAAAAAACACGCAAGGGTGAATTTCTTTGCACAAGTTGAAATCCACTGAAAGGATGTATACGAAACAGAAAATACTACATAATACATTCCAAGAATATATGTATAGCTACTCTTTCGCAAATCTTTCTCTAAGATATTCATAAACCAAAAGAGAGCACATCATCAAATTAAGCACACAGTCAAACACACACAAAGCACTCTAGCATAATGCATGTCACTTCAATATCTCTTTAATACACCGGTGCACTGCTCCATGGAGACTTCTCTTCCTCAACTTAGTAGAGCGATATGGTTATAGCATAAACCGACCATAATAAACCAATCGGTCCCCTTTTTCATGGACATGGTAACCATCGATCCCCTTTTCCATGGACAGGTTTTACAATTATTCAGTAGAGCTACTAACACCATAACATAATAAACCAATCGGTCCCCTTTTTCATGGACATGGTAACCATCGATCCCCTTTTTCATGGACAGGTTTTACAATTATTTAGTAGGCTACTATGAGACCTAACATAATAAACCAATCGGTCCCCTTTTTCATGGACATGGTAACCATTGGTCCCCTTTTTCATGGACAGGTTTTACAATTATTCGGTAGAGCAACATAATAAACCAATTGGTCCCCTTTTTCATGGACATGGTAACCATCGGTCCCCTTTTCCATGGACAGGTTTTACAATTATTCACAATCCATCGCATAGGATTGTATGCTCTCATCATAGCATAAAGCTAGCCTGGCAAAAGCCAATATCTCAAATGCATATGGCATGATATTTGCACTCACTAATAATACAATCAATGCGGTCCCTCGTCTTAGGGTTTTTCGTCGCCACGTGTTAGCTTTCATCCAACACCGTGTAATTTTATTGTTCTTAAGACTTTTATCTTCGCCACGTATTGGTTCTCTCCCAATACCATGTAATATTATTGTCCTCAAGACTTTAGCGTCGCCACGTATTGATCCTCGTTCAATACCGTGTAAGATCGTTTATTGAAAAATGTAAGTTTTATGGAAAATTCCTCTTTGAAATTAAAGTTCTTCTTTAACTTTAACTCTCTAATTCCTATTATTTTTCCTTCTCACTTCTTATTAATTATTAAAAACTACATAACTTGTTAAAATTTCATTTTGACCCCAAAACGTCCAGTTCCTGCGTCCAGTCTGCGTCCAGTTCCTGCATCCAGTGTCTGCGTCCAGTTCCTGCGTCCAGTCTCTGCGTCCAGTCTCTGCGTCCAGTTTTAACGTTTTCTACCCCCGAACTTTTATAACATTATACTTTTGGCCCAAAGTGCCCAGACTTTCGATTTCATGCCCAGAATTCCAGAATTTTGTATTTTTGAAATTATCCAATTAAGTGTTATCTTGAATCCTAATTAACTTCTTTGTTTTCATTTGTAAAACTTTTTCATTAAAGTTTTTAACTCTTTTTACCACACTTAGTCAAATATTTTCAAACCAATCTCAATCACATAGAATTAAATCATGTGAAACATCCAAGAATCAATATTCATCCATTTAGGCAAAAACACCACCAAGCCATAAATCAAACATACACTTAGGCATTCCAAATCACTCCAAATCATACATATGATTTTTCCAACAACACATAGGCTTATCAAAAATTATCATGCCTCAACCAAAATCATACTTTCACTCATATACATAAATATATAAAAATACATATTACTAAAGAATGATTTCTCATTCAAACACCCAATATGAAAACTCAAGTCTTTGAGTTTTTCATGAACATACAACATACACCACACACATACACATCCTTCCCAACTTATTGAGAAAATCCCCTTACCTCTTGAAGACTTGAAAATGGGCTAACTCCAAAATCACCTTCTTCACACCACACCAACACCAAGTGGTCTACTCAACACCTTGATGTTCCCACACTTACAAAAATTTACCTTTTTCAAAATACACCAAAATACACCCATAGAAATATGAGTTTTATGAAAACCAAGAAACTCTAAAGAGTAGAAATTTGAGAAGATGAATACTTACTCAAATCTTGAAAGAAAATAGATCCAAGGTAGTTTCCAAGCTTGTAGGTTCCAATGAAGTGAACCTAAACTAAGAAAAATATCTCTTTTAGTAAAGAGAAGAACACAACTTTCATGGAAACATGAAAGTGGTGGAAATGAAAAAATGAAAGAAGTTTATGGATTACAATGATGATCCAAACCTTTTTTGTGAAGCTTGAATGGCTAGAACTCAAGAAATCACAAAGCTTTAGTTATGGAATCAAGCTTTGGAAAGGAGAGAAAATGGAGTTTTGCAAGATGATGAAGATGAAGTGAAGAAGAAATGAATTCTCTCTCCTCCCTTGCCCTACATGAATTCAGCTGACCCAAGAAGAGTATGGGGGAGGTATGGGCTTGCATGTTTTGGTGGTTGGGAGCCATACCTCTCTCACCTAATTTTGAGAAAATTCAAAATTCAACCCCTAATTGACCATTTGACTTTTGGAAGGATTTGAGAGTGGGATCAGCCCCCTTATGCGCCCAGCTGACCAGAAAATGGTGGGATTAAGTCCCATCAAGTTAGGGTTTAATCGGTAGTTCGAAGCAGTAAAAACGCGTAGTTTTCGAACCCCTTTTCGATAAATATTTTTCTAAAATGAGTAAAACTATGAGGAATAAATTTTATGATTTGAATATGTCATAGAAAAATTTAGAAACCCAAAACTAAATTTTTGGACTATTTTTCAAGTCCCGGTTGCGCCCGGTTTACCCGTAAAGTACCAAACGCGGGTAAAATAAAGTTTTTCTGAAAAATTTCCAGAAAAATTTCTAAAAATCACAAATATTATAAGAACCATTTTTGGTTCGTTAAAAATTTATTTTGGAATAAAAATGACCTCTAGAAAAATACTGAACCCTATCCCCGCATCAGGAGAGAATGCGGTTCCCGCAAAAACTCAGTTTTGTGAACTCTACTACTCTAAACCCTTCAAAATCAAACCTAAGATATTACTATCACTATCCTCACCTCAAGATCCCAAAAATCATTAATTAAATAATTTTAATTAAATTAAATAGGATTAAAAATCAATAAAAACTATATATAAAAATCAGGGTGTTACAACTCTACCCCTCTAAAAAGAATTTCGTCCCCGAAATTACGTACCTAAACTACGTTTAACCATCAATATAGAAAAACTCTCATCCGATAAATCTTTCTATCACTCCTACTTTAGAAATAACATATTCTCGTTCCTTCGAGCATTCCTACTCTCACTACAAGGTATCCTCACACTATCCATCAAGAATCATCACTATCCAATCCAAACTTTAAGAATTCAACAATGTAAGTCTATATCAATTATCATTGTGCCCCATCTACTACCGGCAAGCCAATGGGTTAATTACTCACACGCCTTGTCCTAATAATTTTATAGCTAATCACATCATTGTCCAAATCATTCCTGAATATAACAACTGGTATATCCTACCATCATTTATCCAATTCGTCCAAAACTTCTTCTTCTCCTATTTTATCTTCAAGATCTACTAATGCTTTGCGACCCTTCACTGTATTATCTTTTTCTTATACCCATCCCTTAATACTCGTTACAGTACTCCTAGATAACTGTCGACTATTGTTCATACGCCACCCACTCTTTGCTAAAGGATCCTTGGCAAAAATTTCCTATGAAAATTTCTATTACAATTCACACTATCATCTATAGAGTTCTAGTTTCCCTCAAAGTCGACCCAGAATAGGAAAATCATTTTACAAACGAGATTACCACTACTGATGAGAATTGATTTGACAAGATGGACGATCAGAAAGATTATTAGATAAGAAGATAGAGAAATAACTAGGTAAGAAGATAGACAGATGAGATTACTGAATAGCCTTATACATAGATTGCAAACGGTTTTGGAAACAAACAGACATAAGATTTCTGGGAATTTACATACTTAGGGAGTAGCGAAACAAAATTTAAATATAGAGTCAAATTTTGAAACTAAGACATATAAGAACTAAAACATACAACACACAGAAGGTTCCCTAACAAAACGAATCTAGTCTCCAGAATCTTCAAAAACTTGCAGAACACCACTCATTCCAAACATCCCTGAAGCCCCTAGTCTTCAAAATTACCAGCTATGTCATTCCCTTCTTGTAGGGAATCCTCTAAAGGTGAAGCCTCAATACCACTCATAGTGTAAACACGTCCTTTTGCCTTCGGCCTTCCTACTTTGACAGCGTTGATTTCCGGCTTGGGTTTGGGCATATTGCAGTCCCTTGCCACATGTCCAACCTTTCTGCAATTATAGCACGTCATCCCTTGCTGGCTACAGGTATTTATATAATGTCCTATTTTTCCACACTTATAACATCTCACTGGAGCGCTCGCTCCTTGACTCCCCTCGTTGGTAATGTTCTTTTGTTGGTTCCCCTGATTCCTATAGTAGGGTTTGTTCTGATCCTGCTTTCCTTCCTTCCCTTGTGGATATGACCTAGACGGTCCACCCACATTTTCCTTGCTCACTCTCCCTCCCATATGGTTTTCCATTCTCTCATATCTTTCCACCAATTGTATCGCAGTAGTTGTCAGTTGAACTACTGTTGCAGCCAAATCCATGATAGCCTGAATAATCTCCTTAATACTGTTGTCGCTGTTCCCATTCGCTTGACCAAAGTCACCACTAGCCATGGATTTCTACAAGTCAACCAATCGAGTCGCACTATTCAAAACCCAATCAAGAAAGCAATCAATTTCACACATTGTTTCATAAGGAAACAATACAAACAATGTCACACAATGCTAATCAAAGATTCACACAACTTAAACTTAGTAAGCCTATAATCTAAGCAAACTCCATCAGAGTTCACACAACTTAGACACAGTAGACCTATAACCTACAGTCCCGACAGACATCGACCAGGCTCTGATACCACAAATGTAACGCCCCTTTTTCCCACAAGGAACGTCACGTGAAAAACTAAAACTTAATGCGGAAAAACGTCTTTCATAAATTAAGGTTACCAAAATTGGTGGCTAATTTTTTTTTTTAAAGAATCTTATCCGAAAAGATTTCTCACATCATATTTGCCATCCTGAAACTCAGAAGAAAAGAAACATCATACACATATATATCATCATGACACGAAGAAAATAAAACGATAAAGCTAAACCTAGGAAAACGATAAATCAAAAAGTGTGTCCAATACACGACACTGAACATGTACATCCCAAACCTAGGCTGGTCGCTAACAGACACTCTACAACCTAGCACTAGACACCCCCCACCTCTACAGGCCTAAGACGATGACGTCTCCTCGGGGTCCTCCTCAACCACAGACACCTCGAATAGTACACGATCTGGCTCGTCTCTAACCTTCCTCTTCCCTCTATCTACGTGTCCCGAAGGTCCGGCAGAAGTGTCAGAAGAACGGCGCACCAAATGTCCAGAAGGTGCGACGTATGGAACAGGAAGTGTCGGCCTCACGGTCTCGGGTGATGGAACTGGTGTCACCGGTGGAGCCATCCTTGGTAAACGTGCCCTCTCCAAGGAACTCTTCCTTGGAGTGCGGCGAATCAGAAGACAACGGTTAGATACCGATTCGGCTATCCGCTGAGGTGTAGGCCTCTGATCCTCCCTCGCCTCTCTCCTAAGCTGCGCCGTGGGTGGAACTCTGGCCTCCCGGTCCTCCAAGGTGATGCTGCGTGCAAAGGGTGCATCTCCCAGCCAGTAGCGCATCCTCTCGATGGGTATATAGACGTCCAATACCATGTCCCTCTCCAAAACCTCTTCGGGGCCCAACACCCCTCCTCTAGTCCTAACCACGTGTCCAGACACAGTGGCCCATTGGGAGATGGGATCGTAAGTCCATCCCCCACCATCGGCCTCACGAGGCCGAAAGCACTCCCTCACTCGGGCTATCAGAGGTCTCGAAGTGGACATCTACACGTAACGTACATAAAATAACAAAAAAACACGCAAGGGTGAATTTCTTTGCACAAGTTGAAATCCACTGAAAGGATGTATACGAAACAGAAAATACTACATAATACATTCCAAGAATATATGTATAGCTACTCTTTCGCAAATCTTTCTCTAAGATATTCATAAACCAAAAGAGAGCACATCATCAAATTAAGCACACAGTCAAACACACACAAAGCACTCTAGCATAATGCATGTCACTTCAATATCTCTTTAATACACCGGTGCACTGCTCCATGGAGACTTCTCTTCCTCAACTTAGTAGAGCGATATGGTTATAGCATAAACCGACCATAATAAACCAATCGGTCCCCTTTTTCATGGACATGGTAACCATCGATCCCCTTTTCCATGGACAGGTTTTACAATTATTCAGTAGAGCTACTAACACCATAACATAATAAACCAATCGGTCCCCTTTTTCATGGACATGGTAACCATCGATCCCCTTTTTCATGGACAGGTTTTACAATTATTTAGTAGGCTACTATGAGACCTAACATAATAAACCAATCGGTCCCCTTTTTCATGGACATGGTAACCATTGGTCCCCTTTTTCATGGACAGGTTTTACAATTATTCGGTAGAGCAACATAATAAACCAATTGGTCCCCTTTTTCATGGACATGGTAACCATCGGTCCCCTTTTCCATGGACAGGTTTTACAATTATTCACAATCCATCGCATAGGATTGTATGCTCTCATCATAGCATAAAGCTAGCCTGGCAAAAGCCAATATCTCAAATGCATATGGCATGATATTTGCACTCACAAATAATACAATCAATGCGGTCCCTCGTCTTAGGGTTTTTCGTCGCCACGTGTTAGCTTTCATCCAACACCGTGTAATTTTATTGTTCTTAAGACTTTTATCTTCGCCACGTATTGGTTCTCTCCCAATACCATGTAATATTATTGTCCTCAAGACTTTAGCGTCGCCACGTATTGATCCTCGTTCAATACCGTGTAAGATCGTTTATTGAAAAATGTAAGTTTTATGGAAAATTCCTCTTTGAAATTAAAGTTCTTCTTTAACTTTAACTCTCTAATTCCTATTATTTTTCCTTCTCACTTCTTATTAATTATTAAAAACTACATAACTTGTTAAAATTTCATTTTGACCCCAAAACGTCCAGTTCCTGCGTCCAGTCTGCGTCCAGTTCCTGCATCCAGTGTCTGCGTCCAGTTCCTGCGTCCAGTCTCTGCGTCCAGTCTCTGCGTCCAGTTTTAACGTTTTCTACCCCCGAACTTTTATAACATTATACTTTTGGCCCAAAGTGCCCAGACTTTCGATTTCATGCCCAGAATTCCAGAATTTTGTATTTTTGAAATTATCCAATTAAGTGTTATCTTGAATCCTAATTAACTTCTTTGTTTTCATTTGTAAAACTTTTTCATTAAAGTTTTTAACTCTTTTTACCACACTTAGTCAAATATTTTCAAACCAATCTCAATCACATAGAATTAAATCATGTGAAACATCCAAGAATCAATATTCATCCATTTAGGCAAAAACACCACCAAGCCATAAATCAAACATACACTTAGGCATTCCAAATCACTCCAAATCATACATATGATTTTTCCAACAACACATAGGCTTATCAAAAATTATCATGCCTCAACCAAAATCATACTTTCACTCATATACATAAATATATAAAAATACATATTACTAAAGAATGATTTCTCATTCAAACACCCAATATGAAAACTCAAGTCTTTGAGTTTTTCATGAACATACAACATACACCACACACATACACATCCTTCCCAACTTATTGAGAAAATCCCCTTACCTCTTGAAGACTTGAAAATGGGCTAACTCCAAAATCACCTTCTTCACACCACACCAACACCAAGTGGTCTACTCAACACCTTGATGTTCCCACACTTACAAAAATTTACCTTTTTCAAAATACACCAAAATACACCCATAGAAATATGAGTTTTATGAAAACCAAGAAACTCTAAAGAGTAGAAATTTGAGAAGATGAATACTTACTCAAATCTTGAAAGAAAATAGATCCAAGGTAGTTTCCAAGCTTGTAGGTTCCAATGAAGTGAACCTAAACTAAGAAAAATATCTCTTTTAGTAAAGAGAAGAACACAACTTTCATGGAAACATGAAAGTGGTGGAAATGAAAAAATGAAAGAAGTTTATGGATTACAATGATGATCCAAACCTTTTTTGTGAAGCTTGAATGGCTAGAACTCAAGAAATCACAAAGCTTTAGTTATGGAATCAAGCTTTGGAAAGGAGAGAAAATGGAGTTTTGCAAGATGATGAAGATGAAGTGAAGAAGAAATGAATTCTCTCTCCTCCCTTGCCCTACATGAATTCAGCTGACCCAAGAAGAGTATGGGGGAGGTATGGGCTTGCATGTTTTGGTGGTTGGGAGCCATACCTCTCTCACCTAATTTTGAGAAAATTCAAAATTCAACCCCTAATTGACCATTTGACTTTTGGAAGGATTTGAGAGTGGGATCAGCCCCCTTATGCGCCCAGCTGACCAGAAAATGGTGGGATTAAGTCCCATCAAGTTAGGGTTTAATCGGTAGTTCGAAGCAGTAAAAACGCGTAGTTTTCGAACCCCTTTTCGATAAATATTTTTCTAAAATGAGTAAAACTATGAGGAATAAATTTTATGATTTGAATATGTCATAGAAAAATTTAGAAACCCAAAACTAAATTTTTGGACTATTTTTCAAGTCCCGGTTGCGCCCGGTTTACCCGTAAAGTACCAAACGCGGGTAAAATAAAGTTTTTCTGAAAAATTTCCAGAAAAATTTCTAAAAATCACAAATATTATAAGAACCATTTTTGGTTCGTTAAAAATTTATTTTGGAATAAAAATGACCTCTAGAAAAATACTGAACCCTATCCCCGCATCAGGAGAGAATGCGGTTCCCGCAAAAACTCAGTTTTGTGAACTCTACTACTCTAAACCCTTCAAAATCAAACCTAAGATATTACTATCACTATCCTCACCTCAAGATCCCAAAAATCATTAATTAAATAATTTTAATTAAATTAAATAGGATTAAAAATCAATAAAAACTATATATAAAAATCAGGGTGTTACATGAGAAGAGTTTCCTTGAGATGAAAAAAGGTTAACGACCTCACATGTGTTAGTGTTACCTAATTCGGAAGAACCTATGGAAGTATATTATGATGCTTCTTATCAGGGATTAGGTTGTGTATTAATGCAAAATAGGAGAGTCGTATCCTATGCGTCTCGTCAGTTGAAAACACATGAAAGAAATTATCCAACTCATTATCTTGAATTAGCTTCAGTAGTTTTTGCTCTGAAGATTTGGAGACATTACCTTTATGGATTGACTTTTACAGTGTTTAGTGATCACAAGAGTTTGAAGTATCTGTTTGATCAGAAGGAATTAAACATGAGACAGAGGAGATGGATAGAATTTCTCAAGGACTATGATTTTAATCTGATGTATCATCCAGGAAAGGCTAACTTTGTGGCCGATGCTTTAAGTAGGAAGTCTGTGCATATGTCGGTCATGATGATTAAAGAGTTAGAATTGATAGAGGATTTCTGTGATCTGAGTTTATCAATGGATGTGCACAGGGATAGGATTTCATTGAGTATGATTAAGATGACAAGTGAGTTGATGAAAGAGATCAAGGAACAGCAAGCAACTGATGAGCATTTGATAGAAAAGAGAGAGTTACTAGAACAAGGAAAGGTTGTAGAGTTTAGTTTAGGGGATGATGGTATTTTAAGATGTAAAGGTAGAGTGTGTGTACCAAATAATTCTGAGATGAGGAGATTAATTCTGGATGAGTCACATAAGAGTAAGCTAAGCATTCATCCTGGATTTAATAAGATGTATCAAGACTAAAACAAAGATACTGGTGGCCAGGAATGAAGAAACAAGTGGCTGAGTATGTAGCATCATGTTTGACTTGTCAAAAGGCAAAGATAGAACACAGAAAACCTACAGGAATGATGCAATCTTTAGAGATACCGAGTGGAAATGGGAAGGAATATCTATGGATTTTGTGTCTGGATTACCTAGAACTCAGAAGGGATTTGATGCAGTTTGGGTGATCATAGATAGGCTGGCTAAATCATCTCATTTTCTTCCTATTAATATGAAGTATTCTCTAGAGAAGTTGGCCCAATTGTACATAAAAGAGATTGTTAGATTACATGGAGTGCTTTCTAGTATAGTTTCTGATAGAGATCCAAGGTTTACTTCTAGATTTTGGTAGCGTATGCAAAATGCGCTAGGGACTAGGCTTAAATTGAGTTCTGCTTATCATCCTCAGACGGATGGTCAAACAGAAAGAACAATTCAATCCCTAGAAGATCTGTTGAGAGCTTGTGTTTTGGATCATAAAGAGAGTTGGGATGAACTGTTGCCATTGATAGAGTTTACTTATAACAATAGTTATCATTCGAGCATAGGAATGGCACCGTATGAGGCTTTGTATGGGAGAAAATGTCAAACACCTTTGTGTTGGTATCAGGAAGGAGAGAGTATGATAGTGGGACGAGAAGTTGTGCAGGAAACAACGGAGAAAGTGAAACAAATTAGAGAGAGAATGCGAGTGGCACAGAGTCGACAAAAGAGCTATTCTGACAAGAGAAGGAGACCTCTTGAGTTTCAGGAAGGTGAACATGTTTTCCTGAGAGTCACGCCAATGACTGGGGTTGGTAGAGCCATAAAATCTAGAAAACTCACTCCGAAATTCATATGACCATACCAAATTCTTCATCGGGTGGGTCCTATAACCTATAAAATTGGTTTACCACCTTTTCTTTCAAATCTCCATGATGTTTTTCATGTTTCACAACTGAAGAAGTATATATCTGATCCCTCTCATGTTATTGAGTCTGATATCGTACAATTAAGAGAAAACCTGACGTATGAAGCATATCCTGTGCGGATTGAAGATAGAAGGATCAAGCAACTCAGAGATAAGCAGATTCCTTTGGTCAAGGTTATTTGGGATAGTATTACTGGTGATGCGACGTGGGAATTGGAAGATAAAAAGCGAGAGCAGTATCCAGAGTTATTTTTAGGTATGTAATTTCGAGGATGAAATTTTCTTTAGAGGGGGAGAATTGTAACGTCCGTAATTTTTTATTCTTTTTTAATTTTATTTTATTTGTGTGCTTGTACATGTGAGATGTATTTTAGTAAGAGTAATTTCATAGACAAAGTTTCCTTGACATTAGAAAACAGCAGTTTTAAGTTGGACGTTTAGATACAGACAGAGTTCTGTTTACTGTAAATAGACGGAATGGTGACTTTGTGAAGTAGAAACCCTAGATTTAGGTTAAGAGAGAGATTTGAAGGTACAAATAGTGATTTTATAATATTTGAGGATTTTAGAAATTTATTTGGGAATTTTCTGAGAAATAGAAAAAAAATGTTACCGTTTTGGTCTCTGTAGTTTGACTAGGTTGAACTGGGAGTTGGTTTGGAGACCAAAACAAGTTAAGAAATATTTTTGGAGATGCCAAATGATGTTTTATATTATTTTAGAATTTTAGAAATTATTTTGGGAATTTTTAGAATAGCAGACAAAGAATTGTGGTTTTGGTCCCTGTAGACTGAGAACAGGATAGCATGAACAACATGTGAATGCCAGAAACTTAGGAAATGATCCAAAATCAACCAAAAGAGTAACCGATGGTGTTTTTACAATATTTATGATTTTTAGAAATTTTCTGGGATTTTTCTGAGAAAGTTCATTTTTACCCTAAGTTACGGGTTACGGTAAAAATCGAAAATTACCGTAATGCTTCTAAACTTGATTATTATGAACTAAGACCTTTGTGGCACCTTATTTTCATGGATTAGGACTTATTTTAAGATTCATGAGAGTTTTTACCTCAATAGGTTATTTTTGGACAATTTTTACTATGAAATACAAAAGTTGCCACATTTAATTACCTTAGAGACTTACCATTTACCATAGTTAAGGTGAAAATTATTTTACCCTCCTTTAGGACAGTGCTGTGCCAGATTTAGAGGGAAGAGTGTGGAGAATTCTTGACTCCATGACTCATGGTTAGTGGCCAATAGGATTAGTCCAAGTGATTAACTAGGGTTAAGACTCTAGTTAAGTGTAATCATGACTTAGGAAAAAATATCTTGGACAATAGGAAGAGGAGAGGGAGGCCGAGTTTGGGAGAGAAAGAGGAGGGAGATTTTCTTATGCAAGATTTTAAAGCTTAGTTGACATATGAGAACTATGTTGATATTGGTTTGATTAAGATGATTTTAATTTAACCTAGAGAACATGATGATTGTGAGCCATATACTTTTATGTTCTTATGGTGATGGATGAGCCTAGAGGTTGTCTTGTGATTGATATGAACCCTCTTGAGTGGTTTGGTTAAGAAAGCTTTGATTGATGATAGTTTTGGATGGTCTTAACCTAGATGGAAATAAGACTAGTTTGTCTTTGCTTGTGGATTTCTCTTGGTTGTGGAAAATTAATTGTATTGTATGAGATGTGTTTTCTCTATGTTGGATGCATGATGATTCTTGTTCCATGCTTGACTTGAGTTGATTGAGTGGTTGTTGTTGTGACTATCTACACAAGCTTGGCATGATGAAATTGGTATTTGTAGGTTAATAAGCTTGGTGTGTGATGACGATCTTGATTCATTGTCTTGATAGGTTTGAATTCATGGTTTGATGTTACTTGGTTGTGTCTTGTGATCAATCCAAAGATGGTAAAATTTGCTTATTTTTATTCATTTGGTCACAACTATGTAAAGAAAAGAATTGATTTGGGTTAAACTTTGAAAAATCGCAAATCTTCCATGCCCTGGGTGTGGCCATTTTCGTAGTTGGGGAAAACTGGAAAACAGGGGACAGAACTGTCTGCACCGCGGGTGTGAAAAGTAGCACGCCTGTGAAAAGTTCTGGATCCTGAACTTTTAAACAGCAAATGAATTTGCGAAAATCACCTTTTTTCCTACTTTTTAAACAAATATGCTTAAGAGAAAAATGACTTTTTAAATTTAAAGATTGGTAAGTATTTTGGTTAATTTATTTTGGAATTTAAACAATGGATTTGGAAAAATGTATTTTTGTTAAAAAGACAAACATTAATAAGAGTGTGAATGAAAGAGGAGAAAGCCATGTTGATGGAGAATTATACACAAAGAGATGTGAATATCATAAGAGATGATAATGCTATAACCAAAAGTGAAGGTTATATGTGATTGTGCAAGTGATAACCTAGTGAAGAGGTTAATGCAATTACAAGAGAAACCAAAGCTTATCAATGCTTGAGAAAATTGCTTTGTATGCTTAATGTATGTGTCATTTTTCATAAAGAGAAAGAGAATTGGCACGAGGCCATGAGATGAGCATTACAACCCGGATGGGGTTGGGAATAGGGATAGTCTGGCCACAGTAGCCTATTGGGATTATCCAGGTTGCGAAACCCCTCAGATGGCCAGGTAGGCGATATCCCCTGAGCCGAGGCAAGTCGTACAACCCTGCTTGGATAAATCTGACAGACTTGACTATTCAGGATATGGTGAGATGTAGCTTATCTGAATGATTACTATGAAGTCTGGTAGGACTCTCTGGTAAGTCTGGTAAGTCTGCTACAGCCAATCGCTCAATGGTGTTGGAGGTAGGGAAGTCTCCTTGGAGCACTACGAGGGTGATGTGAGGGGAAATAGAAGTGACATGCATTATAATATATCTGAGTTGATGATATATTGTTTGATGCTGAGATATGTGTTTTGAGACTGTAATTATTTACATTGTGTCTGTGAGAATAACTTGTTTGCAGGAAAACTTTATACTCTTTTTTTGTGAAGGGTAAGTGGTAGATAATTTCTTAATGTAGATATGTTTGATAAATATGGTATATTTTCTATCTCCTGTCTCTATGTTTTATTATCTGTGTATGAGGATTTTTCACCCTTGCCTATATGTTTTGTGCTCTCTTTTGAACATGATATTCATAGATGGATCGCCCGCCGGAGGGGCTGACAAAGGTCCGTAGATTAAGTCTGTTGCCCTGAGGGGCAAGTGGGGAGGGGTGGATAATAAACCCCGAGACCCAATGGGGTATGTACTTAGGGTATGTTACTTCACTAGAGACATCTGCGGAGGAACCTTACCGATGGATCGTAGAAGATATGATATTAGATGTAAAGATGCCCATCCAGGAACTATGGGATATCTGGAGAGAGAGAGAAAGGCAAAGAGAACAGGTAGCTCAACATGAGCCTGCACAAAGATCTGAGCCAGTGCAGCAGGAGCCTGCAAGGCCAGAGCCACAGCACCAGAGACCTAGGACTCCTGCATGTAAGAGGTATTTTGGTAGATGGAGACAGACCGCGCGTAAGAGTACTATGCGTCGTTCCCAGCCAGTTAGAGTTACATCAACAGAGAAGGTGCCTACTGAGAGGACACCTACTATGCATACTGCTACCCCTATACCAGCCGTTCCAGTTTCTTTTGCTGAGCCTGGTGGGAGACCGAGGCCTTTTCCTTCTACTGTTATGCCGTCTTGGCGAACACGAGCTCGTCAAGAGGCCAATGATAGTAAAGGGAAAGGGAAGCAAATAGTGGAGGAGGAGAGTGATCCTTCAGAGGAGTCTGTGGGAAGTGTGTAGGAGCTGACATAGCGCAGGCTGTTGCGTTATCTTATCTTGTTTTTTTGTTAGACTGACTCTGTACCAGATTGGGCTTATGTTTAGAGATATTTTGGATGACTGTACTTTATATTATACAACATTACCAGTTGATCAGTGATGTACTTATAAACTTTGGACTAGTAGTATATGTGATGTGTATTATTTATTCAATAGTTATTGATCTCGTTTTCAATGATACTTGATGACATAGTTATTCAATAGTTATTGATCTCGAAATCTAAATAACGTAAATGAGAGTTTCAAGTTAAAATAGTTTTCAGGAATTAAAGAAAAAAAATTTATACTCATTTTCGAAATTGAATTGAGATAATTAAAAGGGACATTTCATTTAAAATGAAGATCACTATTATTTATTTTAAATAATCAGTTTTAAATAATCAGGTTACTTATGTTGTAATATCCTTTTATGAGAAATGGTGTTGCATGTGACCTTATAGGCTCCCACAGAGTTGGCAATAATAAATAATATTAACATTTAATTAATCATTAACTATTATAAGAAATGAGCGGCATTTAGCAATACATAATTGCTACCCAATCAATGTGGAGATTGGTGACCTGACTTAGCCTGTTGTAACCATATTATCATGTAAAGCCCTGTTCCCTTCATCCTTTAGTCTCGAATGAACATATGGCATAAATAGTGTCGTCCTCATTAAGTTCAATTCTGGTTTCTCGGTCCCAGAGTAAGTGTGCAAACCCATTGGGCCCAATATCACATATTGACCTAATGCTAGACTTGCCAATCATTTCACCACACTTCACTCCATCGAGTGGCCTCGGACATTACCTCTATTATGCTGGAGGGATGAATCCTCTCTACATCTCTCACACCCCTCTACATGATTCGTGGCATACCCTAAGAACTACCTTTATAATCACCCTATTATGGCGTGACGTTTGATAGTCTCAAAGCATACGACTCCTCATTAAGGGATCATAGTGACTACCAGTCTAAGGACCTACTTTACTATGGCTACCTTAGAAAGAACTTATGACACCTGCATAACTATTATAAGCCTTCCGTAGCGGTTCAATCCAAGTATAAATATTCCACTAATATTTATACCTACATGCTGACTTAGCAACTCCTTGCTCATGGCCCGTGAGATGTGGCCATCAGTCTACTCACGTAATAGTCTCTATGTATTATTGTCGTCCTTATTAACAATAATACTTTACTAGGGATACTTTAAGAATGACGTTCATATTGTTCAAAGGAGTCTCGCGATCAAGTCACACTTGAAGTTCCTATGAACTGGACATTGTCATTCTAAGAACTTCATTACACTATAAATAACCGATAGGAATGAATCTTTCCTGATATATATGAATATATAAATATAAGGGTCGTGATACAAATAAGAAATATATCCATAGCTTGGCCACTAGGGCTTATACCAACACTGTGGATACTACTGTTGATGTATATGATTTTGAGACCTCTGTGCCTATTGCTGAAAATGATCCTGTTACTAACGCCTTTCCTGAGTCCAATCCAAATCCATCACCCACTCACTCATAACCACCTCAACCAGTAATCACAACATTGTTTCTCCACCACCACAAATCGCTCAAATTCCACCTTCCATTCTAGAAGTACAAACACCACCACCCTCACCAAAGAACCTCCCAACACATGCTTTCTCACCACATCGCCAAACACCTACCTCACCCATACCATCCTCACCTCCAACTTTTGATCTAAATTCATCACCATCTCCGTCACCTGTAACGCCCCTTTTTTTCACAAGGAACGTCACATTAAAAACTAAAACTTAATGCGGAAAATTGTCTTACATAAATCAAGGTTACCAAAATTGGTGGCTAATTTTTTTTTTTGAAAAGTCTTTTACGAAATGATTTATTCACATCTCATTTAGCCATCCAGAAACTCATAAGAAAATAAACATCATACATATATATATATATATCATCATGTCAATATACACAAGATCTTGTGCCTGCAAGTATAATCATGAACCACAACAGAGTGGCCAAAATACAACATCCTGAAAGAAAGGAAATAACGCGATAAAACTAAACCTAAGAAAACAGTAAAACAAAACACGTGTAAAATACACGACAAGAACATCTACTCCCCAAAACCTAAGCTGGTCAGCCAACTAACAAACCCACAACCTAGCACTATACTCTCCACCCTAGAGACCTAAGACGATGACGTCTCCTCGGGGTCCTCCTCATCCTCAGACACATCGAATAATGCACGATCTGGCTCGTCTCTAACCTTCTTTGTCCCTCTATCTACGTGTCCCGAAAGTCCAGCAGAAGTTTCAGAAGAACAGCGCACCAAACGTGCAGAAGGTGCGACGTATGGAACAGGAAGAGTCGGCCTCACAGTCTCGGGTGATGGGACTGCTGTCACCAGTGGAGCCATCCTTGGTAAGCGTACCCTCTCCAAGGAACTCTTTCTTGGAGTGCGACGAATTAGACGACAACGGTCAGATACCGATCCGGCTATCCGCTGAGATGTAGGCCTCTGATCCTCCCTCGTCTCTCTCCTAGTCTGTGCCGTGGGTGGAACTCTGGCCTCTTGGTTCTCTAAAGTGATACTGCGTGCAAAGGGTGCATCTCCTAGCCAGTAGTGCATCCTCTCGATGGGTATGTAGACGTCCAAAGCCATGTCCCTCTCCAAAACCTCTTTGGGGCCCAACACCCCTCCTCTAGTTCTGACCACGTATCCAGTCACAGTGGCCCATTGGGAGATGGGATCGTAAGTCCATCCCCCACCATCGGCCTCACGAGGCTGGAAGCACTCCCTCACTCGGGCTATCAGAGGTCTCGAAGTAGACATCTAAGCGTAGCGTACATAAAATAACAGAAAAACATGCAAGGGTGAATTTCTTTACACAACTTGAAAGTCCACTGAAAGGATGTATACGAAAAAGAAAATACTACATAATACATTCCAAGAATATATATATATATAGCTACTCTTTCGCAAATCTTCCTCTATGATATTCATACACCAAAAGAGAGCACATCATCAAATTAAACGCACAGTCAAACACACACATAGCACTCTAGCATAATACATGTCACTTCAATATCTCTTTATTACACCGGTGCACTGCTCCATGGAGACTTCGTCAACTAAGTAGAGCGAAATGGTTGTAGCATAAACCGAACATCATAAACCAATCGATCCCCTTTTTCATGGACATGGTAACCATCAGTCACCTTTTTCATGAACAGGTTTTACAATTATTCAGTAGAGCTACTATCACCATAACATAATCAACCAATCGGTCCCCTTTTTCATGGACATGGTAACCATCGGTCCCCTTTTTCATGAACAGGTTTTACAATTGTTCGGCAGAGCAACATAATAAACCAATCGGTCCCCTTTTTCGTGGACATGGTAACCATCGGTCCCCTTTTTCATGAACAGGTTTTACAATTATTCGCAATCCATTACATAAGATTGTATGCTCTAATTTGGAAAAAGCCACGTCTTTAATGCAAATGACAATATATTTGCAATCACAACAATATGATTAATGCAGTCCCTCGTCTTAAGGTTTTTCTTCGCCACGTGTTAGCTTTCATCCAACATCGTGTAATATTATTGTCCTCAAGACTTTATCGTCGCCACGTATTGATCCTCGTTCAATACCGTGTAAAATCATTATTTGAAACCATAAGTTTTTAAAAGAAATTCCTCTTTGAATTCTTAAGTTCTCCTTTAACTTCAAAATCTTAAATCTTCACTTATTATAAAAGAATTACCTCATATTTAAAACCCACTTTATTAATTTTTCTTCCCACTTTTCATTATAAAGGTTTAATTAAAAACTTGAGTAGATTCTTTGATAATTTTACTTAATTTCTTTTACTTTTAAGTATTTACAATTTTGACCCCCTAAGAAGTCCAATTTCGAAGTTCAGCCCCTGATTTTCTGAAAATGCCCAGACTTCGCATTTCTGCCCCAAAACTTTTGTGAATTATGTTTCTGGCCCAAAGTGCCAAGACTTCGCGTTTCTGCCCCAAACTTTTGTAAATTATGTTTTTGGCCCAAAGTGACCAGGCTTCGCGTTTCTGCCCCAGAATTTTATAAATTTATATTTTTGGCCCAAAAGCACCCAGATTTCATTTTTTTAACCCCTTAAAAATCTGAAATTTTATTTTCTCCTTCATTAATTAATTTTCTAGCTCACTTAGAGTTTTATGGAGAAAAAGGATTTAGTATTAAATGTATTCAAGACTTATTCTTAAAAACTTAATGAGAATTTATCTAATTAATTCATTTGATTTCATTTTGGAATACTTTTTCATTAAAGCTTTTAAACCTTCTTCCCACACTTAATCAAATATTTTCAATCCAACCCCAATCACATTGAATTAAAACATATGAAACATCCAAGAATCAACATTCATCAATTAGGCAAGAACACTACCAAGCCATAAATCAAACATACACTCAAAGTAATCATTCATGACATATCAACATACATCATGGACATAGCATAAAGCATACTTCACCAAGCATACACTTAGGCATCCAAAATCACCCCAAATCATACATATGATTTTTCCAAGAACACATAGGCTTATCAAAAATTATCATGTCTCAACCAAAATCATACTTTCACTCATATACATAAATATATAAAATACATATTACTAAGAGAATGAAACTCATTCAACAACCAATAGAAAAACTCAAGTCTTTGAGTTTAACTTAGAACATACAACATACACCACACACATACACATCCTTCCCAACTTATTGAGAAAATCCCCTTACCTCTTGAAGCTAAGGAAATGGGCAAACACCAACAATCACCTTCACTCTACACCAACACCAAGTGGCCTCCTTGAAGCCTTGATGTTCCAACACTTAGAAAAATTAACCTTTCACAAAATACACAAAAATAAAACCATAAAAATGCAAGTTTTATGCAAACCACCAAACCTTAAAGAGTAGAAATTTTGAGTAGATGAATACTTACTCAAATTTTGAAGCAAAATAGATCCAAGGTAGTTTTCAAGCTTGTAGGTTCCAATGGAGTGAACCTAAACCAATAAAAAGCTCTCTTTTAGTAAAGAGAAGAACACAACATTCATGGAAAATGAAAGTGGTGGAAATGAAAAAATGAAAAAAGTTTATGGATTAGAATGATGATCCAAACCTTTTTGGTGAAGCTTGAATGGTTAAAAACCCAACAAAACTCAAGCTTTGGCTATGGAGAAAAGCTTGAAAGTGAAGAGAAAAATGGAGGATTTTGGTTCAAGTGAAGGAGATGAAATGAAAAGTGAAATTTCTCTCTCTCCTTTCCCTATTGAATCTCGGCTGAACACAAAGGAGTGGGGGAGTATGGGCTTGCATGCTTTTGGTGGTTGGGAGCCATACCTCACTCACCTAATTTGAAAAAAAAAATCAAAATTAAACCCATTTGACCCAATTGATTTTTGGAATATTTTTGAGAGTGAATTCAGCCCCCCTTGTGCACCCAATCAGACATGGTGGGATTAAATCTCATCAAATTAGGGTTTAATCGGTATTTTAAAGTAGTAAAAACGCGTAGTTTTCGAACCCCTTTTTAGATAAATATTTTTCTAAAATGGGTAAAATCATGAGAAATAGATTTTATGATTTGAATATGTCATAGAAAAATTTAGAAACTCAAAACTAAATTTTTGGACTATTTTTCATGTCCCGGTTGCGCCCGGTTTACCCGTAAAGCACCAAACGCGAGTAAAATTAAGTTTTTATGCAAAAATTTCCAAAAAAATTTCTAAAAATTACAAATATCATAAAAATGACTTTTGGTTTGTTAAAATATTATTTTGGAGTACAAATGATTTGCAGAAAAAAATACTGGACCCTATCCCTGAATCAAGAGAGAATGCGGTTCCCGCAAAACTCAGTTTTGCGAACTCTACTACTCTCGACTCCTCTAAAATAAATCTAAGATATTACTATCACTATCCTCACCTCAAGATCCCAAAAATCGTTAATTAAATAATTTTAATTAAATTAAATAGGATTAAAAAAATCAATAAAAACTATATATAAAATCTGGATGTTACAACTCTACCCCTCTAAAAGAATTTCGTCCCCGAAATTACGTACCTAAACTACGTTTAACCATTAATATAGAAAAACTCTCATCCGATAAATCTTTCTATCACTCCTACTTTAGAATTAAAACACTCTCATTCCTTCGAGCATCCCTCTTCCATTTATAAAGTATCATCACACTATCCATCAAGATTCATAATTATCCAACAAGTGGGGCGATGACTACAAGCCCGAACCCAAAGCGTCCTAGTCTCCTAGCTCCCTGATTTGGACCCTCCCAAGGATGCCGATGAATGGTTTAGGTCACACTTAGTTTTCACTCACAGGTTTCAGATTTTCAATTGGATTTTAATCCCTAGCTCCCAAACTCACGATCAAAAGAGGAAAGTGGAAGAGGGCATATCAAAGAGATAGTCACGTGCCAAGCACGTGAGGAACTTAAAAATTGCTGACTCAAAGCTTTTATGCCACATAGGAGGCCACTTCACTCTTCTTAGTCAGCACCGTTTGTCCAAGTCAGCAAACGCTGTTAGTGAATTGATGGTTGGACGAAAATTGCACACTTGTAAAACATAGGGGACCCAATTGGCTTTATTAAAAGAAAAAGGACTAAAATTGCACATTCACAAAAGATAGGGGACTAAAACTGCAATTAAGTCAATTTTATTTTATGGTTTAATCTTCACTCTTTAATCTTTATCATGCAAGAAACGGGCACATAGTGCGCCTGAAATGGGCAAAAAAATCGGGAAACGTTAATTTCCACCACCTAATATCCATACTGCCCCCATCAAAATAGTTGGATTTCCATTTCTCATTAAATTATAGTTTTGACTTGCTACTCATTTAGCTAAAGTTACTAAATTATAGTTAGGATTTACCATTCTCATTTAATTAAAGTTAGCTTTATTATATTTTTGGTCCCTTAGTTATTGTGATTGTGTGATTTTGATCTCCCCAGTTTCCAATTGTTGCAATCAGGTATCTCCATCACTAATCTTACAATTTTTTACACCCAGAGCCTATGTAGCACACTTGAGATTGATTTGACACTAAATCATATCACATTAAGTCGGGTCATATTGGCATTGATGACATGACCTCACACATAAAAAGTTTTAGACAAGATGTATCGCATTACGTGCGTTACCGATTTGCTTTGAAATCTTTTTGACAACCTATAACATGTCAATATAACCTAATTTAGTATCAAATTCATCCCACACGTGCCACGTAAGCTACGAGTGTTAAAAATTGGACAAATAAACCTATAATAGTTGAGATAATTGGAAGACTCAATTCGCTCAATTAAAAATTAAAATATCAAGATTGTACAATCAATTGAGAACCTAAGAGTGCAGTTAATCCTTAAAGTTAACACCCCCACCAAGGGGATTACTTTACGATGTAGTATCCCCCATCTAGCTGGATTCCCAAGTCCATGCTAGTGGACCTCGGTTTCCCCAAATCACATTAAATGAGTAAAGGAAATAGAAATACAATTTGATGGACCACACACTCCACAGCCAGTTCTTGTACGCCCCCGAGACGAGGCATACATGGTACAATTTGTGTGCACACAAAGCTGCCTCAATATCAAACCAGAACCAACCGGAATGGAAATTATAGGCTCAAAAGGATTATGTATCTATCTCATTTTCGTAAATAAATACAAATCGGGTTTATTTGATCCCACGAAATGAAATTAAAAGTCTAATGTACATAACTTCATATTCCAAAATCATAAATTACAAAAACGTGAATATTATATAATACAGGTGATCAGGAGTGTGATGTACAGTGTATTTTATGGTGAGAGAGCAATGAAATCGCTCATTGAGAGGGTTGAGGGAATTTTTAACAGTGGAATATATTATCAAATAATTAAATAATTTGAGTGATTGAAATAGATTATTTTTATCTTCCATATCAACCCTTCAAATTATTTAAAGCATTGGAAATTCTTCCATCACTTAATTGTCCCAGTTGAAAATTCTCCCTCACCCATGAAGGGCTCACCTTAGCACCTTGATGATATCTGTGTTTCTATTTGAAACTCTAGAAATGTACAGCCAATTTAAACAACACAACAGGCAATTCAGTGCACGAGACTTCCACCATGTGAGGTCTGAAGATGATAGATGTATACCTTCTTACTCTCGCAAGTAGAAAGACTATTTCTAGATTCGAACCGTGACCCTTACGTCATAAACAATAACCTTACCATTGCGTCAAGGCTCTTTCTCACCCAATTTAAACAACAACTTCAATAAATTTATTCGATGCCCACACTTTCGCAGCATCAGAGAGCTTGCATCCCTCAACCTCCATCCTCCTCAAGCTCGAGCAATCCCTAACGAACATCTCAACAGCCTCAGTCCCAATCCCCAAACACTGAACAAAATCCACTCTCTCCACTCGCTTGCAGCTCCTAACCAAAGCAACCAAAGCCACACCGGTTAGCCCTTTACACCCTCTCAGCCTCAACTCAACCAAACCAACACACGAAACCAGCATCGAAACAACCTCCTTGTCCACCAACATCTCATTATGCGACAAGTCCAACCTCCTCAATCTCCTCAAATGTTGCCCCAATGTTGCAAGAATCCCAGGCTCTCTCTCAACCACGTCATCACAGTTCACCAGTGCCAATTCCTCAAGCCCATTATTCACTGCAACCCCAATAGCCTTCAACCCTTCCCCAGTTACAAGAACGCAACTCTGAAGCCTAAGACTCATAAGCCCTCTGAAATTAACCGCCACAGCAAATAGATGGTTGTTGTCAAGGTCCATCGGTAACCGAAGATCGAGTTTCTTCAAACTAGACCTGCATTGGGAATTGGAAAAGAAATGCAAAAGACCTTCCCTGCTACCACCATCATGAACCAAGAGTGATTCCAAAGAGTTACAATGCTCTGCGAGTTTCGAAAGAACAACATCGACCACACTCCTGCAGGTTCTGAGCTCAACGTGTTGAATACCCTGCAAGCACTGAACGAAACTCGAGTAGGACCCACCAATCCCTTGGCAACTATAAAGGTGAAGCCTCTTGAGGTTTTTGCAGTTTCTCCAAAGACAACAGAGTCCCCAATCATCTCCACGGATATTTTCCAAACAGAGACTCTCCAACTTCAATTCAACATCAGAATCATCACTTTGTTCCCAAAATTCCCCGAATTGAGAATTCGCCACAGCAATTGAAAGTTCCTTCAGAAAGGGGAAAGAGAAGAGCCATGAGAGGGAAATAGGTCTGGGGAGGGTAATAGAGAGGGAGGTTAAGTGGGTACATGTTTTGGAGAGAGAGGTTAGGGAAGAGAGAGGGATGGGGCCAGCGTGGAATTTGAGGGAGAGGAGGTTGGGGAAGAGAGAGGATACGGTGGCGAGAAGAAGGGGGGAGAGTGGGGTTGTAGTTGTGGTGTTGGAGGAAGAGGAGAGAGAGAGAGAGGAGAGAGAAGAGTGGTGTGTGAGGAGAGAGATGAGGGAAGGGGAGAAAGAGGAGAAGGGAGGGATGATGTGAAGGGAGAGGGAGGTTCTGGAAGAACGGAAGAGGTGGAGCCACCGCTTGGAAACGAGGGAGACAGATGAGGCGGAAGAGGAAGGGAGTTTTTGGAAGATTTCTCTCATGAGTTCGTCGCAGAGGGTGTTGGTGTTGTCCATCTCTCTCTTTCTCACACACACACACGCTCTTTCTCTATCTGATTCTGTGTCTGTTGTGTGTTGCGTCGTTGTGTGTGAGCCAGAAAAGAAGGAACCCAGGAGAAGTTGTAAAGGAGGGGTGGGTGTGGTTTTGATGGGAGTAAAGGGAGAGAGAGTTAGGTGAGAAGAGAAAGTGAGTTTGAAAGGGGCTGGTTGCTTTGAGTCTTAGACGCAGGTGTAGTGGACGTGTAAGCCACGTCCTTTACTCCTTGTTTGTCGCTTTGGGATTTTATTTTTGCGGTTATCGTTTCTATTTAACGTGTAAGCCATGGGAATTTATAGCAATTAATTGAGTAGATGACACCTTTTTTTGTGTAAGTAAATGAGACTTTATTATCAGTTTCAATTAATATTTTTGAAAAAAAATAATGAAATACAGGAGCCGTTTGGTTGGAGAGATCATTTCCTGTTTTTATTTTCAATTTTATTTAATAAATTAGACCGTTGACATGTACATTCGCACGGATCAACGGGTTGTATTGTTTTTTACACATAATATAAAATAACTTATTTATATAGTAATAATTTGATATGATATACTCCAAATTTATAATAGTATTAGTTTTATTATGTTGTGCATCTTAGTTGAGTATACAAATTATATGCTTTTAGCGGTCAATAATTGTTCATGTTTATAAAAATGAAGGTCAAATCAAAAGAACAAAATAAATAGAGAAAAATAATTAAAATATGTTTCCAATCCACACTAATTTGTTATACTTATTTACAAAAAAAATAAAATTTGAAAAATTAATTTTGCAACCTAGAAATTTATAGAAAAAAAATCAATGAAACTTATAAACAAAAGTATTATATTCATCAAAAATAAAATTAAAAGAAATATAATTTTACAATCTTAAAACATAAATGAACAAAAAACATGAATACAATTCATGAGTAAACATTATTTCATTTATTGAAATTAAAATAAAAAGAAAAATAATTTTGCAACCAGAAAATTTATGGGAATAACAAAAATGAATGGACCATATAAGCAAACACTTGTTTTACCAAAAAGAAAATTAAAAGAAAATTATTTTTCATACATGCAAATTTACAGGAATACAAAAATATGAATCAAACCTGTAACTAAATACTATTTCATTTCTCAAAAATATAATTAAAATTAACTTGAACCAAAAAGCATGAATGAAATTCGCAATCAAACAATATTTATTCATTGAAAATAAAATAAAAAAATAATAATTTCACAACCTAAAAATTTATCGAAACAAAAAACTTGAATGAAACATGTAAATAAATATTATTTTATTTATCTAAGAAAGTAAATTTTTTTACATGAAAATTTATAGAAACATGAAAACATTAATCAAACATGTAAGTAAATACTATTTCATTTGTCAAAATTTAAATTTTAAAAAATAACTTTGCAACCCAAAAATTTATGGGAAAAAAATATGAATCAAACCCGTAAGGAAACCAATTTTATATATTAAAAACAAAATCAAAAGATAAAATTTTACAACTTAAAATTGACTGGAAAAAAAAGAGTAAGTGAACGCTATTTTATTTATCAAAAATAAAATTGAAAGAATAATAATTTTGCGAGCTGAAAACATATTGGAAAAAAATCATTGAAACCTTAAGTAAATATAATTTTATTTCTAAAAAAATAAATAAAAAATTTATTTTGCAACCTTAAAATTAGCCAAGTATAATATTGTGATAGAGTAATGTACGCCCTCATAAATATTCTATGACAGTTAGACAAAAATGCATTGTTGAAAAAGAAGTTAAAAATTGAAAGATGCAAAATTTGACACATGATTCAATGGGTTCAATTTTCTTAAATAGATAATAGATAGATAGGTAATAGAAGAATAATTAATTATTTTTTACATAAAAAGAAGAACAATAATTAATTAAAGAAATAATTAAAGAATTTAAAAATAAAATCACGAAGGATCGCATCGGTTATTAGATAATTATTCTGTAGCTTTTTCAGGAGGCTTCTAGTTTGTTTATTTATCTCTGATTTTCTTTTGGTTCATAAAAAAAGTACGATAGCTAAAATTTAATAGATAAAATAACAAAACTTGAAAAATAATATATATATATATATATATATATATAATTAAAATGGGGAAAGGCACTTGGCTGGAATTGTGAAAAGACATTAAACGGATATTATTATAGTAATTGATTACAAATTATCTTGTTGTTTTCGATCTATTTTCTGTTTTTAAATATTTGTACAGAAAATGGTAAAACAAAAAAAATGATTGTTTTTACTATTTCTGGTGCAAACTTTTAAAAATAGAAAACATATTGAAAACAACAAGACAATTTTAAAATTCATTAAAAGTAAAAACTGGAAATGAAAACAGAAAATGGTCCTTCAAACCAAACACACCAAAGTTTCCCATCAGATGATGATATGAAATTTTAAAAGTGTAATATTACTGCCTCTATTCCTTTTTAATTGACTATTTTTAAAAAGAAATTTTTTACCTATTACTTTGATAGTTTAAGGTTATGTTTGATCAATTATACCCTTATTATCATTAATTGTTTTACACATTTTTCATACACTTCAATGTAGAAAGAGAGTAAATCACTACAAGAAAAGCTTGGCATCATTTTACCACGAGGCCGTCGGTAGTGGGGCGTGGAGGGAACCGAAAAACATGGAGGCTTAGCGACGGTTTAGCCGTCGGTAATTATCGACGGCTAAGCCCACAGTAACTAAATGACGAGATTACCGACAGCCAAGCGGTCGATAAATCGTGGTGGAAAGTTACTGACAGCTTAGCCATCGATAAATTTTGGTGATTTAAAAAAATAAAAAAAATTGGAACGTTGCACGTTACCGACTGCCTAGTTGTCGAAAATTTAAATAATGATTTACCGACAGCTAAGCCGTCGGTAATCTAAAACTTAAACAATAAAAAATCATCATCCTCCCTATTTCCCTCCTCGCTCTCTCTCTCTCTTTCCCTCCGACCGCCGCGACGCCCATTGCCACCGTCGTGACCTCCATTGCCACCGCCATGACACCCAAAGCCCTTTGCCATCGTCGTTGCCTTAAAAACCGAAGTCCCATCTCTATGTGAAACCCTCATCCACCGCCAAACCCCCATTACCACCGTCCTTTCCTGCGACGCCGCCACTACGTAGGGCCACCGCCACCATTCTCACCCCACCGCGACGCCACCCTAGGTTCGTATCTCTCTCTCTCACACTCACTCTCTTTCTTTGTCTCACTCCCTCAATCTCCCTTTCTCTGTTTCTCATCTCTCTCTCTCCCTGTGACAGTTCTGGCCGCCACCAACGGAGGGCGCCGCCGCGCACCACCCACAGGTAACCCAACCCTCCCCCTGTGATTGTGTTTGTATGTGTGTGACTGTGTTTGTATTTGTGTGAGTGTGTATTTTTCTGTGTGTGATTTGTTTTTGTGTGAGTGTTAATTGGAATATGAATGTTATTCCCCCTATCTAATTGTTCATACTATTTTTCTGTTTTGTGAATGTGAGTGTATAAAATTTTGTGTGTGTTTTGTGTTTTTGTATGAGTGTCTAATTTGTGTGTGCAAATTTTTGTGTGTCTTGTGTCTTGTGTGTGAGTGTGAGTGTTTATTTTGTGTGTGTTTGTGAGTGTTGAGTGTGAGTGTTATGCTAGTGTACGAGTGTGAGTGTGAGTGAGTGGAGTGTGAGGGTTATGTTAGTGTTAGTGTGAGTGTGAGAGTATGAGTGTGAGTGTTTTGAGTGTGAGTGTGAGAGTATGAGTGTGAGTGTTTTGAGAGTGAGTGTGAGTGTGTTTTGTGTTTTTGTGTGTGTTAGTGTGTAAAATTTTTGGTTTGTGTGTTTTTGTGTGTGAAAAATTATTTGTGTCTTGTGTGTGTGTGTGTGAGTGTGACTGTGAGTGTTAGTGAGTAAAATTTGTGGCTTATGAAGGTAAACTTGATTAATATTCGATGGTGTGTAGAAAAAGTTTGTGTTTTAGATGATAGAAGATTCTCTCACATATTTGCCTGACTTTTCTAGCCTTTGGTAAACACTTGGAGTTGGAGAGGTTAAGATAGAATACAATCAATACGTATATGCTCAAATTTATACAACATCAATAATAAGAAAGGGATAATTTTTTAATTCTAATTTTTTAAACTTTACTTTTTTGTTGACTACTTGCAAAAGCAGTGTGTTTAATTTCACTTTTTTTGTTGACACATGGTGATGGCTTGCCTATTTAGTAGCAGTTTGTGACATTCTTTCAGAGCTTGCGTACGGTTGGAGCTTAATTACAATTGGAGTTTGAGGTGCGAAGCCAATATATTTTAGTATAGATTGATATATGTAATATATGTTGTGTGAATTGATGTGTTGTTTGCTAGTGGAGAACTGAGCTCAATAGGCATTGAGACAGCGTGTTGGTAATTTATAAGTTGCATGTGCTTATGTTGTTTATTAATGGAGAGTAAAGCCCTAGTCTTTGCTTTCCTGCCTTATGTAGGATGTTTGGTTTGTGTGCTGGTAGCTTAGAATATATACATGTGTTTTTATGATTGAATTGTTTGTTAGTGGAGAGTAGAGTTCATTAGGATATGTTATTTTGTTGTATATTGTTAAATGTATTAATTTAATATTGTTTTTGTTGGAATTTTTTTTGGGAATGTCTGAAATATAGGGGTTATGCTGCCGAATGTTTTTTTTGGCACACGACCCTAGTATATAAGTATGTTTTTTATCAATAGATATATTCATATGTATCAGTAGTTTGTTAGTATAAGTAAATGTGTTTATGACAATTATATTGATTTGTGTATTTTGTTTTTCTTATTAGATAGCTCCAAAAGATAGCCAGAAGGGAGAACGCCCTGGTAAAAAAGGAAAGACGCATAAGCGTTCGGGCATGATTCTACCACAGCGGGTGACTAAACATGCTCAGCATGCAATTGAGACATCCGCGCATCGGGCATAGGTCGAGTCGAATCGGATTCCTTATCAGGAATCGGATATGTAGTTTATGCCGACATTGCAGTCATTGCCACAGCTGATTCCGGCAGCGAGAGGTTCATCCCGTCCAGCAGCGCCTATTCATCCTGCATCCCCTGCAGCAGCATCCACTGATCCATCTACATCCCCTGCAGCGGTGACCCCCTCATCTTCTCCAGCAGCGGGAGGTTCATCCTCACAGTAACCTCCCACTGACGAAGAGATGCTTGATGCACCAGAGAAGAGCTCGAGGATTCATCCGAGCCATGCTCCTCACATAGAGCATTCTGACGATGGTCGACCATTCATTAAACCTGTTAGTCGAGGGTAAATAAATATTTAATTACGTTTTTATTGACCTTTATAGTTGTATAGTTAATTTGACGTGTGTTTATGTATTGTTTGCAGGTTTGATCTAGACAGGGTGGCCTCCTAGGCCATCACTAAGACCATTAAGGCCCAATTCCGCGAGGCATGGCCGAAGTGGAGTAAGATCTCGCTGACGATATTGACAAAGTATGGTTGCTGAAGTTTGCGTTACGTTATATTTATAACTCAATCAAATTATTGTTGTTAGAATTATTGAATGAAATTAACTTTATTTACATTGTTGCATAAATATGTCACCTGGCGACCCGAGCATGATCACAAGGTGGAAAAGATCTTTAACAGCAGGGGCTCTAAGAGGTTGTCTGAGATGCTGAGGGATGCAAGGATTGTTGGTGAAAAGCCAACTTGGATGGGAGGGAATTCCCGGGCTGGTCTTCAGCAGTATTGGGGCGGGGGTGGCCCTGAGGGTGGGCAAGAGGGGCGATCGCCTAAGGCCCCATTTTTTAGAGGGGCACCAAATTTTTTTTCTACTTATATATATATATTAGAAGTAGTATAACACATATATATGAGAAGATTTTTGGAATTTTGTTTAGTATTGAAAGACTTAAATCATTCTCTAATTAGGACTTGAAATTATGTTGCAAACATCTTGAAACTTATCTAAAACATGATAATTGTTATGATCTTAACGGTGAAATTCTATTTAAAGAATTAAAAGTCACTAGAGAGATTTTAACAGTTGAATCAAAATCAAGCTTTATGATATTGAGTTCTTTAAAGACATTTAATTGTTTACCTAATGTATGTACAACTTATAGAATAATATTAGCTATCACTGTTATTGTTGTATCTGCAAAAAAAAGATTTTCTAAATTGAAATTATTAAAATTTTATTTGCGACTACTATATTACAAGGTAAATTAAATAGTCTTGCTTTGATTTTTATTAAAAATAATTTTTTAAAGAACTTTGATTATGAATAGGTTATTAATGATTTCACAACAAAAAATTACAAAAAGATTATCAATTCACCTAGGGCACCTAAAATATCAGGGCTGACCCTGATTGGGGCTCTAAAGAATTTTTGGAAGAGAGTGTTAGGTGCAAGCAGAATCGTGCTTCTGCTAAGGGTGGATCAGTCCATACAGGTGGATCCATCTCTATTGTTGAGCACAAGAGGCGCATAGTAAGTAATTAGGATATTTATCATGACAATTGATAATTAATTAAGTTACCAACTTTGCTTATCTTTTTAGGAGCTAGAGCTTGGTAGAGAACCCCGTTTGGATGAGGACTTTGTGAAGACTCATATGAAAAAGAAGGACAACTCCTGGGTTGACAAGAGATTAAAGGAGACTTATGTAAGTTAATTAATCGCTTAAGTTGTGATTTTTATTTCAATTGGTAATAACAATAATTTTAGTCTAATATCTCTTTAATGTCACTCTTGTAGGAGTTGTATCAGCAGATACTCACACAGTTGTCCCAAGATGGAGGGTCTTCTGGTGCCTCCCAGGAGGTCGACCCCACTACCCAGATATAGACGTGGATGGACAATGCTGGCTGAAAGACACGAGGACGTTGTTGTGGTACCGGAGCCTATTCCTACATGCTGAGACCAAGTGTGACTTCTCTCACCCAGGAGTCACACGTATCCAGTGGCAGAGACAAGGGGGCCGACATATGCCAGGCACCCCCAAAATTTGAAAAAACTTTGGTATTTTATATATATGTTAATATGTGGTTACCCCAAGTTATCTAGGCTAGTGTTTTTGCATAACTAATGTTTCTATATAGCTCCTCTGACGTAACTAAAATTATTATATATAGTTTTAAAATCGGAATAATGTCTCATGTGTGTTTACAATTCTACATACACATATACACTGCAACACCTTTTCTCCAAAAAGGATATTACACCATAGTAACAAGTATTTTCGCAAAATATTCCTTACAACCTTTGATAAAAAACGAGTTTTGTTCCCAAAAATATAGATAAAATTTTTGTCTTTTTAAAAGATGAGAAGAATAGGGAGTCCATTCTTTCCTTTTCCATTGCGTAGTAAAACAAGAACAGTATTAGAAGAAACACTGAAGTAAAATCAACCTCCTCAAATATATATATATATAACCAAAAGCTTGCATCAGTACAAACAAGGAGTTTTCTGAAACTACTGTACATCAAAAAGTAGTAAAACTCTAAGCAAATAAAATGACTAGAATAAAAAGCTACTAAGTAATAAGAAAGTCAGGTTCAATCTCTAACATCTACCCGAATTATCTGTTCACATCCGAAAGTATAACAGCAGACGCATCCTTCCTCTCTAAAACGAAAGTAGATCTCCCTGCTGGCTTCCTACGCCTTCCATAAAACGATATGAATGGTGCCTCCAGAGCTGGCACCTTCCTCATCTTTCTCCTCTGTAAGTCGGAGTAAGACTTCCGCTCCTCCACCTTAAAAGGATGGTTACCAGACCTCCAACCCGTACCCGATCTAAACCTCGGCAACATCATCTACTCAACCACATATGAACAAAACATGGAAAGTAGGCATGGTGAAAAACTTGCACAAGTTAAGAATGATAGTTTTAAGGAATATAACATTTATACAGTATACTATCAGAATCTCAAAAACACAGGAATATATCTTTGGTCACATAACACATCACCTTATGTCAAGGACAGTCAAACACAAAACGAATCACTTTCACACAAGCACAGACAAACATAGCATATAACATCAATCACAGCTATATTATCAATCACATCTATCTCATCAACCATAGGTATATTTATGCATGACGCTTCAATCTCTCTGATAATACACCGGTGTGCTGCTCCAAAGAGACTTTTTCCACCAAACTCCATTGAGCGATAGGCCTGCGACAAGACCTAACAGAATACCCAGAATTCACTCAAATTTCCTGGATAAACATTCAGTAATGCGCATCTCAACCATATCATGAAATAGGTTCGTCAGTCAGATTTATCCAAGTCGGGTGTACGACTCGTCTCAACTCAAGGGCTATCGCCATGCAAGGCTATTGAGACTTTCGAAACCTGGATAATCCCAGAAGGCAATTGTAGCCCAACCAGACTCTATTCTCAACCCGTCCTCTAGGTTGTAAGCTCAAAAAACCTTTATGCAAATGATAACTCAATCATTGCATAATATCACTTTGGTTTCTCTTGTAAAACCTTCTCTGTTTTACTGTATTATCTCTCTTAATACAAAACCACATAGAATACACTTATTCTATCATCACATAAATACTCTTGAAAACTTTAACCATTTTATTACTCTTTTTGGCTGTACTCATTTATTTTAATAATAATTACACTGTGACAGATTCAAATGCGGTAACGAACTTACCTAGAATAATATTAACGGGAATTATTACTTAAGTTTATTCTTTTTGGAAAAGCCCTTTGGAAGCTAGTCAAGTAATCTTCGCCACGTATATACAAATTTACTAAGATAGGAAAAATAGCGCATCGGTATGGTTCCCAGGAAAGATCTTGGTGAGCTTTTGGTCTCCTTCAAAGACCTTTGTCTTTCCTAGACAGATCCATACAAATGAACTACCTTCACCCACCATCAGTCTGTATATAAACACTAAAAATCACAAGTTTTTATATACAACAGAACTCCAAACTAGGAATTTCTACCAAATAACTTAACAGTAGAGTTCACCGAGAACCCATTACTATTAAATTATTTTACCCAGTCAGTCTGTGTATATATATTTTCGAAAGCAGGATATTGCAAAGATATAATTTTCTCGGTTAGGAATTATTAATAGCACATCAGTCGAATCACCAGGACAAGATAGGGGACACAACCTATACCATTTCTTTCCTGGTTAGAGACGTACCAATGCACCATTTAACCCAACAAAACATGAAGATCTTTTTCAAAAGAAAAGAAGATGGAAATGGAAGAAAAACACTGGTTTAGTAATTTTAGTGTATTTAATCACTTGCTCACGTCCTAATGGCGTAATAGAGATACGGCCCCTGAGCCCAACCGTATGAGTGCACCGAAGATGCATTCTTACGCCTGACCAAAGCACCCCATCCACTATCCGTCAAAAGAACTACAGAGGTTCAATTTTACAAATTCTTAGATTTGTTGATCACGGAGGCATAGCCCACTAGGTGATCAAGCCTTTATAGATAAAATTTCGCCAGCGTAACGGTACAATTATTAAACTTTATAATTAAATTGGGCATTATAACTTTACTATTTGAAAAATCATATTTTAAATAAAAATAAAGCATAGTATAATTTTTAAAACCATTTTACAAATAAATAACAATTATTTAAAGCATAAATACCCAAAACACAAAAATCCATCAAAACAAAGATCAAACCAACTTGGAAAGAATTTCCCCATACCTTAGCATTATGAATGAGGAAGAACACACTAAGAACAAAGCAAGAACAACACAGGAAAACTTGATTAGTAACAAAGAAAGCTTAAAGGAAAAGAAAAGGATTTTGGAGTGAGATTTGTGAGTGAATCTTCAAGTGGATGATGAGTGAAAATGAAGAGCACCCCCTCTCTATTTATAGGGGAGGGGTTCAGCCAGCACAAGTGGGGGAGTGGGGGAGATATTTTATTTTCTATTTTTCACAAAAATGCTAAAATCCAATTTATTAAAAATATCTAACAAAACTCTAATAAATATCTATGTTCTAGAACAATGGAGAAGCTTCAAGACTCCCCTAGGGCATGGGTGAGGCGTGCAGATCAGGGCTGGGAAGAGGGATATGTGAATTTCCAAAAATACCCCTAGGGTTTGGATGAAAAAGAGTGAAAATCAAGGGTATTTTGGTCTTTTCATAAATCAAAAATTGAAATAATTAGTTAAAATTGATGAGAACCAATGAGAATGCTAGAAAATGCCATAAGAAGTTTAAATAATTTCGTGGAACTCATTTTTGAAATTTATAGGTAGTGCAAACTCTTCGATTTTCACCGTTTCGCAGGTATAACCCGCAAAATGCAGAAAAATAGGATTTTCAAAACTTACACAGAAATAATTTTAAAAATCATGAAATAAATAATTAAAAATAAAATATAAAATACTTATGGACCTTTTACACGAAATTATACCTGTGAAACAAGGTTTTTGCGTTTAAACGCCCTCAGGTAGCGTAGTTTTTGGTATTTTTTGAAAGTTTTCCAAAAATTCTAAAAAAATTTCAGAAAATCTAAAATAATAAAAAAAACCAACTTTTGTGAAGGAAGTTTATTTATTGGATTTGTTAAACATTTTTAAACTATTTAAAACTCTTTCGTCAGTTAGACGTAAATCGTTTTCTGTAAAAAGACTCGATTTTGATTGAAAAGCTACCGTTTCAGAAGCATTTCAGAATACCTGTATTTTATTATTAATTTTAAGCTAAAAAAATCACACATCATTTATGGAACAAAAATTCATATAAAACAGAAAAGGGACAGAAAATGCAAAGAAACGAATGTTGAAACTAGACTTAACAGAAGCTGAAAATCAACCACTTTCAGAAGTATTCTTAAACATACATATTTGAATCCTATTTTTAAGCTAAAAATAAAACTCAAAATAATTATATCGCAAAAATTCATATAAGACGAAATTAACAAATTAGTCATAAAAAAACGGATGTTACATACACCACCTTGTTGTGGTTACACAAATTGTTGTAAATTTTTTCATCACTTCTATATTTTAATATTGTAACCTCAGGAGTTTTGTTATTATGTGAGGAACGATTGAAAATCATGTGTGTTTTAATTTGACTGTAGCTTTTTTTATTACATGTATTTTGAGTGTAATTTGTACTTAATTTGCAGCAAAAATTAATCATCAACTAAGAATAATCGTGATTTGTAAGATTTGATTATGAGACTAATACAAATTTGAGAGCAACATGAGATTTACAAATTTGATTCAGCATGAGATTTAAAATCTACCTAATTAGAGAGAATAATTAGTTATATATCAATTTTTTTCTCAATATAGGTATATAAAAACATATTATAGCTATATATTTCTTAATTTTAATTACTTATAAAAATATTAATTATATTTCAAATTTTTTGTTTATGTTATACATGTAAAAATTAAAAAATTTCACTGAGTCGTATACATTTTTTTATCTTGGCACCACCCAAGTAAATTTTCTGGCTTCGCCCCTGCACGTATCACCAGGATGAACTTCAAGTTTCTCCTCCATGTCTGATGTCTTAGTTGCTCGATTAATGGAGGAGACTCGACAGGCAAACGAGGCGGCTCGACAGGCGATCGATATGGTCCAGTGCTTCATGGAGAACCAGTAAGAACTGATCAATCAGGCGATCAGTCAGGCGATGGCGAGGATGATGTAGAGTTTTGCTGGTCTACAGCCGACTCAGCCGACCCAGCCTCTTGGCAGTCCTAATGAGTCCTACTCGGAGGAGGAGGGGGAGTCACTTTATTAGGAGTTATTATAGTTTTTTATTTACATATTTATTAATAAATGTAATTGACATTTTTTGGAATTTAATTTCTGTGAGCTATTTATTATTTGTTAAATTTAGTATAATTATTGATAATTAATTAGGTAGACAACTACAAAAGATAACAATTTTACAAAAAAATAAAAATAATTAAAAAATTATTTAACTTCATTTAATTCAAAGTCCAGAAAAGGTTTTAGAAGATTAGGTAAATTCAAAAAAAAAAAATAATCGTTATTTTGGCGTGTTTCCCGACGACTAGGCCCTTGGTAATATCGAAGGCCAAGCCGTCGGTAATTATTGACGGCTCAACGTGGCCGTCGGTAAAATTTACCCATAAAAGATTTCCAAACGACCATGTGGCCGTCGGTAATGGGAGGTTTTCTCGTAGTGAATATGTACGCGATGTCTAGGTCGCGCACGGTGCGCAAGTAAATAGAAACTATTAGATCTATCGAATGGTGGATATTGAGCGAGTCTATAATGGAGACATACACATTGGAATATCTCCATTTCACTGAAACAATTTACTGCCCTGCTGTAACACCCCTTTCTCAGGAGACATTATACTTCGTAATGGAACCTCGAATGCAGAAATTAAATCTTTCGTCTTTCACAAATGGATTTTCTCCATTAATTTTTTTTCCATTTTAAATGAAATACTTAAGTGAATAAATACCAATAAGGAAAAATAACATAGGAAATAAAATTCATTCATGAATAATAAAGTACACCATACACAAAAAATCTTTTCCCCAAATAAGTACAGACTCTCTATACTGGTCTAGGGGTGTACAAGACCCGTCCAGGCCCGTCAACCCATCCTAGCCCGATGGCTTCGGGTCGGGTCTAACCCCGGACCCGCCAAAAGAAAAGGGACAATGGGATAGTCCAAACTAATAACCCGGCTTTTGGCCGGGCCGAGTTCGGGTTGACCCTAGCGTCACCCGTCCCATCCCAATTATTATGTAATACTTATAAGGCTTAAATATGTTTTTAGCTTAAGTTCGTTTTTGGCTTAAGTTCGTTTTTGGTCCCTCAAATACCAAGAATATTATTTTAGTCCCTAATCTTTTGAAAATCAATCACTTTTGGTCCCTGGGGCTATATTTTAAATTTGAAAAGTATTTTTTCAATTTATACTTTGACCTCTCCTAAAGCCTGATGTTCACCTTAACCTGTTTTTCCATTCTCCTCCCCCTCCACTGATGCATCGCGACCTCCATCCCTGCTAGGAGTAGTTCCAATGTCCTCCCTCGAAGCCACCATGAGATGCGACTTCTCTCTCGTTCTCCTCCCTATGCGATCGCGGTGGGAGGTTGTGTGTTATAATCAAATGCAAAGATTATAGTGTGTTATTTTGGTTGTGTCTGACAGTTGCACAGCAGGGGTGTGAATTCTTTCACAGGGTCTGAACGGATCTGGTTAAAGTTTGTTGTTCTATGGATTGGGACTGACAGTTTCACACCTGGGATGTGAATTGTTTCCAAGTTGTGATCGCCTCTGGATTAGGAACAAACTTTTCACGTGTTGTGAATGGCCCTGCATTACAAGTATGTAGTTCAGTGGATTACAAGTATCTTGGGCATTCCTTGCACTTCCACATAGTTTTCTCTAGTTCAATAATTGTTTTAATTTATCAAAAAAAGATTTAAACATTGCTTCTGCCTTCTGTAACACCCATTTCTCAGGAGGTATTATACTTCGTAACTGAACCTCTAATGCGGAAATTAAAATCTTTCTTCTAATTCTTCTTTTGAAAAATACTGTCAAAATTTATTTAATATTCACAAATAAATTTTTCTCTGTCTTTTTTTAAAAGAAATACTTATATGAATGAATACCAATCAAAACAAGAGTATAGGAAATAAAATTCATTTATTTATAATAGAGCATACCATACACAAGGAATCCCTTTCGCAAATCAGTACAGACTCCCTATGCTGGTCAAATACTAAGAACATCTGCAAGAAGCTCGAATAAGAAAAACCCCAACAGCACTAAGACTCTCACATCCTTCCACATGGTTGACATGTCTTCAATACCCGTCTCATTTTTCGAGCCCTGACTAGTCCATTCAGCTAGTAATCCATCTATATGAATCATGTTCCGAAGACCACAAAACATATAGGCAATAGTGAGTTTCTTTCTAAAAGTCATATTACGAAATATACATAGTAAAAGAAAACACTACTTATTATATTTCCAGAAATAAACAGATATCATTTGAAAACTTTTCTCTAAGTCAACAAACACACCAAACACATCATTAAATTAAATGCAAAAGACATCTTATCAACAAAAATTCTTCATCTTAGGATTTTTAACATCGTCACGTGTTGATCTTTTTACAACAACGTGTAAAACTCTCCTCTATTTAACATCGCCACGTGTTGACTCTTTTTCAACGACGTGTAAAATTTTAATTAACATCGTCACGTGTTGACTCTTTTACAACAACGTGTAAGACTCTAATTAACATTGCCACGTGTTGACCCTTTTACAACAATGTGTAAGTTTTTAATTAACATCGTCATGTGTTGACCCTTTTTCAACAACGTGTAAGACTCTTCCTTATTTATAGAATCTTTTTATAAGAGAAAAACCCCTTTATTTTTGTCCAAGTCATTTTCTTAAGCCTATGCTTATAAGAAAATTCTTTTGAAAAATAAAATACCTCTTATTGTAATTATTTTCCAAAATGCTATAATAGTCTTAAAATCTCCTTTTCCCTTCACTACGTGGTACCGAAAAATATTTCCAACGGTTTAACCACAAAATAAGAATTTTCCTATTAAACCCTTATTTTCAAAAGCTTAGTATTTTTCACTTTAAAAACTCCACTTTAAATAATTGGTATAAAAATCCTATTTAACTAGTTAAGTTAAAGTCTCTAAAAAGACATTTCTCTACTTTATTTCCTCTTGTCAATTAAACTATAATTAGTTGATAAAAGATTTAATCACTTGCGATTCATTTAAATTAAATTCCAAACTCTCTTATTTTAAGAAAAACCCAATTAAAATCCATTGAAGACTTATAAAACATTTAAGTAATTAATACCTAAATCAAGTTTTGGCTTGAACACCAAATTAATCAATTTTGCCTTTAGAAAAATGGTTTTACTACAAAGTCCTCTACTTCCTCTTCCATGATGCTTGGGTCACTTGTTTTAATTCATCTTGGTTAAGCTTACCCAATCACAACAAACATCATCATAATCATAATGAATAAAGCTTAACTCTACTTTAAATATTACAAACATCCAAATGAATCAAATGAAGCACAAGAAAAACAATCACACCAAATCACATCAAGCCATACAATATTCTCACACATAATCAAGAATCAATCACAAATCATGGCATAAATTTTCTACCACGCAAATAACATAGAACTACCACATGCTAAAAATGGCATTTTTAGGCAAATCAAGCATACAAAACACATTTCCATTACTTAGTAAATTTTCTTAACTTTTCATTTTACCCAAAATAACTTTAGAAATATTTCCATAGAGTTAAAAATATGATGATACTCATACAAAATCCATAGAGCTAGAAATTAATCTTCTCTTAGTGATTTAACACATCAAGAATGATTTAAATCATTCTACACAAAGATGAAACTCAACCCTTGAGTTGTCATCAAGCCACACAACACACAACCATACAAAAATCATAACTTTGAAAAGAAAATCCTCTTACCTCTTGAAGAGAAGCTTTGAACACCAAAATCACTTTCCTAGCTTGTTGTTTTCCAAACTAGTAACCAACCCTTACAAAATACAATCATAAAACATAAGCATAACAACATCTCCTTCATGAAACCACCAAAAACCTAAGATAAAAAACATGAGAGAAGGATTTCTTACTCTTGCTCTTGAAGAAAAATGGATCAAAATGAAGATCAAACTTCTTGGTTTCAAGGATAAGAACCTAAAGCCAAAACAAAGAGTTTTCTTCAAAAACTTGAAGAAAAATATGATCCATGAACTACAAAGTGAGTATCATGAAAAGATAAGAAGGATTTATGGTTTAGAATCACAAACCAACCTTGTTTGATGAAGCTTGATGGATCAAAAGCTTAGAAAACTCAAGGAAAAGCTTAAGAACAACAATGGCTTCTTGAGAGAAATTGAAGAAAAGATGAACTAAGGAAAGAGAAAGACAAGAGTGAAATGAGAAATATCTTCCCCTCTGTACCTCTTGACCCTCACGGCTGAACCAAAGGAGAAGCACATGGGATAAGCTTTGGATTAAAGGATAATACAACTAATTGATTAAGGAATAATAGGTAATTATCTAATTTGTCCAAGGCAAGACTTCTAAGGCATGAGCACATGGGCAAAAGCACTTTTGGGCAGCTGGAAATTTCATGCAAGGCAGCTGGCCAAGTAGGAGAAAAAGATCTCACAAGTTAGGGCTTGTTTGGTTGTTCAAAATTGAGAAAAATGCTTAATTCATAATCCTTTTTGAAAAAAAATACTTTTCTAAATAAGTAATTAAATGGGAACTCATCTTCATGGCCCCAATATAATATAATAAAATTTGGGATTTCAAAACTTCATTTTTGAGCATTTTCTCATACCCCGATTGCACTACGGTTACCCGTAACATGCCAAACACAGGTAAAAATAAAATTTTTCTGAAAAATTTCCAAAAATTTGAAATATTAAAACAAACTTTTATTTCATTAAAATATTTTTTTATGCAAAAACGGTCTCTAAAAAAATATAAAACCCTCACCGTACTAAAACCGAGATACGGTTTCCGTCAAATTTCTATTTTTCGAATTTGGCCACTATCTACCCATCTAAAAATCATAAATAATCTAAAAAAACTAATGATATCCCTAGCTTTCCATTTGGATCGTTTCTTAGTCCTCTGGTAATTATCTGTTCATTACATGTCACGTAGTCCATTCTACAGGGACCAAAACTGTAACATCTTTATCCTAATCTCAGAAAATTCCAAACGAAAATTCTCAAATAATATAAAAATACTATTTGTCTCTTTAATTCCTCGTGACGGCCTTATCTTGTCGTTCATATCAGTATAATCTTATTTCGTCGTCTACAACGAGAATTGTTTTTCTGTTGAAATTCCCAATTCTAACTCAAAGTCCTAGTTGCTTTACTATGGGTAACTATAATCATGACATTCCATTTTCTAATATTATCTTACAATATGAAATTTGATCTATTCATTTCGTGGTATAGAATTAACTACGGATCTAAAAATGCGGGTGTTACAGCTTCTTTGTCCTGATATTATTCTACAATATTCGTCTAAAAATGATATGCGATGTCTGTTGCTTTTTATCACATACTTCGGGTCAACTCGGTCTTCGTTGAACCCGCACATCATCGAGTTATATCGGGTTGAGGACAGGGTTCTGGTCTAGAGAATTAACCTGGTTAAACTTTCGGGCCGGGTAAGGGACGGACATAACCCGTCCCAACCCGTCTTACGAACACCCCTATACTGGTCAAGCACTAAGAACTTCTGCAAGAAACTCTAATAACAAAGTCCCAACAAAACTAGGACTCGCACGTCCTTCCACTTGATTGACGTATCTTCAGTGCATGTCACATTCTTCGAATCCTGGCTAGTTCACTCAACAAGTGATCCATCTATATGAATCACATTCCAAAGACCACAAAACATATAGGCAAGGGTGAGTCTCTTCCCAAAAGTTATATCACGAAATATATATAGTAAATGAAAATACTATTTATTATACTTCAAAAATAAGCAGATATCATTTGAAAACTTTTCTCTAAGATAACAAACCTACCAAACACATCACCAAGAAAATCACACATTGCAATTTAGCAGTATGCATGTCACTTCAACATCTTTCTATACACCGGTGTAAATGCTCCAAGGAGACTTCTCTTCCTCAACTAAGTCGAGCGAAATGGCTGTAGCATAAACTTAACATAATTGCCCAGTCCCCCCTTAGGATCTGGTTTCACAATTATTCGGTAGAGCTACTATTTAAAATTTATTACCATAACGTAAATAAGGCAGACGGTTAGGATCATCCAAGCTGGGTATACTACTTTTCTCGGCACAAGGGTATTCACCAGGCAAGGCCATTGAGAATTTCGCAACCTAGACGCCCCCATAGGCAATTATAGCCAGACTATACTTATTTACAACCCTTCATACCGAATTGTAGCTCGATTTGGCAAAGCCAATCATCATTATGCAAATGACATCTATATTTGCTATCACCTAAAATTCTTCATCTCAAGAATCAATGAATTAATGAATGAATTATCAATTCTTTCAAGCTTTCCTCGACTATACAGTCTCATACCTGCATAATTTTGGAATTTCTCTCAAGAATTTAACATCATTTCGTGTTGACCCCTTTTACAACAACGTATAAAATTTAACATCGTTACGTGTTGACCCTTTTACAACAACGTATAAAACTCTTCTTTGTGATACAAAGCTTTATAAGAGAAAACCCCCTTTATTTTTCTCCAAATCATTTTCTCAAGCCTATACTTATAAGAAAACTCTTGAAAAATAAAATACCACTTAATGTAATTATTTTTCCAAAAATCCTATTATAGTCATAAAATCTCCTTTTTCCTCCACTACGTGGTAACGAAAAATATTTTCAACGGTTTAACTACAAAATAAGAATTTTCCTATAAAAACCCTTATTTTTAAAACTTAATATTTCACTTTAAAAACTCAACTTTAAATAGTTGGTATAAAAATCCTATTTAACTAATTAAGTTAAATTCTTTAATAAAAACATTTCTCTACTTTATTTCCTTTTGTCAATTAATGTATAATTAGTTGATAAAAGGTTTAATCATTTGTGATTGATTTAAATTAAATTCCAAACTCTCTTGTTTAAGAAAAACCCAATTGAAGTCCATTGGAGACTTACCAAAAATTAAGCAATTAATACCTAAATCAAGTTTTGGCTTGAATACTAATTAATCAAATTTGCCTTTAAAAAAATGATTTTACTACAAAGTCCTCTACTTCCTCTCCCATGATGTTTGGGTCACTTGTTTTAATTCATCTTAGTTAAGCTTACCCAATCACAACAAACATCACCATAATCATAATAAATAAAGCATTAATCTACTTTAAATATTACAAATCTCCAAATGAATCAAATCCAACACAAGTAAAACAATCACACCAAATCACAATTAGCCATAAAACACTTTAACACAAATCCAAAAGCAAATCATATATCATGACATAAAATTTTCTACTACACAAATAAACATAGAACTACCATATGCTTAAATGACATTTTAGGCAAAATCAAGCATACAAGCACTTCTTCTTCACTTAGTTAATTTTTCTTAACATTTCATCTTGCACAAAACAACTTTAGAAATATTTTCATAAAGTTATAAACATGATGATACTCATATAAAATCCATAGAGCTAAAATCTTAACTTAGTGATTTAACACATCAAGAATTATTTAAATCATTCTACACAAAGATGAAAATCAAAACCCTTGAGTTGTCATCAAGCCATACAAATCATACAGCTCACAACTATATAAATTTCATAACTTGGTAAGAAAATCCCCTTACCTCTTGAAGAGAAGCTTGAAACACTAAAATCACTTTTCCTAGCTTGTTGTTCCAAACTAGTAACCAAACCTTTCAAAACACAACATAAAACATAAGCATAAAAACATCCTCTTCCTGAAACCACCCAAACCCTAAGGTCAAAAACATGAGAGAGTGATTTCTTACTCTAGATCTTGAAGAAAAATGGATCAAAGTGAAGATCAAGTTTCTTGGCTCCAAGGATAAGAACCTAAAGCCAAAACAAAGAGTTTTCTAAAAAATGAAGAAACACATGATCTAAAAACTAAAAGAGGTAGATCATGAAAGTATATGAAAGATTTATGGTTTAGAATCATAAACCAACCTTGGATGATGAAAATCAAGAATCAAGGACACAAGAACACTTGACTTACTCTTGAAGAACAAACTTGAAGATTCCAAATATTGATGAAGACTAAGTATTTAAAAGTGTTTAAAATATCAATCACACTTGATTAGTGTGTGAAGAATCAAAACAAGGTTGAAAGGTGAAGAACTTCCATGGAAATGGAAGAAAACTTGGAAGAAGAAGAAGATGAAGTTTGAAGAACAACAATGGTGTTTTAGAGAGAAAATGAAGAAGATGAACTTTAGGAAAGAGAAAAGCAAGAGAGAAATGAAAATAAAATCTTCCCTCCCTCTCTCTTCTAATGTCTCGGCTGAAGTCTCTCCAAGGGACTTGGATTAGCTTGAATTCACAAATATCTAAAGTGAGTCACAATTAAGCAATTAATTAACCAAGCTATTTTCTAATTGGCTCACATCAATGACAAGGCCATGACTCATAAACTTAAGACTCTACACTCTCCTCACCCTCTCCTTAGTTCAGTTCTTTGGCTGAAGTGGGGCGGACAAGAGCTGGACAAAGAAGAAGGAAATATCAAGCCATGCAAGTTGACAATTAAAGAATTGATTAACTAATTAAACTATTTTCTAATTGGTCCAAGACTTGACTTAACAACAAAGCAATGATCAAGATGCACCCACTAGGCACATGGGGCGGCCAGAATGAGGGCTGGAGCAAGCGAGAGAAATATCTCAAAAGCTAGGGCTTGTTTGGTTGCACACAAATAAGAAAAATGCTTAATTACTTAATCCTTTTTGAAATAAATACATTCTAAATAAGTAATTAATTGAAAAATCACTTTTATGACCCAGTTTTAATTATAATAAAATTTAGAATCTCAAAACTTGATTTTTGAACATTTTCTCATACCCTGATTGCGCTAGGTTTACCTGTAACGCGCCAAACACGGGTAAAAAGAAAATTTTTCTAAAAAATTCTAGAAAAATTCCTAAAAATTTGAAATATTAGGAAAATAACATTTGTTTCATGAAAATATTATTTTGATGCAAAATGGTCTCCGGAAAATTACAAAACCCTCAACGTTTCAAACTGGGACACGGTTTTCGTCATTTTTCTGTTTTTCGAGTTTGGTCACTATCTACCCATCTAAAAATCATAAATAATCTAAAAACACTAATGATATTCCTAACTTTTCATTTGGATCATTTCTTAGTCCTCTGATAATTATCTGTTCACTATGTGTCACGTATTCCATTCTACAGGGACCAAAACGGTAACATCTTTATCCTAATCTCAAAAAATTCCAAACTAAAATTCTAAAATTCTTAAATAATATAAAAATACTATTTGTCTCTTTAATTCCTCGTGGTGGCCTTGTCTTGGCCTTCATATCAGTATAATCTTATTTCTTCATCTATAACGAGAATCATTTTCTGTTGAAATTTCCAATTCCAACTCAAAGTCCTAGTTGTTTTACTATGGGCAACTATAATCATGACATTTCATTTTCGAATATCATCTTAAAATATGTAATTTGATCTACTCACTCAGTGGTATAGAATTAACTACGGATCTAAAATTGCGGGTGTTACACCTGCCGCCATCGCACAACTACGCTACATGGCTCTATCGGCCGTCGTGCTCTACCGGTCGATGCACCGCGGGATTCAGGTGGGATTCACCCACAGGACGGTGTCTTGGTACTGCGCCACGAGGTGGCTCTCCAACACAAGGCAGTAGGCAGTGGAGATGACAATGGGGGATGTCGATTGCGAGTTGCGAGAACTTCTCGTAGGTGTCGGCGTTGATGGGGTTGACGTGGAGTTCCCTACGATGGCGAACTGGGTACCTTTCCTTGGGTGGTGATCCATATCTTGTTTTTGTAACATCTGTATTTTTGGATTTCTGTATTTATTTTATTTTAATATATTAATATGTGATTTGTGCGTATTAAATATTTTTAAGAAATTTAATTCCATAGAGAAAGTCTTCTTGATTTTAGAAATCAGTAGTTTAAGTGTCACGTTGATATTCAAACGAAATTCGGTTTGCGGTTAGACTGACAAAATGACTGCGTTGTGAGATAGAAACGCTAAATTGGAGTCAGAAAAAGGATTTGAGGATACCCATAGTGATTTTATAATATTTGGATATTTTAGAAATTTATTTAGAAATTTTCTGCGAAACGGATGCGAGTGGGTTTAAAGACCATAACAAGTTAGAAAAATATTTCACCAAGCCAAATAATGTTTTTACAATATTTTAGAATTACGAGAATTATTTTCGAAATTTTTAGACTAGCAGATAACAAGTTACTGTTTTGGTCCCTCTAAGATGAAGAACGAGGGTTAATTGGAGAGAAATGGATACCAGAAGACTAGGATATGATAAAAATCAAAATCAAAATCTAAGAGTAATCATTAGTGTTAGTATAAGATTTATGATTTTTAGGAATTATTCGGGGATTTTTAGAGAAATGTCAGTTTTGCCCTAGTTTGCACATTACGGTAAAACCACAGAACGAGAAAATTACCCAGTACCAGAATTTGGGGTTATAGAGAAATTTACCAGAAGGAAAATGATGACAGAGGCATGGTGATGTCATAGTAGTGAGGTCATTAGGGTGAAGTCATCCTAGGCATAATTAGTAATTATTATTAATTTTTAGGAAAAGACCATTTTGCCCTTCTATCTTTACCCTTGTTTTTGCTCTAAATTACCAATGAGCCATGCAACCATCTTGTTCAATATGGACCCTTGTTAGGTGCCCCATTAGTGGAAGGAAGCATCTTGCCCTTGATTTCATTCCATTACCCAAAACATGTTCAAAATAAACCTAGTCTAGTTTCTTTCTAACCAAGCTTTAATCCTAATGGGTTTTGATCTTATCCTTCCCTTGCCACTTGTACCAGCCGCCCAAGTGCTCTTAAAGCCAAGGGAGATATTTATTTTTTTCAAAGCTTGATTGGAATGTTATTTGGAATCCACCAATTAGAAGTTGCTAAGTGTTGGTTTTTAATTTGTCTTTCATTTAACTTCATGGAGTGCATGGTGATTTTAGCAAGACTTAGTCCCCAAGTCTCCTTGTGTGTGTGTGGCCGTGAATCACTTGAAGAAGGAAGGGAGAAAGGATTTCATTTCATTTCATCTAGCAAGATCGTTTCTCTCTCTAAGTCTTACATTTTCTCCAACTTCTCTCTAAACTTCTTGTTTGTTCTTCAAGCTTCTTCTTCCATTTCCATGGAAGATCTTCATCTTCTTACCTTGAGTTTTTGGTCCTTTGCACTAACATCAAGTGTAGAGAGTCTATTTTATACACTTTTAAACACTTAAGCTTCTATAACTCTTGAATCATCAAGATCTTCATATACGTTCTTCAAAGTGTTCTTCAAGTTCTTCAAGTATTCTTCATCTTTGGCTCTTGAATCTTCAAGCTAACAAGGTTAGTTTTCAATTCTACTCCATGAAATCTTTCTTTCTACTCATCATCTTCTTGTTCATGTGATTAAAAGTGTGTTTCTTCGAAAAAAAAAATTCTTCTTGAAGGGACTTTGTGCTTAGTGTAGGTAAAAGCTTCTTGAACTAAGTTTTCATTTTTCATCTCTTTGGTTCATATATATATCAAGGGTTTGATCAATATTTCTTTCATCCTTAGTTTTTCTTTTTATTTTCAAGGTTGGTTCATGAGAAGAAAAACCTTACTTTAGTATTTTTGGGTGTGTTTATGCTTTGTTTTTGAAGGAGGTGACCAAGGTGTGGTAGGAACCCAAGAGGCTAGGAGACAAGGTAAGGGAAAATTTCTTAGTGAGTTATTAGGGTTCATGTATTCTATATGCTTTGTTTGCTTATGATTACTCAAAAAGCTTGAGAATCATGTTTGAAGGAATGATTTGATCATTCCATAAAGGTATGATTTTTGTTAAAGTTATGATTTTTGCTAAAAGTTATGATTTTTACTAAAGTGATGATCTTTACTAAAAGTGATGATTTTGATAGTTTTTATTAAAGTGATGATTTTGTTCTATGTGTTGTTTTAATTGGATGAGAATATAAGTATGAAAGTGATTTTTATTGATAGAGACGTCATGAAAAGTGCTTGATGATGACTTCTTGAAGTGTTTGAACTATATGCTTTGATGTGAAAATAATAATCATTTAATGATGATGTTTATAAGCTTATAACCTTTGTCTCTATGATTAATGTTGATGTTGTTCTATGATTTGTCCATGTTTTATCCTTGATGTCATTTTTGACTTGTGATACTTGTCTCGTTTCTATCTTGATTTTCCTATGTTCTCTATATTTGGGGTTGTAATATTTAAAGTTGTTCTATTGTTTTGATATTATCATGATGTTATGATTGATGATTGGAAATGTGAGAAAGTTAAAATGAATTAATTCATGATAATTTAACAAGTGACCCAAGCTTTTTGGAACATGATGTAGAGGACATGGGAATAAAGTGAAAGAGATTGGTGATGAAATTAATTGCACTGGTGGTAATATATTATTGTGATAGAGAACTGCACGTTATAGGGTGATGGGATAACTTGCGAACGAGGATTTTTCACCCTTGCCCATATTTTTTGTGGTCATTGGAACATGATTCATATAGATGGACCACCGGAAGAGTGGACTAGCCAGGACTTGAAGAAGAGGGAAGAAGACTATCGTCAGGAGATTTTAGTTGTCTAGACTATCTTTTGGGGGTGTTTTATAAAGACTCGACCGGTTTTGGCTCGTTTTGGGTAGGCTGTAACACCCACATTTTTAGATCCGTAGTTAATTCTATACCACAGAAGAAGTAGATCAAATTACATATTATAAGATGATATTAGAAAATGAAATATCATGATTATAGTTGAACATAGTAAAGCAACTAGGACTTCAAGTTGAAATTGAAAATTTCAACAGAAAAACGATTCTTGTTGTAGACGAAGAAATAAGATTATGCTGATTTGAAGGCCCAGACAAGACCACCATGAGGAATTAAAGAGACAAATAGTTTTTTTTATATTATTTAAGAATTTAAGAATTTTAGTTTGGAATTTTCTGATATTAGGATAAAGATGTTACAGTTTTGGTCCCTGTAGAATGGAATACGTGACGTATAGTGAACAGATAATTACCAGAGAGCTAAGAACTGATTCAAATGGAAAGTTAGGGATATCATTAGTATTTTTAGATTATTTATGATTTTTAGATGGGTAGATAGTGATCAAATTCGAAAAATATAAATTTGACGGAACTGTATCTCGGTTTTGATACAGTGAGGGTTTTATATTTTTCCGGAGACCTTTTTGCGTCAAAAAAAATATTTTAATGAAATAAAAGTTATTTTTTTAATATTTTGGATTTTTGGGAATTTTTCTAGAATTTTTCAGAAAATTTTTATTTTTAGCCGTTTTTAGCACGTTACGGGTAACCGTAGCACAATCGGGGTATGAGAAAATGATCAAAAATTTAGTTTTGAGATTCTAAATTTTATTATATTAATACTGGGTCTTAAAAATGATTTTTCCATTAATCACTTATTTAGAAAAGTATTTATTTTAAAATGGATTATGTATTAAGCATTTTTCCCACTTGTGAACCACTAAACAAACCCTAACTTTGAAGATCTTTTCTCCCACTTGGCCAGCTGGTTTTGGCTGCCCTCTTTAGCCCCAAATAGTTCCCTTGCCCATGTGTTTAAGCCTTGCAAGTCATGCCTTGAACCAATGGTGTAATTACTTCATTTTCCTAAATTAAAACCAAGATAATACTAACTTAACTCAAGTTAATTTTGACTACCCTTGGTTCCTCTTTTGGCCGTGTAAATCAAGGGAAAAGGAGAGATAAACTTCATCTTCTTCATTTCATCTTAATTCCAAGAGCAAAACTCCATTTTCTCTCTTAAGCTTTCAAGTTTTCCCTGAGCCATTTCCTTGGTGTTTTCAAGAGCTTTGATCCTTCAAGCTTCACAAAAAAAGGTTGGTTGATGATTCTAAACCATAAACCATCCATATATCTCCATGATCTTCATCTCTTAAATTTTTTAGATCATGTGTTCTTCATTTTTTTTAAGACAAGCTTTGTTTTGACTTTAGGTTTGTATCCTTTGAAACCAAGAAGCTTGAAAACCTACTTTGATCCATTTTCTTCAAGGTCTTGAGTAAGTAATCATCCTCTCAAGTTTTTGATCTTAGGGTTTGGGTATTTTCATGAAGGAGATGTTTTTATGCTTATATTTATATTGTGTTTTGAAAGGGTTTGTTACTAGTTTGGAAACAACAAGCTAGAAAGAAAGTGATTTTGGTGTTCAAGCTTCTCTTCAAGAGGTAAGGGGATTTTCTTTTCAAAGTTATGATTTTTGTATGGTTGTGTGTTGTGTGGCTTGATGACAATTCAAGGGTTGAGTTTCATCTTTGCCTAAAAATGTCATTTTAAGCATGTGGTAGTTCTATGTTATTTATGTGATAGAAAATTTATGCCATGATTTGTCATTGATTCTTGATGATGTGTGAGAATATTGTATGGCTTGATGTGATTTGGTTTGATTATTTTTTTTGTGCTTCATTTGATTCATTTGAGATGATTGTAATATTTAAAGTAGATTTATGCATTATTTATTATGAATATGTGAGGTTTGTTGTGATTGGGTAAAATTAACCAAGATGAATTAAAACAAGTGACCCAAGCATCATGGAAGAGGAAGTAGAGGACTTTGTAGTAAAACAATTTTTCTAAAGACAAATTTGATTAATCTAGTATTCAAGCCAAAACTTTAATTAGGGATTAATTACTTAAATTTTTGATAAGTCGCCAATGGACTTTAGTGGGGTTTTTCTTAAAACAAGAGAGTTTGGAATTTAATTCACATCAATCACAAGTGATTGAACCTTTTATCAACTAATTATATTTTAATTAACAAGATGAAATGAAGTAAGAGAAATGTCTTTTTGAGAAGTTAATTTAACTAGTTAAATAGGATTTTTATACCAATTATTTAAAGTGGAGTTTTTAAAGTGAAAATACTAAGCTTTTAAAAATAAGGATTTTTATAGAAAAATTCTTATTTTGTATTAATTCGTTGAAAGTATTTTTCGTTACCACATAGTGGAGAAAAAGGGAGATTTTATGACTATAATAAGATTTTGGAAAAATAATTACAATAAGCGGTATTTTATTTTTCAAAGAGTTTTCTTATAAGCCTATTCTTAAGAAAATGATTTCGAGAAAAATAAAGAGGTATTTCTCTTATAAAAGTTTTGTATAACAGAGAAGAGTTTTATACGTTGTTGTAAATGAGTCAACGCGTAATGATGTTAAATTCTTGAGATGAATTCTGAGACTATACTGGTATGGGACGGTATAGTTGCGGAAAGCTTGAAAGAATTTGATAATTCATTCATTAATTTATTAAAATCCTTGAGATAAGAATTTTGTGTGATTGCAAATATGGATGTCATTTGCATTTTTGAGAGTTGGCTTTGCCAAATTCGAGCTACAATCCGGTATGAAGGGTTGCAAATAAGTATAGTCTGGCTATAAGCCTATGGGGGCATCCAGGTTACGAAATTCTCAATGGCTTTGCCTGGTGAATACCCTTGTGCCGAGAATAGTAGTGTACCCAGCTTGGATGATCATGACCGACTGCCTTATTTGCGTTATGGTAATAAATTTTAAATAGTAGCTCTATTGAATAATTGTGAAACTGCCATTTCGCTCGACTTAGTTGAGGAAGAGAAGTCTCCTTGGAGCATTTACACCGGTGTATAAGGAGATGTTGAAGTGTCATGCATATTGATGATTTGCGATGTGTGATTTTCTTGATGACGTGTTTGGTAGTTTGCTAACTTAGAGAAAAGTTTTCAAATCATATCTGCTTATTTTTGAAGTATAATGAGTAGTATTTTCTTTTAACATATATTTTTTTGTAATATAACTTTTGGGGAGAAACTCACCATTTTCTATATGTTTTGTGGTCTTCGGAACATGATTCATATAGATAGATTACTAGCTGGATGGACTAGTCAGAACTCGAAGAATGAGACGTGCTTTGAAGACGTGTCAACCAAGTGGAAGGACGTGCGAGTCATAGTGTTGTTGGGGTTTTCTTATTAGAGCTTCTTATAGAAGTCTTAGTGTTTGACCAGCTTAGGAAGTCTGTACTTATTTGGGAAAAAGATTTCTTGTGTATGGTATGCTCTATGATAAGTGAATGAATTTTATTTCCTTTGTTATTTTCTGGTTGGTGTTTATTCTCATAAGTATTTCTTTTAAAAAGAAAAAAAATGACAGAGAAAATCCATTTGTGAAAATTAAATATATTTTGACTACATTTTCCGAAAGAAGAATTAGAAGAAAGATTTTAATTTATGAATTAGAGGTTCAGTTACGAAGTGTAATGCCTCCTGAGAAATGGGTGTTACATAGGCTGTGATTACTGTCTTTGCTGGATGATTGTATTAAATTTTTAACTATTATTTGACCATGAGAACTGTTGTGATTTTATACAATGTAAATAATAATAGGCATATTTATGTAAGAACGAGATTGTTTCCTTTTTTGAACTATTGCTTTCTGGGGAGAATTTTTAGAATAAATTATTTTCCATTCTTCTCATCTCCTTCAAAGGAAAAAAAACTTACTCACACTTTTGACAACAAATAAGTTAATTGAAATAATATCTTTTTAAAATAAAATTAACAATTATAACTATTTCGTAAAAATATTTTATTACTTTGAAATATCCTTTTATGAGAAAGAGTGTTGCAGTTTTCCTTCTGGAGCCCATCCATGGCTACTTGGGAAGAGAGAGAGAAAGGGGTGAATGAAACCATAGAAGAGGAAGAGGATAGCAAGACATGGCGGGTGGTGTGGATGTGGGTGCCGTCATTGGTGGCAGAGCTCTACTGTCGTGCCCGTTCTCCAGCTTGGCCTTGACATCGTGTAGCCGGCGGTGTGAGTGTGTGGCAGTTGGTGAATCACAGCACACCGCCATGGCTGGATGGTGGGAGAGATAGAGAAGGTAAGTGAAGAAATATTTTGGTTCGTGTGTCCCATAATAGACCTGTTTGATCTCCACCGTTTATTATTTTGATCCTACATCTAACGGTACTTATTTACTCGTGCATGATGAGCGACCTACAAGGCTCGCTCATCGTAGAAATGGGCAAATAGATATAGTGGAATAGTGAAAAAAATGAAGGTATACAAGAAAAATCAATTAAATGATTTCTTGGTTATTATGAAATAACCTTAAAAGAAAGATAAAAAGAAATTGAGGGAGTATGTATTAATAATAATGTAAATTTAACACGTGAAAATATAATAAAATATGATTACATATTTTGTTTAAAATTTGTTTATACTAACAGGATATGATTATTAAATTCAAATTTTAATAACATAATGTTCACAGTTTTGGTGGAATTATTTTTAGACAAAAAAATTGAAGAATTAGTTTTAGTAATAAGTTTTTGTGTTTATGAATGACATTCTTTTTAGAAATAACTAAGTATAATTATTTTTAAAGATTTTATAGATTTTTTTGGCTTAAAGCCGGTCTTTATTGATAAAATTTGTTACTTTCTTAAAAGTCAACTTTATTAAGGAGTTGTCAAATTTATTATAAGATGAATTGAATAGATGTTTTAAAAAATTGAAATTAAAAAATAAAGAAGAATTTACAATTAAATTTTTGTATAAAAGTGTAATGTTTTTCGTATTGATAAATACATTTTTATTTACTTCAAAATGAACATTATCCTTTCATTCACATATTCTTACTTTAAATAACGGAAAAAAATAGAAAATAGAAAATTGTTATTGTTATTATGGTTGAATTCAATTTTTTTTCACCCAATACTTCCTTTAAACCCAAAAATGACAGGAACCATGTAATTTCTTCTGTCCTCTCTCTCTACTTTCTTTTTTCTGTTTTCCTTCTTCCTCTGTCTTTCTCTTCGTTTGGAGGGGTAGTTTTGGACCATTTTTTGATTTAAAACCACCCATTTACTTTATTTTTTAGCTTTTTTTATCTAAATAAGTGGTTCTTCCACATAGATCTATTTTTTTGTGTGTGTTTTTTTAGAGTTTTCGTTGTCTGCGTGCGGCAATGTTTCTCGTCTTCGTGCTGCGTGTGCTTTCCCGTCTTGGTGCGGTGTTCGTTTGTTTCAGACTAGTTGATCTACTTCGTTCCAGTACAGATTCACCTATGATTTGGGCGTCAACGTTACAGACCCGCCATTATGATTTTGTCACTTTTGTAGGCATTTTGTCATGCTTTGCTACTGTAAGTATTTTGTCGTGTTTTGCTATTAACTTGGGTGTTTGTTCGCAGATTTACCCTTTTGATTTTTAGCGGTATTGAATTTGTATTGTTTTCGATGTATTTTGCCAATTTGAATGAATGAATACTTTTGTTGTCAAAAAAAATGTAGTTTGCGAGTAAGAATTTAATTTTATAAAGAGGAATATGTAACAGGATAACCATACAAAAAAATATAAGCACATTTTCGCTATAATTTATTAATCCTACTTGAAAGCAACAAAACTGATGAATTCCTTGATAAAAAAAAACTGATGAAACTTCTTTTTCTACTTAAATTTTTTAATGCTCAAACTTTAAATCTTCAAAGTGATACATTAATAAATTTTTATTTAATCATTAATTTTAGTTTGAATTATACTAGTGATATTGAATGTATAAAAAAAGTAGTAACTCAATTACCCTTTCGCAAAATATAAAAGAAACCATCAATTTACTTGCTCTAACTTCACGTCTAGAACCATCAATATATTTTTAGACTTGCACAATCCAACAAAAGAAGTTAGTTTTGCCGCCTGGTTAATCTAATCTTTGGAGCGTCGAAGTTCACGCTTCCTAATGGACGCGAGTGACCTTCCAGTACGACACCTTGTCCGGCTGGGTGCGAGAGACTTGTCATATATATTTTTTATACTCACGGTATTTTAGAAGAAATTGAGTTCATAAACTAATCTGTATATAGTCGAGAGGTGAATATAATCTAGCCACAGATTATTCTATCACTAGAGATCAAACACGGATCTTAGCCGTGCTCGCCCCCTTAAATGGAGTATATTAACCACTTACGTCCAACCTCATGGTTTCTTATATATATATTTTTTATTCAATATCAAAATCCTGTTTAAATATTCTTGCTCTCTAACTTTAAAAGATATTTCTTCTGTTTTGATTTTGTGTTATTTCCCACAGCAACTCACATTTGTTTTCATATATTAGGCAAAATTAATAAACTGGTCCCTTATTTTTAATTTTTTTTCAATTTAGTCCCTTATTAAATTTTTTCTACAACAAGGTCCCTTATGTTTATTTATTTGTTCAATTTAGTTCTTTTGATGACGTGTCAGTTATTGATAGGTCTCAGGTGATGGTATACAGTAAATCGAGACCAATAAAAAATGGACACATCATCAACAAAAGAAGAAAATGACCAAATTGAAAAAAATAAATAAACATAAGGGACCTTGTTGTTGAAAAAATTGGTTTAAATAAGTTTTTGGTCCCTGTAAACATCCGATTTTTTATTTTAGTCTATTAAAAAAAGTCAAACTATTTCAGTCCTTTAAAATTTTTTTTTTGGTTTTAGTCCTTTTAGTGAATTATCACTGTATTGTGCTGATGTGGCGCTGATGTGGCATATGTATGTCCCTGTCATGACTTGACACGTCATTTAAAATTTATAAGGACCTGCTGACTAGGACTTTCTTCCTATCACGGGAGTAAAATCAAAAATCATAATTTTTATAGGGTCTAACTACACAACTTAAAATTTTTATAAGGTCTAATTACACAACTTAAAATTTTTATAGGGACTAAAGCACATCAACCCCTCCCTCTTTCCCCTTCGTCCCCTCCTTCAACCCTCTCCTCCTCCACCACCACCCCCTCTCTCTCCTCCTTTTCCCTCATCCTCTCTCCTCCACCACCACCCCCTCTCTCTCTCTTGTTTTTTTTTCTCTCTCTCTCTCTCTCTCCCCACCACCACCACCCAAACACACACACACACACACTCTCTCTCTCTCTCTCTCTCGTTCTCTCTCTCTCTATCTCCCCACAACCACCACCCAAACACTCTCTCTCTCATAGCATGGCAACACAAACCAAAGTAAGAAAGACAGAACTTCCAAGAACTCGAGAGAAAACGAGAGAGTGTTTGGGTGGTGGTGGTGGTGGGGGTGGTGGGGAGAGAGAGAGAAAAAAAACGAGAGAGAGAGTGTGTGTGTGTGTGTTTTGGTGGTGGTGGTGGGGAGAGAGAGAAAACGAGAGAGGTGGTGGTGGTGGTGGGGGGGAGAGAGAGAGAGTGTGTGTGTGTATGTGTTTGGGTGGTGGTGGTGGTGGGGAGAGAGAGAAAACGAGAGAGGTGGTGGTGGTGGTGGTGGGGAGAGAGAGAAAACGAGAGAGGTGGTGGTGGTGGTGGTGGGGGGGGGGGGGAGAGAGAGAGTGTGTGTGTGTGTGTGTGTTTGGGTGGTGGTGGTGGTGGGGAGAGAGAGAAAACGAGAGGGGTGGTGGTGGGGGGAGAGAGAGAGAGAGAAAACGAGAGAGAGAGAGTGTGTGTGTGTGTTTGGGTGGTGGTGGTGGTGGGGAGAGAGAGAGTGGTGGTGGTGGAGGGGGGAGAGAGAGAGAGGATGAAGAAAGGAGGAGGACGTGGTGGTGAAGGAGAAAGGGGGATTAAAATCAAAATCTCAATTTTGAGAAGGACTAAATTCAAAACTTAAAAGTTTTATAGGGACTAAATTCAAAACATAGATAGGCCACGTCAGCGTTTTCTGCCACGTAGACATGCTGACTGGGTCATAATGTGTCACCTAGCACTAAAAGGACCAAAACCAAAAAAAAAAAATTTTAAAGGACTAAAATTGTTTGACTTTTTTTTAATGGACTAAAATCAAAAATCGGATATTTACAGGGACTGAAAACTTATTTAAGCCGAAAAAATTTAATAAAGGACTAAATTGAAAAAAAAAATTAAAGATAAAGGATCAGTTTACTAATTTTGTCCGTATGTTAAAAGTGTATATAGAAAAATGTAGAAGTTTTAAACGAGACATCATTTTTTATGGAATTTAAATGAGGCATTCTTTAGAGTCATAAATGAGACATCTTAAATCTTTTGTATTAGATTGGGATTTTAAATGAGGCATCTTTTGTATTGGAATGAGATTTTAAAAGACTATTTTGACATAAGAAAGTCGTGTAGATTTTAAAAGATTATGTAGGACCGTAATAACTTATCAGATTTTTTTGTAAAAGTCTTGTGGATTTTAAAAAAGTTTTGTGGATTTTAAAAGACTTTTATATCATAAGAATTTATAAGATTTGAAAGGACTTTATGGATTTATAAAGATTCTCATGAATTCTTAGCAAAATATTCAAAGTTACAAGAGTCAATAAAACAACCTTTAAAAAAAGAGAGTCAATAAAACGATAATAAAGAAATTGGTTTTTGTTTGGATAGTTTGGTTCAAAATTGATTTTGGGTGTGCAATTAAAAGGGTATGAATGAGAAATGCATTCAAAAAAACCAAAATCGATTCTCTTCCACCGTGAAAGCTACAATACCTAGCTTCACCTTGGAATTGCTTCTTGCTCCAAAATCAATTCGAGTCAAAACGAGGCAAACACCCCAAAATCGATTTTCCAGTACTCCAAAATCAATTTGAGGGCTCCCACCAGGTTTCCAAACACCCACTATATCTTGAGCTCTTCCTAAGTAGCTTTTCTCTACATATCTAAAGTCATACTAGCCCTCCATGCATGTTCCCGTTCCTGCTCTTGGGTTTGAACAATAGGTTCAAAATTATAGTCGTTGTTAACTAGTAATACCAAAGGTGAAGATTCGTCTACTGGTTCAATAGAAAATTCATCAGAATGACATTCTTTGTGAAGAAAGTTATGTAGTGTTGCACATGTTAACACATGTTCTGCTTGTGTCTTGAATAGAAATTGAGGCGCTGACTTAAAAATTGTGAACCGCGATTTAAAAATATCAAATATCCTCTCGATCACATTCATCAATGATGCATGGTGGAGATTGTACAATACATATAAAATTAGTATGAAAATTAAAAAATAAAAAATCTATTTATCATTTAAAAAATAAGTACTTATTGTAACACTCTCATTTTTATATAGTTTCTGTAGACTTTTAATCTGTTTTAAATTATTTTAAAATTATTTAATTAATGATTTTGAGATATTAAGGTGTGAATAAGGATTTTCATATCTTAGGTTTCCTTTTGAAGGATCTAGAGTAGGGAAGTTCGCAAAACCGAGTTTTTGCGAGAACCGCATTCTCGCGTGATGCGGGGGAAGAGTCTAGTATTTTTCTGGAGGTCATTTTTACTCAAAAATAATATTTTAACGAACCAAAAGTTGTTTTTATAATATTTGTGATTTTTAAAAAATTTTCAGAAAAACTTTATTTTACCCGCGTTTGGTGCTTTACGGGTAAACCGGGCGCAACCAGGACATGAAAAATAGTCCAAAAATTTAGTTTTGAAATTCTAAATTTTTCCATATCATATTCAAGTCATAAAAGTGACTTCTCATGTTATTATCTATTTTAGAAAAATAGTTATCTAAAAAGGGATTATAAAACTAAGCATTTTACTACTTTGAACCACCAATTAAACCCTAACTTGATGGGACATAATCCAACCAATTGATTTGGTATGACTGGGTGAGTTTCTTGGCCAAAAATGTGCTCATGAAAATATCTCAAAGTCAAGTGTGAGTCAAAGGCTAATTTTTGAATTTTTTTTCCAATTAAAGAAATGAGGTATGGTTCCCATCCAATCAAAGCAAGCAAACCCATGCCTCCTTGTCCCCTTGGTCTGGCCGAATTCTTCTAGGGATGGGAAGAGAGAGATTTCATTTTGTTCTTCACTTCATCTTCTTCCTTTAGCCAAAACTCCATTTTCTCTCATTTTCCAAAGCTTCCTCCATAACTAAAGTTTTGAGTTTTCTTGAGTTCTAGCTATTCAAGCTTCACAAAAAAGGTTTGGATTATGATTCTAATCCATAAACTCTTTTCATTTTCCATTTCCATCACTTTCAATTTTTTCATGAAACTTGTGTTCTTCATTTTGCTAAAAATAAGCTTTTTCTTGGTTTAGGTTCACTCCCTTGGAACCTACAAGCTTGAAAACCATCTTGGATCCATTTACTCCAAAGCTTTGAGTAAGTATTTCTCTACTCAAATTTCTACTCTTTAGGGTTTGTGTATTTCATAAAACTTGCATTTTTATGGTTGTATTTTTGGTGTATTTTGAAAAATGGTTGATTTTTAAAGAGTTGGAACATCAAGACTCTTGGGAGACCACTTGGAATTGGTGTGAAGGAGATTTTTGGTGTAGCCCTTTTGTATTTGCTTCAAGACGTAAGGGGATTTTCTCAATAAGTTGGGAATGTTGTGTATGTGGGTGGTTGTATGTTGTATGTTGACGTTAAACTCAAGACTTGAGTTTCCTATTGGTTGTTGAATGAGAAATCATTCTCTTAGTAATATTTATTTTTACATATGTATATCTATGAGTTTAAAGCATGATTTTGGTTGATGAATGATGATTTTGAAAGTCTATGTGTTCTTGGAAAAATCATATGTATGGTGTAAAATGATTTGGAATGCCTAAATGTATGCTTGATGGAGTTATGTTTTGTGCTATGTTATTGACGTATTTTAAAATGTTATGGATGGTTACTTTGAGTGTGTTCTTGCCTATTTGATGTATGTTGAATTTTTTGGGTATTTTGTATACTTTGATTCATTGTGATTGAGATTGAATTGAAATTATTTTACTAAGTGTGGGAAGAGGACTTAAAAACTTTAATGAAAAAGTTTTTTCAATGAAATCAAATAAATTGATTAGGATTCAAGCCAACACTTGATTAGATAAATTTCACTAAATTTCTAAGTATAAGTCTCTAATAGACTTCATATCCTATTTTCCCATAAAGCCCTAAGTAAGCTAGAAAATTAATTAATGAGGAAAAAAGTAAAATTTCAAAATTTTTAGGGGTTAAAACGAAAAACTGGGTGTGTTTTGGGGCAAAAGAATGAATTTCGAAAGTTTAGGTGCAAAAAAATAAAAACTGGGTGTTTTGGGCCAAAAACGTAATTTACAGAAGCTTTGGGGCAGAAACGACAAACTTGGCTTTTTGGGTCAGAAACATAAGTTTTCAGAAATCTGGGGCTGAAGCATGAAACTAGACATTTTTAAGGGTCAAATTTTAAATACTTAGAAGTAAAGGAGTTTAAGTCAAGTTTATCAAAGTATTTAATTAAGACTTTTAATTAAATCTTTAAATCTTTTTACAATGAAAAGTGGGAAGAAAATTAGTGAAATTGGTTTTAAATAAAAGGTATTTCTTTTATTAAAACAATCGAAGATTTAAAATTTTTAAGTTAAAGAGGAACATTAATTTTAAAGTTGAATTTCTTCTAAAAGCCTGACGCGGTGGCAATTTTGTAAATAACGTAAACTTTTTTAAATCGGTTGTGTATATATCTGATTTAAAATGTCTTTTAGTAACTTATTAAATCGGTTTTATTTTGTTCGATGTAAAAACATCATTTTTTAAATCGGTTATATGTGCAACTGATGTAAAAAGTTGTACCAAGAACACTAAAGCCCTACTGCGTCCTACTTCTCCCTCTCACTTTGGGACTTTCGTTTCTCTTCCTCAATCTCAACCACCAAACCCTCATTGTCGCCTTTCTCCACCGTCGCTGGCCGCCACCACCACTACTCCTCAACCAACACCACTCCTCACATCACTGCTTCCAGGTTCGTTCTCGGTCTCCTACTTTCAGGCTGAGACGTTCGTTTTTCAGTAGTCTATGGATCTACGAGAAGCACACGCAGGTACTATGTGTCTACGAGAACGACGAGATGGTACACCGTTCCGTTTCTTACGTCCCAGGCCTCTACAAGATCTTCAACGAGATCCTCGTCAACGCCGCCGACAACAAGCAGTGAGACCCTTCCATGGACTCACTCAAGGTCCTCGTCGATCCCGAATCGAACGTCGTCTCGGTCTACAATAATGGTGACGGCGTCCCCGTCGAGATCCACCAGGAGGAGAAGGTCTATGTCCCTGAATTGATCTTTGGACACCCCCTCACTAGTAGCAACTACGATGACAATGTTAAGAAGACAACTGGTGGACGTAACGGCTTTGGCGCCAAGCTGACCAACATCTTCTCCACCGAGTTCATCATTGAGACCGCCGATGGCAAGCGCCTGAAGAAGTACAAATAGGTATTGTTTGAATTGGAGTGAATTTGTGTCGATTTAGGATCATGAACCTAGGGTTTCTAATTTCAATTTTAGTTTTAATTGTAATGAACTGAAGTTTGAGTTTATTTGATGATCCTTTGGTGTATGCTCGATTTGTGCCTTTGCTTTGGGGCTAACAGTGCAGAGTCATTGGAACGTTTGTTTCGATTTTGGGTTAATTGATGTGTCAACTGTAGTGATAGGATTTCGCTTTTTCAAAATGTTAATCCTGAAGCATGTTTTTCCGTTTACTTGGATTGGGGGTAAATTATTGGATTGGACAGGGGATAATGCTGTTGAGACTAATCAAGGACTTCACTTAGTCTACATGCATGCTGGGACCAACCCTTTTAAAGTCATCTCCCAAGCTGTCACTGAGGTTTGTGCAAAATCTTCTCTCCTGGATTTAGTTTATTTAGTTTCTTTTGCAAAAACAAATTGTGAATTGTGGTACTTATATCTTATCTAAGCTCTAGATCAATGATATCTTACAACATTAAAGTTAAACTATTTATTTGAGTTCAAAGTAATGTTACCATTGTGTAATAAAATGAACAACATCAGTGATAAAGAACTCACATTGGCACATTATATAAAGAACTCTTTGATCTCTCTGTGATAACTCAATGGATGTTAACCTTTTCATACGTTTGACAGAGGTTGTGCGTTTACAGGTCCAGAAATGGTTGACATATGGTTTCCCTCATGGCACTTATTATGTAGCGGACAAAGGGCACAACAGTTGCAATAAACGGTATGGACCGGGGTACTTTGTGGGAAGGGAAAAAAAAGGAAATTGGTGTGCTTGATTGGTTTATTTGGCCTTCTTGGCTTCCCCTCTGAGGTGGAACAGGGGTGGACCTGTTATTAACTGCTATATAGAACAGAGAAAGAGGGGTGAAGGGAAGAGGGGTGGAGAAGAAGGGAGGATGGCAGAGGAAGGAAGCTGCGATGCCACCAATGCTGCCACATAAAAAAACGCCCACTGTCATATTATTCAGTTAGCAAATTCAGATTGCCCATCAACTTCACTGCGGGTTTAATATATGCACTCTTTCTATGTGCACTTTTGCACTCTTTCTATGTACACTTTCATGTTTTCAATCATGACTTGAAGGGTGATACAATGACCATGCAATATGAAGGGTAAGACCTTTGCTCACAAATTTTGGGATTCTTCTTCAATTTCCTTTTATTTGTTCTATTATATACAGATGACGCTTTCATATATTTGATATTGTGTATTTTTATAGATGAAATGTTAGGACATAATACTTCTTTTAATTGTATTTGAGGCAAATATATTGGATTTTCTTGAAACTGTTCTTAAAGAAAGTGAGCAAAAGATAAAGGGAGTGGGGAGGTTTTCACTTGGGTGGCCCCTGATCTGTTGTTTTACCAATGTTGGTGTGGAGGGGTTGCAACCAGTGCCCATGGATTTTTAGAGCCCGATGGCAAAAGGTGAGAACTACTATCCCCAGTTTAATTGGTTGGAAGTGAAAGAGATATGTCTGGTGAAAGGCGATGTTCCTACTCGATGTTCCCATATGCTTTGTATAAAGCGATGTTCCTACTCGATGTTCCCAAATGCTTTGTTTAAAGCGATATTCCCACTGGATGTTCCCAATATGCTGTGTTTTAAGCAAAGTTTTTATCTGATGATTTCCATAAGTTTTCCTTGATTTGTTTGTGAAGTTCTTATTATGCTGATATATTGATTACTTAAGTATGATTCCTTAGTATTTGTGCTAAATATTGCTGGGTGCCTATACTTTTCCTATTACTTTGTTTAGAGTTTCACCCTTGCCTGCTTTGTTGTGTTGATGCATGACGGAGTAGATGTTTTACCCAAGAAGTGGGCTAGCTCTTAGAAGAAGAATCTGAAGGATGTTGCTGTATAGATGAATATGGATTCCAAGAAGAATAGATGGTTACTGTATTGTTTTGGGTAGAGGTCAAAGACCAGACTGGCTCAGATGTTTACTATATTATTTTTAAATCTTTCCTTGTAAAAACTCTGATGATTATATGAAATGAGATTTCATTCATAAAAACCGTTTTATGCTTCTGCATTTAAAACCTTTTGAAAAGAATTAATACATATTCTCCATCATTCTCTTTGTTTAAATGAAGAAAAAATTTTACACACATTTTCGGAGAAGTAATGTTGAGCTTTCACTAAATATTTTCTAAGTTATTTTGAAATTCTTGGTAACTATGGTGTAATATCCTTTTTGGAGAAAGGGTGTTACACTCCGCACTGATAGCATATCTGATCTGAGACTCGGACCTTGGGAACAAACTTTCCTTTCTTGGCCTTCTCTACCCAAGAGCAATGCTTGATCAATTTGTCCAGCTCACAAATTTGGAGAGGTGCTACCATCTCTCGCAGATCAGGCCTTAACCCTTCTTGAAACTTCCTACACTTCCAGGCTGGATCCGAACTGAACTGGAAATACTGTGAGAATTCAGAGAGTGATCTAAACCGGTGGACATACTGTCCCACTGTCATTTCTCCCTACTTTAAGTTCAGGAATTCCATTTCCTTCACTTGACGAATATCGGTAGGTAGGTACTTAGCTAGGAAGTGATCTCTAAAAATAGCCCAAGTAAGAGTTATCCTTTCAGCTCTCATAGCTAGACTCATTCTGGACCACCAGAATTCTGCACAGTGCAGATCATTGTTCCTAAAAACTCTTCTAAGTCTTGAATCCATAGGTACATTCCCTCAGCTTCATTCCCTTCTCCAAATTACTCTAAGTTGGTATGACACAGCTTAATTCCTTAATGATTCCTTTCTTCCCTTTTCCTAATAGCAGTTGTTATTTCTCTAATGGTATAGGCTAGTCCTTCCATATTAAAGTTTCCTTCGTTCTCCATAGTGTCCTACTAAGCAACTTTGCAACTAAAGCAATTAAAATCTATCATAACTTTTCTAGGTCTATAGGGGAAATCAAACAATGTCATACAAAAATAATCAAGTCAATAGTATTGTTAAAATAGGTAATACTAATTTATCTTAATAAGTTCTTCTCAACCATACTGTCTTACACCAGTATAGTCTAGAATCAAACGAAGTCATTCAAATTTCACACAACACACAACCTATCAGGGTTTACGCAACTTAGGCTTAGTAGACCTATACCCTAACATTCCCAAAAAGACTGAACCAGACTCTGATACCACAAAATGCAACACCCTTTCTCCAAAAAGGATATTACACCATAGTAACCAAAAGTTTAGCAATTACTTAGAAAATATTTAGGTGAAAGTTGGTAATCCTTCTTCCCTTATGCGGGTAAAATTTTTTGCCTTTTAAAGAAGATGAGAAGGATGGGGAATATGTTCCCTTATTTCCTTTTAAAAGATTTTAAGTGCAAGGTAAAGCCATCATATACTGAAAAGTACTCCATCTCATATATATATGTCATGATATTTTACAAAAGAGTTTGTTCCAAAACAAACTATGATTTTTTTGACACTGCAAAAGAAAAAGAAGTTAAAACTACTCTAAACCAAAAAGTACAAAAGTGGTAAAAGAAAACATACGCTACTATGTACAGTCGAGTCATGATCCCATCATCTACCCAAAAGGGATCTATTACTCTAACTCCAACTCAACTACGTCTATGGGCAAGACCAAGTGGATCCTCCTAACCCTGGCAAACTAGACTCAAGGTTCTGGACCTGAGTCACCGGAATCCAATCAAAGTCAAACCTGGACAGATCTGGTCTTGGTAAAGGGTCATAGGTGAGGTCAGAGGTAGCCCAAGAGTTGATAGACTCTTCGGGTATATCTTCAAATTTATCATTAGGCAGGGAGTTAGATAACCATATAATATCCTCCTCCTCTGAATGATGGGAACCAAAAGTATACATGGGCGGATCTATTACTCCTAAAGGTGAGGCTGGGGTACACCCTACACCCTATAGAATCCTCATTTCCTGCAGGCGCTGCTGCTGAAATGTCTTCTGAAGTTCCATCTTTACCTGTGTCTGAGGGCTTACTCCTTGTCTGGGAAGGCACGTGATCTGATCTGTCACCACCATACCCTGATGGATGTGAACTCCCACCGCCACTGTCTCCATCATCATCACTGTTGAAAAACATGTCTTTTATACCAGATCCTAAAGGTCTCAATTGTCGTAATGGTAACTTAACATCTAAGATTATCTGTTCTTGGATGGGAAGTGGGTTTTGTGAGACTCCACCTCCACTGTCTACGGTCTCTACTCTTCCCACAAACCTGCCCCACTGTGTGTGATGATTTATGTTCCACCATACACAATCCCTGCCTTGGGGTTCTATACTAAGGTGTCAGACGTTTCCCAATCCCATATCAGGGTGTGCCATATACTCAGTCATGCAGAAACACAGCACAAAATTAGGCAAGGGTGAAACTCTAAACAAGATAATAAGAGCAGTACAAGTATACTAGCAACAGAAATCAAATATGTTAAGAAACATATAAATGTCAAAGACAATCAAGTCATCCAAGACAGTATAGCAGAGTAGCAAATTTTTTTCAAGACATATAACTAGATTCTAATCAAACAGGTCTTACCTTGTATTTGTGAACCTACAAAACAACTTATTCACAAAATATATCTTCATGTCAAAGTATATTTATGCATGCCACTTCAATATTTCTCAAATCACACCGGTGTAGTGCTCCAATGAGACTTTTCCAACCTTAACTCCGATGAGCGACCGGTTGCAGTAAACTTAACAGAATAATCAGGGAATCCCACTTAAACCCCTGAAAATACTTCAGAAATATTGCATTTAAAACTTAATACCAAATCATAAATAGAACTGCTAGTCAGATTTATCCAAGCCAGGTATACGATTTGTCTCGGCTCGGGGGTATTCATCGACAAGGCCATTGAGACTTTTGAAACCTGGATAATCCCAGTAGACAATTGTAGTCGAACAGAACCTAATTTCAACCCCGTCTCGTAGGTTGTATGCTCAAACGTCTTTATGCAAATGCTCGTCTAAATTTACGAACAACTTTCTTTAGTTTTCTCTTTGTAAAACTTTCTCTGTTTTACTGCCATTTTTCTTAAAAATCTTTGAATCTCACCAAAACCCTTTATATAAGATAAACCCATTACTTTATGAAAATATTACCTGTATGAACAGATAACTGTTTAAAGCCACTTTGATCATTTCAGATAAAAACCTTTTACTGCATCATTTAAATACTTCTTGCCCTCTTTTACTCATTTTATCGCTTGTTATGAATCAAGTTATATTCTGGGCTTCGATAATTCAATTAATGATTGTTCACACAGCGACAGCACCAAACTTGAGTTGAGCAATCCAATAGAGTGAATCGATATAAAAACTAAAGGTTATTAATTTATTTCAAGCAGACCAAAACGGGGCATAGCCACCTAGGATTGGTCAAGAGAGAAGAGATCAACAGTAATAAAACTTATGCCCATTTTTCAATCAATAAGTGTCTATTCTCAGGTTTTAGATAGATCTTTGGGAATGAAATAATTTCATGGCGGCAGAGGGAATTAAAATTTGTGTGGTCATCCACCTTTATTAAGGCTATGTCATAATCCTTTTTTAATTAAATCACTTTTTTTTCTAATTGGTTCTTCCTTATGACTATGCATATGACTCATAAAGAAAGAGCACATCCAAGGGCCTACATTTGATGATGATGTCGACCAAGAAGAGGGAAAGGGAGGACCATTGGATTTCATGGACAAAAGTTTTATGTTTTGGTAGTTTTGATGTAAAATCAAGGGTAAAATGGTATTTGCATATACTCCTACTGATTATGGTCAATGGCTGGGTCAACACCACTATTTGGAGTCCATAAAATTATTTTTAGGTCTTTTGAAAATTCTCAGTTCCTCTTTCAAACCTGTTGGCTCTTTATTTGCTTCTATATGGGGGATATACTGCATAACAAAGCCAAAACAGTAGAAAAATAATCTTGTCTAGAAGTATTTTTAAAAATTATAAAAAAAGAATAAAAAAGAAAAATAAAAATTGTTTGGACCTTTTTCACGAAAATTTCCAACACTGTATGACAAGTTCTGTACGCGATACGTACAATTTACTATATATTTTGGTAATTTTTGAAAGTTTTTCAAAAATTCCAGACAAATTCTAGAAAATTACAAATATTAAAAGAAACAACTTTTGTGAAGGAAGATAATTTTATGGGTTGGTTTGATATACTTTTTCTATTTAAAATCTTTATTCGTCAATAACGATAAATACGATTATTCGTAAATACCCAAACGTCAAAGGAAAAATGTTTGTTTTAATGACATAATTTGATAAGTATTTAAAAACGTTAATTATAAGACCAACATAATTTTCTGATCACTTAGATCACATACTTTCATATAAAACAGATAATAGACGAATTTTAAATAGAAAACAGAAGTCTATATAAGACTTAACTATCTTACCGTTTTAACTATACTTCCAAACAAAACTTATTATTTTCAATACTACCTTAAGAATACTAGATCCTAGAGTCTTTATCTTAACTATTTCTCCATCTCTGATTTTTATCCATTTCTTAATTAACAGATTGCGGAGTTTCTCTTAGAGGGACCAAAACTGTAATTCCCTTTATATCTTTCTCTAAATTTCAAACTTAATTTCTAAAACCTTTTATGGATCACCAAGTTACTTTTTAATATCCTCAAATACCTTTAGGGAATCAAATATGAATTTTCTATATTCATTATCAGCTTATTCTGATAGTCAAGAATGTCCGTAAGGTACCGTTTGACATCTATGTCAGCTCTAAACCATTATATTTTATCTGAAAATCTTAAGAATGATTCTAATTTTCTAAAATTAATATTGTCTTATAGAGTAAAATTTTAGGATGCTACTTGAGTATTGAAAATTTAGCCAAAAGTGAAAACGTGGTCACTGTATCATTGGGGCTTTTTAAGTAGTGCAGTTTTCTTTTCATCTTTTGGACCAACCTAATAGTAATATATATCATAAGAACAATATATAAGTGAAGGTGTACCCTTGATGTGTATCCGTGGTGCTATAAGATCTATCTTATACAGGATTTGCAAGGCTACACATATTAGGAAAAGAAAATATATACATATACATACATATATATATGAATTGCTTCAATACTGTTTTGTAATGGTTATAATTAGTTTTTGGTGTACCACACGTGAACTAAGAAATGTTAGGAATAGATAAAAAAAAATACATATCGTTTATCATAATTATTAATAAATGAACATAATGGGATGTTACACTTGTCACTCTATCCACTTTTTAAATATATTTTTTTTCATTTCATAGTGTTTTTAAGTGTTTCTTATCAAGTTGTATCTTTAATTTTATTCTATTAACTGCACACAAAGGTAAAAAAATTGTAACTGATAATGATAATGAACAAAAAAGTTACCAGTTAATTGAGAATGAGTGTTTTAAGAAACTTATGAACATTAATACAAAACTTTTGGTTTCATTAGACTCTTCAAAAACTTATTAGTGTAAGTCTTTCTTATTTTAAAACTATACATAAAGCTTACATAATCTTCGATGAGTCAATAACAAATCGTCAAAGTTATAATTAATCAAGGATTTCCACACACCAAGTCATGGCTAAGATCAACACATTTTGTCTAGTTCTAGTACTCTTCACTAGTTCTGCTTTTGCAGTCAATGCTTTGGTTTTTTACAATTCTATAAAGCAATCAAATGGTTTCCCAGATGAAAATAAGGATGCACAGAGGCCATTGTCGTCATATGAAAAGTACTTGACTAATTGTGCAAGCAAGTTACACGGCCATTGTGGTGATGAAATTTTCTTAAATGTATTTTTTGGTAACCAAACAGTTGTTAGTAATGAATGTTGTTTTAACATTGTGAATGACCTTGGACAACGGTGCCATACTGACATGACAAAATATGTTCTTACAATGCCGAAGTTCAAGACAAACACAACTCAAATTCTGCAGAGGAATCAGAAAGTTTGGAATGATTGTTTATCTCATTTGAACAATATCCCTCCATCGAATTAGTGGATGCTGGCACATAAGAACCTTTACACCTTAGAAATTGTACAAACTTTTGAGACATAATATCAATATTTTTATGTTTTTATCGTATATCTTTAAAATTAGAAGTTGTAACATCCCAAAATTTCACTCTCTAAAGACAGAGTATTAATTTTGGAAGATTCAAATTTTTCTTAAGATTTTTAGATAATACGTAATGGTTTAGAACTGACGTAGATGTCAAAACAGTATTCTACGAACGTCTTTGACTGTCAGAATAAGTTTATAATGATATGGAAAATTCAAACTCGATTCATAAGAGGTATTTGAGGATATAAATAGTAACTTGATGTTATATGAGGATTTTAAAGATTAAGCTTAGAATTTTAGAAAAGGGTATAAGAAATATTGTTGTTTTGGCCCTCTAAGATGAAATACGTAACCTGTTAATTAAGGAATGCATAAATACCAGAGGCTAAGGAATGGTCAAGATAAAGACAGTTAGGCCTTATATAACTTCTGTTTGCATCACTTCTGTATTTCTTCAGTTTTGTTCAAGTACTTTATGTTGGAACCAAATTATTTAAACGCATTTTTAATGCATAAATTCCCTAAGTTGTTTTGATGATAACAATAATTATTAAAGGTTTTACAAAATCTGCTGACAAGCTCTTGTAGGTACAACAAAGATAAGTCCATCGTCCAGTGTGACTTTGGCACATATATGCACAAGAGTGGAGCGTCCAAAGAAGCAGGACCTATAAGCGTCCAAGTAACTATTCATGGAGACATGCTATACTTTGCGTCCAAAGAAGCAAAAGTGATAAACGTCCAATAAGTGTTATAGAGGCGTACCCCATCAGAGAAGCAAAGTCATAAGTCTATATGGTAAGCAATGAGTATGCGTCCATATAGACCAAGCTGTCTCAAGTACAAATGGTAAGCAAAGGTATGCATCTGTTTTGTACATAACCTGAATAGTTCATACATTCTAAATGCTACGTCCAAAATGCAGAATATATAACTTGCTATTTATTGAGCAAATGATTTGAAATAAATAGATGTATTCAACGTGCTTTGAACATGCATTTAATGAAAAGCATAAAGCACTGTGGAAAGTGTACTTAGAGAGAGAGTGTACTATGATTATTTCCATATCTCTCTGAAAACTACTTTCTGCTTTACACAGTGTATTCTCTTTCTCTCAACAGAATATTATTATTAACCTTTGTGCAATTGAGACTATGAGTACAGGTTGCTTCTGACTAAGGAGAAAGAGACGCAGACATACATACTGAAATGAAACTCCTCAGAGCAACGGAAAAATAACATTTAATGCTATTAGAGAACGGTCATATTTATGAAGGCTGAAGCTGAGATATTCAAAGAACAAGTCTGAAGCTTCATCAAAGCCTATAAATACCGTGAACAAGAAGAAGAATATAAGAGAATGGACTAAGAGACTGAACCAAGAAAAAGAAAGAGCTGAAACGCTGTGCAAATACTCTATCTTTGTAAAAAGTCTTGTATTATTTTCTTTCTTTTAAAAGAGAGTTTGCTTAACTCTCGAAGTGCTTAAGATTTTCATATTCTCACTTGTGTGAGTTAGATAGCACTTTAAGTCAAAAACACTCTTCTGAGTTGTTTGAGCCTGGAGAGACTTGGTTAGAAAGAATACTTGGGTTGAGCCTGGAGAGGCTTGTCTGTAAAAGAATACTTGAGAAATAGCCTAGAGAGGCTGCGTGCAAAGAATACTTGCGGTTGAGCCTGGAGAGGCTTGTTTGTAAAGAATACTTGGTTTGAGCCTGGAGAGGCTTGTTTGTAAAAAATATTTGGTTTGAGCTTTGAGAGGCTAGGTGTGCAAAGAATACTCGTTGTAAGGCCTGAAGAGGCTGTTGAAGAATACTTGTGTTCTATTTGGATTGATAGTGAAATCTCTCTAGTTTGAGGGGACTAGACGTAGCTCTAAGGAAAGAGTGAACTAGTATAAATACTTGTGTTTTTCTCTCTTGCCCTTATCTCTAGTTATTTATTTGTTGATACTAACTAAGGGGATTGAATTGAATTTTGATTTAACAAGTTTTTCAAACTCTTTAAATCACACAAAGAAAACAAGCTTTAAACTAAGTGGAAGCCTCTGCGTCCAACTTGCTTGTGCGTCCAATATCTATATACGTTGTGCGTCTAAAGTTTTCACAGCCAGCATCCCACATTTGTAAAAAGTTTTTAAAAAGCTTAGAAACACAATTCAACCCCCCTTCTTGTGTTTCTCCTTGTTACCTACAGTTGGCATCAGAGCTCGGTCTCTAGGGGTTGAGCACCTAACAGTGCAGAGAAGCAAAGATCCATGGAGAACGAGGGACAAGCTGTGAACAGGCCACCACTGTTCAATGGAGACGAATATAATTATTGGAAGCAAAGAATGACCACATTATTTGATGCGCAAAATATAGACATGTGGGATGTCGTGGAAACTGGCTACACTGCTCCAATAGATGAAGCAGGTCAACCAGTACCAAGAGCTCAGTGGACGCAAGATCAAAGAACCAGATTCCAACTGAACTCAAAGGCAAGGCACTATCTGATGTGTGCCATCACTAAGTCAGAATATGACAAAGTGCACAGTTGCACCACTGGCAAAGAAATATGGGACACTTTAGCTTTGGCGCATGAAGGATCATCTCAGGTCCGTGAGTCCAAAATCAGCATGCTAGTTCATCAATATGAACTATTCAAAATGGAGGATCACGAGACTATTGATTAGATGTTTGGACGATTCCAAACAATCATCAACAACCTGAGATCCCTGGGAAAAATCTACACAAACCAAGATCAATCAGGAAAATATTAAGGAGTTTGTCAAAACAATGGAGACCCAAAGTAACTGCCATACAAGAAGCAAGAGATCTTTCCACTCTTGCTATGGAGAATCTCCTAGGCTCACTCAAAGTGCATGAGCTTGAGCTCAATGAGGAAGGAGCAGAAAGAAGAACAAAATCCATTGCTCTTAAAGCCCAAAAGGGGAGCACCTCAAAGACATTGAAGGCACTTGACTCAGATGAGGAGTCATGCAGCTCAGAAGGAGAAGAAGGCTCAGATGATGATGAACTTTCCTTCATCTCCAGGAAAATAAAGTCTATGTGGAAAAAGAAAGGTGGCTTCAGAAGAAAGCAATTCAACAAAAAATTTCCACAAAACGAAGCTGAGCAAAAAGAGAAAAGTCCAGCAGTGTGCTATGGATATAAGAAACCAGGCCACTACAAGGCAGACTGTCCTGAGGCTGAAAGGACAAAGAAGAAGTTCTTCAAGAAAAAAAAGGGTCTCATGGCAACATGGGAAGATCTTAATGAATCTTCTGATGATGAGGATGAGGAGGATAAGGAAGAAGCAAATATTTGCCTAATGGCAAGTCTACCCTCCACTGACAGTGAGGATGAAGAGGTACTTTCTTACCCTGAACTAAGAGACAACATCAATGATCTTCTTAGAGAATCATCCATTTTATCTGATAAGTACAGATCTTTGAAGAAAAAGTTTTCACTCATAACCAAAGATTTTGAAAAACTTACTTTGGAAAATAAAGTACTCAAATCAGAAAATGAAGAGTTAAGACTTCAAGTAAGTCAAGTCAAAGATGAATCTCAAAAGGATTCTGAGTCCAATACTTCCTATGAGGTACAAGCAGTTCAACAAGAAGTAAATGAACTCACTAGACGATTGTCCAGATTTGTCAGTAGCTCTGATAAACTTGATCAGATTTCAAAGATTCAGAGAAAACCTTCTGACAAAAGTGGTTTGGGATATGCAAAAACCAAAACCAAAGTTTTCTAAGAATTATTCAAAATTCAATTTACACTGCGGTCACTGTGGAAAGGCTGGACATGTCACCTCAATGTGCGTCCATAACAAGAGAAACATGCCTGGATGCAGACCAAGGACTAACAAGAAAGGACCCAAGTCAATCTGGGTACCTAAGAATATGATAAGTCCTGTTGCAGATATGCTTGATGGGAGGAAGACAACACCAATCATGGTACCTGGACAGTGGTTGCTCACGACACATGACAGGAGAAAGGTATATGTTCCAAGACCTAAAGCCTAGATCAAAAGGCTGGGTCATCTTTGGAGGAGACCAGAAAGGCAGAATAGTTGGAATAGGTAAAATTGGTAAGCATCCCTTTCCCTCTATCGAAAATGTCTTACTGGTTGAAGGACTCAAACATAATCTGCTTAGCATAAGTCAATTGTGTGATAGTGGGTTTGATGTTTCCTTTAACAAGGACAAATGTATAGTCAGAAATCCTGACAAGTCCATACTTTTTCAAACAAAGAGGCAGGACAATGTCTACAAAATTGATTTCGAAAATCTGTCCAAACAAAATGTCTCATGCTTCATATCTTTAAAAGATGAACAATGGATATGGCACAAGAAACTTGGTCATGCAAGCTTGAGAACCATCTCAAAGCTAAATAAGCATAACCTCGTGAGAGGACTACCAAGTCTTGTGTACAAATCCGAAGTTCTGTGTGAAGCATGTCAGAAAGGGAAACAAGTGAAAAACTCCTTTAATTCCAAGAATATTGTTTCCACTTCTAGACCTTTGGAACTTTTACACATGGATTTGTTTGGACCCACTCAAACTGCTTCTTTGAATGGAAAGAGATATGGATTAGTTATAGTTGATGACTATACTAGATGGACATGGGTCAAATTCCTTGCACACAAGGATGAGTCTTTCAAAGTCTTTACCATATTCTGTAAAAGAGTCCAAAATGAGAAAGGAGTTTGTATCAACTCCATTAGAAGTGATCATGGAGGTGAGTTTGAAATGCAAACTTCCAGATTCTGTGAAGAGAATGGGATCTTTCACAATTTCTCTGAGCCAAGAACACCTCAACAGAATAGTGTGGTGGAGAGAAATAATCGATCTTTACAAGAGATGGCTAGGTCCATGCTCAATGATCACTCAACATCCAAGAGATTTTGGGCTGAAGCTGTAAATACTGCGTGTTATTTACAAAACAGAATATATGTGAGGCCTATATTGAAAAAGACTCCATATGAATTGTGGAAAGGAAGAAAACCCAACATTTCATACTTCCATCCTTTTGGATGTGAATGTTTCATTATTAACACTAAGGATCAACTTGGCAAATTTGATTCTAAAGTGGATAATGGAATTTTTCTAGGTTGCTCTGAAACTTCCAAGGCCTATCGAGTCTATAACTCAAGAACCTTGACTGTAGAAGAGTCAATTCATATTAAATTCAATGACAAAAAGTCTGACAAGGAATTGTCATAGCTAAGTGATTCTCTTGCAGATATGAGAATACAAGCAGAAGGTGAAGGACTACCACCTAAGAATGAAGAAGATGGATCAGACGCAGGAAATAATGGTGCGTCCAATACTGAAAGAAGAACACTACTAGAATTTTGACCTGTAGCATCGACCAAAAGCCGACGCTAAAGGCAAAAAACCGACGCTAACGACCACTTTAGCGTCGGCCTTGCGTCGGCCACGGGGCGGATGCTAAAACACCCGTCGCACAGCATTAGCGTCGGCCGTTGTATGGCCGACGCTAGTTGCGTCAGAAAAGCCGACGCTAAGCCGACGCACGAAGTCAATAGCAAATGGCCTACGCTAACTTTGCGTCGGCCGTGGCCGACGCTAACATGCTAGGTCCGACGCAACATATGTTTCTTGAGAATTAGCGTCGGCGCTAAAGTTAGCATAGGCCATGGCCGACGCTACGGGCAAAATCTGCCACTTTTTTACTGATATTCCATTCATGTCATCCACTATTAATGGTTCGAAAAGCGTGTATTCAACAAGGAATTTTTAAGTACAGACATTGAAATAAGGACACAAAAATTAATCATTGGGTAATCATAATAATACCTTGGAGCTAATTTTACTTGAAGAATGATCAAAATTGCTCACAAGTTTGATTCATACCATACTGAATACATTGAAAATCAACACATAAGAGTAAGCAACATACTAAACTTCAATAATATGAAAAGCATTAGACCATTAGTGCTAAGTATAAGTAGGAGACGGGAAATCCTCTTGAAAAGTATATAAATGACATGAACAAGATTACCTAACAAGGCTTTACATCATACAATTATCGGTGGAAACTCTTAACGTGTCTTATAATACAATATTTACTATATAGTATTAAAGATGATTGAAAGCAAGAACATCATGACTCCAAGCTACCGACATTAAGTTATTTACTACATAGTATCAGATTTATTTTTTAGATAAAGTACAATACCAGCTAAAAGAATATTAGAATGGAGACTATTGGCCAATGGCTATCCAAGATGGGGCATGTGAAGACTTGTATGCTTTATTCAATTGATTTTCTTTTCTTTGCTCTGGTTTTTATTTTCTTTTGCTTTCTAACATTCGCATTGAAGTTTCTTATCAATACACTTTTGGTGACCCTTCCATTGCCAGAACCACGTACAATCTAGAATTCAAGAGTTTGTTGATCAGCTCTTCCATGAATTAGAAACCACAATCTCATTTGATTTGGAAAGCTATGAACCACTATCATATATAACCACATTTTCATAAGTGGCAACAGCGGTGCTATTTAACCAGTAGCATACTGCTAGTGATCTTAGTTAATGATGCACAAAGTTAAGAGAGAAAATGTCTATTCTAAAAGAAGGCCATAGGAAAGACTTAATTTAATTATGAAGGTAAATCCTTTTGCTTTGATCATACCAATAGATGCCATTAACAATTTCTTATCATACCAAAATTATAAAGCAATTCTTTTTAGTCAATCAGTTGTTCTGTCATAATGATTCATGTAATAATACCTTCACATGTATTACATTTTGGGATGAATATTTACAAAAAAAATAAAGTATCACTCTTCTCGGCTGGTTTTCAAGTTCAAAATATAAATTTTATATTGACAAACAAAAAATATACCACAGCAATTCAGGCTCAATTAAGAAGAGAAAAAAGACTAATAACCTTGATCTGTTATGAGGCTCATTATTTCCTCTGCAGCAATGTAGGTCACTGATGGCTTGATGATAGTAATCGGCAGCATTTTGGAAATACAATTACGAAAAAAAAATATAACAGAATAAATACAAACCCCAAAGCACTTACAGAAACCAAAAAAAAATGAAGACTCGAAGAGAAGGTTTCAACACATGCACAATAAAACCAAGGGAAAGTGGCAAAGGCCTGAAACATTATCAAAATAATGAATATTGGAAGAAGTTCCATTACCTCACTTATTAAAAAATAAGCAGAAAATAAAGTAGTAATGAAAGTCACACCTTTTGGATGCAAGAGCAAAATCATCTATGGATAATCTTATTCCAACTGACAACATAATCCCACCATGAGCTGGAGCATATAAATCTTTAGATACCCTTGACAGTGGACAAGTTAAAACTTCATTTCTTCAATTTCTATACTATTCCATTCTATATGCTCCAACTAAACGACAGAATTGCAAATTCTTAAATCTTAACTGAAAAAAGCAAGCAAAATAGCAGCTACAAAAAAAGAAAAAATAGAATAACTTTGGTTCAGTAATATATTCACAGACACAGGTCAATCAGAGCACCATAGCAAAGGTGCCTAACAGTATATCCTACAAGCCTTTAATCAAATATTATTAGTTGTTCCCTAATAATCTCAATAAAATTGGTGTCCAATAACTAAATGTCCAGGGACAAAATTACAGATAAAAAAGTCAAATTCAAATGATTCAAAGGCATTCAACTTTCCTCGTCAGAAGAGTTACAAAATACTGCAATAGTGGATGAGTTTGCCCAGCTTGCGCAGGAACACTCTGCAACATAGAACAGATTAGGGGTTTTCCTTTTTCTGTCTTTTTCTCTCACTTTCTCTCGATCCTTTTCTCTACTCCTAGAAGATTCTCTGTCAAAATCATGATATCCATGCTTATAATTAGCATTATACAGAGCACATGAAAAGCAACCAATACACATACAGTATATACAAGAAGCCACAAACGCGTTCAATCTCGTGGTGCAACAGTACCTTCCTACTAAGTGGCAGCGAGGCGCTGGTTGTCGTGGAAGGACTAGATCTTGCGGTGGCAGGCGTTGATGGGGTCTTCAAGGGCGGCTACCGGAAGGGAACTGGCGTAGGGGTCAGAAGATGTACTGCGTCGTTGCCGTCATCACGACGTAGTGTCCCCACCGTCATCGTCTGCCGCACAAACTGTGGCTTCCCTTCTCTGCCATCGCGTCGTGTGGGTCGCTCAGCCGCGGACACCACCGTGAGCTTGACCACCGTCACGCCCTCGCCACGAAGACAACCCCCCCTCTTCCAAGTGGCTCTGGCTGCGCCACCCCTTTTCTTCCCCTCTCAGGTTTAATGTTAGTGACCAATCTGATGTAGGGCTCGGCCCATATATTTCTTTTTTATCTTTTAGCGACGGTCTGGCCGACGCTAGCTTCAAATTTTAAATTTTTTTAAAATAGTTTATTGGACCTTAGGCTGAGCGTCGGTCAAGCCGACGCTGCAATAATTTAAAATTTTGCATCAAATCCTTTGCAACGGCTAAGCCGACGCTAAATATTAAAAAAATAAAAAAGAAACTGAAACGTCAACTTAGAGTCGGTTTGGCCGACGCTAACTCGACGCAATTAGCGTCGGTGTCGTGGCCGACGCTAACTTCCACCGCTACAAGAACACATTCTAGTAGTGGAAGAAGCTGACACTTCAAGACCTATCATCCTGAAGATCAAATCATTGGAAATACAAATGATAAAGTCAGAACAAGGTCCACATTCAGATAACAAACTGATGTTGCATTCATCTCTGAATTGGAGCCCAAAAATATAGATGAAGCCCTATTGGACGAAGGATGGATTTTGGCAATGCAGGAGGAGCTGAATCAATTCAAACGCAATGATGTTTGGACGCTAGTAGCCCCACCTGAAGATAAGTCCATTATTGGAACCAAATGGGTATTCAGAAACAAACTGGACGAAGAAGGTAAAGTTGTGAGAAACAAGACAAGGTTAGTTGCTCAAGGTTGCTCACAACAGGAAGATATTGACTTTACTGAAACCTTTGCTCCAGTAGCTAGAATTGAAGCCATTCGCATCTTACTTTCATTTGCTGCTCAACATGATATGAGACTTTATCAAATGGATGTAAAGAGTGCTTTTCTGAATGGTATAATAACAGACGAAGTCTATGTTAAACCGTCCCCTGGCTTTGAGGATCAAACTTTTCCAAATTATGTTTTTAAATTGAAAAAGGCTCTCTATGGCCTCAACCAAGCTCCTCGAGCTTGGTATGAAAAACTAAGTTCTTTTCTAATGGAAAATGATTTTTCAAGAGGAAAAGTTGATACTACTCTTTTCAGAAAATCCATAGACACACATTTCATCATAGTACAAATTTATGTGGATGATATCATTTTTGGTGCTACTGATGAATCTCTATGTGGAGAGTTTTCTGAGTTAATGCAGAAGGAGTTTGAAATGAGCATGATGGGAGAATTAAAGTTCTTTCTTGGACTTCAAGTAAAACAGACACAAGATGGGATCTATGTGCATCAGTCCAAATACACAAAGGAGCTTCTTAAAAAGTTCAATATGGACGATTGCAAACCCATGAACACTTCTATGCATCCAACTCGCATAATAAGCCTGAATGATAAAGATAAAAGGGTAGATCAAAAGGTATACAGAGGTATGATTGGATCTCTTTTATATCTCACTACATCTAGACTTGATATTATGTTCAGTGTTTGTTTATGTGCAAGATTCCTATCAGGTCCTAGAGATTCTCACTTAACTGCTGTAAAGAGAATCTTTAGATATCTGAAAGAGACTACTAATCTTGGTTTGCTGTTTAAGAAATCAGATGAATACAAATTAGTAGGACTCTGTGATGCTGATTATGCTGGAGACAGGCTTGAAAGAAAAAGCACCAGCGGAGGATGCCATTTTATTGGGTCCAATCTAGTATCATGGATGAGCAGGAGACAGAGCACAACTGCATTGTCTACAGCTGAAGCTGAATATGTCTCTACTGCAAGTTGTTGTTCTTAGCTCTTGTGGATTAAACATCAATTGGAGGACTACAACATCTTCGAGAGTAAGATTTCTGTTCTTTGTGATAATACTGCTGCAATCAATTTATCTAAGAGCCCAATCTTACACTCAAGAGCTAAGCATATAGAAATTAAACATCATTTTATTAGAGACTATGTACAGAAGGGAATCTTTGATATTCAGTTTGTTAACACTGAAATTCAATAGGCAGATATATTTACAATACCCCTCTCTGTAGATAGATTCACTTTTATAAGGAAGCACTTAAATATGCACTTTGTAAAAGAATGATGTTTAGCATCCAATATGCTCAAGCTAAGTCTGAGTCCAATATGACTAGTGTCCAATAGGACACGTCAGTCTATTTGAGACTTAGAAGTCTTTATGACTTAAAAGGTCTTTACCTATTAGTCTTCCAGCGCTGAGTCCTAACTATTTTTATAATGATATATTTTTATCACAAAACTGTATACCTGCCCTGCAGCCGTTTTCCCGTTTGATGATTACGCTTGTTTTCAAGAAAAATTTACTGTTTTCTCTCTCCACAACTTCCTTCTTAAACACGTTTTTAACTTCTTCCCTTCTCTCACTCAACTTTATGAACTCTCTGTGTTTACTCTCGTCTCTTTGGAAAAACCCTTTCAAAACCCTCTCTTTTGAAAAACTCATCTTCTACTCTAAAAAATGGAGAACATTGACAATTTGGAAATCAATGTGGAATTCTGGGCTGATCTCGCAACCATAGCCAGTATGGGTGTGGACATTGCTCCTGAAATTATGGCTGCTGGATGGGAGAGCATGTTTGGAAAGGAAAAGGAAATCTTTGTGTATCGTGAGTTGGTTCGTCAGTTCTGGAAAACTATGAAGATCAATGACAACCTAATCACAGGAACAGTCCTAGGCAAGAAGGTCTATGTGTCCACAGAGTGCATCTCAGCGGCTACTGGATGTGACGCCGCTGGAGTATGTTTCTACAAAAACTGGAGACTCAAAGATGGTGGTTTGGAGAAAATGAAAAGTTTCCTATTGAAGGAAGGAGAGGTAGTAGAAGGAACAGTGATACCTTCGGTGAAAATGACTGACAAGGCCAGAATACTTCATCAAGTATTGAACAAGATGATACTTCACAAGGTTGGATCAAAGGACTGTGTATCATCATTACATGGGTTCTTACTGGTGCATCTTCTAACCTTTCAGCAAATCAATCTTCCTTCTGTATTGTTTCCCTATTTCAGAAGAGACGCTCTAGGGAAAGGAAAAAGGACAGCTATTCCCTATGGAGCGTTACTTCAAAAAAAATTCAACACTCAAGGAGTCATGGAAATTTTTGAAGCATACACTGGGGAAGACAAACCTGCTCTTTCCAAATTACAATGTCAAACTCATTTTGGAAGAACCCATATTCTAAGAATGGATCTGGATACAGTCAAAGAACATTTGGCCAAACTCAAAGAGGTAGAAGAAGAAGACAACAAGGAAGCTATCAGGGCTGCGATTGAAGCAAATTGAGCTGAACAAGCGAAACAAGCAACTAAAGTCTCTAGTGGAGTTCCTGCTACACAGAAGGAGACTACTTCCAAGAAATCTGCAAGGAAGTTAGTCGTGGCTGATTCAGACGATGAAACAGTTGGAGAATTTCTCTCTAAAAGAGCCAAGCTTGCTGCTGGAAAGGCAACCAAAAAGAGAAAAGCCTCTGAGTCCAAGACAGTTGAAACAAAAGTCATTGGACCCACAACAAAGAAGGCAAGATCTCAAAGGAAAGCATCCACTGCCAAGATTGCTGAGAAGAAAGCGGCAGAGGTACTTACTTGTGCTAATCCTGACAAATCTGTGGATGAAATAATTGAATCTGTGGTTGCATCAATCTCAGAAACTCCTGAGTCCATTCCCTCACCCATTCGTCCAATCCCTGACCCTCAAACTCAATCACAATCACCTATGCATACAATTCCTGAACCACAACCACAACCTCAAACACAGACCCAAACAGTTCCCCCATCTCAATCAGAACAACCATCCCAAACACCACCTCAAACTCTCTCACCCTCTCTGTCCACCCAATCAAGAGAACAAACACCACCACTTGTAACATCTTGAAATTTCACTATAAGAGACAGAGTGTTAATTTTAGAAGATTAGAACTACTTTGAAGTTTTTTGGATAAAAACTTGGTAGTTTAGGACTAAATACGGAAGACAGGGAATTAGATACGGACACTTGGATAATTTGGATAAATGATGAAATGAATTTGGAAAATTCATATGACACTTCCAAAAGGTATTTAAGGGAAGACATAGTAGTATGGATTATATATGAAGGTTTTAGAAATTAAGTTTGGATTTTAAGAGGAAGAAATAAAGGAAATTACGATTTTTAGTCCTTTTTAGACAGAACTCCATAATCTGTTAGTTAGAAAAAGGATACATACCAGAGATAGAGAAATAGATGAGATAGGGATTGCATGGGTTTGATAGAAATCTAAGAAAGGTAGAAAGACCAGTTACGATTAAGTGTTACAACGTGAATAGTAAAATAGTTACATTTTTATAGGTTTCTGTTTTAGGTATTTCTGTCTTTTGTCTGTTTTAAATGTTCAAGTAGGAACTAAGTGATTTTACTAAAACAGTCATTTTCTTACGACGGTTGCAAACTGTACTTACCATAATAGACGGAAAAGAATTTAATTGATAAAAATATATTAAAACAACTCAGAAAATTATCTTCCTTCACAAAAGTTGTTTCTTATAATATTTATGATTTTTTGGAATTTTTCTAGAATTTGTGGAGAAACTAATTTTCAAAAGTACCGTTTCGGTTTCCACAAAGTTACGGTAAGAGTTAAAAACTGATACAGAGACCAAAACGGAGTCAAAACGAAAAAATGGAACTGTACACCATGTTCTTATATTTTTAAAGAATTATGAAATTTATTTTGGAATTTTTCGAAAGACAGATAAAGAGTTACATTTTCGGTCCCTATGAGCACGTAAAACGAAGTTTTACAGAAACCAGGATGGATTTTCAGTGGTGAGGGAGTGCTTAAAATCAAAATTTAAGAGTGACCATTGTTGTTTAAATTAAATTTGTGATTTTTTGTTAATTTTTCTGGAATTTTCTGAAAAATTACTGTATTGGGCTCACGGCGCATCCGTTTTCCTTCGTTAGTACGCACCGTAAAGCCTACCCTTTACCGTAAAAATCCAGAAACTCTTGTATAAAGTCTTTATGACTATTAGAGACTATTTCTGAAATTTTCTAATGAGTCCTCACCTTTTTACTAATTATTTTCAAGATCTGTTTGCAAAAGGACGTAAATGCCACCAGTTTTCGGTTTATTTACAAAACCATAAAGTTTTTCACTATTTGATCAAATGGCTCTTCTTCCCCTTGATGCTGGTCCACATCCATGATGGATTAGGACCCTTGGATGAACTTTTTGGCCCTTGAGTCACTAGCTTAGTCATATGAAGAAGCCAATAGGAAAAATGGTAAGTTTATAATTTTATGGTTTATGACATAATGGCCAAAAAGATGCATGAGGTCACAAACTTTTAATTCCCTCTCACTCCCTCCTTGGCAGCCGCCCCACCACTATAAATAGGGGTCCTTCCTTCATAAATTGAACTCACACCAAATCAAGAAGCAAGGCAATATACAAGTTCTCTCTCTTTTTCCTCTTAGTTTCTTAAATTTCTTTTGGTGTTCTTGGTTGTTCTTCATCAAGATTTTGGCTAAGGTAAGGGGTTTCTCTTCTCATCTTAATTTTAGTAGTATGAGTTTGATCTTGTTTGTGTGAGGAATTGCTTGTTTGGTTGTTTATAGCTTTTTGTTTGTTTAGTATGATTTTATGATTGTTTTATTGTCTTAATTTAATTGTTTAGTGCTAATTATAAATTGTAGAGTTATAATGCCCAATTTTATTTAAGAATTCGAGTAAGAGGAGAGATTATGGCAAAATCACTTTTGAACTTTAGTAAACATACCGTTATAATGGCAAATTTTACACGTACTGCAAACGAGAGTTTACCGCAAAGCAAACACTAATTATTTGTGAAAACCCCATTAGTATCTGTTATTTATATGCAAGGTTGTAGTTAAGATAAATGGTTTATTAGTATGGATCTATCTAGAAAGGAAGTGAGACCTTTGACGGGGATAAAGCAGTCCGTCTCATTCTGGCCTGGGATCTGCGCGGATACGCTGTTTGGGGAAATCTTAACAGAGGAAACCTGGTATATACATGACAAGATAAGATTGGGAAAGAAGCAATTTTCTTAATACCGTATATATAAATGGATTGGAAAGGATTAAAGAGTGTAACAGTAATGGATTCTCGGTGAATCCTACTGTTATAGCATCTGTCGGAATATAGTGTAACGGTAATGGATTCTCGGTGAATCCTATCGTTATATTATTTGTGGGAAATATAGAGTGGGAATCCAATCTGTATATGTATGCACATAACTCAGTTTAATTTCCAATGTCTACGGCAGTGGAAATTAGTGAGATAGGCTTTCAACGGGCCTTTTTCCTGGAAGATAATCGGAGTTTAAGTATTTCAAAAGAGAGATAAATTGACTATATTCACTTAGTACGTAGGATCGGTTTTATAAGTGGGGTACTGATTACCAAAGTGGCTCTGCCGTCGTGTAATCTTTTCATCCTCGAAAATTAATCTAAGCCGTGCCTAATTAAACATAATTTCGATCACTAAAGTTTGTATCAAGTTTTCAAGAAAATTGGACATTGATTACCGCAGTCGGCTCAGTCGCCGTGTGATTATTCCATTACCAAGAAGCTATCTAAAAACTGAGAACAGACATCTATTATTTCAAAAGCAGACGTAAGTTTAAATACTGTTGACCTTTTCTCTCTCAATCAAATCAAAGTGGCTATGCCCGGTTTGATCTTCTTGTAATACAGTTAAATAACTCTTTTTTTACCGATTCACTCAGTTGAGCAAACTTAAAATAAATAAAGCCGAGATAATAAATTAGTTCGTAAAAAGCAGTAAAACGAGACAAAAGTTTTATGATTTTTCAAGATATACAGTGAAGAGAGAGTTTTTATGAGAAACAGTGACTTATAAACAGTTGTCTACTTATACTAGTGGTCTGTCCATAAAAGGATTTGACTTATTTCTTACAAAGAGTTTTTAAGAGATTCTGAGATTTTTGAGAAAGAGAAGTTACAGTAAAATAGAGAGAGTTTTACAGAGATAGAGATTTCAAGAGAAAGTGGTTTGCAAATCGAAGATGAGCATTTGCATTATAGATGATGAGCATACAACCTTCGAGAGAACAGGGTTGCAAATAGGTTCTGTTGGACTACAATTGTCTACTGGGATTATCCAGGTTTCGAAAGTCTCAATGGCCTTGTCGCTGAATACCCCTGAGCTCAGACGAGTCGTATACCCGACTTGGATAAATCTGACTGGCAGATCTATTTAGGATTTGGTATTAAGTTTTAAATGCAGTATTTCCGAAGTATCTTCAGGGGTCCTGAAGGGATTTCCTGTTTATGCTGTTAAGTTTACTGCGGCCGATCGCCCTATGATGTGAGGTTGGATAAGTCTCCCTGGGAGCAATACACCGGTGTGATTAGAGTGATATTGGTGTGTCATGCATTAATAGAACACTGATGTGATATATTCTTGTGAAATGTATTGTTTTACAGGGTTGCATGGACAAAAGGTAAGATCTGCTGGTTTGATGTGATTGTGTGTTTTCAATGGCTAGCTATATTGTTCTGTTGATTGAAATGACTTGATTGTCTGTTTACCTATGTGTCTTAAGGTTTGAGTATTGTGTGTTCTGTGTTTGATAATATACTTGTACTATTTCTGTTAATTTGAGTTAGAGTTTCACCCTGCCTGCTTTGTTATGTTGGTACATGATTGAGTAGATGGAAATGAACCCACAAGATAGAGGATTGGGAACCGTCCGACATCTACGCATAGAACCTTTGGGTGGAAACACTGTACGTTGGAATATATGCCATAGTACGCAGTGGGGAAGGTTTGTAGGATATACTGAAACCTTAGATACCGGAGGTGGAGCCCCACCAAATCCACGACCTATTCAGGAACAAATGATATTAGATGTTAAGTTACCATTACGTCAGTTAAAACCCTTGGTGTTTGACCCAGAAGACTTGTTGGATAGTGATGATGATAGTGGTGATAGCAGTGGGGGTGGTAGCTCACATCCCTCGGAACATGATGGAAATGGTTCTGGTCATGTACCGACGAGGTCGAGAGATAAATTTTCTGACAAAAACTAGGATGGAACCTCTGAAGACACATCCGCAGCAGCACCTGCAAGAACTGAGGGTTCTGTAGGTCATGTACCAGTTTCGCCTCTGGGAGAAGCGAATCCTCCAACTTATTCTCCTTTACCCCGTCCTTCTGAATCAGAATCAGAAGACATAATCTGGTTATCCGAATCCTTGTCGGATGAGGAAATAGAAGAGGAATCCGAGGAGTCTATAGACTCTTAGGCTACCTCTGACCTTACTAGTAATACTATGCCTAGACCAGATCTAGCCGGATTCAACTTTGATTGGGTTCCGGTAACTAGAGTCCCGCCTCTATACTCCAACTTGCCTGGACTAGGAGGATCTACCTGGTCTTGTCCATGAGTATGTATATGAGTTAGGGTTTTAGTGTAGTAGATCCCTGTGGTATAAATAATGGGATCATGGCTCGACTGTACATAGTACCACGTCTTTTCTTTTACCACTTTTGTACTTTTTGGTTTAGAGTAGCTTTCACTTCTTTTTCTTTTGAAGTGTAAAACAAAGTTTGTCTTAGAACAAACTCCTTTGTACAATATCATGTTATATATATATATAAGAGGAAGTACTTTTCTGTACATTAGGCTTTGTTTTATAGTTAAAATCTTTAATAAGAAAATGAGGGATCTTACTTCCCATCCTTCTCATCTTTTTTTTATGAAAGCGAAAAATTTTACCCACGTTTTGAAGAGCTTTACAAACTGTTATGAAACATTTTCTAAATATTTGTGAAACTTTCGGTTACTATGGTGTAATATCCTTTTTGGAGAAAGGGTGTTGCACCACTCGCCTCACTTGAAACCACTCCTCCGTCACCCTTCAATCTTGAACCATCGTCCAATCTCATCCAAACACACTCACCTTCACCTTCACGTGAACAACCTCAACCATCAACCTCACCTTCACCCTCCTCCAACTTGGACATATCAGAAGTTCCTTCTTCATCAGTGAAGGTCATAGAGATTCCTCTTCAGGAGGATAAGATAAAAGAGAACATGACCTCAGAGGAAGTAAGGGCTAAGTCTATTATGCCTAGCTCCTTGGGACTCTCAAGGATGAGGATTTATGACTTCAAGCCAAACTACTCCCCTCTGACTGCAGAAGAACTGGGATCATTCCTCTCCCCTCTTGACAGGATGATCATCAGAAACATAGCGGACCGACTTCAACTACAGAACCACTTCAATGTCCCTCCGTCTATGAGGATCAGGCCAACAACAACAATAAAAATAAGCCTGATAGGATAGCACCAAAGGTCTATCTTGTTGACAAAAATAAGGACAAGTTCCCAAGGAAGAGCGTCAACAAAAGTCCAATGCCAACTCCTATCAGGATTGATGAGGACTGGGCAAAGAAATCCATGGAGAATGTGGATATGGATTTCTTGATGTTCTTGTCCATGACAGGACAAGCAACGGAGTAGGAAGCACGAACCTTCTGGGAAAGACACCTTGTCTTCTGTGAGCAAGAAGCATCGTCTTCAGGGGTCTTAGATGCTAAGAAGGCTGCAACGCCAACCAGGGGATCAGTTACAGAAAACGTGGCACATCAAAGATATATGTTTGATGATGTCTTTGGTGCTCCTACTAGATCCACTCAGCCAATTATTGAATTTCCTCCTGAGCCAGAAGATGTCATTGTCTCTACAGATAAGGAATCCAGAATTGCACAACTCCAAGTTCCACCTTCAACAGAAGATATTGATGACTTGATATTTCTGTTGGGGTAGTACCGCAAGTATCTGGAATCAAGGAAGATCCATGAAAATCCTGTTCTCCTGTTCTTCGAACTTAAAAATCCCTGTTCCCTGTCTGTCAATTTTTTTTCTTTTTGGACTATGATGTTCTATGAACCTTTTTGTCTGATGACAAAAGGGGGAGAAATTGGGAAGAATTAAGTTTTAAAGATCACAAGTCATTAATAAAATGAGATTGAGTCTAAATTGCAGTGCAGTAGTTTTATTACTTATGCATGTTTTGATTATAATATACTTATATGTTGGACTAATCTGCTCTGTGACAAAAAGAAATTTTTCAGGTACTCTGAACATATTGAATATTCAAAACCATGAGATGTTTATCCCAGGGGGAGAAGAGTAAGAAAAACTGAGTCTATATCTCAGGGGGAGTTTTCCCTAAGAAAAATTGTAAACTGCTTATTGGTTTTATCTGCTTTATTGCTTGTAAAACTTAATAATGTTTGTCATCATCAAAAAATGGGAGATTGTTGGAACCAAATTATTTAAAAGCATTTTTAATGCATAAATTCCCAAAGTTGTTTTGATGATAACAATAATTATTAAAGGTTTTACAAAGTCTGCTGACAAGCTCTTGTAGGTCCAACAAAGATAAGTCCATCGTCCAGTGTGACTTTGGCACATATATGCACAAGAGTGGAGCGTCCAAAGAAGCAGGACCTATAAGCGTCCAAGTAACTATTCATGGAGACATGCTATACTTTGCGTCCAAAGAAGCAAAAGTGATAAACGTCCAATAAGTGTTATAGAGACGTACCCCATCAAAGAAGCAAAGTCATAAGTCTATATGGTAAGCAATGAGTATGCGTCCATATAGACCAAGCTGTCTCAAGTACAAATGGTAAGCAAAGGTATGCATCCGTTTTGTACATAACCTGAATAGTTCATACATTCTAAATGCTGCGTCCAAAATGCAGAATACATAACTTGCTATTTATTGCTCTTGCATTTAATATGGAACATATTTATTGAGCAAATGATTTGAAATAAATAACTGTATTCAACGTGCTTTGAACATGAATTTAATGAAAAGCATAAAGCACTGTGGAAAGTGTACTTAGAGAGAGAGTGTACTATGATTATTTCCATATCTCTCTGAAAACTACTTTCTGCTTTACACAGTGTATTCTCTTTGTCTCAACAGAATATTACTATTAACCTTTGTGCAATTGAGACTATGAGTACAAGTTGCTTCTGACTAAGGAGAAAGAGACACAGACATACATACTGAAATGAAACTCCTCAGAGCAACGGAAAAATAGCATTTAATGCTATTAGAGAACAGTCATATTTATGACGGCTGAAGCTGAGATATTCAAAGAACAAGTCTGAAGCTTCATCAAAGCCTATAAATACCGTGAACAAGAAGAAGAATACAAGAGACTAGACTAAGAGACTGAACTAAGAAAAAGAAAGAGCTGAAACGCTGTACAAATACTTTGTCTTTGTAAAAAGTCTTGTATTATTTTCTTTCTTGTAAAAGAGAGTTTGCTTAACTCTCGAAGTGCTTAAGATTTTCATATTCTCACTTGTGTGAGTTAGATAGTACTTTAAGTCAAAAATGCTCTTCTGAGTTGTTTGAGCCTGAAGAGGCTTGGTTAGAAAGAATACTTGGGTTGAGCCTGGAGAGGCTTGTCTGTAAAAGAATACTTGGGAAATAGCCTGGAGAGGCTGCGTGCAAAGAATACTTGGGGTTGAGCCTGGAGAGGCTTGTTTGTAAAGAATACTTGGTTTGAGCCTGGAGAGGCTAGGTGTGCAAAGAATACTCGTTGTAAGGCCTGAAGAGGCCGTTGAAGAATACTTGTGTTCTATCTAGATTGATAGTGAAATCTCTCTAGTTTGAGGGGACTGGACGTAGCTCTTAGGAAAGAGTGAACTAGTATAAATACTTGTGTTTTTCTCTCTTTCCCTTATCTCTAGTTATTTATTTGTTTATACTAACAAAGGGGATTGAATTGAATTTTGATTTAACAAGTTTTTCAAACTCTTTAAATCGCACAAAGAAAACAAGCTTTAAACTAAGTGGAAGCCTCTGCGTCCAACTTGCTTGTGCGTCCAATATCTATATACGCTGTGCGTCCAAAGTTTTCACAACCAGCGTCCCACATTTGCAAAAAGTTTTTAAAAAGCTTAGAAACACAATTCAACTCCCTTTCTTATGTTTCTCCCTGTTACCTATACTTTATGTATATATATTTATTGATTTATTTTCATCTTAGAAAAAATGGTTTTAGTACACTTATTCATTTTCAGTATAGAAACGGATAGTTTGTATTTGACGTTGAGTTTTAAACAGAAAATGTACCTCTGTTTTTTCCATTTACTGTCTATTTTCTGTTTTATTTGAAATTTTGTTATCTAAGTGTTGAGTGATTTATTTCTGTCATATAAGTAAGGTTTTAATATGCTTATTATTTATTTATTTCATTGAAACAGACATTTTTCACTATAGTTTGGATTTTTCAGAAAACGATTTTTGCGCGTAATTGATGGATTAGGTTTTAAATAGTAAAAGTATATCAAACCAACCCAGAATATTATCTTCCTTCATAAAAGTTGGTTCTTTTAATATTTTTGATTTTTTAGAATTTTTGGAAAGCTTTCAAAATTTATCGAAAATACGTTTAGCGGACGCGAATCGCGCAAATATCTTGTTTTACAGGGTAAAAATTTCGTGACAAAGGTCCACAACAATTTATATTTTATTTTTAATTATTTATTTAAGGATTTTAGAAATTATTTTTAGACATGATTATTTTTATATTGTTTTTGCTCTTATTTGCGGTATATCAGCCGAATATTGACGAATAGAGACATAACAAGTATGATATAGAAACTTAGGGTTTTTGAGGAACTCAAATGCGATTTTAGGGAGTTCAAATAGTGGGTTGACTCAGCCATTGACTATGAATAGTAGGGGCATCTACAATTTCTATTTCACCCTTGGTTTTTTCACTTAAACTACCAAAACCGAAAGTTTTTAACCTAGCTATCTAATGGCTCATCCTTGCCCTCATTTGGTCGACATCTTGAAGTGTTTTTGGAGCCTTGGATTGCCTTTCGTCACTTGGATCCAATCCTTGTGAATTTTGGTGATCCTTGTGAAAAGAGTTGAACCAATTAGAAAAATATCTTGATTTTCCTAAAATTCCTAAATTCCTGGTCACTAAGTACTTGATCTTATCTTCTCCTCCCTCTTGCATGGCTTGGCCGCCCCCTCATCTTCATTTAGGACTCTTGGATGGCTTTGTCACTTGGATTGAGTCCTAGGGAGATGCCTTGAAACCAATAGGAAAAAGGGTTGATTTACCTAATTAAGTAATTAAGCATGATAACATAGTTTGCATGACATAGGGCAAGGAATAGTTCTATGACCTCATGATCATTGTCCAGCCCCTCTTAGCCAATAGGAGAGATTTATTTTGTTCCTTGATCCAAGTGGTGTGCTTAGGACCAATAAGAGAATTCCTTGATTTGTTCTTTAAATTAAAAGCCTAATCTTAGCCATTAAGATAACTTGATCAACAAGCACTACCAAGCCTTCCTCTCCCCCTCCTTGGCTGCGCCCCACTTCCTATAAATAGGGGTGGAGGGTCTTCATTTACATTTGCACCAAATCTTGTTGATATTCCAAGCAATTCTTCTCCTCCCTCTTTATAGTTTCATATTTCTCTCTTGTGTTCTTAGTTTTTCAAGCTTTGTTCTTCTAAGTTTTTTCTTCTAAAGGTAAGGGGAATCTCTTGCAAAATAAGTTGAAAAGATATAAGTTTGATTTTTGGTTTCTAATCACTTAGGTGATTTATGTGTTATAGCTTTATAATTGTTTTATGACTTTTAATTAATTGTAGTGTTATAATGCCTAAATTGTTTATGTGTTTTCATGATAGTAATATTATAATGGCAAAATTAATTTTGATCTTTAATAATTGTACTGTTATAATGGCAAATTTTAAACTACCACAGAATAATTTTACCATAAAACTAGAGTAATCTTTTTCTTGGTGAAAACCCCAAAATTGTTTATCATTGATAAACAGAAAGATCGTTGGGATGGATGGTTTATTGGTATGGTTCTGACTAAGAAAGACAAAGGTCTTCCAAGCGGTCTTAGCTCACATCTCTTTCCTGGGAACTAAATTGATATGTTATTTATAGATCTTAACCTAGGGATTCAGTATATACGTGACTAAGATAAATTGGGAAAGATTTTTATTGGGATGTTACTGTAACGCTCCTTTTTTCCACAAGGAACGTCACGTGAAAACTAATATTTAATGCGGAAAAACATCTTTCATAAATTAAGGTTACCAAAATTGGTGGCTAATTTTTTTTTTAAAAGAATCTTATACGAAAAGATTTCTCACATCACACTTAGCCATCCTGAAACTCAGAAGAAAAGAAACATCATGCACATATATATATATATATATATCATCATGTCAAAATATACAAGTCTTGCGCCCGCAAGGATAGTTTGGAACCACAACATAGTGGCCAAAATACATCATCATAACGTAAAGAAAATAAAGCGATAAATCTAAACCTAAGAAAACTGTAAATCAAAAGATGTGTCAAATACACGACACTGAACATGAACATCCCAAACCTAGGCTGGTCGCTAACAGACATCCCACAACCTAGCACTAGACACCCCTACCACTACGACCTAAGACGATGCCGTCTCCTCGGGGTCCTCCTCGGGATCCTCCTCCGGGTCCTCCTCCTCCTCGGATATCTCAATGAGTACCTGCTCTGGCTCATCTCGAACCTTCCTCTTCCCCCTCTCTACGTGTCCCGGCGGTCCGGAAGAAGTGTCAGAAGAGCAACGTACGAAACGGCCATACGGTGGAACGTGAGGGACGGAAAGCGTCGGTCTCCCTGTCGCTGGTGGTGAAGCTGGTGTCACTGATGGAGCCATCCTCGGTAGATGATCTCACGGCAAGGTACTCTTCCTCGGAGTGAGGCGCGTGCGACGAAACATGCGACGATACTCCCGAGCGGATCCGGTTACCCGTGAGGGTAAAGGTCTCACCTCCGCCTGAGTCTCTCGCCTCGGCTGCTCCGCAGGTGCCTCGGGTGCGGCTGCCAGCCAGCTGCGCATCCTCTCTAATGGAATGTGAACGTCCAAAACCATATCGCGCTCCAGAACCTCTTCGGGGCCCAGCACCCTTCCTTTAGTCCTGACCACGTGTCCACACACAGTGGCCCATTGGGAGATGGGATCATAAGTCCATCCCCATCCCTCGGACTCGGCCTCTAGGGGCCGGAAGCTCTCCCTCACGCGGGCTACCAGAGGCCTCATCTACGGGTAACGTACATACAGATACAGGAAAATATGCAAGGGTGAATTTCTTTTCACAAGTTGAAATCCACTGGAAGATTGCATATGAAAAATAAAATACTACGTAATACATTCCAAGAATATATTTATAGAGTTACTCTTTCGCAAATCTTTTAGCTAAGCTATTCAATCATCAACAAGAGACAAATCATCAAGGTAAACACACAGTCAGGCACACACGTAGCATTCTAGCATAATGCATGTCACTTCAATATCTCTTGTCATACACCGGTGTACTGCTCCATGGAGACTTTTCTTCCTCAACTAAGTAGAGCGATGTGGCGGAATCGTATACCTATCATTAATGCAAACCGACCTTCACTCTTGGCCATCGTTTGTCATTTATTCGGTACAGACCCATTGTGCTACGTCGTACACCCCATCTCAAATAAGGCAGCCGGTCAGGATCATCCAAGCCGGGTACACTACTTTTCTCGGCACAAGGGGATTCACCGCAAGGCCATTGAGAATTTCGTAACCTGGATGCCCTCAAAGACTTATAGTCAGACCATACTTATTTACAATCCCCGCATAGGATTGTGTGCTCTCATCATAGCAATAAATGCTAGCCTGGCAAAAGCCAATATATCAAATGCATATGACAGTATATTTGCAACCACAATCAATTCGGTCCCTCGTCTTAGGGTTTTTCATCGCCACGTGTTAGCTTTCACCTAACACCGTGTAATATATTTGTCCTTAAGACTTTTATCTTCGCCACGTATTGGTTCTCTTCCAATACCGTGTAATATTATTGTCCTTAAGACTTTTATCTTCGCCATGTATTGTTTCTCTTCCAATACCATGTAATATTATTAATTAACACCATAAGTTTTTAGAAGAAATTCCTCTTTCATTCTTAAGTTTTCTTTTAACTCTCAAATCTTTAAACTTCATTTGTTTTAATAAAAGAATTATCTTTTATCTAAAACCCACTTTATTAGTTTTCTTCCCACTTATTCATCATAAAGGATTTAATTAAAAACCTAATTAAATTCCTTGATAATTTTACTTAAAATCTTTTACTTTAAGTATTTGTAATTCTGACCCCCTAAGAAGTTCAGTTTCAAAGTTCAGCCCCCAATTTTCTGAAAAATTAGGTTTCTGGCCCAAAATGCCCAGACTTTACGTTTTCTACCCCAAAACTTTCGTAATTTATAATTCTGGCCCAAAAGTACCAGACTTCGCGTTTCAGCCCCAAGTTTTCGTAAATTACATTTTTGACCCAAAAGTTTCCAGACTTCGCATTTCTGCCCCCAATTTTCTTAAATTATAATTTTGACCCAAAAGTCCAGGTTTTGCAATTAAAGCCCAGAATTCCAGAATTTACATTTTTGACCCCAAAAACCCGCAGTTTTCGTTTTTAACCCCTAAAAATCCAAATTTTGATTTTTCTCTCACATTAATTAATTCTCTAACGCACTTAAAGTTTTATGGATAAAAATGATTTAATATGAAATTGATTTAAGACTTATGATTAGAATTCTAATTAATTCATTTGGAAAACTTTTTCATTAAAGCTTTTAAACTCTCTTCCCACACTTAATCAAATCTTTTCAATCCAATCCCAATCAAAGTATATGAAATACACATAAATCAATATACATCAATTAGGCAATAACACAACCAAGCCATAAATCAACATACATCATGAACATAACATTAAATCATACTTCACCAAGCACATACTTGGACATCCAAAATCACCCCAAAGCATACATATGATTTTTTTTCCAACAACACAGGCTCATAAAAATTATCATGCCTCAACCAAAAATCATATTTTTACTCATATACATATACATGTAAAAATACATATTACTAAGAGAATGAAAAATCATTCGACAACCAATATGAAAACTCAAGTCTTTGAGTTCATCATCAAGAACAAAATCACATAATCACACACATACACAACCCTCCCAACTTATTGAGAAAAATCCCCTTACCTCTTGAAGACTTGAAAATGGGCTAACTTCAAAATCACCTCCTTCACACCACACCAACACCAAGTGGTCTACTCAACACCTTGATGTTCCCACACTTAGAAAAATTTACCTTTTACAAAATACATCAAAATACAACCATAGAAATATGAGTTTTATGAAAATCAAGAAACCCTAAAGAGTAGAAATTTGAGAAGATGAATACTTACTCAAATCTTGAAAGAAAATAGATCCAAGGTAGTTTCCAAGTTTGTAGGTTCCAATGGAGTGAACCTAAACAAAGGAAAAGCTTATTTTTAGTGAAATGAAGAACTCAAGCTTTCATGAAAACATGAAAGTGGTGGAAATGAAAAAAATGAAAAAAGTTTATGGATTAGAATGATGATCCAAACCTTTTTTGTGAAGCTTGGGTATGGAAAATCTCACTAGAACTTGGTCTTTTTGTGTATGGAAAAAGCTTGGGAATGAAGAGAAAATGGTGAAGCTCTTGATTCAAGTGGAGAAGATGAAGTGAAAATGAATTTCTCTCTCCTTCCCTTCCCTAGTAGATTTCGGCTGAGCACAAGGAGCATGGGGGAGGTATGGGCTTGCATGCTTTGGTGGTTAGGAGCCATACATCTCTCACCTAATTTTGGGAAAATTCAAAATCAACCCCTAATTGACCATTTGACTTTTGGAAGAATTTTTAGAGTTGGATCAGCCCCCTTATGCGCCCAGCTGACCAGAAAAATGGTGGGATTAAGTCCCATCAAGTTAGGGTTTAATCGGTAGTTCGAAGTGGTAAAAACGCGTAGTTTTCGAACCCCTTTTTAGATAAATATTTTTCTAAAATGACTAAAATCATGAGGAATGAATTTTATGATTTGAATATGTCATAGAAAAATTTAGAAACCCAAAACTAAATTTTTGGACTATTTTTCATGTCCCGGTTGCACCCGGTTTACCCGTAAAGCACCAAACGCGAGTAAAAATAAAGTTTTTCTGAAAAATTTCCAGAAAATTTTTAAAAATCAAAAATATTATAAGAACCATTTTTGGTTCGTTAAAAATTTATTTTGGAGTAAAACTGACCTCCGAAAAAATATTGAACCCTTCCCGCATTCCGCGAGAACGCGGTTCCCGCAAAAACTCAGTTTTGCGAACTCTATTACTCTAAACCCTTCAAAATAAACCTAAGATATAAATATTATTATTTATACCTTAAAATCGCAAAATCATTAATTAAATAATTTTAATTAATTTAAAACAGATTAAAAATAAATAAAAACTATATATATAAAAACAGAGTGTTACAGTTACTATAACACGATTAAATGTTTAATTGGACCTTGATCTGTTAAGAAGTGATTTCGGTAATATATATATATTGGATTGGGAAAAATAGTATAATGGTAAAGGATTCTCGATGAATTCTGCTGTGATATTATTTGGTGGAAATTTCGAGTTGGAGTCCAATATATATATATAATTAAACTCAGTTTAGTTTTCAATGTCTTTGACAGTGAAAATTAGTGAGGTAAGCCTTCAACGGGTTTTTTCTGAAAATAAAGTGGTGTTTAAGTATTTCGGTAATAATTCAGCTTGATCTCGTTCACTTAGTTCTATATCGAATTATTTTAAAAGTTGGGCACTGATCCCCGCAGTCGACTCTGCCGCTGTGTGATCCTTTCATCTTCAAATTTAATTATGCCAAGAAAATTCACTTACTGATTAAAAAGTAAACATGAATTTAAATGACTGTTAATCTCTTCTTTCTTAATCAATCCCAGTGGCTCTGCCCCGTTTTGGTCTGCTTGAAATGATTTAATCACCTTTAGTTTTGATATATACCGAATCACTCTGATTACAGGCTTTTTCTGAAAATAAAGTGGTGTTTAAGTATTTTGGTAATAATTCAGTTTGATCTCGTTCACTTAGTTCTATATCGAATTATTTTAAAAGTTGGACACTGGTCCCTGTAGTCGGCTCTGCCGCCGTGTGATCCTTTCATCTTCAAATTTAATTATGCCGAGAAAAATCACTTACTGATTAAAAAGCAAACATGGGTTTAAATTACTGTTAATATCTTCTCTCTTGATCAATCCCAGTGGCTTCGCCCCGTTTTGGTTTGCTTGAACTGATTTAATCACCTTTAGTTTTGATATATACCGAATCACTTTGATTATGGGTCATCACCTTGTTGGAACCAAATTATTCAAAGGCGTTTTCAAATGCTTAAATCCTTAAGTGGTTTTGATGATAACAATGATTATTAAGGTTTTTACAAAGTCTGCTAACAAGCTCTTGTCGGTACAACAAAGATAAGTCCATCGTCCAATATGACCATGAAACTTATAAGTACAGTCTAAGAGCTGATCGCCCAATGGACTCTGATGCTTGACTGTAAGTATCGTCCAATGGACTCGGGATGTTATGCGTCCAAATAAACAGAATGATATACGTCCAGTAATCAGTAAAGCTATACATCCAGAGAAGCAAAGCTATGGGTCAATATGGTAGAATTTTCATAAGTCCATATGACCAGAGAAGCCTTGCGTCCAAGCGGTAAGCAAAGGTATGCGTCCATTTTGGTAAGTGAACAGAAAGTCCATTTCTATTCTACAAGCTGCGTCCAACACACAGAGTCTATAACATGCTATTTATTACTCTTGCATTTAATATAAGACATTTAATGAGCAAATGATTTGAAATAAATAGTTGTATACAATACTTTTCTGTGCATAATTGTCAACGTTTTTGAACTTGCATTTAATGAAAAGCATAAAGCACTGTGAAAAGTGTACTTAGGAGAGAGAATGTATTTTGAACATTTCTGTATCTCTCTGAACACACCTTTTCTCTTACACAGTGTATTTTCTCTGTCTCAATAAAATATTACTATTAACCTTTGTGTAATTGAGACTTTGAGTACAGGTTGCTTCTGACATAGGAGAAAGAACTACAGAGAAAATACGCTGAAGAGACACTCCTACAGAGCAACGGGAAAATAACATTTAATGCTATTAGGTAACGGCTACATTTATGAAGGCTGAAGTTGAGCTTATTCAAGATCAATTCTGAAGCTTCACTCAAAGCCTATAAATACCGAGAACAAGAATAAAAATACAAGAAGCTTGAACAATGAAAAAGAAAGAGTCAAAGCGCTGTGCAAATATTGTCATACTCTGATAATCTGTGAATACTTGTATTATTCTTTCTTCTTGTAAAAGAGAGTTTGTTAACTCTCGAAGTGCTTTAGAGTCCATATTCTCACTTGTGTGAGTTAACAACGCTTTCATTAAAAACACTCTTCTGAGTTGTTTGAGCCTGGAGAGGCTTGTTTAGAAAAGAATACTTGTTTGAGCCTAGAGAGGCTTGTCTGTAAAAGAATACTTGAGATTAGCCTGAAGAGGTTGGTTGCAAAGAATACTTGGGTTTGAGCCTGGAGAGGCTTGTCTGTAAAACAATACTTGGGTTGAGCCTGGAGCGGCTAGGTGTGCAAAGAATATTTGTTGTAAGGCCTAAAGAGGCTGTTGAAGAATACTTGTAATTCTATCTGGATTGATAGTGAAATCTCTCTAATTTGAGGGGACTGGACGTAGCTCTTAGGAAAGGGTGAACTAGGATAAATACTTGTGTATTTTCTCTATCCCTTAACTCTTTTATTTTCAGTTTATATACTAACTGAGGGGATTGAATTGAAACTATTTTTAACAAGTTATTTAAATGTTTAAATCGCACTAATACTTGTTTTGAACTAAGTGGACATTTCTGCGTCCAGCTTAACTGTACGTCCAAAACTCTTATACATTGTGCGTCCAATCTGTTATAAGCAGCGTCCAACATTTTTGCAAAAAGTTTTAAAAGCTAAGAAACACAATTCAACCCCCTTCTTGTGTTTCATCTTGTTACCTACACTAACAAAATATTAATAATGTATTTAACTTTTTATTTTGGTTAAAACCCCAGTTCCTAATAAGTGTGTATATATCATTTCTTGTAGTTCTTGAGTGAGTGTCACAGGAATGTAGGATGAAGACAACATTGTCCAGTGTAAAGACATGTAAGGTGCAATTTTTTTCTAATATATTGACAATCCTAATGGTTAAACCTTATTTTTTTTATCTAAAACAACCAATGGTCAACTATGGTTACTAAATAAGATAAGGGTAGTATATTCCCAAGAGCCTTTTCACACTTAATCGTTAAAAACTGAAATTTAGATTATGTTGTATTTCAGTCAATGATAAAATTATTCCGAATCTGGTGGTTCTATGGGCCGACATGCTAAATACTGTAGAATGACTTATATCAAACAATTTGTTTTAGTATGGATGACCGAACCTTATCGAGTATTCAAGATCAACAGAACTAGCAAACATATAAATAGAAAAGAAAGCCATATTATATCTAGTTAAGAATTCTAATAAATTCAAGAAATAAAGTCCACCAAATTATGTTGAAAAGTATTTCACATTTTACGTTAATATGTTTTGATTTTACCACTATTAGAATTTCGGCTGTTAGCGTCGGCCAAAAGCCCACGCTGAACGGGAAAAACTGACGCTAACAGCCATTTTAGCGTCGGTCTTGCGTCGGCCACGGGGCGGACGCTAAAATGCTTGTCGCAAAGCATTAGCATCGGCCGTCGTATGGCCGACGCTAGTTGCATCGGAAAAACCGACGTTAAGCCGACGCACGTAGGCAATGAAAATGGCCTACACTAACTTAGCGTCGGCTACACCCACGCTATCTGCCAGCTTCGACGCAAAAAAATTCTTTAGAATAAGCGTCGGCCGAGGCCGACGCTAATTAGCGTCGGCTAAGCCAATGCTATAAGGCCAAATTCACATTTTCTTCTTTTATTTCGTCTTTTCTCTTGATTAATTTGGACAGCTTGTTTTCCCATTTTGAACACATTACTCTTTTTTATAGTTGATCCTTTGTAATGCTCAAGAAATTAAATCTAACGGAGAAGAGAAAAAAAAAAGAATAGAAAAAAACAAACTATGCACCCTTGTTTGGGGTATAAACTGTTATATATGATTGCAAAGGAACAAGATTTTAAATTTAGTTAATTACGGGCTATTGTGAAAAATTATAATTAAGTATAGTTGATGTGGAGTCATGAAGCGATTGCGGGGATCTCTTAAACTTCTACGTTGCAGCCATAGTTCTAATTAGAAACCACAATTTAAAATGATATAATGCAGAAGAACAAACATCAACTATACTTAAAATAAATGACATATTGCATCAGAGGACCATTGAAGATATTACACAGAAGGAATTCAATCATAGAAAATTCAGTTTTATTCAAATTATTTGTTACGAAATATATACTTCCTATCTTACAGGGATTTTAGCTTTTTCAAATTCCCGATTTCTTGTGGAATTGTTCCTGTCAAGCCCGGGCTGTAAGAAAGATCCCTACATGAAACAAAAACATGTTATAAATTTAGTTACAATTGAGTATATTGACTATTGAATACAAAAACAACCTAGTAAAAATAAAATGTCCCTTTTTAGAGGTTATTCTAAAATTGATGAATTCAGTTAAAGGAAATGATTTAACAACTTTGATATGTCAAAAATCATGATATGACTCGGAAACCAAATCAGGATAAGACTCTTCTAAAGTGAATAACGTGGTATATGTCCACTCTTAAATCATTAAGTGGATTAAGATCATAAACCTCTTTAGATTAAAATACAGGCACCCTTATGAATCACTTTAGAAAAACTTTTTTTTAACAAATAATCAGTTTAGAAACACTTTTTAATTCATATGAAAAGTAGAACGTGTACAGGGTTTCTAATTCAGTTAAGGACTGGATTGCTGAAGACAGCTGGCCCTCCAAATTCAAGCCTGCTAGTTTCCTGAAAGAAAAAATAGCACTCTTTTCAGATTCATTATTTTACAAAAATAGAAAGCAAGAAACAATGTTTCTGTTTCATATTAATTTGAATAGGCCAAAGAAACCGAGATCTAACAATTCAGTAATTCTTGAATTGGTACAACGAATTCCAGCCCAATCACTGCCACAAGGATCTGTACCCACCCAACTTGATGGTTTGTTCCCCCAGGATTGTATGAGAGATGATAGTGCAGTAACTGCAGCAGTACAATTCATATTAGGAAAAAAATATTGTCATAAAGAGACTAAATTCCCCAACAAGACTATAGTTTTTGTAAAACCTGCTTTTCATTTTAGAGATAATGTAAATAAGTAATTCAGTATGCCAAACCCTCTATAGTTGACATTGAAGCCAATTAATTCCCAGGATTGAAAAACCAGAGCATGTGAACATAAAACTAAGTGCTATGGCATTGCAAAACATAATAAAACTAGTTAAAATTATAAAATTCCATCCTCTCACTCCTGAGCATTGCCTAATGAACATTATCAGCAGCAAAGGATGTTCCAGTATTACAAACTATAGGTTTGCACAATTAGTCATTGATATAAACAAGTCAACTCCCAAATTTTTATTAGCAAACAAAATTCTGATTTTTTGGATCTTGATGGTAGAATATATCTTTCACTCACAAACACTTCCCTTACTGACATGCATATGCATAAATTTTCACATTCATTATGCTGAGACGAAGACAGAACAGAACCTAATTTTAACTGCATATCTCCATGACTTATTTTTTGGTATAAATTTATGATGTACCTCACTGCCAAAATAAAATTTAGCTACTTGTAACAAAGATTGCCGAAAAAAAACCCGAAGGACTATACAGAAAAAAATAGCACATGTTAAGATTTTATACCAAGTTATGAAATCGAAAGGGGGCTTACACTTGGTGGGATTGTCCGGTTCTATGGAGTACTTCACCTGAGAGAAAAAGAAAAAACCGATTGCCAAGAGGGATTTGGGGATTTAGGGATTTCAACTTTCACAGAGAGAACGAGAAGCACCGCCTCGCCGCCGTGGACTCACCGTCTCGCAACTGTAACCTCAGTGCAGTGTCCTCGCCGCCGTCTGTTCGCAGAGGTTTCGGAGAAGAGAGTGAGTGAAGAGAGGAAGACAAATCCAATCTACCCAAATGAAGACAGAAATGTGAAGTTATGAATTTACATTTAGCGTCGGCCATTTGCGTCGGCCAGCTGACGCTTCTTGTAATGGAATAATTATATAATAAATTTGTAGTTTGCGTCGGCTAGGTCGACGCTATATTCAAAATAAATTATTTTAAAAATGTTCATTTTGCATCGGCTAGGCCGACGCTAAATCCAAAATTAATTTTTTTTAAAAACGTGTAGTTTGCGTCGGCTAGGTCGACGCTAGATTCAAAATAATTTTTTTTTAAAATTTCAGTACATGCATAGACTTAGCGTCAGTCAAGCCGACGCTAAAATATTTTAAAATTTTGCGTCGCATAATTTGTGTCGGCATAAAAAATAAAAAATAAATAAATTAAACTCAAACTTCTACGTAGAGACGGTTTGGCCGACGCTAAATCATCGAAATTAGCGTCGGTGTCGTGGTCGACGCTAATTTTCAACGCTACAAGAGCACATTCTAGTAGTGTATTTTTATGTTTGACTGTGTCCATTTTAAAGAAAAATGTTATCAAGGGACTTAACAAGGGACTTAATTGAGTTACAAATTAAGGACCAACTGATCGATCTTAAAAAATTTGACTAAAAAAATACTTGATATATGATTAGACTACTTTATAAGTGATAGATTGAACTCTTGTCACTCTATCCACTTTTCAAATAATTTTTTTTTTCATTTCATCGTGTTTTTAAGTGTTTCTTATGAAGCTATATTTTTAATTTTATTCTATCAACTGTACACAAAGGTAAACAAATTGTAACTGATAATGATAATGAACAAAAACAGTTACCAGTTAATTAAGAATGGGTGTTTTAAGAAACTTATGGACATTAATTCAAAACTTTTGGTTTAAAACTATAAATAAAGCTTACATGATCTACGATGAGTCAATAACAAATCCTCAAAGTTATAATTAATCAAGGATTTCCGCACACCAAGTCATGGCTAAGATCAACACATTTTGTCTAGTTCTAGTACTCTTCACTAGTTTTGCTTTTGTGGTCAATGCTTTAGTTTTTTATAATTCTATAAAGCAATCAAATGGTTCCCCAGATGAAAATAAGGATGCACAGAGGCCATTGTCGTCATATGAAACGTACTTGACTAATTGTGCAAGCAAGTTACACCGCTATTGTGGTGATGAAATTTTCTCAAATGTATTTTTTGGTAACCAAACAACTGTTAGTAATGAATGTTGTTTTAACATTGTGAACGACCTTGGACAACGATGTCATGCTGACATGACAAAATATGTTCTTACAATGCCGAAGTTCAAGACAAACACAACTCAAATTCTGCAGAGGAATCAGAAAGTTTGGAATGATTGTTTATCTCATTTGAAGGATATCCCTCCATCGAATTAGTGGGTGTTGGCACATAAGAACCTTTACACATTAGAAATTGTACACACTTTTGAGACATATAATATCAATATTTTTATGTTTTCATCCTATATCTTTGAAATTAGAAGTCCTTTTTCTACTTGAATCTTCTTTGAATTATCTATTGTACTAGGTTATTATCACTTAATAGCACCTGAAGATAAATGCCAATATCTAATTATGATCTAAATATAATGGTAAATAATAAATTAAAAATCTTTGACGGTTACAACGACAATGCAAAAAATAAATCTTTTCCATCTTGCATTCTCTTAAATATTATTTTACAAGTAGTATAGATAGTTATTTTTTGGTAGTCAAAGTTGTAAATCCAATCTATTTTGTGCTATGCAAAAATTAAATTTTTAAATTTTAATTTTTCACCATAGTATCCACAAAATATTTAACAATACAGTGTAAGATCCATAAGAAATTGCGCATTTAGTATTTAAGGATACAGACGATACTATAACATATGCCATATATATCGGTTGAAACTTTTGTTTCATCTAAACTTTCGAATGTATTTGTTTATAACATTTTTAGACAACTTTTATATTGGGTTTTTCAAAACTCATTGGTTTTTTGTATTTATATTTGTTTCTTTTAATTTAGAACAGTTTGTTATGTATGACTATAATATTTTCAATTTTATTTTAATAAGACAATTTTTATGTATGTTTAGATGTGAAAACTATGTGCGACATTCTTGTTATAAGAATCAAGAAGTCTAATCACACTCTAAGGAAGTTGACCTTAGTCTCTAAGAAATTTGTCAAGTCAATGTTATACATTTTTTCAATTGTATATATCATCATATTAACCGAATTAACATAATATCCTTATATTGGCATTTCTCTATCTCACGCACAAACAAAATATTAATAATATATTTAATTTTTTGTTTTGGTTAAAACCCCATTTCCTAATGAGTGTGTATATATCATTTCTTGTAGTTCTTGAGTGAGTGTCACAGGAATGTAGGATGAATGACAACATTGTCCAGTGTAAAGACATGTAAGGTGCAATTTTTTTCTAATATATTGACAATCCTAATGGTTAAACCTTATTTTTTATCTAAAACAACCAATGGTCAACTATGGTCACTAAATAAGATAAGGGTAGTATATTCCCAAGAGCCTTTTCACACTTAATCGTTAAAAACTAAAATTTAGATTATGTTGTCTTTCAGTCAATGATAAAATTAGTCTGAATCTGGTGGTTCTATGGGCCGACATACTAAATACTGTAGAATGACTTATATCAAACAATTTGTTTTAGTATGGATGACCGAACCTTATCGAGTATTCAAGATCAATAGAACTAGCAAACATATAAAGAGAAAAAGAAAGCCAAATTTTATCTAGTTAAGAATTCTAATATATTCAACAAATAAAGTCCACCAAATTATATTGAAAAGTATTTCACATTTTACGTTAATATGTTTTGATTTTATTTTTATGTTTGACTGTGTCCATTTTAAAGAAAAACTAGTGTGTAGCCCGTGCCATGCACGGGACAATCAGGGGAGGGGGTGAATGAAAATAATATGTAGGTCTGTGCTACGCACGAGATATTAAAAAATATCTATTTTATATTTTAAAAATTATATTAAAAGGTAAATTATACTAAATTTTTCATCTACAGTAACTTAGATATTAATGTTCTTTAATTTAAATGTTATTATATTTTTCATTCAAAGTGATTAATTTTGTATATTATGTTTTATACATATTTTTTTAATATTAATGAAATTTATTTATTGAAATTTCAAAGTTTTTTATTAGAAAATGGACAAATGACAATAAACAATATACTTATCAAGATTTTGTTTCATGCCCATAGTATAGATTATCTAATGTAATTTGACTTGATTTTAAAATTATTGTTGACATTATTTATTATGAACAAATACTATAGTAAAATATATATTTATATACTTTATATAAATTAAGTTATATCGTAAATCTATTCAAATACATTCAAATCAGCTATAACTGATAATATTTGTAAAAAAAAACTACTCTAAATCTCAAATATAATTTTGCATTAAAATCAACACACTATAAAAACATTTCTTATTTGGGAACTGGAAATTTTGATGTTTTACTTAATTTATGTACAAAATGAAATAAAAAAGTTATCAATATTTCCAAAAAAAGTTATCTATAGTTTCAAAAGGTTTTTGCATTCAATTTTTTTTTTTAAAAAAAGAGTTTTGTTATAGCAAGAGACATTATTATGATTTTCTAAATAAAATAATAATATATAAAATAAAATATAATAAAATTCAAATATTTATATTATTAAATTTATTAAAAAAATATAAAAAAAGAGTGTGTGTTGTTGTTATTGCAAGAGACATAATAATTGCTACAGAGGATATTGAGCTATCAAACACTAATATATTAGGAGCATAAAGAAGATGTAAGAATGTTTACTATAGTTAAATAACTTAATTCAAAATTCAAAAATGGTAATAGTTAATAATAAAATTTAGAATTTAGAATTAATTTTAATATTTTAAATAATTTTTTTTAAAAAATTAGTTTTTGAACTACTTAATTTTACTCAGAATTAAAATTAAAATTTATACATCTATCATACTTTGAGTAGCTAAATACCGCAATACTAATTCATAAAATTAAATTATATATACAGTAAAATTGTTTTGAGTTAGATAAAAGCAATATATAATTTGTAATCAAATAGTGCTATTAGTAATCTTTTAAAGCAGTTTATAATTTTAAGTTTGTATTTTCAAATTTTTACTTAATTTTTTAAGTTCATACTTTTTCATACTATTTGCTTGGTATTCAATTAAATTTGCTTCAACACCAATAACGTGTTATGAAACTTAATAACTATTACCAATGATATCCACCCGCCAAATACTACATGTAGTCAATAAAAGCCAAGATCTAACACAAAATAGGACCTATTATTCCATGATCTTAATTATACATTTGAGCCCAGAGATATGCAACTCCAATTTGTGACAAAAATGTTATTTAGATGTGCCCCTTAGCAGCAAACATAATTCAGAACCTGCCGTAAAAATGTGTTTCCCACTTAATCCATAACAGAGGTAACACGTGAGTAATGACATTAAAAGTTATTTGCTATCACTCCAAGAAGTCCACATACTCTTCCTTAAATGAAGCAACTTGCTTAGCATAGCAAAATAGTTGACGACCAAGCTCATAACAGTTCTCAGTAGTCTCCTGGCCTCAGTTCCATGCTTAACCTCCTACAACATGAATCAAGTTGTGAAGAATTTGAAAGTACCCTGCTTCTAGAATAGTTAACCCTAAATAAAACTAATTGTAAATGATTTTATTTCTACCTAATAAAATTAATTGTATATAACTTCGATATAATACAATCAATAATTTCAATGAACACACGGGACAATAACAAAAGATATTTTTCATCATCTTTGAAAAGTAACTCACTTTTAATCTTCAATCAAACTAAAATGACAATGAGAAATTCAAATTATGGCTAGACAAACCATTCAGATATTAAAACAGAATGGAAGCATATAAAATAAATCAAAATATTCCTTCAATCAAGAAAAGATCAAGCACAGTCAAAATTGAGGTACATAAAATTGCAGAAAAAACATAGAAATACAATTTCAAGTCCAGGAATACAATGAAAATTAAAACAACAAATACAACCTTAATTTGATATAATTTGCAGCTTGGTAAAACACTTATAATCAGGAAAAGATATGGACAAAGATATAGGACAAACAAAAATGTTATTAAAACACAATTGAAAATAGATCACATTAGCAAAGGAAAACAAATAATGACAATTTAAAACCCACAACCATTGAGGAAGAAGAATTCACACAGGTTGGAAATGGCAAAGGAAAAATTACCCGATTTTATATTTATACCTGAACCAAAATATAGTCGTATATAAGAACTGGAACACGAAATAAACAATGGATCACTAAACTTCTCATCTGTCATTTCAGCTTAAGTATTCAGCAAAATCAAGTAATGGGCAAAAGGAGAAGGAGAAAGTCATCATCATGTTTCATTCTAAATTTCTAAACGACAATAAAATCTATGTCAAATGATATTCCGGTGAGAAAGTGCACATAAAATTAGATCAATACTTTCTTCATAAGTGGTTGAACTTTAAAACTATGTACACAATCCAACCCATCATGCTTTGCAGCACCCATTACAGGTGACCTATGCAGAGAGAGTATTTTAAGTTAGTACTACTGTCTCACAAAATATCAAGTTAGGATTATTAGTTATCATGACATTTGTTACCTTCTCAAATCCCTCATTCTACTTTATGAAGAAGAAACAGTAGTACATTAGTACAAATCCTACAACTGACCAAATTCATTTTTCAGAAGATTAATTCTATCTATCTTGTAATAGCAAACTAAAAATAAAAATATGTAGGGCAATTATAGCTCATAAGAAAAGTTGCAGCTTTAGAAACTACATAACCAAGGTAAAACATATAGACTGGGTATAAGAAAAGCGAATGCAATAATTTGCTTCGCTATACTTGAAACAACAAATGGTCTCTTTGAATTAGCTCACTGCACCTAGTGTCAAAATTTGTTGTAACCACTATTTTGAGGACTCTGACACTTTTTATTGGTAAGCATGAATTTTCTTCCTAAACTATGTAAGAAATTGAGTACATAAAACTCCATTTTGAGGATTCAATATTATTTTGTTAACAAACTTGCCTTTGTTCTAATATTATATAAGATTTTATGATATAAAATAGGTTTAAATACTTTTTTCGTCCCTGCAAAATGACTGAGTTTCATTTTTCGTTCTTGTAAAAAATTTTGTTTGTTTGTGATCCCTGTAAAACAAAAAGTTTTATTTTTAGTCCCTGCAAAATTGTTTTAGTCCTTGTAAAATTTAGATCATGTTGAATTAGTCCCTGTAATATGTGAACAATTTTGTTTTTAGTCCCTATTAAATTTATTTTACAAGGACTACTTTGGCAATTATCTAAATATTACAGGGACTAATTCAACATGATCTAAATTTTACAGGGACTAAAACAATTTTGCAGGGACTAAAAATAAAACTTTTTGATTTACAGGGATCACAAACAAACAAAATTTTTTACAGGGACGAAAAATGAAACTCGGTCATTTTACAGGGACAAAAAAATATTTAAACCTATAAAATATCTAAAATATTGAGGGGATTACTCTTTTGCTATATATATTAAACCATTCTACAATAAAAGAGAGATTATATTTTTATTATCAACATCATATGACCAACCATATGCATTCCTCCATGTAAATGGCTTTTTTCTATAGCTAATTTTCATTTTGTGGCCTTCTCCGCATTCTCGGCTGCAATCGATATCCCTGTTAGATAACCAATCATGTATATATATCAAAATAGGTAAATGTACCAAAAATATGCACCTTTGAGAGATTAAAAAGCAACCCAAGCCCCTTGCAGAGTCTAATCACTCTAGACTCTAATCCAATAATATGCAGAAGATGCAATCTTGCTATTATTTATATTATATTATTTATAAAATATAGAACACATTTGGTCATATGCAAAATTTCACACCTAAGACTAATCACCCAAGTTTGTATAGAAGAGTTTTAAGAAATTTAAAACATTCTAACCTGTATTTGTTGAAGCAAATTGCAAAGCCATGTTCCCCATAGAAGAAGATGAAAACAAGCATTCAAAAGTATAAAATGTAGAAGACATAAACCTGACATTAGAAATACCAAACATGATGACCCACCAGAAACCACCAAATTCAAAAAATGCCAACAGAAATGATACTCACAAAGCCTTGAAATCATTCTTTATGTTTGTTGTTAATGGAATAAATTTAGGCATTAAAAAAAACCTTAAAAAATTAACAAAATAGTCAAGGAGAAATATATATTCGTAATATAAACAAAATGTGATCATATGTACCAAAGCAGGAATAATAATCACTCAGCTATGAAAACAATAGACATAAAGAATGGTTATACATGCCATTACTCATAGATGGTGTTCCCTGGTAGGAATGCAACACAAATAAAATTTAAATCTGTAAAGAATGTTTGGGTGGATTTGAGAAAGTTAGCCAATTTATAGAATTAGTATGTTCAACCAATATCAGCATATTCTCTTTAATACACACGTTCATACCTGACATGTTGAGTCTCGTATTGTAATCTTTTTGTCCTTCCTTTATTGATCAAGTATCGTCCATAATAATCATTATATTGATTTTGTCCACCATTTGAACCTGTACATTCAATTATTTTTCTTACAAAAAGAAAGAAAAATTGCTCAAATCATACTTCCAAAAACCATATTCTTAAAGTAGTTGCTACGATTCCTATTTTCCCAAACATACCATTGCAGAAAAGAAATAAAAAATAAAAGAGTGTTAAAGGTTAGGCAATTTTTAATTTGATTGCTAAAGTAATTTGTAAAATGGAGCCAAAAAAATTGTAAACAGCAAAAGAGAGTGAAAGGCCTCAATATTATCATTACCCTGTGAAATCATATGAACGAAACTCAGGACTTGGTTTAAGCATTTTGTCAAGCAAATGGAGTGCATCATGATTTGGTTTAAGCATTATACTTTGAATCAATCTCATCCTTGTATTTTTTGAAATTCAATATTCAAATCTGCTGCAATGTATTTAAAATACTCACTGTTTTAATCCCAAGCACAAAGTTTTGGCTATATTTGCTAATTAACTATCCTATTATGTTTACTCATTACTGGTAATTAAAGGAATGAAGAGAATACTTCAACAAAAGGAAAAATGAAAAGAACAGGATGAATACATACTTGGAGACGCCCACTTCGTAGCTTTTTGGCTCAATCCTATGGCTGAATATTTTTGAAAATGTCCTACCTAAATCACCAAATAGATAGATTTATTAAATAAATAATAGAGAGATAAGTTTTTTGCCTTCATCCCCACCAAATTCGGACCCCAGATTCAACTTCTATTCTTTGTCACCATTAACATTTTGCAGTAGAGGACCCTGACAGTGAGCGCGATGTCAACGATGGCGTCAAGGAGTCTTGCTCTTGGAGATATCGGCAAGGAAGCTAACGGCATGGTAAGCGAGTTGGAGGGCTTAGAGTGGAGTTGTTTGAAGACAACATGGACATGAGCGGCTTAGAGGAGGGAACACTTGTAGAAATGGAGAGAGTAGATGTTATCAAAAAAGATGGAGAGAGTAGAAATTGAAGAGAGAGGATAGCAGTAAAAATTAAAAAAGAAGGAGAAGAAGAATTGATAGAGAATCTCCTTTAAGCTTCCAAGCGAATGCTGAGAATCAATAATGACTAGAGGGAAGAGATTGAGACAGAAAAACGAAAGACCTGCGTTTTGGAAAGCAGCGGAGCGAAGAACCCAACATGCGCATTTTTACTCCTTCCTCACCTCATCATTTGATGACATTGGAAAAAGCACAATGCATTTATTCTCAATATCATTTTCCATCTTTCAAAACAAAAAAGACGGCTACAGTGGCATTTTTGCTTGAATAATGGGCTAAGAAGTTAATAGCTGTATTATCTATTACTTCTTTCTATGAATTTCGATTTTAATAATCAAAAGTCAATTAATAGATTAGTTCACTATTAATGAATAATTAAGTATTAATTACTTTTTTAACTATTGTATTGTATTTTTTATTTTTTAAAACTTCCTCTAAATAGAAAGGTGTCTAAAGTGTGTTTGAGAAGCTATTGCTTGAGAGAATGACACCTCACACACTTTCCATTTTATAAACTCTACTTTTATATTAGTTATAGATGTTATCAAGGGACTTAATTGAGTTACAAATTAAGGACCAACAGATCGATCTTACAAAATTTGACTAATAAAATACTTGATATATGATTAGACTACTTTATAAGTGATAGATTGCACTCTTGTCACTCTATCCACTTTTCAAATAATTTTTTTTTCATTTCATCGTGTTTTTAAGTGTTTCTTATGAAGTTATATCTTTAATTCTATTCTATTAACTGTACACAAAGGTAAACAAAAATTGTAACTGATAATGATAATGAACAAAAAAGTTACCAGTTAATTGAGAATGGGTGTTTTAAGAAACTTATGAACATTAATACAAAACTTTTGGTTTAAAACTATAAATAAAGCTTACATGATCTACGATGAGTCAATAACAAATCCTCAAAGTTATAATTAATCAAGGATTTCCGCACACCAAGTCATGGCTAAGATCAACACATTTTGTCTAGTTCTAGTACTCTTCACTAGTTTTGCTTTTGCAGTCAATGCTTTAGTTTTTTATAATTCTATAAAGCAATCAAATGGTTCCCCAGATGAAAATAAGGATGCACAGAGGCCATTGTCGTCATATGAAAAGTACTTGACTAATTGTGCAAGCAAGTTACACCACCATTGTGGTGATGAAATTTTCTCAAATGTATTTTTTGGTAACCAAACAACTGTTAGTAATGAATGTTGTTTTAACATTGTGAATGACCTTGGACAACGATGTCATGCTGACATGACAAAATATGTTCTTACAATGCCGAAGTTCAAGACAAACACAACTCAAATTCTGCAGAGGAATCAGAAAGTTTGGAATGATTGTTTATCTCATTTGAAGGATATCCCTCCATCGAATTAGTGGGTGTTGGCACATAAGAACCTTTACACATTAGAAATTGTACACACTTTTGAGACATATAATATCAATATTTTTATGTTTTCATCCTATATCTTTGAAATTAGAAGTCCTTTTTCTACTTGAATCTTCTTTGAATTATCTATTGTACTAGGTTATTATCACTTAATAGCACCTGAAGATAAATGCCAATATCTAATTATGATCTAAATATAATGGTAAATAATAAATTAAAAATCTTTGACAGTTACAACGACAATGCAAAAAAAAAAATCTTTTCCATCTTGCATTCTCTTAAATATTATTTTACAAGTAGTATAGATAGTTATTTTTTGGTAGTCAAAGTTGTAAATCCAATCTATTTTGTGCTATGCGAAAATTAAAGTTTTAAATTTTAATTTTTCACCATAGTATCCACAAAATATTTAACAGTACAGTGTAAGATCCATAAGAAATTGCGCATTTAGTATTTAAGGATACAGACGATACTATAACATATGCCATATATATCGGTTGAAACTTTTGTTTCATCTAAAATTTCGAATGTATTTGTTTGTAACATTTTTAGACAACTTTTATATTGAGTTTTTCAAAACTCATTGGTTTTTTGTATTTATATTTGTTTCTTCTAATTTAGAACAGTTTGTTATATATGACTATAATATTTTCAATTTTATTTTAATAAGACAATTTTTATGTATGTTTAGATGTGAAAACTATGTGTGACATTCTTGTTATAAGAATCAAGAAGTCTAATCACACTTTAAGGAAGTTGACCTTTACAACACAATTTCTCCAAAAAGGATATTACACCATAGTAATCAAAAGTTTTGCAAAGACTTAGAAAATATTTGATAAAAGTTAGCAAATCTTCTCTAAAATTCGGGTAAAATTTTTCGCTTTTCTAAAGAGGAATAAGAAGGACGGGGAGTAAACCCCTTAAAGATTTTCTCTTTGTAAATGTTTTTATGTAAGAAATAAAACATAGCTTTATACTTAAAAATTCCTCATCACATATATGAAATAATCAGAGTTTACAACAGAGGTTTATACAGTGAACACTGAGCCAGTTGAGTCTTTAGACCTCTACCCAATCTAAAGTAATGAATATAAAATCTTCTTGTAATCTTTATCAAACTATGCAACATCTTTCTTCAGATCCTTCTTCTAAGAGTTAACCCACTTCTTGGGCAAACTATCTACTCCGTCATGCATCAACACAACAGAGCAGGCAAGGGTGAAACTCTAGACAAAGTAACAAGTAAAGTACAAGTACAACCAAAACATAATCATGTACCAATCAATTCACACTTCAAGACATATAACAGATCAATCAAGACTTATAAAGAGATCTCGTTTAAGCAGAACTTACCTTTTTGCTGCTATTCCATAACACATTCACAAAATACAATCTTCTCAACTACACATATATTTATGCATGACACACCAATATCTCTCTAATCACACCGGTGCATTGCTTCCAGGGAGACTTATCCAACCTCACATCATAGAGCGATCGGCTGCAGTAAACTTAACAGCATAAACAGGAAATCCCTTCAGGACCCCTGAAGATACTTTCGAAATACTACATTTAAAACTTAATACCAAATCCTAAATAGATCTGCCAGTCAGATTTAACCAAGTCAGGTATACGACTCGTCTCGGCTCAGGGGTATTCACCGACAAGGCCATTGAGATTTTCGAAACCTCGATAATCCCAGTAGACAATTGTAGTCCAACAGAACCTATTTGCAACCTCGTCTCGTAGATTGTATGCTCATCTCTCAGATGCAAATGATCATCTAAATTTGCAAATCACTTTCTCTTGAAATCACTTTCTCTTGAAATCACTTTCTCTGTAAAACTTTCTCTGTTTTACTATTTCTCTATGAAAATCTCTGACTCTTCTCAAAAACTCTTTGTAAAAACAAATCAAATCCTTTTATGGAAAGACCACTTCGTATGAACAGAAAACTGTTTAAAAATCATTTTCTCATAGGACTCTTTTACTATATACATTAAAATATAAGACTCTCGTCTCTTTTTACTGCTTATTACGGACTAATTCATTATCTCGGCTTTATTTATTTTAAGTTGCTCAACTGGGTGAATCGGTATAAAAAGACTTATTAACTGTATTACAAGAAGATCAAAACGGAGCATAACCACCTAGGATTGATCAAGAGAGAAGAGATTGACAATATTTAAACTTATGTCCACTTTCTGATTAATAGCTGTCTGCTTTCAGATTTTAGATAACTCTTTGGAAATGGAATAACTACACGGCTACTAAGCCGACTGCGGTAATCAGTGTCCAATTTTCATGAAAATTTAATATAGACTTAGTGATCGAATTTACGTTTAATTAATCACGGCTTAGGTTTATTTTCGAAGATGAAAAGATTACATGACGGAAGAGCCATCTTTGGTAATCAGTACCCCCACTGTAAAATCGATCCTATATACTAAGTAAACGTAGACAATTTATTTCCCTTCTGAAATACTTAGGCACTATTTATCTTCCAGGAAAAAGGCCCATTGAAAGCCTATCTCACTAATTTCCACTGCCGTAGACATTGGAAATTAAACTGAGTTATGCGCATACATATACAGATTGGATACCCACTCGATATTTCCCACTAATAATATAACGATAGAATTCATCGAGAATCCATTATCGTTACATTATATTCCGAAAGATGCTATAACAGTAGAATTCACCGAGAACCCATTACTGTTACACTCTTTTATCCGACAGATGCTATAACAGTAGGATTCACCGGGAATCCATTACTGTTATACTCTTTTATCCAATCCAATCTATTTATATATACGGTATTAAGAAATTACTTCTTTCCCTATCTTATCTTGTCACGTATATACCGGGTGTCTAGTGTTGAGAAGACAGCGTACCAATACAGATCCCAGGCCAGAGTGAGACGGACTGCTTTAGCCCCTTCAAAGGTCTCACTTCCTTTCTAGACAGATCCATACTGATAAACCATTTATCTTAACCATCACCTTGTATATAAATAACAGATAATAACGGGGTTTTCATAAACAATAATTTGTATTCCCTTTGCGGTAAAATTGTGTTTGCGGTAGTATAAAATTCGCCATTATAACGGTATGTTTACAAAAGCTTAAAAATGATTTTGGCATAAACACCAAAACAAGCAATTCAAACACAAACAAAGATCAAACACTCATACTTCACAAATTACTTTGAAAGATTAACCCCTTACCTTGGCCTTAAGATGATGAAGAACAGCCAAGAACACAAAGTAAGAAATTTAGGAGAAAACAGAGAAAAATGTTTGTCTTCTTGATTTCCACTTGTGATGAGTGAAAATTTATGAAGCCAAGGGGGTCTATTTATAGGTGAGGGGGCTGCCCAAGCTTGGGGAGAAGGAAGGAATTAAGAAAATGTGTGAGGTAAGTCATGACTCCTAAAATCCATAATTATTAATTAGGTTTAATCAATCTTTTTCTAATTGGCTAATCCTAATGACTAAGCCTCATGACTCATAAGAGAAAAACTCATCCAAGGGCCCTAAATGGGTGTGGATGTCGACCAAGTGAGGCCAAATAAGAGCCATTAGATTGCTTGGACAAAAGCCTAGAGTTTAGGTAGTTTTAAGTGGGAACTAAGGGCAAAATGGTCTTTTTACTTGCCCACCTTACTATTCTAGGTCATCATGATGTTCCCCACTCTTAGATACTTCTTAGAATTGTATTTGAACCCCTCAAAGTTCCTAAGTTCCTATATTATAGCTACTATACCTCTATTCGCCCCAATTCGGCTTATTCCGCAAAGAAGAGTCAAAATAGTCTTTTACTAATCTAATACTCAAAAATAATTTAGAATCGTAAGAATCAATAAGAAATCTTAAAATAACACATAGAAAGTCTTACGGAAGAGTTTTGGAAATTTTACGGTAAGGGCAAGCCTTACAGTTTATAAAAACAACGGAAAACGACGCACCATAAGTGTAAAACAGTACTGTTTCAGAAAATTCCAGAAAAAATCTAGAAAATTTGCAAATTGAATTTAATTACTAATGGTCTCTCTTAAAATTTGATTTTGAGCCCTCATTGTTCGACATAAATCGATTTTGGACCAGAAACCTCCGCTTTCCATATTTTGTAAACGTCGAAAAAGTAGCGTTTTGATCCGTTTTTCATAAAATTATGAAATATTTTCCAAAAATACCAAAAAAATATAAAAACATGATTCAGCTACTAAACATCTTTTTATGACCTCAAATCAGTTTCTGAATCAGGGTTTTATGCTTTCCAAAAATAACAGGGTTAAAACGGTAATTTCAGAATTTTTCCAAAAATTCTAAGAAAATTCCAGAAAATCACAAATATTAAAAGAACAAACTTTTATGAAGGAAGTTTGTTTGAAAAAGTTGAGTTAACATACTTGTGTTATTAAAACCCTTTTCCGTCAATAACGGTAAATACGGATGTCAAACAGTAAGGAAAAAGTTACTGTTTTAATAAAATAATTTCATAAGTATTTTAAAACCTTCATTATAAGTCTAAAATAATTTTCTTATAACTTAGATCATACCAGATCATTTAAAACAGACAAAACACAAAATACAGAAAACAAAAGTCAATAGAAACTTAACTATTTTCACTATTCATACTGTTATACTTAACCGGAAATTAGTCATTCTTAGGTTTCTATCAAGTCTCTGTAATTCCTATCTCATCTATTTTTCTATTGCTGGTATGTATTCCCTTCCTAACTAACAGATTACGGAGTTTTGTCTATAAGGGACTAAAACCGTAATTTCTTTGTTTCTTCCTCTTAAAATCCAAACTTAATTCCTAAAACCTTTATATGTCCTCAAACTAATATATCTTCCCTTAAATACCTTTTGGAAGTGTTGTATGAATTTTCCAAATTCATTTATCATTTATCCTAATAATCAGAATGTCCGTATATAATTTCCTGATTTCCGTATTTAGCTCCAAACTACTAAGTTTTTGTCCGAAAAACTTCAAGGTAGTTCTAATCCTTAGAAATTAACACTTTGTCTTATAAGTGAAAATTTCGGGATGTTACAACCTTAGTCTCTATGAAATTTGTCAGGTCAATGTTATACATTTTTTCAATTGTATATATCATCATATTAACCGAATTAACATAATATCCTTATATTGGCATCTCTATATCTCACGCACAAACAAAATATTAATAATATATTTAATTTTTTGTTTTGGTTAAAACCCAAGTTCCTAATGAGTGTGTATATATCATTTCTTGTAGTTCTTGAGTGAGTGTCACAGGAATGTAGGATGAATGACAACATTGTCCAGTGTAAAGACATGTAAGGTGTAATTTTTTTCTAATATATTGACATTCCTAATGGCTAAACCTTATTTTTTATCTAAAACAACCAATGGTCAACTATGGTCACTAAATAAGATCAAGGTAGTATATTCCCAAGAGCTTTTTCACACTTAATCGTTAAAAACTGAAATTTAGATTATGTTGTATTTCAGTCAATGATAAAATTAATCTGAATCTGGTGGTTCTATGGGCTGACATACTAAATACAGTAGAATGACTTATATCAAACAATTTGTTTTAGTATGGATGACCGAACCTTATTGAGTATTCAAGATCAATAAAACTAGGAAATATATAAAGAGAAAAGAAAGCCAAATTTTATCTAGTTAAGAATTCTAATAAATTCAACAAATAAAGTTCACCAAATTATATTGAAAAGTATTTCACATTTTACGTTAATATGTTTTGATTTTATTTTTATGTTTGACTGTGTCCATTTTAAAGAAAAATGTTATCAAGGGACTTAATTGAGTTACAAATTAAGGACCAACAGATCGATCTTACAAAATTTGACTAATAAAATACTTGATATATGATTAGACTACTTTATAGGTGATAGATTGCACTCTTGTCACTCTATCCACTTTTCAAATAATTTTTTTTCATTTCATCGTGTTTTTAAGTGTTTCTTATTAAGTTATATCTTTAATTCTATTCTATTAATTGTACACAAAGTAAAAAAAAAATGTAACTGATAATGATAATGAACGAAAAAAGTTACCAGTTAATTGAGAATGGGTGTTTTAAGAAGCTTATGAACATTAATATAAAACTTTTGGTTTAAAACTATAAATAAAGCTTACATGATCTACGATGAGTCAATAACAAATCCTCAAAGTTATAATTAATCAAGGATTTCCGCACACCAAGTCATGGCTAAGATCAACACATTTTGTCTAGTTCTAGTACTCTTCACTAGTTCTGCTTTTGCAGTCAATGCTTTAGTTTTTTATAATTTTATAAAGCAATCAAATGGTTCCCCAGATGAAAATAAGGATGCACAGAGGCCATTGTCGTCATATGAAAAGTACTTGACTAATTGTGCAAGCAAGTTACACCGCCATTGTGGTGATGAAATTTTCTCAAATGTATTTTTTGGTAACCAAACAACTCTTAGTAATGAATGTTGTTTTAACATTGTGAATGACATTGGACAACGATGCCATGCTGACATGACAAAATATGTTCTTACAATGCCGAAGTTCAAGACAAACACAACTCAAATTCTGCATAGGAATCAGAAAGTTTGGAATGATTGTTTATCTCATTTGAACGATATCCCTCCATCGAATTAGTGGGTGCTGACACATAAGAACCTTTACACATTAGAAATTGTACACACTTTTGAGACATATAATATCAATATTTTTCTGTTTTCATCCTATTTCTTTAAAATTAGAAGTCCTTTTTCTACTTGAATCTTCTTTGAATTATCTATTGTACTAGGTTATTATCACTTAATAGCACCCGAAGATAAATGCCGATATCTAATTATGATCTAAATATAATGGTAAATAATAAATTAAAAACCTTTTACGGTTTCAACCACAATGCAAAAAAAAAAATCTTTTCCATCTTGCATTCTCTTAAATATTATTTTACAAGTAGTATAGATAGTTATTTTTTGGTAGTCAAAGTTGTAAATCCAATCTATTTTGTGCTATGCGAAAATTAAAGTTTTAAATTTTAATTTTTCACCGTAGTATCTACAAAATGTTTAACAATACAATGTAAGATCCATAAGAAATTGCACATTTAGTATTTAAGGATACAGACTAGTGGAAAAATGGGAATAGAGAGGCACTTTTAAAGTCGGTTGTGGCGCCAACGGCTTGGAAAGTGGGCGCGGTGGCAGTTTTGTGATTAATGGAAAACATTTCAAGTCGGTTGTTCCTAAAACCGACTTGAAAAGCCTTTTTGGAAATACCCAGTGGCAGTATCGTAAATAAAACAGTATCTTTTAAAGTCAGTGGACTGTTACCAGACTTGGAACGTTGGACGCGGTGGCAATTTGGTAAATAAATCCAACAATTACAACTCAGTTCTCTCCTGCCCGACTTGGAAAGCCTTTCAATACAAAACTCAATCCCGCGTTGGACACGTTCTTTTCCAGATTCAAACCCTTGTTCGTTCTTCTTCACTCTTCAAACCTTCAAACCCTCTTCAAACCCTTCTTCCTCTTCCCACAACCACCGTCCTTCTCACCGTCCTTCCGTCGTCGTGAGCCCGTCGCGAGCCGTTGTTGCGAGGCCACTGCGAACCAGCGTCGTCGGGAGCCCACTGCGAACCAGCGCCGTCGCAAGCCCACTGTGAGCCACCGTTCTGTTCCGTTCGCCACCGTTCTATTCCGTTCGCCACCGCATTCTGCGAGTACCTTCCCTGCGAGCCACTGTTTAGGTTATAATACTAGTTATAAAATCAACATTTCCCAACAAGCGCCGCAAGTAGCTGAGGGGAACAATTTATGTGCAGGACTCGCCTCGTTCTCAAGGAAATGGTTGGCCCCTCTTCTCTCTACTCTACCTTCGCTTTTTTATTTTTTTTTATTTTTTAATTTTCCTTTTTCTGTTTGTTTGGTTGATGAGAAATTTCAATAAATGACTATATATTAGTCACTGAAAAATGTAGAGCTGGTCATACAATTTCGATTTAAGTAATCGTACAAATTAGTACTTAGTCACGTTAAGAATTTCGGTACTAATTTCATCGTTGAACTCGAAACACACACACACACTTAGGGTCAATTGAGAGTCAAAATCTCCGAGGTTGTATATGAGTAAGATAAGAAACAAGATTTGTTCACAGGTGCGTGATGTGATCGATTTCCTTATCTGTTTTATGATTTTGGGTTTCTTTCTTTGAATTTTATTTTAGCTTCCATTCGGATGGCTATTCCTATGCCACAATGAGATATAGTATAGGCTTTAGCTTGCTAAGGATTAGGAGTGGGATATTCTATTCGTTAGAAGAGTGTTTTTGGTTTGAACAGATTGCGATGAATTGAAGTATTGAAGTTTGAGAATTCATTTATGTGTTTATTTCAATATTTTAATAGCTTTAAATTTTTGGAATTGTTGGTCTTTGACATGGTCACATGATGTTAGTGCCTCTATCTTTAGTGAGGGGATGCGATAGAAATTTAAAACCAAAACCATTCATCAGCCTTTTCTGAATAAAAGGCTTGTACTTAGCGACAAAATTTATATTCATGGTTTGGAAGCTTGTTAGATTTCATTTGGTTTAAATCTCAGATCCCATTCTTATGGAAAATACAAAATTCTGTTTACTTATTCAACTACAAAATTCTGTTTACTTATCTCTTAAAAAAAAAAAAACTTAACACAGTTAATAAGCAAGTTTTATTTAGTTAATGAGCAAGTGGATTCATTATTTAAGCTTGGTTATTCTTCAAAGCTGGTTGTATTGCTGGTAATACAGCACTGCAAGACTGTATAAAGCATAAATTATTACATTTAGCTCCTGTATTTCTTTTCCAGGTTTTGATGTTAATACATGGGTGAATGCTAAGGATGAATTACTACCTCGTGCTTCACTCAAAAAGGAGCAAAGTTACTGGTAATAGCAGATTGTTATTTTTTTTGTTATTATATTTTGGTTCTTAATATTAATTGCTATTGAATGGTTGATACACTACAAAAATTGCAAGAAAAGACACTGTCATTAAATTTGCTAAAGTTTTACACTTTATGGGTACACTTGCAAGTGATAATTTCTTTGCAATGTGTGCTGTTTTTTCTTGCTGCAACTCTTGTTGTTAGACTTTTACCTACGGATTGCTGATATTTGATCCAAATGTCCAGGAGATTCATCCCCTTATTGATGAGTTCATACCAACGCTTGAAGGAGAGAACGGAATCTGTTATACGCACCCAGAAAACTACCAGGTATTTGATATATTTCATTTTAATTACTCTCAACCTTTTTTCTCTTGTTTAATTTGATGATTTAATTTGGATGGAAGTAATTTATATTAGTTGGTTTTAAAATTCCATGCTTGAATCCCCTAGGAATCATACTAAAATATTGTCAATCAATTGGATGATCCAGACACAGTCCACCACCTATGAAGTATTTGTTTCTACTTGAAGTTGATTATTTGGAGTTTTATCTTGAACCAGTAATCTGATATATAAGAGCATAAATAGAACCATGAATTGAAAGGAACATAGTACTTTATAAGACACACACACACATTAATTTTCTTTCTGTTCTTGCTTTCTTTTTTTCAATTGTTTTTGCTTCAGCGAATTTCAAAGTGCCCATTGAACTTGTTGGCTATTGTAGTAGGAGCTAAGCAGAAAGAAGAATTTATCTTGGAGTAATCATGCCATACATGTGTCTGCTATCAATCAAACAAAATGGTATAATCAGCTCATATGTGAATCTGTTTTCCCTAATTGCAATCATCTGCTTTATTTTATTGTTAACACCTTCTTAAATAACTGTTTGTCTTAACCCATATATCTAATTGCAGGGCCATATTGCTCTTGATCTGTCAGTCTTCCCAGAAAATACCCCTGGTTTTGTGTTGGATGCATTTGCCTGTTCCTTTCTTTGGAAAGTTGGACTTGACTCCAGACACGGTATATTTCTAGTTCAAGTGCAGGGCTGTCAATTACTTAATCATTTACTTAAAAGCCAAATGATTTTTATTGATTGGTTGAGCATTTGTGCTTAATTGTTATCTATCTAGGGACTGGGCATGGTGTAGGAGCTGCATCGAATGTTCATGAAGGCCCTCAAGGTATTAGCTACCTTTATGGATATTTGACCCCTCTAGTGAATGGCATGATTGTTAGCAATGGGCCTGGCTATTATGAAGACCATGCCTTTGGTATTCGGATTGAGGTAATATTCACTTGAGCTATTTGACATGCTTTGAAATGTTAACTCTGGCTCCTAGTGTTGCTGGATTGTTTGGATTTGCAATCATTTAATTTTATTAGATGTTATTATAGTATGTAGGGAAAATTCGAAAAGTATTCTGAATTTCTGATGAGACAGGATGTCTTTTGAGATCTGTTTAAACTTGATTGCTATTTTCCATATTTCCTCACTGCTTAGTAAGTTTACTTTTAAGAGGCTTTCCTCGAATTACTTGATTCAAGATTTTCATATATTTCAACATTCTTAGCATAACTTATTTATGAACAAAAAATGCATGCCAGGATACCATCCTACTTGATCGACCAAGTTTATGCATTATGTTGCTTTTCCTTTTTTTTTACTGCTTAAGTATTAGAATTGCATTTTGTCAGTCCTATTCTGGCTTGCATAATGATGACACTATTTTAGCTTGCAGAATCTCCTGTATGTGATAAATGTTGATACACACAAATCGTTTTGGAGGAATCCAGTACCTAGGATTTGAAAGACTTACATATGTACCCATTCAGGTATGTTGATGCCTTTTGGTTGGTCTGATAAACATTTTTGTTGTTTTTTTAATGATGATAAAACCCCTGTTGTAGTTCAACATCAGGACAATGACAATGTTTCAAATGCATGAGGCTGTAGAATAGCTTATTCTCCCATGAAATTCATATCTGATTCTAATAATATATTAGTTGCATGTTATTTACTTAAGAGAGGATCTGGAACCAACAGAGGTCCTTGAGGCCTATTTGATACATTCCGGTGTAAATGGTTTTTAATCAATCAATCATGAAGCATTTTCTTTAATAGAATGTTGATCCTATAAAACCCGAGCATAGGTAAAATACTTATCAGAAATTAGAACTAATATATTTTCCATTTACCTGCATTGCTGGAAGTATTCTTCGGAAATTTATCTTAATTAGATTTGGCTGCTCACTCCATTTTGAATGCTTGTTAATGCAATATTGCATTACCAAGAAACCAGCTTTTGGTCCTTATGTAGTCTTTATTTGATTAATTATATTTCTCTTTTAACGTTCATGTATTTTCTCTGTGATTAATTGATCTGATTTTGGCTTTCTTATTGTGGGTATTGTTCTGTACTGGATTAGAACAGGGAGGGGTATTGTTATGTACTGATTAGAACAGGGAGGGTATGAAAAACGGATTTTGCTAATAAAAAAAAAAAATCGCCCACTTTCAAAGTCGGTTATCCAATGTAGCCGAATTGAAAAACCATCTTTCTAAGTCGGGTGACAGTTTAACTGGCTTGGAAAGTGTACTTTCCAAATCAGTTGAATGAAACTTGACCTGGAAAGCGTACTTTCCAAGCCGGTTAAATAGTTACCCGACTTGGAAAGTTGATTTTTCACACCGGTTACATTGGAAAACCGACTTCGAAAGTCCATTTTTAAACAATAAATAGTGCTTTCCAAGACGGTTGGGTACCCGTCTTAAAATGTGGCACTTTCCAAGTCGGTCAAAAACCCGACTTGAAAAGCTGATGACTTTCTAAGTCGGCAGATTTTAAGACCCCCTATAACCGACTTGGAAAGCCAAAAATAACCGACTTGAAATGTCATTTTTCCACTAGTATACAATACTTTTTTTTAAGATTTTTCCTTAATCCAATCATTCTTTCAAAGAAAACCAAGTCTCCATGAGACTTTCCAAGTAAAGTTAAGAAAATGAACTTTTAAAGGTATCATATTTAAATTAACAATTTATTTGTTATTATCAAGTTTAAGTTTGTGAAAAATGCTTCCAAAAGGCTATGTAAATAACTTTTGTGAAATCTAAGTTAATGGATCAAAGTTCATAAAGGTGAGAACTGGTTTTTGGGCTTAAAAGGGTTGGAAATAAGTTATACAATCAAATTAAAAAAGAAAAATACATTTTCGGATTTTAATAAAATTTTCAAGAACTGTTCACACCTCGGATGTGATATTTTTCACAGGCTATGAACTTCTCTGTTTCGAAAAACACTGTTTTGAAAGTTTAGGGACTGAAAATGTAATTTTTGAAAGTACAGGGACTAAAAATGTAGTTTTTCAAAAGCATAGGGACTGAAAGTAAAAATCTGAGTATTTTGGGGACCAGAAATGTAATTTTGAAGAAGTTGAGTGATTCCAATTAATTAAGAGAAAGTGATGGGACTTTTATTAAAGAGCTTTCTTAAAGGGGGCCAAAGTCCAATGAGTTCAAGCTTTTCCCAAAATGAGATTCTCAATGTTTACCCAAATGATTTCGTAAAATTGAAAAAGTGGAAGTAAGTCTAGGTTCCAATAGGAATGGGCCTAGTATTCGAATCGTGATTTCTTAAACGAAATGAAATGATATTAACGTGAGACTAGTGACCCGAAGGGAGAGGGCCTAGCAGGTAAATCTTTGAGTTTTGGTGACCATACCCTCAACGATGACCCAGGGTTATGGATAGTGAGTGTCTATGACTGGATGTCATTAGACTGGGTGTCTATGAGTGTCTATGACTGGATGTCATTGGACTGAGTGTCTATGGACGAGAGCCATTGGACCGTGAGTGTCTATGATTGGATGTCATTGGACTGGGTGTCTATGGACAGAGTGCCATTGGACTGTGAGTGTCTATCACCGAATGTGATTGGATTGGGTGTCTATGGATTTAGTGCCATTGGACTGAATGACAGTGGATTGAAAGTCCTATTGTGAGGAATTGATGTGAAGCATGTGAGTGGATTCTTTTGAAGATGAGTATAACACTATGTGGCCATTATACTTGTGTGCATTATAATTGCTGTATGCATTATATCTGCTGTGTGTTGCTTGTGTAACTGTGACGAAATAACTGCGAATGAGATTTTCACCCTCGCAATGTATTGTTTCCTGTATGCAAATATGTTTTCCTAAGTAGCTACGCCGGAGATTAAAGTGGAGTTCAGGAGGAGGCAAGGCAGGTGGTACATCTACACCGAGGATGGACATGCGCGTTTTAGATTAAGGGTTGAGTTTTCTCATTTGAGTCCTTATAGAATTTTCAGTGCTTGACCAGCATAGAGAGTCTGTATTAAATTAGTTTGGAAAAAAATATTTTATTGTATTGGATATTATTATATTGATGAATGCCTTATGTTTCATAAGTTGATTTTCTCGGAGTAATGGGTTGACATATTATCTTTAAGAAAAAAAAAATTAACTATGAAAAATCATTTGTGAAAATTAAATAACTTTGACATCATTTGTGAAAAATCATTTGACAAATTAAATAACTATGAAGAATCAAGTGCACCAACATGAACATTCTCAAAGACAAAAGACAAAAGACAAGACATCCAAGACTTGAAAAGCACAAGAGCATGATGTGGATAGTCAATGACCTGAGAAAGAAATGAGAAAGTCAGAAATGAAAGACTTCTAAAAAACCAGAAGGTTGCTCAGAGTCAAAGAATGGTCAAGAATAGAAGACTTGCTGAACCTTCTCTGAAGACAACATAGTTCAACTATCTGAAGGTTCCATGGGAAGTTCTGAAGAAAAGAAGTACCGCCACATCTAAGGTACAAGTGTTCTCACACATCTTAAAGATAGAAGCTTGAGAAATATCAAGAAGAAGAACACATTTGATAGCTAAGAAAGTTATTAGAATGGTGAACATCACAATGTTCACCAGAAGGTTCACATCAGAACATTCTTAGAAGCTTCATCAAATATTCCCTTAGAGCTTCATCAATCTGCTCAAAAGCCTTAGCAAAAGAAACCTCAGAATGATCATCAGAAGGTTCATCAGAATGTTCGTGATGACAGTTGTAAAGTTTGACAGCTTCTTAGAAAAGTACGAGAAGACGGCTGTAACACTGTAGATTGCCACAAAAGGTATCCAACGGTCATATAACGACTATATTGACTTGGGAATAGTACTTAAACACAAAAGGCGGCTGCAAAACGTGAGGGAGAGAGATTACACACGCAAAAACATGATTTGAAGATCATTTCTCTTCATCCTTCCCTCTCCAGCAACCTTCTCACACCAAGAAGGAACATTCTCATGTCAGAGAAAAATATTCTTATATCAGAAAGAATGTTAAGGAGTGATCACAGCTTTGTACTTAACTGGTAATCCACTCAAAGAGTGTTGTAAAGCTTTATTCCAACCACAAACACATTATTTATCATCTGTGAGATGAGTCTCAAACTAGCTGGGTTAGGCAAGGTTTGGGGTAGGGAAATTGTTGTGTAAGCTTGGAAATAGAAAGTATGTGTTGTGTGAAGCCTGTAGAGGCTTGAGGAAAAATAATACTACGTGAATGCCTGAAAAGGCAGTGAAAGAATACTTAGTGAGCCTGGAGAGGCTTGGGAAAGAATACTTTGTGAGCCTGGAGAGGCTTGGGAAAGAATACTAAGTGTATTTGCCTGAAGAGGCAAAGGAAAGAATACTTCTATTAAGTGATTTGCATAATGGAAAGTCTCACTGTGTGTGGGAACTGGACGTAGCCTAAAAGTTGATGGGTGAACCAGGATAAAATAATTGTGCAAAATCTTCTTTCCCTTAACTCATTTATATTTTGCATCAGCATGTTCATGCTCAGAATGTTCTGCTCGTACTCAAAATGTTCTGTTCATTCTTAGAATGTTCTATCAATATTCTCAGCATGCTTAACTCGTTTTAATCTGCATATTTGAATTGTATAAACTCTTCTATTTGTCAAATGCATCTTGACTCAGTTCAAACGATTTACACATCAAGTTAAGAAGTTTTAGAAAATCATGAAACGAGATTTATGCGTTAAAATACTGTTAAGAAGCTTTCTGCACAACAACCTTCTCAAAGTGTAGAATGTTATGAACAACAATATCTTTCAAATAAAGAACAAGATTTCTCATCTTCTGAATGTGCATTTAAATCTCTGTGAACCTTTTATATTCAGAAGAGAAAATATCAGTACTCATGATTTCAAGATAAAAGTATTTCAAAGAAAATCTAGCTTCAGAATGTTGTACCTGTAAACATTCTGAGTTATGTCTTGAACATTCTGATGCAGTAACCAGAACATTCTTAACATGAGAATATTGAGAACATTCTCAAGAAATCAATCTTCTCAGCTTTGCTTCATGCATAAGTTAAAACCATTTTCCATAGTAGATTAAACTATTCTCTGCTTCACATGCAACTATCTTTTAAAGATGAAAATGGTTATTCTAAGTTTACTTAGAAGATCATTACATGTTCATACACATGCATGCCACATATATCATGAAGCTAGCCTTCTCATCACTAAAGCTAACCTTCTGAACCATCCTCTGATAACCAAGTGTTCCACTTGAGTAAAACATTAGTGGTGTATTTGTTATCACAGGTTGGAAATTTTCAAGAGGTCACAATTCAACCCCCCTTCTTGTGATGTTAGATGCCACTTCAGTTTCTTCTTGTATGGACACATGTCGAAGTGACATATCCAGCCTTTCCACAGTGACCATAGTATGAATAAGAATTAGAAGAATTCTTTGAAAATTTTGGTTTTGGTTAACTTTGTTTGTAACGCCCCTTTTTCCCACAAGGAACGTCACATGAAAAACTAAAACTTAATGCGGAAAATCGTCTTTCATAAATCAAGGTTACCAAAATTGGCGGCTAATTTTTTTTTTTGAAAAGTCTTTTACGAAATGATTTATTCACATCTCATTTAGCCATCTAGAAACTCAGAAGAAAAGAAACATCATACATAAATATATACATCATCATGTCAAAGTACACAAACATTGCGCTCGCAAGTATAGTTATAAACCACAACAGAGTGACCAAAATACAACAACCTGACATAAGGAAATAAAGCGATAAAGCTAAACCTAGGAAAACTGTAAATCAAAAGGTGTGTCAAATACACGATACAAAACATGTACACCCCAACCCTAGGCTGGTCGCTAACAAACAACCCACAACCAAGCACTAGACACCCCCACCTCTATAGATCTAAGACGATGACGTCTCCTCGGGGTCCTCCTCATCCTCAGACACCTCGAATAATACACGATCTGGCTCGTCTCTAGCCTTTCTCTTCCCTTTATTTACGTGTCCCGAAGGTCCGACAAAAGTGTCAGAAGAACAGCGCACAAAATGTCCAGAAGGTGCGACGTATGGAACGGGAAGTGTCGGCCTCACGATCTCGGGTGATGGAACTGGTATCACCGGTGGAGCCATCCTTGGTAAGTGTGCCCTCTCCAAGGAACTCTTCCTTGGAGTACGACGAATTAGGCGACAACGGTTAGATACCGATTCGGCTATCCGCTGAGGTGTAGGCCTCTGATCCTCCCTCGCCTCTCTCCTAGGCGGCGCCGTGGGCAGAACTCTGGCCTCCCAGTTCTCCAAAGTGATACTGCGTACAAAGGGTGCATCTCCCAGCCAGTAGCGCATCCTCTCGACGGGTATGTAAACGTCCAAAACCATGTCCCTCTCCAAAACCTCTTCGGGGCCCAACACCCCTCCTCTATTCCTGACCACGTGTCCAGTCACAGTGGCCCATTGGGAGATGGGATCGTAAGTCCATCCCCCGCCATTGGCCTCACGAGGCCGGAAGCATTCCCTCACTCGGGCTATCAGAGGTCTCAAAGTGGACATCTAAGCGTAACGTACATAAAATAACAGAAAAACACGCAAGGGTGAATTTCTTTGCACAAGTTGAAAGTCCACTGAAAGGATGTATACGAAAAAGAAAATACTACATAATACATTCCAAGAATATAGATAGATACTCTTTCACAAATCTTTCTCTATGATATTCATACACCAAATGAGAGCACATCATCAAATTAAGCACAGTCAAACACACACATAGCACTCTAGCATAATGCATGTCACTTCAATATCTCTTTAATACACTGGTGACTGCTCCATGGAGACTTCCTCAACTAAGTAGAGCGATATGATTGTAGCATAAACCTAACATAATAAACCAATCGGTCCCCTTTTTCATGGACATGGTAACCATCAGTCTCCTATTTCATGAACAGGTTTTACAATTATTCAGTAGAGCTACTATCACCTTAACGTAATAAACCAATCGGTCCCCTTTTTCATGGACATGGTAACCATCGGTCCCCTTTTTCATGAACAGGTTTTACAATTGTTCGGTAGAACAACATAATAAACCAATCGGTCCCCTTTTTCGTGGACATGGTAACCATCGGTCCTCTTTTTCGTGAACAGGTTTTACAATTGTTCGGCAAAGCAACATAATAAACCAATCGGTCCCCTTTTTCGTGGACATGGTAACCATCGGTCCCCTTTTTCGTGAACAAGTTTTACAATTATTCACAATCCATTACATAGGATTGTATGCTCTAATTTGGCAAAAGTCACGTCTTTAATGCAAATGACAATATTTTTGCAATCACAACAATATGATTAATGCGGTCCCTCGTCTTAAAGTTTTCATTGTCACGTGTTAGCTTCCTCCCAACAACGTGTAGTATTATTGTCCTCAAGTTTATCATCGCCACGTATTGATCCTCGTTCAATACCGTGTAAAAGCGTTTATTTAAAAACATAAGTTTTATGGAAAGTTCCTCTTTGAAATTAAAGCTCTTCCTTAACTTTAACTCTCAAATCCTCATTATTATTTTCTTCTCATTTCTCTTTATAAAAGGTTTTAATTAAAAGCTTGAGTAGATTCTTCGAAAATTTTACTTAATTTCCTGTATTTTTAAGTATTTACAATTATGACCCCCTAAGAAGTCCAATTTCGCAGTTTAGCCCCTGTTTTTTTGAAAAATTAGGTTTCTGGCCCAAAATGCCCAGACTTCGCGTTTATGCCCCAAAACTTTTGTGAATTACATTTTTGGCCCAAAGTGCCAAGACTTCGCTTTTTGCCCCAAAACTTTGGTAAATTATATTTTTGGCCCAAAGTGGCCAAATTTCGCGTTTCTGCCTCAGAATTCCAGAAATTTATATTTTTGGCCCAAAAGTACCTAGATTTCGTTTTGAACCCCTTAAAAATCTAAAATTTGATTTTTCTCCCTCATTAATTGATTTTCTAGCTCACTTAGAGTATTATGGAGAAATAGGATTTAATATGAAATCTTTTTGAGACTTATACTTAGAAATTTAGTGAAAGGTATCTAATTAAGTATTAACTTGAATCCTAATTAATTCATTTGATTTTATTTGGAAAAATTTATCATTAAAGCTTTTAAGTTCTTTTCTTCCACACTTAGTCAAATATTTTCAATTCAATCCCATTCACAATAAATCAAAGCATGTGAAATATCCAAGAATCAACATTCATCAATTAGGCAAGAACACAATCAAGCCATAATCAAATATACACTCAAAGAAATCATTTATAACATATTAACATATATCATGAACATAACATAAAGCATACTTCACCAAGCATACACTTAGGCATTCCAAATCACCCCAAAGCATACATATGATTTTTCCAACAACACATAGGCTTATCAAATATTATCATGCCTCAACCAAAATCATACTTTAACTCATATACATAAATATATAAAATTACATATTACTAATAGAATGAAACTCATTCAAACACCCAATATGAAAACTCAAGTCTTTGAGTCTTTCATGAAACATACAACATACACCATACACATACACATCCTTCCCAACTTATTGAGAAAATCCCCTTACCTCTTGAAGACTATGAAAATGAGCAAACACCACAAATCACCTTCACACCAACACCACACCAAGACTAAGGGATCTCCTCACCACCTTTGATGCTCCAACACTTACAAGGATCAACCTCAAGGCTTGAAGGAAAAGAGCTCAAGAAGGATTTCAAGCTTGTAGGTTCCAAGGGTTTGAACCTAAACCAAGAAAAAGCTCTCTTTTAGTAAAATGAAGAACACAAGATTCTTGGAAAATCAAAAGTGATGAGAATGGAAAAAGAAGAAGATATTATGGTTTAGAATCATGATCCAAACCTTTTTTGTGAAGCTTGAATAGCCAAAAACTCAACAAAACTCAAGCTTTTGGTTAGGGAGGAAAAGCTTGGAATGAGAGAAAAATGGAGTTTTGGCAAGATGAAGAAGATGAAGTGAATGATAAAATGAAACCTCTCTCTTCCCTCTCCCTATGCAGATTTCAGCCAGCCACAAGGGGACAAGGAGGCATGGTTTACCTATAAAGCTCCAAACGCGGGTAAAATAAAGTTTTTCTAAAAAATTTCCAATTTTTTTTTAAAAATCACAAATATTATAAAAATAACGTTTGGTTCGTTAAAATGTTATTTTGGAGTAGAAATGACCTCCAGAAAGAAAAAATACTGAACCCTTCATCGCATCACGCGAGAAAGCGGTTCTCGCAAAAACTCAGTTTTGCGAACTCTATTACTCTAAACCCTTCAAAAATAAAACCTAAGATATGAATATTATTATTCACACCTTAAAACCACAAAAATCATTAATTAAATAAGTTTAATTAATTTAAAGAAGATTAAAAATCAATAAAAACTATTAAAAAAAATGAGGGTGTTACATTGTTCTTTAGGAACATAACCCAAACCACTTTTGTCAGAAGGTTTTCTCTAAAATTTTGAAATTTGATTCAGCTTTTCAGAGCTGTTGACAAACTAAAAAGTTACAAAACACAATTCAACCCCCCTTCTTGTGTTTCACCTTGTTACCTACAGTTGGCATCAGAGCTCGGTCTCTAGGGCCCAAGACAATAGATGAAGCCCTATTGGATGAATGATGGATATTAGCTATGCAAGAGGAGTTGAACCAATTCAAACGTAATGATGTTTGGACGCTGGTATTATATCAGAAAAATTCTTAGGAGTTTACCAAGACAATGAAGACCTAAGGTCACGACCATTCAAGAAGCAAGAGATCTATCCACTCTTGCAACTGAAGAGCTACTGGGTTCACTCAAGGTACATGAACTTGAACTCAACGAAGAGGAAATTGAAAAATGAGCAAAGTCTATTGCTCTCAAAGCTAAAAAAGGGAGCACCACAAAGGCCCTCAAAGCCAATGACTCACATTTATTTGTTGAAGTTCTTGTACTTCACAAGAAGTACTGGACTCAGAATCTCTTTGAGATTTGTCTTTGAGTTGATTGACTTGCAGTTTCAACTCGTCATTCTCCTTTTTGAGTACTTGGCTTTCCAAAGTAAGTTTTTCAAAATCTTTAGACATTAGATAAGACTTTTTCTTCAATGATGAGGGTAGACTTGCCATCAGGCAAATGTTTGCTTCTTCCTCCTCATCTTCTTCTTCATCATTTGATGAGTCATCAAGGTCTTCCCAAGTTGCCATAAGACCTTTCTTCTTTTTGAAGAATTTCTTCTTTGTCAATGTTGGACGATGATACGATGTATTGGACGCACGAAGTATATTGGACGTAGAACGTCCACTAGTTATAGAAACAATTTGAGTTCATTTAGAAAAGTTTGTTAAGAAAAGCTCAAAACAATCCCCACAGTTAGTAATAAAACTGAATGTAAAGGAGTATAGAGATAAGAGATTTACAAAGAGAGATTTATACTAGTTCACCCTTTCCTAAGAGCTACGTCCAGTCCCTTCTAACTAGAAGGATTTTCACTATCAACTTGATAGATTTACAAGTATTCTTAAATAGCCTCTTCAGGCCTTTACAACAAACCTCTCCAAGCTCAAACAAGTATTCTTTGCACACCTAGCCTCTCCAGGCTCAACCAAGTATTCTTTCCACACCTAGCCTCTCCTAGCCTCTCTAGGCTCAACCATGTATTCTTTGTGCACCTAGCCTCTCCAGACTCAACCAAGTATTCTTTAAACAACAAGCCTCTTCAGGCTCAACCATAAGTATTCTTTTCACACTAAGCCTCTCCAGGCTCAAACAAGTATTCTTTTCTACATAGCCTCTTCAGGCTCACACTTCTCAGAAGAGTTAAAGTGTTTACAAGTGCTACAACTCACTCAAGTGAGGATATGAAATTTTAGCACGTTGAGAGTTAAGCAAACTCTTTTTACAAGAACAAGTAATTTGACAGCATTTAATCTAACTACAAAAGCGTATGAATATTCAGCTCAATAATCTCTGTATCTTTGCTATGTGTCAACAACTCTATCATCTTCTTCATCATCTTCTTCTTCTTCTTCTTCTTCATGGTATTTACAGGCTTGATGAAGTTTCAAGTAAAGGCTTCAGTTTTGATCTACTTCAGCCTCTGTAAATAGCCGTTTAATAATAGCATTAAATTCTATTTTCCCGTTGCTTTAATGGAGTTGTACTTCGGCATAGGTTTTTGAGTTCTTTATCCGAAGTCATAAGCAACCTGTACTCAGAGTCTCAAATACACAGTGGTTAATAGTAATATTCAGTTGAAACAAAGAGAATACATTGTACTATAGAAAAGGTGTGTATAGAGAGTACTAGAAAAGTTCAGAGTAAATTCTCTCTCAAGTATACTTTTCGCAATGCTTTATGTTTTTCATTAAATGTGATCTCAAATCAGTTATATTAAGTCCGACGAAAAGTGTAACATTCATTTTTCCGTTTACTCTCTTTATTCTGTTTTATTTGAATAATTGTTGCTTAAGTGATAAATGATTTATTTTTGTCTTAAAAATAAGGTTTTAATATGCTTATTCATTTAGTTCATTGAATCGGACAATTTTCATTTGACGTTGGGTTTTATACAGACAATGGTTTTTGCCGTAACTGACAGTAGAGGTTTCAAATAGCATGAGTATTCCAAAACCAGCCCATAAAATTATCTTCCTTCACAAAAGTTGGTTCTTTTAATATTTGTGATTTTCAAAAAAAAATTTGAAATTTTTGGAAAGCTTTTGAAATTTACCAAAAACTACGCTAAACGGAGGCGAATAGCGTAAAGATCTTCTTTCACAATGTAAAAATTTCGTGAGACAAGTTCACAACAATTTATATTTTATTTTTCATTATTTATTTGAAGATTTTAGAAATTATTTTTATGTAAGTTTTGAAAATACCGTTTTCTGCTCTCTTTGCGGAGTTATACTTGAGAAACGGCGAAAACCGAAGAGATTGCACTATCAATAAATTTTGAAAATAATACCCTAAGGTTATTTTAAATCCACCATGGCATTTTCAAGAAAACTCATTGGTTCTCACATTTTAAATTAATTTTGTGAATTTGTGATTTATGAAAAGACTATTTTGCCCTTGATTTTCACTTCTTTTTCACATAAACCCTGGGGCAAAATGGTAACTTCACTACCCTTTCTAGATCAGCCTCAAAAACTGCCCCACTATTCATCTTTGGTGATCCTTGTTAAGTTGGTGTTCCTTGTGAAATGCATTAACCAATCACAAAATTACTTGATTTTCCTATTTTTCCTAATTAGGGTTTTATGACATCTATGCGATGACCTAAGCAACAATTTCTTCCCTCCTTGTGCTCAAGTGGCCGCCCCCTCCCCGCTATAAATACCCCCCTCCATGCTTCATCTTTCTTGCACCAAGTCTTTGTGTTGACAAAGCAAAATTCTCTCCTCTCTCTTTATAGTTTTTCTAGTTCTTTTAGGTTTCTTGCTTAGCTCTTGGGTTTTAAAGCTTTGTTCTTCAAAATCTCCTTTCTTCTTATTCTTCAGGTAAGGGGAAAATTCTTGAGAGTTATGAATGAACACATAAGTTGTGTGTTTTAATCACTTTGGTAGTTTATGTGTTATGGCTTTATTATTTATACCGTTATAATGATAAATTTTTAACTACCGCAGTATAATTTTACCGTAAATTTAGTGTAATTCATTTCTTTGTGAAAACCCTAAAATTGTCTACCATTGATATACAGAAAGATGGTTAAGATGAATGGTTTATTAGTATGGTTCTGGCTAGGAAAGATGGGTCTCATAGCAGCTGCGGCTCCCCTCTAGATCTTTCTTGGGAACCATGCTTATACGTTGTTTATGAAATCTTAACCTAGAGATTCTGTATATACGTGGCTAAGATAAATTGGGAAAGATTTTATTGAGATACTTTCATTAATTAATTCTGTGCTGGTAAAATGCTTTTGCATTACGGGTTGTTATATAAGGGCTAAAGAGGTGTGTTTTGGAGTGTTATTATGGTTCTGTGCTTATTCGATGAATATGATTTTGTGCTATCTGAGTTATGAGATTCTATGTTTTACTTGAAATCTGTGATTCTGTGTTTTTATCTGAGAGTTATGATTCTTTGTTTACCTGTAATATATGATTCTGTGTTCATTTTAGATAATATGATTCTGTGTTTAATTGAGAGTTAAGTCGTAAGTTAAAACCAATGTCTGTGATTACGAAGTAAAATCTCCATGAGTAGCGGTGTTGGAACCAAATTATTTAAAAACATTTTTCAATGCTTAAATCCCTAAGTAATTTTGATGATAACAATGATTATTAAGGTTTTTACAAAGTTTGTTAACAAGCTCTTGTAAGTTCAACAAAGATAAGTCCAATGTCCAGTGTGACCTTGGTAATTATAAGTACATTCAAAGAGCTGAGCATCCAATGGACTCTGATACTGGACCTTGGGTAAGTATCGTCCAATGGACTCCGGGTGCGAAGCGTCCAATGATCAGGAAAGCCTTGCGTCCAAGTAAGCTATGAGTCCATATGGTAAGCAAAGGTATGCGTCCATATGGTAAGTAAACAGAAAGTCCATTCTGTTCTACAAGCTGCGTCCAACATGCAGAGTCTACAACATGCTATTTATTGCTCTTGCATTTAATATAAGACATATTTAATGAGCAAATGATTTGAAAAAAAATAGCTGTATACAATGTTTTTCCTGTGCAAAATTGTCAACATTTTTTACAAACATTTAATGAAAAGCATAAAACACTCTGAAAAGTGTACTTAAGAGAGAAAATATACTCTGAACATTTCTGTATCTCTATGAACATACCTTTTCTCTAATACAGTGTATTCTCTCTGTCCCAATAAATTATTACTATTAACCTTTGTGTAATTGAGACTTTGAGTACAGGTTGCTTCTGAGATAGAAGAAAGAATTGCACAGAAACACGCTGAAGAAGCACTCCTACAGAGCAACGGGAAAATAACATTTAACGCTATTAGGAAACGGCTAATTTATGAAGGTTGAAGCAAAGCAAGTTCAAGATCAAAAGCTTCACTCAAAGCCTGTAAATACCATGAACAAGAAGAAGAATACAAGAGACTGAACCAAGTGAAAGAAAGAGCAAAAATGCTGTGCAAATATTTTTATACTTTGTAAATCTTAGAAAGTCTTGTATAGTTCTTTCTTCTTGTAAAAAGAGAGTTTGCTTAACTCTCGAAGTGTTTTAGATTTCATATTCTCACTTGTGTGAGTTAACAACACTTTCTATCAAAAAAACACACTTCTGAGTTGTTTGAGCCTGGAGAGGCTTGTTTAGAAAAGAATATTTGTTTGAGCCTGGAGAGGCTTGTCTGTAAAAGAATACTTGGGATTAGCCTGAAGAGGCTGTGTGCAAAGAATACTTGGTGTTGAGCCTGGAGAGGCTTGTTTGTAAAAGAATACTTGGGTTGAGCCTAGAGATGCTTGTTTGTAAAACAATACTTGGATTGAGCCTGGAGAGGCTAGGTGTGCAAATAATACTTGTTGTAAGGCCTGAAGAGGCTGTTGAAGAATACTTGTAATTCTATCTGGTTGATAGTGAATTCTCTCTAGTTTGAGGGAACTGGACGTAGCTCTTAGGAAAGGGTAACCAGGATAAACACTTGTGTACTTTCTCTATCCCTTAAACTCTTTACATTCAGTTTTTATGCTAACTGTGGGGATTGAATTGAAATTATTTTTAACAAGCTATTCAAAAGTTTTAGACGCACTAAAACCTGGTTTGAACTAAGTGGACGATTCTGCGTCCAACTTACCTGTGCGTTCGATACACATATACGATGTGCTTCCAATCTTTTGAAAGCAGCGTCCAAAGTTTTGCGAAAAGTTTTAAAAGCTAAGAAACACAATTCTACCCCCTTCTTGTGTTTCACCTTGTTACCTACAGTTGGCATCAGAGCTCGGTCTCTAGGGGTTGAGCACCTAACAGTGCAGAGAAGCAAAGATCCATGGAGAACGAGGGACAAGCTGTGAACAAGCCACCACTGTTCAATGGAGACGAATATGATTATTGGAAGCAAAGATTGATCACATTCTTTGACGCACAGAATATCGACATGTGGGATGTCGTTGAAAATGGTTACACTGCTCCAGCAGGTGAAGCAGGGCAACCATTGCCTAAAGTCCAGTGGACACTGGATCAGAGGACAAGATTCCAGCTGAACTCAAAGGCTAGGCACTATTTGATGTGTGCCATTACAAAGTCAGAATATGATAAGGTGTACAGTTGCACCACTGCCAAAGAAATATGGGACACTCTAGCTTTGGCGCATGAAGGATGAACTCAGGTCAATGAATCCAAAATTAGCATGCTAGTTCATCAATATGAATTATTTAAAATGGAGGATCATGAGACAATTGATCAGAGGTTTGGGAGATTCCAAACAATCATAAACAACCTGAGGTCTCTGGGAAAAGTCTACACAACCCAGGATCACATCTGAAAAATCCTAAGGAGTCTGCCAAGACAATGGAGACCCAAGGTGACTGCTATACAAGAAGCAAGGGATCTTTCCACTCTTGCTATGGAGGAACTTCTGGGTTCGCTCAAAGTGCATGAGGTCAAAGAAGAGGGAACAAAAAAAAGGGCAAAGTCCATTGGTCTTAAAGCTCAAAAAGGGAGCACCTCTAAAGCACTCAATGCCCATGACTTAGATGAAGAGTCATACAGCTCAGAAGGAGAAGAAGAAGGCTCAGATGATGAACTTTCCTTCATCTCCAAGAAAATAAAGTCCACGTAGAAAAAGAAAGGTGGCTTCAGAAGGAAGCATTTCAACAGAAGATTTCTACAAAAGGAAGCTGAGCAAAAGGATAAAAGTCCAGTAGTGTGCTATGGCTGCAAGAAACCAGGCCACTACAAGGTAGATTGTCCTGAGGCCGAGAGGATAAAGAAAAAGTTCTTCAAGAAGAAGAAGGGCCTTACGATAACCTTGGAGGATCTCGATGATTCTTCTGATGATGAGGATGAGGAAGATAAAGAAGAAACAAATCTTTGCCTGATGGCAAGCCTGCCCTCAACAGACAGTGAGAATGAAGAAGAGGTAATTTCTTATCGTGAACTGAGAAATAATTTTGATGATCTTCTTAGAGAATCATCCATTCTATCTGATGAGTACAGGTCTTTGATGTTAGCCCAAGTGGCTTCTAACAAGATGAATCCTAGAGGGGGGTGAATAGGATTCAATGTATTTTTCAAAAACTTTTCAAAAACAATTTTCAATTCGTGACGGTTATGTATATTACAAAAGAATGTTTCCAAAAACAATGAATGAATGTATGTTTTTATGACAGTTGAATAGCACTTGAATTCAATTCAACAGATATTTAGAAAACCCTAAATTCTCAAATGTTAATCAATTCATGAAATTCAAAGAGGGAAAGGGTTAAGAAGATGAACACAACGATTTATACTGGTTCAGTCACCTAATGTGACCTACGTCCAGTCCCCAATCCGTTTCCGAATTGAGATTTCAATCTACTATATTCACGGGTTCGATTACAACACCTTAATCACTTTTACAAGGAGATACCTCACTCCTAAAGCCACTACAAACTAGGGATACCTCACCCTAATTCAGAAAAACTAGAGGATACCTCACCTCTAACAACAAACACACAAGAAATCAAAAGATTAGAGTTTACCAAGATTATCACACATTCTGTGATTGATTGGCACAATGAAAGAACAACGATTTGATATCCAAACATAGTTGAGATGCAAGATTGAAGTGCTTTTTGATGAAATTGCCCTTTAGGGTTCTTGGAGAATCTCTAAGTGAATGATTTTCGCAAAAGATCTTCTTTCAATCGCACCCAATCTGTTTCAGTTATAAAAAAATGATTTCTGACAGCTTGAATCGATTCAACTAATGCTTGAATCGATTCACAGCAAGTTCAGATTCTCAGATTTGAGTTTTTGTCAGGTTGAATCGATTCAACCTTTCCTTGAATCGATTCACAGAAACTTGAAAATCCTTGAATCTCACTTGAATTCAATTCAACTGCTATTCACAGCCACAGGGACTTTAAATTCAATTCAACCGAGATTCAACTCTGTAAAATCAACTTAAATCAATGCATGAATGCAATTTCCTTTTTAAGCCCAGGTTGATTTTACTTTTTAGTTATGCATCTCAACCTCATTTTCGATATCAAGTACAACAGGCCTAAAATATAAAAACATTCAAAACTAAAATTGCTACCCATTGTACTAAATTCTAAAGTCTTCATGTCTTGATCATTTTTCTTGTAGTCCTTGAGCTTATTGTCATCTTCAAAACGTCTTTTCTTTCTCACCAAGAGCTTGCATCCAATTACAATCTCCCCCTTTTTGATGATGACAACTCCTAGAAGGCTTTTGAATTTGTGATCTTCAAATGGTCAAGTGTTACTCCCCCTCACTTTGTGCTATTTCCTGAAAATTTAAAATGGGACCTTTCTCCCCCTTTGGCATTATCAAAAAAAACACAAAGCTATTTCATACAAAACAATATGCATCCAATTATCACAGTAAATCCTTGAAGGAGCAAACACATTATAATCCAGCAAAATCCATACATAAGATAACCATTTGATAGTCTCAATCATGTAAAAGACAATGATCCAAATTAAAACCAAACATGAGTTCAAAATATCCACATTCTAAACATATAATATCCAAACATAATGCAAAATAAACATAATCCAGAGATGTTCAGACAATATAGTAATCCATAATAAAGTCATGATTAGATCCATAAGCACCATAATCCAAAAAAAAACATGATATAGCATCAAAGGAACATGTAAGCACAAGTCTAAATCAATCCTCAGCGGGAGGCGGAAGCCGTGCCATAATCAGATCAAGGTGTCCATCAAGTGCTCCAAAGCACTCATCAACATGCTCATGAAAGCCGTCTAAATCCCCTTCAAGTGCTCCAAGGTGCTTGTCAACATGCTCACGAAAGCCATCAAAACGCTCACCAATGCGACTCTCTATGCGTTGCATCTTAAGACTCATGTTCGCCATGGCACGCACGAACCACTCAGGTGCATTATCGGAAGGACCGGCTTCAGCCTCATGATGCTCCTGGTCTTTCCCACGTTGGTAGACCCATCCGTCTCTCTTTTTTATCATACCCATCCTAGTAATTGTGGTCCGACTAAAGCAGTACTTGTCATGGACCTCAACAGTAGTATCCACTGGAGTGTGGACTCTAAAATGGCGAATGAACTTAGAAATCAAACAAGCATAGGGAACGGAAGAGTCGTCTGCAAAACTCTTTTGCATCACGGCTATGAAGTAGGCAGGCCAATTTATCTTCTTTCCCTTAGACATAGCCCACATCAAGCGTACATCCTCATCATGAACTCTAGCAAAATTACCCATCCGAGGGTTGAGGATGCGGGCTATCGCATAATTAAGTAGCCTATCCTCCAAGTTAAACTTACCAGCCGTTAATGTAGTGGAGGTAGGGATGTGATTTGGATTTTTCAGCATTTCCTTCAGAGCCTCATACTTATCATAGTCTACAAAATCTTCCTGATCAAACGCAGCAATATTGCCATTGCTTTCCAAGCCAATGACTTCCTTCCGTACAACATCAGTAACAATCAGTCTCCGACCATACAGATAACTAATGAATGTCCCCTTTTTCACTTGCATATTACTATAAAAGGCTGGAACAAGCTTGTCAAAGTATTTTCCATTTAAATTTACAAACTTTTCCAGGCCTTGCTCAGCAATGTGCTTTTGAAATGTAAATCCCCAGCTTGCCATGTCTGCCACTACCAAGTAATGGGGCTCTATAACTGTCCTATGACTGAACCTTTCATCATATCTAGTCTTTTGTGCATCTGTAGTAAAGACCCTAGACATGTCAGTAGGATCAGTGGTTCTGGCCTTAGGAGGGGAAGGAGGGGGCGTAGGAGAGGGTGAGGCTGTAGGTGAGGTAGGAGGTGAACTCATTGATTCATCTGAGCTAATGGAAATATTGGCCACTGTAGATTTCTTACCCTTTCTATTTGCTGTGGTTTTCTGCCTATTAGAGCGACGCACAGGCAGTTTGTGAGCAGCCCTTTTAATCCTCTTTCCATTACTAGGAGTGGAGCTTCCACCTTGTTCCATATTTCTCACAAACAGTCAATTAACTCAACACAGATGAAAACCACACAGTACAGTGAGCAGAACAGACAGTAATCACAATACCAATAACCTGTTTAACATGAAAATCCCAAATTCAACATATATTCAAAATCCTCAATTTCTAGCCTAACCTATACTATGCCTTAATCTCTAAAAGGAACTAGTTAATGGTTAGAAAATCACTTCCCAACCCCACAGTAGCAAGAAAAACGCAAAACTAAGACACCCACACACGAGGGAAGCTTGGTCGCGACAATGGAGGTCTCCTCTTCGTGGTCCTCTTCGAGCTCAACAATGGAGAGGAGAGGAGAAGAAGGAGAGTGCGGTTTTGGGTGAGTGGTGTAGGTTTCGTGATTTTAGATGGAATGGGTGAAGAGATTTGGTGAAGGAGAGGGATTTGGGGGTTTAGGGATTTGGAAGGAGGAAGAAGATGAATAGTGAGAATGAGGGGTAAAGACGCGTCTGTCCTATTAACCTTTATATTTTTCACGTCCAGGCCTGCTTGAATCGATTCAGCTTCTTAAGCTTGAATCAATTCAAGCTGTTAATTTTTCAAAAAATTCGTGCTTGAATCGATTCAGATATTTCTTGAATGGATTCACATAGAGTAATTTTCTCAGTTTCAGTGCTCTACTTGTAGGTAATCAATTCAAGGGGCTATTGAATCGATTCAAGACACCAGAAAAACCAAAAACCAGTAAAAACATGCAGAAAAAAAAATGACTAAAACTTATGATTGAACTACCTCTTATTTTTAATCTTTCAAATTTGTTATTTTAAGTGATCAACCAAGTTTCAAAACACAAGTCAAACATGTTTCAAACAATCACAACATCAAATTCATAGAGAATCACAATTTCACATAGTGAGTTGTTGAAATCCAATTTTAAGCATGAATTAGACACTTTCATAACCTCATAAGGTATCATATGCTTGAGTTGTGCAAAAATATATAAAACATAGTAACACTACACAAACTTAAGCATATTTTTAATCAATGCAAGAGGAATCCAAGATACCTAATTCACTTCTTATGCGGAAGAAGGTCTCCTTAGGTAAGGGCTTTGTAAATATATCCGCTATGTCTAGTGGTATCAACAAACTCAACAATGCAATCTCCCTTTTCAACATGGTCTCTAAGAAAATGATGTCTAATATCAATGTGCTTAGTCCTAGAGTGTTGAATGGGGTTTTTAGTTAGGTTAATAGCACTAGTGTTGTCACACTTGATTGGAATTTTGGACAAATTCAATCCATAATCTAGTAATTGTTGTTTCATCCAAAGTATTTGGGCACAACAACTACCGACGGCTATATATTCAGCCTTGGCCATGGATAAAGCCACATTTACTTGTTTTTTGCTATTCCAAGATATAAGGGAATTGTCAAAAATATGACAAGTCCCACTAGTGCTCTTCCTATCAATTTTGCAACCGGCAAAATCCGAATCGAAATAACCTACTAAGCTACACGTACCACCCTTTGGGTACCATAGTCCCATATTTGTAGTCCCAACTAGGTATCTTAAAATCTGTTTTACCGCGATGTAGTGAGACTCTTTAGGACTAGCTTGATATCAAGCACACATGCAAACACTAAACATGATATCGGGCCTACTGGCCGTCAAATACAACAATGACCCTATTACTCCTCTATACTTAGAAGGCTCAAAGGGTTTACCATTTTCATCCTTGTCTAGTGAACTACCGGTGCCCATAGGAGTGCCTATTACTTTAGCATTATCCATTTCAAATCTCTTAAGCAGCTCCCTACAATACTTGGCTTGACTAATGAAGATTCCACTATCCGTTTGTTTGATTTGCAAGCCTAGAAAATAGGTCAACTCCCCCATTAGAGACATTTCAAATTCATTTTGCATGAGATTTGAAAACTCTTCACATAAGCTTTCATTTGTTGATCCAAATATTATGTCATCCACATAAATTTGAACTAACAAAATATGCTTTCCCTTATTTCTAATAAAGAGGGTTGTATCAACTATTCCTCTCTTGTATCCCTTTTCAATTAGAAACTTACTTAGCCTATCATACCAAGCTCTAGGAGCTTGCTTAAGCCCATAGAGGGCCTTTTTAAGCTTGTAGACATGGTTAGGGAACTCTAGATTTTCAAAACCGGGGGGTTGATCTACATAAACCTCTTCTTGAATATAGCCATTTAAAAAGGCACTTTTCACATCCATTTGGTAAGGCTTGAAATCCATTATGCTAGCAAAAGCGAGTAATAACCTAATTGCTTCTAGCCTAGCCACCGGTGCAAAGGTCTCATCATAATCTATTCTTTCCTCTTGATTATACCCTTTTGCAACTAGTCTAGCCTTATTCCTTGTTATTACCCTGCTCTCGTCTAACTTGTTCCTAAAGACCCATTTGCATCCTATCACTTGTTGATCCCTAGGTCTAGGAACTAGATCCCAAACTTGGTTCTTCTCAAATTGATTAAGTTCTTCATACATAGCATTAATCCAATTGTCATCTAGAATAGCTTCATCTGTTGACTTAGGTTCAATTTGAGAGACAAATGCAGCGAAATCACATAAGTTTCTAAGGTTTGAGCGTGTACTTACACCTATTATGATGTCACCGATTACTTGGTCCAATGGATGATCTCTCAAAGTTCTCCACTCTTTAGGAAATTCTTCATGTGGAAGGTCGTCTTGCTTGACTTCTTCCTTCATTTGCAAATTGTTGCCTTCATCAAGTGGTGTGTTGAATTTTTCTGCACTTTCATCAACAAATGTTTCCCTTTCCACAAATTGTGTGGGGGTCTCATCAAAAGTTACATGAATTGATTCCTCTATCGTTAATGTCCTTTTGTTGAAAATTCTATATGCTTTACTAGTTGAGGAATAACCTAGAAAGAATCCTTTATCGGCCTTAGCATCAAATTTTCCTAGGTTATCCTTTCCATTATTCAAGATAAAGCATTTACACCCAAACACTCTTAGATGAGCAATGTTCGATTTTCTACCCTTAAACAACTCGTAGGGGGTTTTCTTGAGTATTGGCCTAATCAAGGCCCTATTCATCACATAGCAAGCGGTATTAACCGCGTCTGCCCAAAATTGCTTAGGTAGATTTGATTCACTAATCATGGTCCTAGCCAACTCTTCTAGTGACCTATTCTTCCTCTCAACCACTCCATTTTGTTGGGGAGTCCTAGGTGCGGAAAAGTTATGTGTGATGCCATGCTTGTCACAAAAGAGTTCAAACAAATTATTCTTAAACTCACCACCGTGATCACTCCTAATAGAAGCTATCTTAGTGTCTTTCTCATTTTGTACTTGTTTGACTAATCTCTTAAATGCATGATATGCATCACTTTTGTTGGCTAGAAATAAAGTCCATGTAAATCTTGAATAATCATCAACAATTACAAAAGCATAGAAATTTCCACCAAAACTTCTAACTCTAGAGGGGCCAAACAAGTCCATATGCAATAATTGCAAAGGACTAGTGGTAGAGACTATATTCTTTGGCTTAAACGATGTTTTAATTTGTTTACCTTGTTGACATGCATCACATAAGCCTTCTTTCACAAATTTCATTTTTGGTAATCCTACCACTAATTCCTTAGAGACTAGTTTGTTTAGATGATCCATATGAACGTGTGCAATGCGTCTATGCCATAAAGTAGCATCTATATTGATGAGGACATGGACCACCAAGAGGCCATTCAAAGCCTAAGAGGACCAATAACTAGGGCAATGTCAAGAAGGGCCCAAGAAGGCTTAGTCCAATTTATGACTAAGACAATTGCAAACATGGGCAAAGATGTAATTGCACCAAAAACCATGCTTGTCATACAAGCCATGGAGGAGGCGCAACATGCATAACCAGCCAGCCAAGTTACTTTTTAAATAAAAGTGCAAGTGACCAATTGATTTTATTTGGGACCAAGGCACTAAGTTATTTAATTCCTTGTTTATTTTGGTGTGTTTAATCCACTTCAAGTGGCAAGTGTGGGGCGCATGTAACAGCTCTTTTCTAGAGTTGAATGGGTCCAAATAATCTGATGGCAAGGAAAGACAAAGAATTCAAAGCAATCAAGGCAAGAGGGAGTTACACAAGACAAAGGATTAATGCTCCAACAGCACAATTAAAATGTAATAGCCATCTCTTTAATTACAAGGTGGCTGAGTCATGAAGAAGCAATCAAAGAGGCTGCCTCCTGGTCATCAAGAAGCGCATGCAGCTGTACTCTGACCAAGCATTTGCACCTTTTGGAAGAGCTGAAGCAGCAGCCATGTTTGTAACCTCTTCTTTATGATAGCCTAGGATTCCTTGTAGACTTTGAGCTGGTCAGCAGCCATTGTAATTGCTCTTTATGCTAGCCTAGGATTCCTTGTAGCCTTGAATGGCAAAGACTTGGTCTCTTCTTTGTAATCAGAACCAGCCTCCCTCACTATATATAGGGGGTGCATGGAGCATGGAAAAACAACTTTGATTTTGAGCAAAAATATTACCTTGTGTAATTGAGTCCTTACTCTTTGGTTCTGGATTGAACCAGACTTTGATCTTACCAAGAATCCTTTCTTGTGGTGATCCTCATTTCCATAGGCTTATCCTTGTCTTGGATTAGACCAAGGTGGCGCCCCTTGCCTCCCATCCATTCTTCTTGTTCCTTGCTTTCTAAATTGCTTTCTTGATTGCTTGTTATAATCAGAACTCTTATTTCCCCCTTTCTTGTTCACTTGATTCTTATTCTATTCACTTGTGTTCTTGTTAAAATAAGAATCATCCTTGCTTGCTATTCTTTCTTAAAGATAAAAAATCACAAGTTCTTAGTCACAACCAGATTCTAAGTGGTGAATTCAAGTCATTGGCCAAGTTATTACAACAAGGAGGCCATCATTTGGTATCAAAGCTTTGGTTCGAATTGTTACAAAAAAAGAAGCCCAGGTTTATCTTATCTTATCTTTGTGTTCTGATTTCTTGTTTTTAAAAAAAAGAAAAGAAAAAAAAGGCTGCGAAAATTCAAAAGAAAAAAAATATTTGTGTTTTGAATTCTGGTTGTGTTTTGTTCTTGCTGCACTTTGATTCCTATTTTTCTCAATTTTGTTCTTTGAGTGAGTTCTAATTTGTTCTAGTTCTCACAATTTTTGTTCAGTTTCTTTTGTTTCTTGTTTTTACCTTTGCTACTCTAAGCTATTTTGGTGTGTGGATTATTATTTTGATTGGTTTCTTGTGTTGTTTCACTTTCTGGTTTCTCTAAAGAACTAAAAGAGTTATGGATCCTCAAAATCGTTTACTTTTAGAAGCCCTCACGGCAAAAATGAGTGAACTATTAAAACAAGAATTGGTAGGTATCAATGAGAGACTTGATCAATTGGAAAACTCACAAAACAATAGTGATGGGGAGGATCGGAGGAGAAGGCGTGATGATAATAGAGAAGAGAGGTTGAGTGGTATAAAAATAAAAGTACCACAGTTTGTTGGAAGGAATGACCCCGAGGCGTATTTAGAATGGGAAACTAAAATTGAACAAATTTTTTCCTGTTATAATTACACTGATCTTCAAAAGGTGCAGGTTGCTTCTATTGAATTTACAGATTATGCCTTGGTGTGGTGGGATCAATTGGTGAAGGAAAGGAGAAGGTACAATGAGCAACCCATTGCCACATGGGAGGAGATGAAAAGGCTCATGAGAAGGAGATTCATCCCATCTTATTACAACAGAGAGTTGCACAACAAATTACAGCGACTCACCCAAGGTAATAAGAGTGTAGATGAGTACTTTAAGGAGATGGAGGTGGCAAAAATTAGAGCAAATGTGGAGGAGGATGAAGAAGCAACCATGGCCAGATTCTTGCATGGTCTAAATCGTGACATTAGTGATATAGTGGAGCTACAACACTATGTCCAATTGGACGATTTGGTACATCAAGCCACAAAGGTAGAACAACAACTCAAAAGGAAGGGCCACATAAGAAGAAGCACTACCACTTCCAATTGGAAGAATCACCCAAAGAATGAAGGTGCCTCATCATCCAAAGAAGCCACGGCTGATCCAAAAGGTAAAAACACTATAACTAGTCCTTCTCAAAATTCAACTAACCGGGCTGTTAAGTGTTTCAAGTGCCAAGGCTTAGGACACATTGCATCTCAATGTCCTACCAAGAGAATTATGATGGTAGAGGAGGTTGAGGAGGAAGAGGAAGAGGACGAAGAGTATGAAGAGGGTGGTGAAGAGGAGGAGGCCCAAATACCAAGTGGAGAGTTGCTCATGATGAAGAGGGTGCTAGAAGCCATGGTCAAGGAAGAAGAGGCAACTCAAAGGGAAAACATTTTTCACTCAAGATGCCTCATAAAAGGCAAGGTATGTTCCCTTATTATTGATGGTGGGAGTTGTACAAATGTTGCTAGTACAAGGTTAGTTTCCAAACTGCAAATAGAAACTAAACCCCACCCCAAGCCATATAAGCTTCAATGGCTTGTTAATGATGTTGAGATGGTTGTGGACAAGCAAGTAGAAATTTCTTTTTCAATTGGTAAATATGAGGATGTGGCTGTTTGTGATGTTGTACCAATGGAGGCCAGCCATGTGTTGTTGGGCAGGCCTTGGCAATTTGATAAGAAAGCAAGTCATGAAGGGCACACCAACAAGTATTTCTTTGCTCATCATGGAAAAAGAATTGTTTTGGCTCCTTTGAGCCCAAGTGAGGTGAGAGATGATCAAAAGAATTTGAGAGAAAAATGTGAAAAAGAAAAAGAAATAGAAAAAGAAAAAGAAGAAAAAGAAAAGATCGCCAAAGAAAAAGAGAGAAAAAAGAGTGACAAAAAGAAAAATGAAGAAAAGAAAGAAAGTTTGATGGCGACAAAAGGAGAGGTTAAAGAAGCTTTTGTCACAAACCAGCCCCTATATTTGCTTTTTAGCAAAGAGGCGGCCTTGTTGGAAAATTTACCTAACACCAAAGAATTGCCAAAATGCATAAATTTTCTTTTGCAGGAATTTGAGGATTTGTTTCCTAAGGAGGTACCAAGTGGGCTGCCACCTTTGAGAGGGATTGAGCACCACATTAATCTCATCCCATGCAAAAAGGTGGATGATGCTTGCCACATTGCTGACTTGTTTTTCAAAGAAGTGGTGCGCCTACATGGCCTACCAAAGAGTATAGTGTCCGATCGTGATGCTAAGTTTCTAAGCCACTTCTGGACAACTTTGTGGGGTAAGGTGGGAACTAAGTTACTATTCTCTACAACTTGTCATCCCCAAACTGATGGGCAAACTGAGGTAGTAAACAGAACTCTCTCTACTCTCTTAAGGGTTGTGCTTTCAAAGAATTTGAAAATGTGGGAAACATGGCTGCCCCATGTTGAATTTGCTTATAATAGGGCTGTCCATAGTACTACAAATCATTCCCCATTTGAGATTGTGTATGGTTATAATCCTTTGACTCCTCTTGATCTATTAGCATTACCTAACACATCTCTGTTGAAGCATAAAGATGGCAAAGCAAAAGCTGAATTTGTGAAAAGTTTGCATGAGAAAATTAAGCTGCAAATTGAAAAGAAAAATGAAAGCTATGCCAAGAGTGCTAATAAAGGGCGCAAACGGGTTATCTTTGAACCCGGAGATTGGGTTTGGATCCATATGAGAAAGGAAAGGTTTCCTTCACAAAGGAAATCTAAGTTAATGCCTAGGGGCGATGGCCCTTTCCAAGTGATTGCCAAAGTTAATGATAATGCTTATAAAGTTGACCTTCCAGGTGAGTATGGTGTTAGTGCCACTTTCAATGTTGCTGACTTGTCTCCTTTTGATGTAGGTGATGAAGATTTCAATTCGAGGTCGAATTCTCCTCAAGAGGGAGGGAATGATGAGGACATGGACCACCAAGAGGCCATTCAAAGCCTAGGAGGACCAATAACTAGGGCAATGTCAAGAAGGGCCCAAGAAGGCTTAGTCCAATTTATGACTAAGACAATTGCAAACATGGGCAAAGATGTAATTGCACCAAAAACCATGCTTGTCATACAAGCCATGGAGGAGGCGCAACATGCATAACCAGCCAGCCAAGTTACTTTTTAAATAAAAGTGCAAGTGACCAATTGATTTTATTTGGGACCAAGGCACTAAGTTATTTAATTCCTTGTTTATTTTGGTGTGTTTAATCCACTTCAAGTGGCAAGTGTGGGGCGCATGTAACAGCTCTTTTCTAGAGTTGAATGGGTCCAAATAATCTGATGGCAAGGAAAGACAAAGAATTCAAAGCAATCAAGGCAAGAGGGAGTTACACAAGACAAAGGATTAATGCTCCAACAGCACAATTAAAATGTAACAGCCATCTCTTTAATTACAAGGTGGCTGAGTCATGAAGAAGCAATCAAAGAGGCTGCCTCCTGGTCATCAAGAAGCGCATGCAGCTGTACTCTGACCAAGCATTTGCACCTTTTGGAAGAGCTGAAGCAGCAGCCATGTTTGTAACCTCTTCTTTATGATAGCCTAGGATTCCTTGTAGACTTTGAGCTGGTCAGCAGCCATTGTAATTGCTCTTTATGCTAGCCTAGGATTCCTTGTAGCCTTGAATGGCAAAGACTTGGTCTCTTCTTTGTAATCAGAACCAGCCTCCCTCACTATATATAGGGGGTGCATGGAGCATGGAAAAACAACTTTGATTTTGAGCAAAAATATTACCTTGTGTAATTGAGTCCTTACTCTTTGGTTCTGGATTGAACCAGACTTTGATCTTACCAAGAATCCTTTCTTGTGGTGATCCTCATTTCCATAGGCTTATCCTTGTCTTGGATTAGACCAAGGTGGCGCCCCTTGCCTCCCATCCATTCTTCTTGTTCCTTGCTTTCTAAATTGCTTTCTTGATTGCTTGTTATAATCAGAACTCTTATTTCCCCCTTTCTTGTTCACTTGATTCTTATTCTATTCACTTGTGTTCTTGTTAAAATAAGAATCATCCTTGCTTGCTATTCTTTCTTAAAGATAAAAAATCACAAGTTCTTAGTCACAACCAGATTCTAAGTGGTGAATTCAAGTCATTGGCCAAGTTATTACAACAAGGAGGCCATCATATATCCTTGCTTAGGAGACAATGAACATCATGTGAAGGTATGTCATCTAGGTCTAGCATGTAAATATTATTTACCCTCTTGCCTACAAATTTTACTTCATTGTCTACTTTGCTTTCAATTGAACATGCATCAACATCAAAAATGACTCTATACCATTTATCACAAAGTTGACTAATGCTAAGCAAGTTATGCTTTAAACCATCCACATACAACACATTTTCAATACAAGTTGAGGAATCTTTACCTATCTTACCACATCCAAGTATTTTGCCTTTATTATTGTCTCCATAGGTCACATGTCCATGATTCCTTGGAGATAATTGTATAAACTTGGTGTAGTCTCCCGTCATGTGCTTTGAACAGCCACTATCCAAATACCAATGCTTACTTTGGGTCTTCAAGCACACCTACAAAACAAAGTTAAGTTTTAGGTACTCATGTTACTTTGGGTCCTTGAGGGTTAGCTTTATTCACCAAACCTTTTAGAACCCAAACTTGTTTAACATTGGATAGTCGATTATTTCTAAACATGCAAGATGAAGCTATATGACCCTTTCTACAACAATAGTAACATGTGGTAAAAGGGGTAGTTACTTTGCTTCTTTGACCAAAGCAATTTTTAAGAGATTTTCTTTGCTCATCAGGATTGTATCCTATTCCCGCTTTATCATATGTCCTCTTTTGACTAGAAAGTAGCATGTTTAGATTGTCTCTACCCATTATAAACTTGTCAAGCATGCATTTCATGTAATTTATATCAAGTCTATATTTAGCACAATCATTGCATGCTTGAACATTACCAATTGACTTCTTGTTTAATGAGCACTTATCATGCAAAGTCTTTAAAGCATCATAGTCATTGGTAACCTTTTCCAGCTTGGTTGTCAATTGATATATCATCTCTTGGCAATCACATATGACACATTTTTTAGAAGCATTCAATTTTATTAATCTAATAGATTCATCATGAAGCTCCTCATATGCATCATGCAATTCATCATACGTAGGTAAAAGATCGAGTTTATCGGTGCTTACCTCCTCTTCTTCATTGTGGCTTGCCATGAGACATAGATTTGCTACTTCTTCATCCTCGGAGCTCTCGGATCAAGAATCATTTTCATCCCAAGCTATGTATGCATTTTTGCTCTTTTTCTCTTTCTTGTCTTTCCTCTCAAACTTTTTGGATTTCTTTTGGAGTTGAGGACATTCCATTTTCATGTGTCCTTTCTTCCCACATTCGTAGCAATTTATTTGAGAGTTGTCGAAGTCCTTCTTAAAGGGTCTCTTACTTCGATTATTAGGCCTTCCAATTCCTTTCTTCTTCTTAAGAAATTTTCTAAACTTCTTCACAAACAAGGTGAGATCTTCATCACTTTCATCTTGATTGTCGGAATCATTCTCCTCATCACTTTGTACCTTTTTGCTCCTTGAGGATGATGCTACCAACGCCAACCCTTTCTTCTTTTTCTCACCTTCTTCATGCTCTTGGAGACGATTAAGTTCTAACTCGTGCTCTTGTAGCTTTCCAAATAGTGTTGCCAAAGTCATAGTGGATAAGTTCCGCGATTCCGCAATGGCCGTCACTTTTGGTTGCCAATTCCTGCTCAAACATCTCAAAACTTTGTTAATAAGATCCTTATTGGGAAAGGTCTTTCTCAATGTCAACAAATGGTTAACAATATGTGTGAAATGTTTTTGCATTTCCTTATTGAGTCACCGGGAATCATACGAAATAGCTCATACTCATGAGTCAATGTGTTGACTCTAGCACGTTTAACCTCATTGGTTCCCTCATGGGTGACCTCTAAGGCATACCACATCTCCTGAGCATTCTTACAATTACAAATGCGAAAAAATTCATCTTGGCCTAATGATGCAGAAAAAATGTTTTTAGCTCTCCAATCAAGTTGGACCTTTTTCTTTTCATCTTCATCCCACAAATCCCTAGGTTTTTCTTTAGTTATACCATCTATCACATAAGTAGGAACAAATGGTCCGTTTTCAATTACATTCCAAACGTCTAGGTCATGGGAGCAATTGAAAATGCGCATCCTTTCTTTCCAATATGCATAACCATCACCATTAAAAATGGGTGCCTTATTGTAGGACCCATCAACATATGTAAAGGTGTTAGAAGCCATGTGATCGCTCTATATAGCATGCAACTAGCAATTGAGACCGAGCTCTAATGCCACTTGTTAGCCCAAGTTGTAACATCCCAAAATTTCACTCTATGAGAAAGAGTATTAATTTTGGAAGATTAGAATTAATCTTAGGATTTTTAGATTAAGTATAGATAGTTTAGAGTTGACGTAAACGTCAAACAGTAAAATACGGACATTCTGAACAGTCAGAATAAGCAGAAAATGAATATGGAAAATTCATGTTAGGTTCCAAAGAGTATTAGAAGATAGATGATAAGTTATTTGGATATTCAAAAAGGTTTTAGACACTAAGTTTGAATTTTAGCAGAAAAGATAAAAGGGAATTACGGTTTTGGTCCCTTTAGGAGAAACACTGTATTCAGTAAATAAGAAAGGAATTAGATACTGGGAAAAGAAAGGTAGTTAAGGTTAAGACTTTAGGATATTTTATATTCTATATAGTATAGATATAATAAGATTTGCTTGATATTATAGTTCAAAACGGTAAGATAGTTAAAGTCTAATATAGACTTTTGTATGTTGTTTTCCGTCAATTATCTGTTTTGAATGTATTTGTCTGAACTAAGTGCTAAGTATTTTATGTTAGTCTTAGAATCATGATATTAGAATACTTATCAAATTACTTTATCAAAATAGACGTTTTTTCTTCATCGTTTGAGTTTTTATGGAAAATCGTATTCTACCGTTATTAACGGATAAAGATTTTAAATAAAGAAAGTATGCCAAACCAACCCAGAATTTAATCTCCCATCATAAAAGTTTCTTAATATTTTTTATTTTCTGGAATTTTTCTGAAACTTTTGGAAAACTTTCAAAAATAGCGAAAAATACAGTAAACGGGTACGTATAGCGTATAGAACTTGCTATACAGTATATGAAAATTTCAAAAAAAGGTCCCAAACAATTTTTATTTTATTTTTTATTCTTTATTTCATGGTTTTTAAAAATATTTTTAGACAAGATTATTTTTCTACTATTTTGACCCTTTTATGCGGTATTTCTGCCGTATAAAAGCGTATAGAAAACAAACGGGCTTGAAATAAAAACTGAGAATTTTCAAAGGACCTTGGAATAATTTTATAAAGTCTAAAATAGTGTTTTTGACTCGGCCACAAGCCTTGGTCATGAAGGGTTTGAATGGAGATTATTATATCATTTATTTTGTAACATAATTACCAAAACATAAAGCATTTGACTTTTGATCTAGTGGTCCCCTCTTGCCCCTTTATGTTGGCCGACCTCCCCTCCTTAACAAGGGCTCTTGGATGTTAATTTTTCACATGGATCAAATCCTTGTGAAATGGTTTAAGCCAATTAGAATAAATCATGTTTTAACCTATTTATTAATTAGTTAATTTGTGAGTAATGGCATGCATCACAAACATTTTTAAACCCTCCCTTGCCCTTGCATGTTGGCCGCCCCCTCTTGCTTGTTTTGGACCCTTGGATGATGATTTTTCACTTGGATTCAATCCTTGTGAAGTAGTATAAACCAATTAGGAATTAGTTAATTGTTTTGATTTTTATTAAAAGCCAAACCAAGGTTATGTTTTAAAGCCAACCATGATCACTTTAACCCAACCCCTTGGCTGCCCCCTCCACTATAAATACCCCCCTTCACTCTTCATAAATCCTACACCAAGCTCAAGGATTCGAGAAGAATACACTTTCTCTCTTTTTCTCTCTAAATCTAAAATTTCTTATATTGGTGTTCTTGGAGTTTTGCCTTGTTCTTCAAAGGTATTTTGGCTAAGGTAAGGGAACGTCTTGCAAAATAATTTAAGAAGTATGTGTAGGTAACAGGATGAAACACAAGAAGGGGGGGTTGAATTGTGTTTCAAAGCTTTTAAAAACTTTTCGCAATGTTGGACGCTGGCTTGTGAAAAACGTTGGACGCACAGCCAAATATGAAAACTGGACTCATAGTGTTTTGAAGTATTGGACGCACAAAATGTTTAAACATTGGACGCACAGAGTGCTAAAACATTGGATGCACAGAGTGCCAAAACACTGGACTCACAGAGTTGTAAAATATCGGACGCACAGAAAGATTGGACGCAGAGGCTTCCCTCTTAGTTTAAAAACTTGTTTTCTTTGTCCGATTTAAAGTGTATGAAAAACTTGTTGAAATAAAATCAATTCAATCCCCTTGGTTAGTAATAAGCACAGATATAAAAAGAGTTAGGGGAAAGAAGAAGTAACACAAGTTTTATCCTGGTTCACCCTTTCCTAAGAGCTACGTCCAGTCCCCTCAAACTAGAGAGATTTCACTATCAAACCAGATAGGTACAAGTATTCTTTGCACGCAGCCTCTTCAGGCTAAAACCCAAGTATTCTTTGCACACAGCCTCTCCAGGCTAAATCCCAAGTATTCTTTGAACACAGCCTCTTCAGGCTAAATCACAAGTATTCTTTGAACACAACCTCTTCAGGCTAAACGACTCAGCAGAGTGTTTTTGATTCAAGTGTTGTCTAACTCACACAAGTGAGGATATGAAAACTAAAGCACTTCGAGAGTTAAGCAAACTCTCTTTTACAAGAAGATAGAAAATATACAAGACTTTCTATACAGAGTATAACAAATTGCACAGCGTTTTTGCTCTTTCTTTTTCGTAGTTCAGTCACTTTGGTGTCTATTTTCTTCTTCTTGTTCACGGTATATATAGGCTTTGATGAAGCTTCAGATTTGTTCTTCGAATAGCTCAGATTCAGCCTTCATAAATATTACCATTCTCTAATAGCATTAAATGCTATTTTCCCGTTGCTCTGAGGAGATCTACTTCAGTGTGCATGTTTGCGTTTCTTTCTCCTAAATTAGAAGCAACTTGTACTCAAAGTCTCAATTGTACAGTGGTTAATAGTAATATCTTATTGAGACAGAGAGAATACACTGTGTAAAGTAGAAAGATGTGTTCAGAGATATACAGAGTAGATAAAAGTACATTCTCTCTCTTAGTACACTTTCCACAGTAATTTATGCTTTTCAAAAGTACGTTCAAAAACGTTGACAAAGTTGTATAGAAAAGCATTGTATATAGCTATTTATTTCAAATCATTTGCTCAATAAATATGTTTCAAATTAAATGCAAGAGCAGTAAATAGCAAGTTTATGGATTCTGCGTATTGGACGCAGCATGTAGAAATCATTGGACTTTCAGTCCTTTTAACAAATGGACGCATACCTTTGCTTACCATTTGCATATGATATTCATTCAATCATTGGACACATCCTCATGCTTACCATTTCATTCCATTGGATGCAAGGCAGTATTGGACTTATTGCCTCATGCTGATAATTGGACTTTTGCCATTGCCTTTTTGTTCCATTGGACGCAGGGAAGTATTTGTTGGACTTTTGTCAATTCTGCTCCATTTGTCGTAGAACACTTGATTGTTGTCCTTCTGATTTATTGGACGCAATACAGTACTTTTGTCATTCTTATTTCATTGGACGCAAAGCAGTTCTTTTGTTCATTTAGCTTCATTGGACGTTGAACATCAATGTCTTATACTGAACATTGGACTTTTGTCCTTCTTATACATTGGACGCTTACTGGTTCTGCTTCTTTGGAAATCATTGGACTTATAACAGTATTGCTTTACTGATCATTGGACGATAAACATTCTGAACATTTGACAATGAGCACATCCTGAACATTGGACGTAGAGCATCAATGTCTTATACTTATGTTTATTTGCCTTGTGCTGAATATTGGACTTATGCTCCATTGGACGCAAAGCTCTCAGACTGCGTATTGCATTGGACGCAGAACAGTATTGCCTTATACTGTTTATTGGACGCATGGTCTCATAATGATTATTGTACGCATAGCTCTCAGAGTCCATTGAACAATTCTTATCCGAGGTCAAGTATCAGTATCATTGGACGCATCACTCTTGGTGTCCATATATGTTCCAGTGCCAATATTGGATGATGACTTTAACATTGGACGCAAAGCTTCTCAGACTTTGAATGTGAGCCAATGTCATGATGAGCTAATATATTGGACGCAGACTGTAACATCCTTCAATAAACTTAGTTATACATTGAAAACACCTTAAGACAATTTATTTATCCTTTGTAAAAACCTTAATACATTTTATTATCATCAATACCATAAAATCACTTAGGGAGTTTTTGTATTAAAAATACTTTTAACCAATTTGGTTCCAACAATCTCCCCCTTTTTGATGATGACAAACATTATTAAGTTTTACAAGCAATAAAGCACATAAACCAAATATATAAACAGAAATTTTCTAAGGGAAACTCCCCCTGAGATAAACGTTTCAGTTTTTCCTTACTCTTCTCCCCCTGAGATAAACATCTCACGGTTTTGGATATTCAATATACTCAGAGTACCTGAAAATTTCTTTTACTCATAAAAACAAGATTAGTCCAATTTATAAAGCAAATAGCTTATCAGATTAAAACATGGTAATAAGACTACTGCAACGCAATCAGACTTAATCCCATATTCTTCTCATATTCTTCTTTCTTTTTAAAACTTAATCCCATATATTTCTCCCCCTTTTGTCATCAGGCAAAAAGGTTCATAGAACATCATAGTCCAAAGACAATGTTGAAAATCAGAGAGAAACTTAAAAATCCTTTTTCTTCTCCCCTTTTCTAAACAAGTTTTCTTAAAACAGTAGAGAAGATTTTAGAACCAACTGTAAGATATATCTTTATGAAAAAAGTTTGGACTCAGCGTGGGATTACTAAGATGTAAAAGCTTTTGAGTCTTTGAAAAAATTCTAAGTCTCAAATAGACTGTCGTGTCCTATTGGACTCTAGTCCTATTGGACTCTAGTCACATTGGACTCAGACTCAACTTGAGCATATTGGACGCTAAACATCAGTCTTTTATAAAGTGCATACTCAAATGCTTCCTTATAAAAATGAATCTATCTACAGAGAGGGGTTTTGTAAATATATATGCCCATTGATTTTCAGTGTTAACAAACTAAATATCAAATGTTCCCTTCTGCACATAGTCTCTAATAAAATGATGTTTAATTTCTATATGCTTAGCTCTTGAGTGTAAGATTGGGTTCTTAGATAAATTGATTGCAGCAGTATTATCACAAAGAACAGAAATCTTACTCTCGAAGATGTTGTAGTCCTCCAATTGATGTTTAATCCATAAGAGCTGAAAACAACAACTTGCAGCAGAGACATATTCAGCTTCAGCTGTTGATAATGCAATTGTGCTTTGTCTCCTGCTTGTCCATGATACTAAATTGGATCCAATAAAATGGCATCCTCCGCTGGTGCTTTTTCTTTCAAGCCTGTCTCCAGCATAATCAGCATCACAGAATCCTACTAATCTATATTCATCTGATTTCTTAAACAGCAAACCAAGATTAGTAGTTTCTTTCAGATATCTAAAAATTCTCTTGACAGCAGTCAAATGAGAATCTCTAGGATCTGATTGGAATCTTGCACATAAACAAACACTGAACATGATATCAGGTCTAGATGCAGTAAGATATAAAAGAGATCCAATCATACCTCTGTATACCTTTTGATCTACCTTTTTATCCTTATCATTCAGGTTCATTATGCAAGTTGGATGCATAGGAGTGTTCATGGGTTTGCAATCGTCCATATTGAATTTCTTAAGAAGCTCCTTTGTGTATTTGGACTGATGCACATAGATCCCATCTTGCGTCTGTTTTACTTGAAGTCCAAGAAAGAACTTCAATTCTCCCATCATGCTCATTTCAAACTCCTTCTGCATTAACTCAGAAAATTCTCTACATAGAGATTCATCAGTAGCACCAAAAATGATATCATCCACATAAATTTGTACTATGATGAAATGTGAGTCTATGGATTTTCTGAAAAGAGTATTATCAACTTTTCCTCTTGAAAAACCATTTTCCATTAGAAAAGAACTGAGTTTTTCATACCAAGCTCGAGGAGCTTGCTTAAGGCCATAAAGAGCCTTTTTCAATTTAAAAACATGATTTGGAAAAGTTTGATCCTCAAAGCCAGGGGGCTGTTCAACATAGACTTCTTCTGTTATTATACCATTCAGAAAAGCACTCTTTACATCCATTTGATAAAGCCTCATATCATGTTGGGCAGCAAATGAAAGTAAAATGCGAATGGCCTCTATTCTAGCTACTGGAGCAAAGGTTTCAGTAAAATCAATACCTTCCTGTTGTGAGTAGCCTTGAGCAACTAACCTTGCTTTGTTTCTCACAACTTTACCTTCTTCGTCCAGTTTGTTTCTGAATACCCATTTGGTTCCAATAATGGACTTATCTTCAGGTGGGGCTACCAGCGTCCAAACATCATTTCGTTTGAATTGATTCAGCTCCTCTTGCATTGCCAAAATCCATCCTTCGTCCAATAGGGCTTCATCTATGTTTTTGGGCTCCAATTCAGAGATGAATGCAACATCAGTTTGTTCTCTGAATGTAGACCTTGTTCTGACTTTATCATCTGCATTCCCAATGATTTGATCTTCAGGATGATAGGTCTTGAAGTGCCAGCTTCTTCCACTTCCAGTATTGGACGCATGACTGTTTCTTGCATCTGGTCCATCTTCTTCACTCTTAGGTGATATTAAGCTTTAGGTCTTCGAACATAGACCTTCCTCCTGTTATGTGTAGTAAGCAGCCACTGTCCAAGTGCCATGACTGGAGTTGTCTTCCTCCCATCAAGTATATCTGCAACAGGAATTATCATACTTTTTGGTACCCAGATTGACTTGGGTCCTTTCATGTTAGTCCTTGGTCTGCGTCCAGGCATGTCCCTTTTGTTATGGACGCATGTTGATGTGACATGTCCAGCCTTTCCACAGTGACCACAGTATGTATTAAATTTCGATGGACTCTTGAAAAATTTTGGTTTTGGTTTTTCATAACCCAAACCACTTTTGTCAGAAGGTTTTCTCTGAATCTTTAAAATTTTATCAAATTTTTCAGAGCTACTGACAAATTTGGACAATCGTCCAGTGAGTTCATTTACTTCTTGTTGAAGTACTTGTACTTCATAGGAAGTATTGGACTCAGAATCCTTTGGAGATTCATCTTTTAGTTGACTTACTTGAAGTCTTAACTTTCCATTTTCTGATTTGAGTACTTCGTTTTCTGAAGTAAGCTTTTCAAAATCTTTTGTTATAAGAGAAAACTTTTTCTTTAAAGATCTATACTCATCAGATAAGATGGATGAATCTCTAAGAAGATCATCAAAATTATTGCTTAATTCAGAATAGGAAATTACCTCTTCTTCGTCCTCACTGTCAGTTGAGGATAGACTTGCCTTTAGGCAGAGATTAGCTTCTTCTTTATCCTCCTCGTTCTCATCATTAGAGGAATCATAAAGATCCTCCCATGTTGCCATGAGACCTTTCTTCTTCTTGAAGAACTTCTTCTTCGTTCTTTCTGCCTCAGGACAATCTGACATGTAGTGGCTTGGTTTCTTGCATCCATAGCACACCACTGGATTTTTCTCCTTTTGCTCAGTTTCTTTTTGTGGAAATTTTCTGTTGAATTGCTTCCTTCTGAAGCCACCTTTCTTGTTCCATATGGCCTTTAACTTCTTGGAGATGAAGTAGAGTTCATCATCATCTGAACCTTCTTCTCCTTCTGAGCTGCATGATTCTTCATCAGAATCATTGGCCTTCAAGGTTTTTGAGGTGCTCCCTTTTTGAGCTTTAAGAGCAATGGACTTTGCCCTTTTTTCGGTTCCCTCTTCTCTGAGCTCAAGCTCATGTACTTTGAGTGAGCCTAGAAGATTTTCCATGGCAAGAGTGGAAAGATCCCTTGCTTCTTGTATAGCAGTCACCTTGGGTCTCCATTGTCTTGGCAGACTCCTTAGGATTTTCCTGATATGCTCCTGGGTTGTGTAGCCTTTTCCCAAGGACCTCAGGTTGTTGATAATTGTTTGGAATCTTCCAAACATCTGATCAATGGACTCGTGTTCTTCCATTTTGAATAGTTCATATTGATGAACTAGCTTGCTAATCTTAGAATCACGAACCTGAGATGAACCTTCATGTGCCAAAGCTAGAGTGTCCCACATCTCCTTGGCAGTAGTGCAGCTGTGCACCTTGTCATATTCTGACTTTGTAATGGCACACATCAGATAGTGCCTCGCCTTTGAGTTTAGCTGGAATCTGGTCCTTTGATCTGCTGTCCACTGAGCTCTTGGTATTTGTTGACCTGCTTCATTTACTGGAGCAGTGTAGCCAGTTTCCACGACATCCCATAGGTCTATATTTTGAGCATCAAAGAATGTGATCATTCTCTGCTTCCAGTAGTCGTATTCATTTCCATTGAACAGTGGTGGTCTGTTCACAGCTTGTCCCTCGTTCTCCATGGATCTTGCTTCTCTGCACTGTTAAGTGCTCAACCCCTAGAGACCGAGCTCTGATGCCAACTGTAGGTAACAGGATGAAACACAAGAAGGGGGGGTTGAATTGTGTTTCAAAGCTTTTAAAAACTTTTTGCAATGTTGGACGCTGGCTTGTGAAAAACGTTGGACGCACAGCCAAATATGAAAACTGGACTCACAGTGTTTTGAAGTATTGGACGCACAAAATGTTTAAACATTGGACGCACAGAGTGCTAAAACATTGGATGCACAGAGTGCCAAAACACTGGACTCACAGAGTTGTAAAATATCGGACGCACAGAAAGATTGGACGCAGAGGCTTCCCTCTTAGTTTAAAAACTTGTTTTCTTTGTCCGATTTAAAGTGTATGAAAAACTTGTTGAAATAAAATCAATTCAATCCCCTTGGTTAGTAATAAGCACAGATATAAAAAGAGTTAGGGGAAAGAAGAAGTAACACAAGTTTTATCCTGGTTCACCCTTTCCTAAGAGCTACGTCCAGTCCCCTCAAACTAGAGAGATTTCACTATCAAACCAGATAGGTACAAGTATTCTTTGCACGCAGCCTCTTCAGGCTAAAACCCAAGTATTCTTTGCACACAGCCTCTCCAGGCTAAATCCCAAGTATTCTTTGAACATAGCCTCTTCAGGCTAAATCACAAGTATTCTTTGAACACAACCTCTTCAGGCTAAACGACTCAGCAGAGTGTTTTTGATTCAAGTGCTGTCTAACTCACACAAGTGAGGATATGAAAACTAAAGCACTTCGAGAGTTAAGCAAACTCTCTTTTACAAGAAGATAGAAAATATACAAGACTTTCTATACAGAGTATAACAAATTGCACAGCGTTTTTGCTCTTTCTTTTTCGTAGTTCAGTCACTTTGGTGTCTATTTTCTTCTTCTTGTTCACGGTATATATAGGCTTTGATGAAGCTTCAGATTTGTTCTTCGAATAGCTCAGCTTCAGCCTTCATAATATTACCATTCTCTAATAGCATTAAATGCTATTTTCCCGTTGCTCTGAGGAGATCTACTTCAGTGTGCATGTTTGCGTTTCTTTCTCCTAAATTAGAAGCAACCTGTACTCCAAGTCTCAATTGTACAGTGGTTAATAGTAATATCTTATTGAGACAGAGAGAATACACTGTGTAAAGTAGAAAGATGTGTTCAGAGATATACAGAGTAGATAAAAGTACATTCTCTCTCTTAGTACACTTTCCACAGTACTTTATGCTTTTCAAAAGTACGTTCAAAAACGTTGACAAAGTTGTATAGAAAAGCATTGTATATAGCTATTTATTTCAAATCATTTGCTCAATAAATATGTTTCAAATTAAATGCAAGAGCAGTAAATAGCAAGTTTATGGATTCTGCGTATTGGACGCAGCATGTAGAAATCATTGGACTTTCAGTCCTTTTAACAAATGGACGCATACCTTTGCTTACCATTTGCATATGATATTCATTCAATCATTGGACACATCCTCATGCTTACCATTTCATTCCATTGGATGCAAGGCAGTATTGGACTTATTGCCTCATGCTGATAATTGGACTTTTGCCATTGCCTTTCTGTTCCATTGGACGCAGGGAAGTATTTGTTGGACTTTTGTCAATTCTGCTTCATTTGTCGTAGAACACTTGATTGTTGTCCTTCTGATTTATTGGACGCAATACAGTACTTTTGTCATTCTGATTTCATTGGACACAAAGCAGTTCTTTTGTTCATTTAGCTTCATTGGACGTTGAACATCAATGTCTTATACTGAACATTGGACTTTTGTCCTTCTTATACATTGGACGCTTACTGGTTCTGCTTCTTTGGAAATCATTGGACTTATAACAGTATTGCCTTACTGATCATTGGACGATAAGCATTCTGAACATTTGACAATGAGCACATCCTGAACATTGGACGATGATCAATATTCTGAACATTGGACGTAGAGCATCAATGTCTTATACTTATGTTTATTTGCCTTGTGCTGAATATTGGACTTATGCTCCATTGGACGCAAAGCTCTCAGACTGCGTATTGCATTGGACGCAGAACAGTATTGCCTTATACTGTTTATTGGACGCAGAGAATCATTGGACGCATGGTCTCATAATGATTATTGGACGCATAGCTCTCAGAGTCCATTGAACAATTCTTATCCAAGGTCAAGTATTAGTATCATTGGACGCATCACTCTTGGTGTCCATATATGTTCCAATGCCAATATTGGATGATGACTTTAACATTGGACGCAAAGCTTCTCAGACTTTGAATATGAGCCAATGTCATGATGAGCTAATATATTGGACGCAGACTGCAACATCCTTCAATAAACTTAGTTATAGATTGAAAACACCTTAAGACAATTTATTTATCCTTTGTAAAAACCTTAATACATTTTGTTATCATTAAAACCATAAAATCACTTAGGGAGTTTTTGTATTAAAAATACTTTTAACCAATTTGGTTCCAACAGTATGAGTATGATCTTTGTGATGTTTGAAATTGTGTGCTTTGGGTGTTATAGCTTTTAAATGATTGTTTATGCTTTATAAATTGTTTTATTGTTATAAAATTATTATTTTGTGATAATTATGATTTGTAGTGTTATGATGCTCAAAAATCCTTAGATTTTCGTGGGAATGAGGTGAGGAGGTAAGAATTTATTTTTAAGTACAGTAAACATACCGTTATAATGATAAATTTTAGTTTACAGCAAAAATGATTTTACCGTAAAGAAAATACGTTTTATTCTTTGTGAAAAACCCTGATATTATCTAACATGTATTTGGTCAAAGGTGATGGTTAAGATTTGATTGGTTTATTAGTATTGATCTGTCTAGAAAGGAAATAGACCTTTGAAGGGGCTATTATAAAGTCCGTCTCTTTCTAGCCTGAGATCTGTATTAATACGCTATTTAAAAATCTTAACACTAGGGACCAAGGATATACGTGCCTAAGATAATCTGGGAAAGAAGTGATTTATTAATACCGTATATATAAATAGATTGGGTTGGATAAAAGTGTATAATAGTAATGGATTCTCGGCGAATTCTACTGTTATAACATCTGTCGGATAAAAGAGTGTAACAGTAATGGATTCTCGGTGAATTCTACTGTTACAGCATCTTTCCAAAATCAATGTAACAGTAATGGATTCTCGGTGAATTCTACTGTTATGTTATTTGTGGGAAATATCGAGTGGGTATTCAATCTGTTTATATATGCAATGAACTCAGTTTAATTTCCAATGTTTAAGACAGTGGAAATTAGTGAGATAGGCTTCCAAAGGGTCTTTTTCCTGGAAGATAATCAGTGCTTAAATATTTCCCAAGAGAAGTAATTGAATTGCGTTCACGTAGCCTATGTTTTTATCGATTTTCTGAAAATGGGTACTAATCACCAAAGATGGCTCTGCCATCGTGTGATTATTTCATCTTCTAAATTAAGTAAGCCGGTAAAAGAAATAGTTGAATTTCGTTCATCAAGATGATATCAAGTTTTTAGAAAACTGAACACTAATTACCGCAGTCGGCTCAGCCGCCGTGTAATTATTCCATTCCCTAAGTTTGATCTAAAAATTGAGAACAGAGGATGATGGACTAAAAAGCAGATGTAAGTTTAAATTACTGTTACTCTCTTCTTTCTTGATCAAATACAGAGAGGCTCTGCCCCGCTTTGATCTTCTTAAATAAGTTAATAAAATTGAAGATTATATATCGAATCACTCTGTGGGCTTTTCACCTCAGTTCGGCTCTGCCGCGGTGTGATTAGTCATAAATGGATTATTGTAGCCGGAAGAATAACTTAATGCACAATAAAATAAGAGCAAGAGTTTTCTTCAAAATAAGTGAGTGATTCCAGAAAGATTTTTCAGAGTGTGGGAACTACAGTAAGACAAAAGAGGTTTTTTTAGAGATGGTATTGAAGAGAAGCTACAGTAGGATATGTGAGCAATTTTACTAAGAGAAAATGAGAAATCGATTTTGTAGAGGAAACTTAGACGAGCATTTGCATTATAGACGATGAGCATACAACCTATATGACGTGGTTGAGAATAGGGTTAAGTTGGGCTACAATTGCCTTTTGGGATTATTCAGGTTTCGATAGTCTTAGGTGGCAGAGTGAGTGAATACCCTCGAGTCGAGACAATTCATATACCTTGCTTGAATAAATCTGACTGACTGACCTATTCATGATCTGGTATTCATTTTAAATGCGGTATTACCGAAGTGATTCTCAGGGGTCTAAAGAGAGGATTCCCTGATTATTCTGTTAAGTTTATCGCAGCCGATCGCTCAAAAGAAAGTGAGGAAGAGAAAATCTCCTTGGAGCATTACACCGGTGTGACTAGAGAGATATTGAAGTGACATGCATAATAGTACTTGATGTGTGAATATAAATTGTGACTGAGTAATTTATGGATTTATGATGTGCAAGATAAGGTTTACTTGGCTACAATATATTTGACTTGTATGAATGATTGAATACTTGATTGAATGTTTTGAGTGTCTCCAGTAATTATCTGTGTGAATGTAGGAATTGTGTGCTGTGTGATATGAGTTTTCTATACTTGTACTACTTTCATTATTTGTATTAGAGTTTCACCTTGCCTGCTTTGTTGTGTTATTACATGACTGAGTAGATGGACCCGCAAGACAGAGGATTGGGAACCATCCGACACTCAACCGTAGAACCTCTGGGTGGAGACAGTGTATGGTGGAAGATATGTCCTAGCACACAGTGGGGAAGGTTTGTAGGAGAAGTGGAAACTTTGGATACTGGGGGTGGGGCGTTACCAAACCCACGACCCATTCAGGAATAGATTATATTAGATGTTAAGTTACCCTGGCAACAACTAAGACCTTTAGGAACTATCTCAGATGCCTTGCCCTTTGACAGTAATGATAGTGGGGATAGTGGTGGAGGCAGTTCACATCCATTTGTACACGATAGTGGTGGAATGGAGCACGGAGACCAGCGTCGAAGGAGCAGATCATCAAGCAAAGGACGAGTCAAATCCACTAAGAAGTCACCAGTTGTTAAACCTGTTGAAACTAAGGGTTCTGTAGGGTATACCCCAGCTTCACCTCTGGGAGAGAAAGAACCAACCACGTATACCCCTTGTTCTCATCAGTCTGAGTCGGAGGATATCATATGGTTATCCGAGTCTCTTTCTGATGATGAGGTTGATGAGACACCTGACATGTCCATTGACACTTGGAATACCTCTGACTTAACAAAAACTCCTTCATACCACCCAGATATAGCCAGGTTTGGGATGGATTGGGTTCCGGTGGCTCAGGCCCGAAATCTTGATTCTAGTTTACCAGGGGTAGGAGGATCTACCTGGTCCTGCCCTTAGAAGTAGTTAAGTTTATAGTTTGAAATAATAGATACTTTCCTTGTAAAAGATGGGATCATGGCTCGACTGTACATAGTAGCGTGTTTTTATCTTTCCACTTTTGTACTCTTTGTTTTAGAGTAGTATTACTTTCTTTTGCTTTACAGTATCAGAAATGAGAGTTTCCCTTGGTGCAAACCTTTTGTAAAATATCATGGTACATATATGAGAGAGAAAGTATTTTCAGACTTGTTGCATCCAGTTTATATTTCAAACACAGTTAAAAAGGAATTAAGTGAGCACATTCCCCATCCTTCTCATCTTCTTCAAAGGAATAAAAAAAATTTAGCCGCATTTTCGTAAAGGAAATACAAACTTATTTACAAATATTTTCTAAGTTTTCCAAAACTTTTGGTTACTATAGTGTAATATTCTTTTTGGAGAAAGGGTGTTACACAAGTGGCTTCTAACAAGATGAATCCTAGAGGGTGGTGAATAGGATTCAATGTATTTTTCAAAAACTTTTCAGAAACAATGAATGAATGTATGTTTTTCTGACAGTTGAATAGCACTTGAATTCAATTCAACAGATATTTAGAAAACCCTAAATTCTCAAATGTTAATCAATTCATGAAATTCAAAGAGGGAAAGGGTTAAGAAGATGAACACAACGATTTATACTGGTTCAGTCACCTAATGTGACCTACGTCCAGTCCCCAATCCGTTTCCGAATTGAGATTTCAATCTACTATATTCACGGGTTCGATTACAACACCTTAATCGCTTTTACAAGGAGATACCTCACTCCTAAACCCACTACTAACTATGGATACCTCACCCTAATTCAGAAAAACTAGAGGATATCTCACCTCTAACAACAAACACACAAGAAATCAAAAGATTAGAGTTTACCAAGATTATCACACGTTCTGTGATTGATTGGCACAATGAAAGAACAACGATTTGATATCCAAACGTAGTTGAGATGCAAGATTGAAGTGCTTTTTGATGAAATCGCCCTTAGGGTTCTTGGAGAATCTCTAAGTGAATGATTTTCGCAAAAGATCTTCTTTCAATCGCACCCAATCTGTTTCTGTTATAAAAAAAATGATTTCTGACAGCTTGAATCGATTCAACTAATGCTTGAATTGATTCACAGCAAGTTCAGATTCTCATATTTGAGTTTTTGTCAGGTTGAATCGATTCAGCCTTACGGCAACCTGGGAGGATCTCGATGATTCTTCTCATGATGAGGATGATGAAAATAAAGAAGAAGCAAATCTTTGTCTAATGGCAAGCCTGCCCTTAACAGACAGTGAGAATGAAGAAGAGGTAATTTCATATCCTGAATTGAGAAATAATTTTGATGATCTTCTTAGAGAATCATCCATTCTATTTGATGAGTACAGGTCTTTGAAGAAAAAGTTTTCTCTTATAACTAAAGATTTTGAAAAACATACTTTGGAAAACAAAGTACTCAAATTAGAGAATGGAGAGTTGAAACTTCAAGTTAGTCAACTCAAAGATGAATCTCAGAAAGATTCTGAGTTCAACGCATACCTCTTGTGAAGTACAAGTTCTTCAACAAGAAGTAAAGGAACTCACGGACGATTGTCCAGATTTGTCAGTAACTCTGAAAAATTTGATCAAATTTTAAAAATTCAGAGAAAACCTTCTGACAAAAGTGGTTTGGGATATGTTCATGAGGAACAAGAAAAACCAAAACCAAAATTGTCTAAGAGTGCTTCCAAGTTCAATTTATACTGTGGTCAATGTGGAAAGGCTGGACATGTCACCTCGACATGCGTCCATAAGAAAAAGGAACACGCCTGGACGCAAACCAAGGACTAACAAGAAAGGGCCCAAGTCAATCTGGGTACCTAAAAATATGATAATTCTTGTTGCAAATATGCTTGATGGCAGGAAAGCAACTCCAGTCATGGTACCTGGACAGTGGCTGCTCATGACACATGACAGGAGAAAGGTCTATGTTCCAAGACCTAAAGCCTAGGACAAAGGGTTGGGTCACCTTTGGAGGAGACCAGAAAGGCAGAATAGTTGGGATAGGTAAAATTGGTAAGCATCCTTTTCCCTCTATTGAGAATGTCTTGTTGGTTGAAGGACTCAAACATAATCTGTTTTGCATAAGTCAATTGTGTGATAGTGGATTTGATGTTTCCTTTAACAAGGATAAATGTATAGTCAGAAATCCTGACAAGTCCATACTTTTTCAAGCAAAGAGGTAGGACAATATTTATAAAATTGATTTTGAAAAACTGTCCAAACAAAATGTCTCATGCTTCATATCCTTAAAGGATGAACAATGGATATGGCACAAGAAACTTGGTCATGCAAGCTTGAGAACCATCTCAAAGCTAAATAAGCATAACCTCGTGAGAGGACTACCAAATTTTGTGTACAAATCTGAAGTTCTGTGTGAAGATGTCAGAAAGGGAAACAAGTGAAAAATTATTTTAACTCCAAAAATATTGTTTCCACTTCTAGACCTTTGGAACTTTTACACATGGATTTGTTTTGACCTACACAAACTGCATCTTTGAATGGAAAGAAATATGGACTAGTTATAGTTCATGACTATACTAGATGGACATGGGTCAAATTCCTTGCACACAAGGATAAGTCTTATAGTCTTCACCATATTCTGTAAAAGAGTCCAGAATGAGAGACGAGTTTGTATTAACTCTATTAGAAGTGATCATGGAGGTGAGTTTGAAAATGCAAACTTTCAAAGATTCTGTGAAGAGAATGGAATCCTTCACAATTTCGTTGCACCAAGAACACCTCAACAGAATGGTGTGGTGGAGAGAAAGAATCGATCTTTACAAGAAATAGTCAGATCCATGCTCAATGATCACTCAACCTCTAAGAGGTTTTGGGCTGAAGCTGTGAATACTACTTGTTATTTACAGAACATAATATATGTGAGGCTTATATTGAAAAAGACTCCATATGAATTCTGGAAAGGAAGAAAACCCAACATATCTTACTTTCATCCTTTTGGATGTGAATGCTTCATTCTCAACACTAAGGATCAACTTGGTAAATTTGATTCTAAGGTTGACAATGGAATTTTTCTGGGTTACTCTGGAATTTTTGCCATTGAATTTTATATGAATTGACTCTTCAACAGTCAAATTTACCTAGAGTAACCCAGAATTGTCAGAGCTAAGTGATTCTCTTACAGATATGAGAATACAAGAAGAAGGTGAAGGAGCATCACCTAAGAATGAAGAAGATGGATCATACGCAGAAATTGATAATGTGTCCAATTCAGAAAGAAGAAGAAGCTGGCACTTGAAGACTTATCATCCTGGGGATCAAATCATTGGAAATGTTGATGATAGAGTCAGAACAAGGTCCACATTCAGAGAACAAACTGATGTTGCATTCATCTCTGAGTTGAAGCCAAAGAACATTAATGAAGCCCTTTTGGATGAAGGATGGATTTTAGCTATGCAGGAGGAGCTGAATCAATTCGAACATAATGACATTTGGATGCTAGTTGCCCCACCTGAAGATAAGTCCATTATTGGAACCAAATTGGTATTTAGAAACAAACTGGACGAAGAAGGTAAAGTTGTGAGAAACAAGGCAAGGTTAGTTGTACAAGGTTACTCACAACAGGAAGGTATTGATTTTGTTGAAAACTTTGCTCCATAGCTAGAATAGAAACCATTCACATCTTACTTTCATTTGTTGCCCAACATGATATGAGGCTTTATCAAATGGATGTAAAGAGTGCTTTATTGAATGGTATAATAAATGAGGAAGTCTATGTTGAACAACCTCCTGGATTTGAGGATCAAACTTTTCCCAATCATGTGTTTAAATTGAAAAAGGCTCTTTATGGCCTCAAGCAAGCTCCTCGAGCTTGGTATGACAAACTAAGTTCATTTTTAATGGAAAATGGTTTTTCAAGAGGAAAAGTTGATACAATTCTTCAGAAAATCCATAGACACACATTTCATCATAGTTCAAATTTATGTGGATGATATTATATTTGGTGCTACTGATGAATCTCTATGTAGAGAGTTTTCTCATTTAATGCAGAAGGAGTTTGAAATGAGTATGATGGGAGAATTGAAATTCTTCCTTGGACTTCAAGTAAAACAGACTCAAGATGAGATTTATGTGCATCAGTCCAGATATACAAAGGAGTTTCTGAAGAAGTTCAATATGGACGATTGCAAACCCATGAACACTCCTATGCATCCATCTTGCATACTGAACCTGAGTGACAAAGATAAAAAGGTATATCAAAAGGTATACAGAGGTATGATTGGATCTCTCTTATATCTTACTGCATCTAGACCTGATATTATGTTCAGTGTTTGTTTATGTTGCAAGATTCCAATTAGATCCTAGAGATACGCACTTGACTGCTGTCAAGAGAATCTTTAGATATCTAAAGGAAACTATTAATCTTGGTTTGCTGTTTAAGAAATCAGATGAATACACATTAGTGGGGTTCTGTGATGCTGGAGATAGGCTTGAGAGAAAAAGCACCAGTGGAGGATGCCATTTCATTGGATCCAATCTAGTATCATGGACAAGCAGGAGACAAAGCACAATTGCATTATCCACAGCTAAAGCTGAATATGTCTCTGCTGCAAGTTGTTGTTCTCAGCTCTTATGGATTAAACATCAATTGGAGGACTACAACATTTTTGAGAGAAAGATTTCTGTTCTTTGTGATAATACTACTGCAATCAATTTGTCTAAGAACCCAATCTTATGCTCAAGAGCTAAGCTTATAGAAATTAAATATCATTTCATTTGAGATTATGTACAAAAGGGAGTATTTGATATTCAGTTTGTTAGTACCAAAAATCAATGGGCAGATATATTTACAAAACCCCTCTCTGTAGATAGATTCACTATTATAAGAAAGCATTTAAATATGCACTTTATAAAAGAATGATGTTTAGCGTCCAATATGCTTAAGATGAGTCTGATTCCAATAAGACTAACGTCCAGTAGGACACGTCAGTCTAATTGAGACTTAGAAGTTTTTAAGGCTTAAAGTCTTTTAACTCTTAAGCTTCCTACGCTGAGTTCAATCCATGCAATTATGGTCTAACCTATATGACTATTTGACATATAAGTTGTAACGTCCAATATGACTAGCGTCCAGTTGGACACGTCAGTCGAATTGGAACGAGTACTAGACTGTGTCGTTTTAACAAAAATGTATTTTCTTCTCCAAGACAAATATCTTTTTACTCAAAACGCTTCATTTTTAAAGACTCCTTGGAAGTTGAAACTACTTTGATTGAAAAGAGAGACTATCTGTTTCAAAGGCTTTTCATCTGTTACTCTTATTTGCATGTCTTCTCTGTTTTCTCTCTCTCTCTCTCTCTCTTGCAAGAATTCTCAAAACCTCTTGAAGCTTTCTTTTGCTTTCAAATCTATGTTTTTCAAAATCCTACTCTAGAATATCTCTCAATTCTCTTACTAGACAATGTCGAGAATCAACAACATGGAAGTAAATGTGGAAACCTTCATTGACTTCTCTTTATCCATTGAGTTTGGTATCGATATCAGAAATGAGATTACTGTGGCTGGTTGGTCTAGGTATTTTGATGGAAACACCAAAGTTTATCCCTCTTTAATCAGAGAGTTTTGGAACTCAAGAGATATGATGGATGACAGCATCAAGGGAATGGTGCTAAATAGAGAGGTCTATGTTTCATGTGACTCCATTGCTCAAGCCATTTCCTGTGAAAGAAAAGGAGAAACCTACAGACCAAACTGGAAAGCTGAGTTTGGTGGAGACTCTGCGGTTCGCAGACTCTTACTTAAATCTGTAAGAGATGACCCCATTGTTGCGTCGAGGATGCATGACAAAGTCTGTGTTTTGCACATGCTGCTTTCACAAGGCTGTTCAAGGGATTTTGTTTCAAATTTGCATGAATTTCTGCTGGTACACCTTCTGTCTCTAAACAAGATTAACTTGCCATCCATCTTGTTCTTCTGCTTCAAAAGAGACTCAAGAAGCATGGGCCGAAAGAATGTTATCCCCTTTGGAGTTCTTCTCCAAAAGGTATTGGATAATCAAATTCCTGACACTATTGCTGAAAAGCTATCAACTCTTCAAGGAGTATTTTAACCGAATCTGAAAAGACTCAGTTTCGTAAGGATGAGACTGACACCAGTAGAGGATGATCAGAGAGATGGACCTGATACTGTTCAGGAAGTTTCTAAAGAAGAAGAGAGTGAACAAAACTCTCGAGTAGAAGAAACAGAGGAACAACGAGAACCCAGGATTACCAGAGCAAGAGAAGAAATCAAAAAATTCAAGGAAGATCGGCTGGCTGCTGAAAGAAGAGAAAAAGAGGCTAAGAAAAATAAGAGAAAAGGCAAAGAAGTTGCCAAGCATATCTTAAACCTCTTAGATGAAGAGAACAGAAAAAGGAATGCTGAAGATATGCTCACACTGTCTCAAGCAGAAGAATTTGCAACGAGTGTAGATCCTTTTCAAGTTTCTACATCTCAGATAAATCTGGGCACTGCTCCTCAACAGGTTGATATTGATCATCAATCTCTGTTTGGAGTAGTAAGAAGGTCTTTTACAAGGTCACAGAGACGTGAGTTGATTCAGTTACCTGAAACCTCTTCGAGAGAAAGAAGGTCAAAAAGAAGAGCTGAACAAATATCTCAAATCGACCAGAACAATCAGGAACCTGAGGTTGTAAAAGACACCACTCCAGCGCTTGAAGCTGCTGTTATGGTACATGAGGCTGAAAATGGTTCTCAAGGCCCTGTATCAAGAAAAGAGTTTCTACAGCTATTGGCCAAAGTGGATAATTTGATCGCTCTGGTTCAAGACCTTGTCAAGAAGAAGGATTGAAGAATTTTCTGGATCTTTCTTATTCCCCAATGTTTTTTTTAAAAAAAAAATTTTGGACTATGATGTCGTACAAACCTTTTTGTCTAATGACAAAAGGGGGAGAAAAGGAGAAAGATTAAGTTTTAAAAAGCTCAAGTCTTAATAAAACGAGATTAAGTCAAATTCAAATTGCAGTAATCTTATTGCTTATACTCTGTTTGCTCTGACTTCTGATTATATATATGTTGTTGGACTAATCTATTTTCTTTGAGAAAAAGAAACCTTTTAGGTACTCAACATGTTGAATATCCAAAACCCATGAGATGTTTATCTCAGGGGGAGATGAGTGAGAAACACTGAGATGTTTATCTCAGGGGGAATTTCCCTTAAGAGAAAAGTTTTTATGCTGCTGATTATTTTGTTTGCTTGCTTACATTGCTTGTAAAACTTAATAATGTTTGTCATCATCAAAAAGGGGGAGATTGTTGGAACCAAATTATTTAAAAGCATTTTTCAATGCTTAAATCCCTAAGTAGTTTTGATGATAACAATGATTATTAACGTTTTTACAAAGTCTGTTAACAAGCTCTTGTAGGCACAACAAAGATAAGTCCATCGTCCAGCTTTACCTTGGAAATTATAAGTACATTCAAAGAACTGAGCATCCAATAGACTCTGATATTAGACCTTGGGTAAGTATCGTCCAATGAACTTTGGGTGCGAAACATCCAATGATCAGGAAAGCCTTGCGTCCAAGTAAGCTATGAGTCCATATGGTAAGCAAAGGTATGCGTCCATATGGTAAGTAAATAGAAAGTCTATTCGTTTTACAACCTGCGTCCAACGCGCAGAGACTACAACATGCTATTTATTGCTCTTGCATTTAATATGAGACATATTTAATGAGCAAATGATTTGAAATAAATAGCTGTATACAATGCTTTTCCTGTGCATAATTGTCAACATTTTTGAACAAGCATTTAATGAAAAGCATAAAGCACAGTGAAAAGTGTACTTAAGAGAGAGAATGTACTCTTAACATTTCTGTATCTCTCTGAACATACCTTTTCTCTTATACAGTGTATTCTCTCTGTCTCAATAAAATATTACTATTAACCTCTGTGTAATTGAGACTTTGAGTACAGGTTGCTTCTGACATATGAGAAAGAATTGCACAGAAACACGCTGAAGAAGCACTCTTACAGAGCAACGGGAAAATAGCATTTACTGCTATTAGAAAATGGCTAATTTATGAAGGCTGAAGCAAAGCAAGTTCAAGATCAAAAGGTTCACTCAAAGCCGATAAATACCGTGAACAAGAAGAAGAATACAAGAGACTGAACCAAGTGAAAGAAAGAGCAAAAACGCTATGAAAATATTTTCATACTCTGTAAATCTTAGAAAGTCTTGTATAGTTCTTTCTTCTTGTAAAAAGAGAGTTTGCTTAACTCTCGAAGTTCTTTAGATTTCATATTCTCACTTGTGTGAGTTAACAACACTTTCTATCAAAAAACACTCTTCTGAGTTGTTTGAGCCTAGAGAGGTTTGTTTAGAAAAGAATACTTGTTTAAGCCTGGAGAGGCTTGTTTGTAAAACAATATTTGGGTTGAGCCTAGGGAGGCTAGGTGAGCAAATAATACTTGTTGTAAGGCCTGAAGAGGCTGTTGAAGAATACTTGCAATTCTATCTGGTTGATAGTTAAATCTCTCTAGTTTGAGGGGACTGGACGTAGCTCTTAGGAAATGGTGAACCAGAAGAACCCTTGTGTACTTTCTCTATCCCTTAAACTCTTTACATTCAGTTTTTATACTAACTGTGGGTATTGAATTGAAATTATTTTTAACAAGCTATTCAAACGTTTTAAACGCACTAAAACCTATTTTGAACTAAGTGGACATTTCTATGTCCAACTTACCTGTGCATCTGATACACATATACGTTGTGCGTCCAATCTTTTGAAAGCAGCGTCCAAAGTTTTGCGAAAAGTTTTAATAGCTAAGAAACACAATTCAACCCCCCTTCTTGTGTTTCACCTTGTTACCTACAAGCGGGCTGAATGCTCGTGGCTGTGTGCCGAAATTCCATAGGTAAAATCTCCAAGAGTAGCGGGTTTTTTTCTCATGTGTGTGTCCCAAAATTAAGGAAGTAAAGTGCAACACCCTTTCTCCAAAAAGGATATTACACCATAGTAACCAAGAATTTCATAAATTACTTAGATAATAATTATTTTCAATTATAAACTGCCTTCAAAAATGCGGGTAAAGTTTTTCGTCTTTTCTAAAAGATGAGAAAGATGGGGAATAAACTCCTTTAAGATTTTCTTTTTCGTAAACGTTTAAGCGCGAAAAAGTAAAGTACTACCGCGTACATAAAAGTTTCTCATCTCATATATATAATCATCTGAGTTTACAAAGAAAATCCAGTATACTCAAAGTACTCAAAATAATTTATACAGTGAACACCTGAGTCGGTCAAGCCTCTAGACCTCTACCCCAAAACAATACAGTAAACACCGATTCTTCTCGGAATCTCTATCAATCCATGCAGCATCTTCCTTCAGATCCTCTTCTTAGAGTTAGCCCACTCCTTGGGTAATTCATCAACTTAAACATGCATCAACACAATACATAAAAACACGCAACGGAGAAAATCCTTATCATCAAGTTATATCATAAGAGACACATAAGTAACACATGTCAAATATTATGCCCATATATTGTTATACTCATCCTCAAAATAAACCAACACGCATACAATCAGTATATCCACGTAACATATAACAAGAACTTCACAAAATAGATCAAGAAAATCTCATAAATTTATCAGATAAAAACGTCGCTTTAAACAAAGCAGATGAGAATATCGCTTCTAAACTAAGCATATAGGAGCATCATATACAAACAGTGTAACACCCCTTTTTCACACAAGGAACGTCACATGAAAAACTAAACTTAATGCGGAAAATCGTCTCTCATAAATCATGGTTACCAAAATTGGTGGCTAATTTTTTTTTTTGAAAAAGGATTTGCTCACAACTCATTTAGCCATCCAGAAACTCAGAAGAAAAGAAACATCACATATATATATATATATCCTCAAGTCAATATACACAAGTCTTGCGCCCGCAAGTATAGTTTGGAACCACAACATAGTGGCCAAAATACATCATCCTGACACAAAGAAAATAAAGCGATAAAGCTAAACCTAGGAAAAACGATAAATCAAAAAGTGTGTCCAATACACGACATTGAACATGTACATCCCAAACCAAGGCTGGTCACTAACAGACACTCTACAACCTAGCCCTAGACACCCCCACCTCTACAGGCCTAAGACGATGACGTCTCCTCGGGGTCCTCCTCAACCTCAGACACCTCGAATAGTACACGATCTGGCTCGTCTCTAACCTTCCTCTTCCCTCTCCCTGCATGTCCTGAAGGTCCGGCAGAAGTATCAGAAGAACAGTGAGCAAAACGTCCAAAAGGTGCAACGTTTGGAACAGGAAGTGTCGGCCTCACGATCTCGGGTGATGGAACTGGTGTCACCGGTGGAGCCATCCTTGGTACATGTGCCCTCTCCAAGGAACTCTTCCTTGGAGTGCAACGAATCAAACGACAACGGCCAGATACCGATCCGGCTATCCGCTGAGGTGTAGGCCTCTGATCCTCCCTCGTCTCTCTCCTAGGCTGTGCCGTGGGCGGAACTCTGGCCTCCCGGTTCTCCAAAGTGATACTGCGTGCAAAGGGTGCATCTCCCAGCCAGTAGCGCATCCTCTCGACGGGTATGTAGATGTCCAAAACCATGTCCCTCTTCAAAACCTCTTCGGGGCCCAACACCCCTCCTCTAGTCCTGACCACGTATCCAGTCACGGTGGCCCATTGGGAGATGGGATCGTAAATCCATCCCCCACCATCGGCCTCACGAGGCCGGAGGCACTCCCTCACTCGGGCTATCAGAGGTCTTGAAGTGGACATCTAAGCGTAACGTACATAAAATAACAGAAAAACACGCAAGGGTGAATTTCTTTGCACTAGTTGAAAGTCCACTGAAAGGATGTATACGAGAAAGAAAATACTACATAATACATTCCAAGAATATATGTATAATTACTCTTTCACAAATCTTCCTCTAAGATAATCACACACCAAAAGAGCACACATCATCAAGTTAAACACACAGTCAAACACACATAGCACTCTAGCATAATGCATGTCACTTCAACATCTTTCAATACAGCTCAAACTGCACTCCATTCGCAATCCCCCAAGCTGGATTGCAGAATCCTCCAAGCTGGATTGTAGCTCAATTTTGGCAAAGCCAAACACCAAATGCAACTGACATCTATATATACATTGCACAATCCTCCAAGTTGGATTATAACAATGACATATATATATATATATATATATATATTGCACAATCCTCCAAGCTGGATTGTAGCAACGACATCTCCATTTATTGCACAATCCCCCAAGCTGGATTGTAGCAACGGCATCTACATTTATTGCACAATCCTCCAAGCTGGATTGTAGCAACGTCATCCACATTTATTGCACAATCCTCCAAGCTGGATTGTAGCAACGACCTCTATATATATATTGCACAATCCTCCAAGCTGGATTGTAGTACTGACAGCTATATTTGCACACACATTACAAGACAATTAATGCGGTCCCTCGTCTTAGGGTTTCTCGTCGCCACGTGTTAGCTTTCATCCAACACCGTGTATATTTATTAATGAATTTTCTCTTATTTATAAACCACTTTATTAATTTTCTTCGCACTTATTCATCATAAAAAGATTTAATTAAAACTAATTAAATTTTTTGATAATTTTACTTAAATTCTTTTATTTTTAAGTATTTGCAATTCTAACCCCCTAAGAAGTTCAGTTTCGCAGTTCAGCCCCAAATTTTCTGAAAAATTAGGTTTCTGGCCCAAAATGCCCAGACTTTACGTTTTCTACCCCAATACTTTCGTAAATTATAATTCTGGCCCAAAGGTACACAGACTTCCCGTTTCTGCCCCAAACTTTCGTAAATTATACTTTTGGCCCAAAAGTCTCCAGACTTCGCATTTTCTGCCCCAAACTTTTGTAAATTATTTTTTTGGCCCAAAAGTCCAGATTTTGCAATTAAAGCCCCGAACCAGAATTTGCTTTTTTGACCCCAAAAAATTCAGTTTTCGTTTTTGACCCCTAAAAATCCAAAATTTGATTTTTCTTCCACATTGATTAATTTTCTAACTCACTTAGTTTTATGGATAAAAGGATTTAGTATGGAATTGATTTAGGACTTAGGATTAGAAACTTGATGAAATTTATCTAATTAAGTGTTATCTTTGAATTCTAATTAATTCATTTGGAAAACTTTTTCATTAAAGCTTTTAAACTCTCTTCCCACACTTAATCAAATCTTTTCAATCCAATCCCAATCAAACTATATGAAATACACATAAATCAATATACATCAATTAGGCAATAACACAACCAAGCCATAAATCAAACATACACTCAAAATACTCATTCATAATATATCAACATACATCATGAACATAGCATTAAATCATACTTCAACAAGCACACACTTAGACATCCAAAATCACCCCAAAGCATACATATATATGATTTTTCCAACAACACATAGGCTCATCAAAAATATCATGCCTCAACCAAAATCATATTTTTACTCATATACATATACATGTAAAAATACATATTACTAAGAGAATGAAACTTCATTCAAACACCCAATATGAAAACTCAAGTCATTGAGTTTTTCATGATCATACAACATAAACCACACACATACACATCCTTCCCAACTTATTGAGAAAATCCCCTTACCTCTTGAAGACAATGAAAATGAGCAAACACCAAAAATCACCTTCACTCCACACCAACACCAAGAGATCTACTCACCACCTTGATGCTCCAACACTTACAAGAATCAACCTCAAGCTTGGAAGTAAATGGATCCAAGGTAGTTGTCAAGCTTGTAGGTTCCAATGGAGTGAACCTTTTTTGTGAAGCTTGACTATGCAAAATCTCAATAAAACACAAGCTTTTGGGTGTGGAGAAAAGCTTGGAAAAATGGAGAGAAATGGAGCTTTTGCAAGAATGAGGAAGATGAAGTTGTAAAACTGAATTCTCTCTCCTTCTTTTCCCTAGATGTTACACGGCCAAGAGCAAGAAGGAATGGGGGAAGCATGGCTTTGACTGAATTGGTTCACCTACTCCATTCTTTTAATTAGAAAATCAAAGATATTTCTAATTTGGTCAAATGTGAGTATTTGAATTTCAAGAGTAGATTTTTGGGTCAATGGTTTGGCCAAATGCAGACCAAAAATTGGTGGGATTATGTCCCATCAAGTTAGGGTTTAATTGGTAGTTCAAAGTAATTAAAACGCTTAGTTTTATAACCCATTTTTAGATAAATATTTTCTAAAATGGGTAAAATCATGAGAAATAAATTTTATGATTTGAATATGTCATAGGAAAATTTAGAAACCCAAAACTAAATTTTTTGGACTATTTTTCATGTCCTGGTTGCGCCCGGTTTACCCGTAAAGCTCCAAATGCTGGTAAAATAAAGTTTTTCTGAAAAATTTCCAGAAAAATTTCTAAAAATCACAAATATTATAAGAACCACTTTTGGTTCGTTAAAAAAATTATTTTGGAATAAAAATGACCTCTAGAAAAATACTGAACCCTATCCCCGCATCAGGAGAGAATGCGATTCCCGCAAAAACTCAGTTTTTGGGAACTCTACTACTCTAAACCCTTCAAAATCAAACCTAAGATATGAATATTATTATTCAAACCTTAAAATCCCAAAAATCATAATTAAATAATTTTAATTAAATTAAATAGGATTAAAAAAATCAATAAAAACTATTAAAAAAATGAGGGTGTTACAACTCTACCCCTCTAAAAAGAATTTTGTCCCCGAAATTACGTACCTAAACTACGTTTAACCATCAATATAGAAAAACTCTCATCCGATAAAATTTTCCTTTTTACTGTTACTTCTATTTTTAGAAATAACATACTCTCGTTCCTTCGAGTGTCCCTACTCTCATTACAGAGTATTCTCACACTATTCATCAAGGCTCATCACTATCTAATCCAAACTTCAAGATCTCAACAATGTTAGTCCATATCAAATATTATTGTCCCCTTTCTACTACCGGCAAGCCAATGGGTTGATCAATCCCACACCTTGTCCTTAAGTACTTAGAAAACGATAATAAGTGTATAGCTACTCACATTATTGCCCAAATCATTCCTGAATGTAATCACCGATACATATCTACTATTCTTTATCTAATTCTTCCAAAACTTCTTTTTTTTTCACCTATTTTATTCTCAAGATCTACTAATGCTTCGCGACCCTTCACTGTATTATCTTTTTCTTATACCCGTTCCTTAATACTCATTACAGTACTCCTAGATGATTGTCGACTATTGTCTGTACCCCAACTACTCTTTGCTAAAGGCTTTATGGCAAAATTTCCTATGAAAATTCCTATTACTACTCACACTATCATTTGTAGGGTTCTAGTTTCCCTCAAAGTCGACCCAGAATAGGAAAATCATTTTACAAACGAGATTATCACTACTAGTGAGAGTTGGTTTGACAAGATGGACAATCAGAAAGATTATTAGATAGGAAGATAGAGAAATAACTAGGTAAGAAGATAGACAGATGAGATTACTGAATAACTTCATACATAGAGTACGGAAAGTTTTGGAAACAGACAGACGTAAGAATTTCTAGAAGGTTACATAATTAAGTAGTAGCGGAAGAAATTTAAAACATAGTGTCAGATTTTGAATCTAAAACTTATAAGAAACTAAAACATCCAATACATAAAAGGTTTCTTATCAAAACAAAACTAGTCTTTCGTCGTCCACCAAGCCCCTAGTCTTCAAAATTACCAACTATGTCATTTCCTTCTTGTAGGGAATCCTCTGAGGGTGAAGCCTCAACACCGCTCATACTATAAACACGTCCTTTTGTCTTCGGTCTTACGGCTTTGACAGCGTTGATTTCTGGCTTGGGTTTGGGCATAAGGCAATCCCTTGCCACATGTCCAACCTTTCCGCAATTATAGCACGTCATCCTTTGCTGGCTACAGGTATTTATATAATGTCCTATTTTTCCACACTTATAACATCTCACTAGAGCGCTCGCTCCTTGACTCCCCTCATTGGTAATGTCCTTTTGTTGGTTCCCCTGATTCCTATAGTAGGGTTTGTTCTGATCCTGCTTTCTTTCTTTCCCTTGTGGATATGACCTAGACGGTCCACCCACATTTCCCTTGTTCACTCTTCCCCTCATTAGGTTCTCCATTTTCCTACACTTCCCACCAGCAGTGGAAACTGATGGATATCAAGTGAAGCGACAGATTGGCGAACCTCATATCTCAACCCAGCTTCGAACCTCTCACATTTCCATCCTTCGTCCGGTTGGACTTGGAAAAACTGAAAGTACTTGGCAAGTGACTCAAACTTTGCCGCGTACTCTCCCACCGACATGTCTCGTTGTTGTAGTCGTAGAAATTCTTGCTCTTTTTCAGACCTCGCGCTCTGTGGAAAATACTTCTCTAGAAATTTCTCCTTGAATATTTCCCAAGTCACAGCTTGGTTTCCAGCTTCCATCAGTTGTCGGACTCCCTTCCACCAATATTCCGCATTACCCAACAGTAGGTAAACCGCGTATTGCACCTTCTCAGCTGCTGTGCAGTGCAAGATCTCAAAGATCTTCTCCAGCTCTTCTATCCATAATTCCGCTTTCTCCGGCTCAGCCTCACATGAAACTGTGGTGGATTATGGTGTCGAAAGTCAACCAATCTCTTGGCTTCAGCAGTTCTCTCAGCCCTCAATCTATCCTCAATGTGTTTCTGCTGTCTCTCAATGTCCCTCTGTTCCGCACGAACAGACTGTTGAGCCATCTGAGCCGCCATGTTAGTCATAGCCGTGATAGCCCTTTCTATAGTGTCATCACGGTCTTCGGCGTTAACACGATTCATCGGTCGTCCTCGACATGCCATGGATTTCTACAAGTCAACCAATCAAGTTGCACTTATTCAAAACCCATTCAAGAAAGCAATCAATTTCACACATTGTTTCATAAGGAAACAATACAAACAATGTCACACAATGCTAATCAGAGATTCACACAACTTAAACTTAGTAAGTCTATAACCTAAATAAACTCCATTAGAGTTCACACAACTTAGACACAGTAGACCTATAACCTACAGTCCCGACAGACATCGACCAGTTCTGATACCACAAATGTAACTCCCCTTTTTCACACAAGGAACGTCACATGAAAAACTAAACTTAATGCGGAAAATCGTCTCTTATAAATCATGGTTACCAAAATTGGTGGCTAATTTTTTTTTTTTGAAAAAGGATTTGCTCACAACTCATTTAGCCATCCAGAAACTCAGAAGAAAAGAAACATCACATATATATATATATATCCTCAAGTCAATATACACAAGTCTTGCGCCCGCAAGTATAGTTTGGAACCACAACATAGTGGCCAAAATACATCATCCTGACACAAAGAAAATAAAGCGATAAAGCTATACCTAGGAAAAACGATAAATCAAAAAGTGTGTCCAATACACGACACTGAACATGTACATCCCAAACCTAGGCTGGTCTCTAACAGACACTCTACAACCTAGCCCTAGACACCCCCACCTCTACAGGCCTAAGACGATGACGCCTCCTCAGGGTCCTCCTCAACCTCAAACACCTCGAATAGTACACGATCTGGCTCGTCTCTAACCTTCCTCTTCCCTCTCCCTGCATGTCCTGACGGTCCGGCAGAAGTATCAGAAGAACAGTGAGCAAAACGTCCAAAAGGTGCGACATTTGGAACAGGAAGTGTCAGCCTCACGATCTCGGGTGATGGAACTGGTGTCACCGGTGGAGCCTTCCTTGGTACGTGTGCCCTCTCCAAGGAACTCTTCCTTCCTTGGAGTGCAACGAATCAAACGACAACGGCCAGATACCGATCCGGCTATCCGCTGAAGTGTAGGCCTCTGATCCTCCCTCGTCTCTCTCCTAGGCTGTGTCGTGGGCGGAACTCTGGCCTCCCGGTTCTCCAAAGTGATACTGCGTGCAAAGGGTGCATCTCCCAGCCAGTAGCGACTAATTCTGGCAGCACCTTTTTTTTTTTGAATTTTTTTTGTACGAATTTTTTTTTTTAAACAAGACTAGGACTCAAAATGAAAAGAAATCTGATGCAATTCTAATAACAAGGATGGAAAGACAACAAAGACAGAATTGGAGAAACAAAGAAACAACTCAAAAAGATCAAACAGAAAATTTGACACAAAGGATTAAGACAAAAGACAAGTAATCTTGACAATGAAATGGACAAGAGTATTCAAATAGGAAAGAGCTAGATGGAATTGAAAATGAACGAAAAACCAGAATAAAGAAAACGAAACAGAGAATAGTATTTTTTTTTATGGTTTTAACAAAAGAAAAGCCACACCTGAGATTCAAGGAGCCAAAGCTTTGATACCAAATGGTATGGAACTAGGAAGGATCGCCTTGAAGTTCAGGTTAGAGGAACGATATTGACGCCACACTCAAGAAAAGGGTGAGAAGGTGAGTGATAAGTCATGAAATTTTGATCGCCACAAGTTGCCTTGATAAGATCAGATTTGGTTCTTTGCGCAAGAACACAAGAGAAGCTCTCACAATTAGAGAAAACTCAATTTTCATTCAGATTCAACTTGTCTTTGGCTTTACATTGAGTCCTTATTTATAGGCTAGGTGGGCTGCTGAACAATCAATTCCCACTACATTAAAACTAGAAATAAACTCCCATTAACTATCATAATGGCTAGGGACTCTTAAATTCTCTTAAAACTGACCCTAGGGAAGCTAAAAGGACTTTTGAAAATTGAGCTCAAAATAGTGTACGAAAATGAAAAAGAAATTGGGCTCATGTGCAAAACAAAGTGCAGCCCAAATTATTACAACCTTAATAAAAAGAAATAAAACTGAATCAGCCCATCTCCTTTATTCCTCAAGTTGGATCATGTAATTCAGCCCATCTCCTTCATTCTTCAATTTGGATCAAGTAGTTAACCAATCTGTGCTTGAATCCTTCTAGGCTTGATTTTGCTTCAATCAGAGTTGTCACCATTTGGTCTAAGGCCTCATTAGCTTTCTTGGTACGTGCCCTTGTCATTGGTCCACCAAGGCCTTGTATTGCTTCATTGTCCATGCTCCTTGGTTGATCCTCATCACATTTGATCCGTTGGCCTTCTTTGTACCATGTTCGTCTCGTTCGTCCATCTTCGTCCTCCCATTTGATCTGTTGGAATTATTTGGACCAAGTTCGTCTCGTTCGTCCATCTTCGTCCTCCCATTTGATCCCTTGGCCTTCTTTGTACCAAGTTCGTCTCGTTCGTCCTCTTCGTCCTCCCATTTGATCCCTAGGCCTTCTTTCGACCAAGTTCGTCTCGTTCGTCCCTCTTCGTCCTCCCATTTGATCCCTAGGCCTTCTTTGGACCAAGTTCGTCTCGTTCGTCGATCTTCGTCCTCCCATTTGATCTGTAGGCCTTCTTTGGACCAAGTTCGTCTCGTTCGTCCATCTTCGTGCTCCCATTTGATCCGTAGGCCTTCTTTGGACAAAGTTCGTCTCGTTCGTCCATCTTCGTCCTCCCATTTGATCCCTAGGTCTTCTTTGTACCAAGTTCGTCTCGTTCGTCCCTCTTCTTCTTCCCATTTGATCCCTAGGCCTTCTTTGTACCAAGTTCGTCTCGTTCGTCCATCTTCGTCCTCCCATTTGATCCCTTGGCCTTCTTTGTACCATGTTCGTCTCGTTCGTCCCTCTTCGTCTTCCCATTTGATCCGTAGGCCTTCTTTGGACCAAGTTCATCTCGTTCGTCCATCTTCGTCCTCCCATTTGATCTGTTGGAATTATTTGGACCAAGTTCGTCTCGTTCGTCCATCTTCGTCCTCCCATTTGATCCCTTGGCCTTCTTTGTACCAAGTTCGTCTCGTTCGTCCCTCTTCGTCCTCCAATTTGATCCCTAGGCCTTCTTTCGACCAAGTTCGTCTCGTTCGTCCCTCTTCGTCCTCCCATTTGATCCTTAGGCCTTCTTTGGACCAAGTTCGTCTCGTTCGTCCATCTTCGTCCTCCCATTTGATCTGTAGGCCTTCTTCGGACCAAGTTCGTCTCGTTCGTCCATCTTCGTCCTCCCATTTGATCTGTAGGCCTTCTTTGGACCAAGTTCGTCTCGTTCGTCCATCTTCGTGCTCCCATTTGAACCGTCGGCCTTCTTTGGACAAAGTTCGTCTCGTTCGTCCATCTTCGTCCTCCCATTTGATCCGTTGGCCTTCTTTGTACCATGTTCGTCTCGTTCGTCCATCTTCGTCCTCCCATTTGATCCCTAGGCCTTCTTTGTACCAAGTTCGTCTCGTTCGTCCCTCTTCGTCCTCCCATTTGATCCCTAGGCCTTCTTTGGACCAAGTTCTTCTCGTTCGTCCATCTTCGTCCTCCCATTTGATCCCTAGTCCTTCTTTGGACCAAGTTCGTCTCGTTCGTCCGTCTTCGTGCTCCCATTTGATCCGTAGGCCTTCTTTGGACAAAGTTCGTCTCGTTCATCCATCTTCGTCCTCCCATTTGATCCGTTGGCCTTCTTTGTACCATGTTTGTCTCGTTCGTCCATCTTCGTCCTCCCATTTGATCCCTAGGCCTTCTTTGTACCAAGTTCGTCTCGTTCGTCCCTCTTCGTCCTCCCATTTAATCCCTAGGCCTTCTTTGTACCAAGTTCGTCTCGTTCGTCCATCTTCGTCCTCCCATTTGATCCCTAGGCCTTCTTTGTACCAAGTTCGTCTCGTTCGTCCCTCTTCGTCCTCCCATTTGATCCGTAGGCCTTCTTTGGACAAAGTTCGTCTCGTTCGTCCATCTTCGTCCTCCCATTTGATCCGTTGGCCTTCTTTGTACCATGTTCGTCTCGTTCGTCCATCTTCGTCCTCCCATTTGATCCCTAGGCCTTCTTTGTACCAAGTTCGTCTCGTTCGTCCCTCTTCGTCCTCCCAATTGATCCCTAGGCCTTCTTTGTACCAAGTTCGTCTCGTTCGTCCCTCTTCGTCCTCCCATTTGATCCGAAGGCCTTCTTTAGACAAAGTTTGTCTCGTTCGTCCATCTTCGTCCTCCCATTTGATCCGTTGGCCTTCTTTGGACCAAGTTCGCCCCGTTCGTCCATCTTCGTCCTCCCATTTGATCCCTTGGCCTTCTTTGTACCATGTTCGTCTCGTTCGTCCCTCTTCGTCTTCCCATTTGATCCGTAGGCCTTCTTTGGACAAAGTTCGTCTCGTTCGTCCATCTTCGTCCTCCCATTTGATCCCTTGGCCTTCTTTGTACCATGTTCGTCTCGTTCGTCCCTCTTCGTCTTCCCATTTGATCCGTAGGCCTTCTTTGGACCAAGTTCGTCTCGTTCGTCCATCTTCGTCCTCCAATTTGATCGGTTGGAATTATTTGGACCAAGTTCGTCTCGTTCGTCCATCTTCGTCCACCCATTTGATCCCTTGGCCTTCTTTGTACCAAGTTCGTCTCATTCGTCCCACTTCGTCCTCCCATTTGATCCCTAGGCCTTCTTTGGACCAAGTTCGTCTCGTTCGTCCATCTTCGTCCTCCCATTTGATCTGTAGGCCTTCTTTGGACCAAGTTCGTCTCGTTCGTCCATCTTCGTGCTCCCATTTGATCCGTAGGCCTTCTTTGGACAAAGTTCGTCTCGTTCGTCCATCTTCGTCCTCCCATTTGATCCGTTGGCCTTCTTTGTACCATGTTTGTCTCGTTCGTCCATCTTCGTCCTCCCATTTGATCCCTAGGCCTTCTTTGTACCAAGTTCGTCTCGTTCGTCCCTCTTCGTCCTCCCATTTGATCCCTAGGCCTTCTTTGTACCAAGTTCGTCTCGTTCGTCCCTCTTCTTCGTCCCATTTGATCCCTAGGCCTTCTTTGGACCAAGTTCTTCTCGTTCGTCCATCTTCGTCCTCCCATTTGATCCGTTGGCCTTCTTTGGACCAAGTTCATCCCGTTCGTCCATCTTCGTCCTCCCATTTGCTCCCTTGGTATTCTTTGTACCATGTTCGTCTCGTTCGTCCCTCTTCGTCTTCCCAATTGATCCCTAGGCCTTCTTTGTACCAAGTTCGTCTCGTTCGTCCCTCTTCGTCCTCCCATTTGATCCCTAGGCCTTCTTTGTACCAAGTTCGTCTCGGTCGTCCCTCTTCGTCCTCCCATTTGATCCCAAGGCCTTCTTTGGACAAAGTTTGTCTCGTTCGTCCATCTTCGTCCTCCCATTTGATCCGTTGGCCTTCTTTGGACCTAGTTCGTCCTGTTCGTCCATCTTCGTCCTCCTATTTGATCCCTTGGCTTTCTTTATACCATGTTTGTCTCGTTCGTCCCTCTTCGTCTTCCCATTTGATCCGTAGGCCTTCTTTGGACCATGTTCGTCTCGTTCGTCCCTCTTCGTCTTCCCATTTGATCCGTAGGCCTTCTTTGTACCATGTTCGTCTCGTTCGTCCCTCTTCGTCTTCCCATTTGATCCGTAGGCCTTCTTTGGACCAAGTTCATCTCGTTCGTCCATCTTCGTCCTCCCATTTGATCTGTTGGAATTATTTGGACCAAGTTCGTCTCGTTCGTCCATCTTCGTCCTCCCATTTGATCCCTTGGCCTTCTTTGTACCAAGTTCGTCTCGTTCGTCCCTCTTCGTCCTCCAATTTGATCCCTAGGCCTTCTTTCGACCAAGTTCGTCTCGTTCGTCCCTCTTCGTCCTCCCATTTGATCCTTAGGCCTTCTTTGGACCAAGTTCGTCTCGTTCGTCCATCTTCGTCCTCCCATTTGATCTGTAGGCCTTCTTTGGACCAAGTTCGTCTCGTTCGTCCATCTTCGTCCTCCCATTTGATCTGTAGGCCTTCTTTGGACCAAGTTCGTCTCGTTCGTCCATCTTCGTGCTCCCATTTGAACCGTCGGCCTTCTTTGGACAAAGTTCGTCTCGTTCGTCCATCTTCGTCCTCCCATTTGATCCGTTGGCCTTCTTTGTACCATGTTCGTCTCGTTCGTCCATCTTCGTCCTCCCATTTGATCCCTAGGCCTTCTTTGTACCAAGTTCGTCTCGTTCGTCCCTCTTCGTCCTCCCATTTGATCCCTAGGCCTTCTTTGGACCAAGTTCTTCTCGTTCGTCCATCTTCGTCCTCCCATTTGATCCCTAGTCCTTCTTTGGACCAAGTTCGTCTCGTTCGTCCGTCTTCGTGCTCCCATTTGATCCGTAGGCCTTCTTTGGACAAAGTTCGTCTCGTTCGTCCATCTTCGTCCTCCCATTTGATCCGTTGGCCTTCTTTGTACCATGGTTGTCTCGTTCGTCCATCTTCGTCCTCCCATTTGATCCCTAGGCCTTCTTTGTACCAAGTTCGTCTCGTTCGTCCCTCTTCGTCCTCCCATTTAATCCCTAGGCCTTCTTTGTACCAAGTTCGTCTCGTTCGTCCATCTTCGTCCTCCCATTTGATCCCTAGGCCTTCTTTGTACCAAGTTCGTCTCGTTCGTCCCTCTTCGTCCTCCCATTTGATCCGTAGGCCTTCTTTGGACAAAGTTCGTCTCGTTCGTCCATCTTCGTCCTCCCATTTGATCCGTTGGCCTTCTTTGTACCATGTTCGTCTCGTTCGTCCATCTTCGTCCTCCCATTTGATCCCTAGGCCTTCTTTGTACCAAGTTCGTCTCGTTCGTCCCTCTTCGTCCTCCCAATTGATCCCTAGGCCTTCTTTGTACCAAGTTCGTCTCGTTCGTCCCTCTTCGTCCTCCCATTTGATCCGAAGGCCTTCTTTAGACAAAGTTTGTCTCGTTCGTCCATCTTCGTCCTCCCATTTGATCCGTTGGCCTTCTTTGGACCAAGTTCGCCCCGTTCGTCCATCTTCGTCCTCCCATTTGATCCCTTGGCCTTCTTTGTACCATGTTCGTCTCGTTCGTCCCTCTTCGTCTTCCCATTTGATCCGTAGGCCTTCTTTGGACAAAGTTCGTCTCGTTCGTCCATCTTCGTCCTCCCATTTGATCCCTTGGCCTTCTTTGTACCATGTTCGTCTCGTTCGTCCCTCTTCGTCTTCCCATTTGATCCGTAGGCCTTCTTTGGACCAAGTTCGTCTCGTTCGTCCATCTTCGTCCTCCAATTTGATCGGTTGGAATTATTTGGACCAAGTTCGTCTCGTTCGTCCATCTTCGTCCACCCATTTGATCCCTTGGCCTTCTTTGTACCAAGTTCGTATCATTCGTCCCACTTCGTCCTCCCATTTGATCCCTAGGCCTTCTTTGGACCAAGTTCGTCTCGTTCGTCCATCTTCGTCCTCCCATTTGATCCGTAGGCCTTCTTTGGACCAAGTTCGTCTCGTTCGTCCATCTTCGTGCTCCCATTTGATCCGTAGGCCTTCTTTGGACAAAGTTCGTCTCGTTCGTCCATCTTCGTCCTCCCATTTGATCCGTTGGCCTTCTTTGTACCATGTTTGTCTCGTTCGTCCATCTTCGTCCTCCCATTTGATCCCTAGGCCTTCTTTGTACCAAGTTCGTCTCGTTCGTCCCTCTTCGTCCTCCCATTTGATCCCTAGGCCTTCTTTGTACCAAGTTCGTCTCGTTCGTCCCTCTTCTTCGTCCCATTTGATCCCTAGGCCTTCTTTGGACCAAGTTCTTCTCGTTCGTCCATCTTCGTCCTCCCATTTGATCCGTTGGCCTTCTTTGGACCAAGTTCATCCCGTTCGTCCATCTTCGTCCTCCCATTTGCTCCCTTGGTATTCTTTGTACCATGTTCGTCTCGTTCGTCCCTCTTCGTCTTCCCAATTGATCCCTAGGCCTTCTTTGTACCAAGTTCGTCTCGTTCGTCCCTCTTCGTCCTCCCATTTGATCCCTAGGCCTTCTTTGTACCAAGTTCGTCTCGGTCGTCCCTCTTCGTCCTCCCATTTGATCCCAAGGCCTTCTTTGGACAAAGTTTGTCGCGTTCGTCCATCTTCGTCCTCCCATTTGATCCCTTTGCCTTCTTTGTACCATGTTTGTCTCGTTCGTCCCTCTTCGTCTTCCCATTTGATCCGTAGGCCTTCTTTGGATCAAGTTCGTCTCGTTCGTCCATCTTCGTCCTCCCATTTGATCCCTTGGCCTTCTTTGTACCATGTTCGTCTCGTTCGTCCCTCTTCGTCCTCCCATTTGATCCCTAGGCCTTCTTTGTACCAAGTTCGTCTCGTTCGTCCCTCTTCTTCGTCCCATTTGATCCCTAGGCCTTCTTTGGACCAAGTTCTTCTCGTTCGTCCATCTTCGTCCTCCCATTTGATCCGTTGGCCTTCTTTGGACCAAGTTCATCCCGTTCGTCCATCTTCTTCCTCCCATTTGCTCCCTTGGTATTCTTTGTACCATGTTCGTCTCGTTCGTCCCTCTTCGTCTTCCCAATTGATCCCTAGGCCTTCTTTGTACCAAGTTCGTCTCGTTCGTCCCTCTTCGTCCTCCCATTTGATCCCTAGGCCTTCTTTGTACCAAGTTCGTCTCGGTCGTCCCTCTTTGTCCTCCCATTTGATCCCAAGGCCTTCTTTGGACAAAGTTTGTCTCGTTCGTCCATCTTCGTCCTCCCATTTGATCCGTTGGCCTTCTTTGGACCTAGTTCGTCCTGTTCGTCCATCTTCGTCCTCCCATTTGATCCCTTGGCCTTCTTTGTACCATGTTTGTCTCGTTCGTCCCTCTTCGTCTTCCCATTTGATCCGTAGGCCTTCTTTGGTCCAAGTTCGTCCCGTTCGTCCATCTTCGTCCTCCCATTTGATCCCTTGGCCTTCTTTGTACCATGTTCGTCTCGTTCGTCCCTCTTCGTCTTCCCATTTGATCCGTAGGCCTTCTTTGGACCAAGTTCATCTCGTTCGTCCATCTTCGTCCTCCCATTTGATCTGTTGGAATTATTTGGACCAAGTTCATCTCGTTCGTCCATCTTCGTCCACCCATTTGATCCCTTGGCCTTCTTTGTACCAAGTTCGTCTCATTCGTCCCACTTCGTCCTCCCATTTGATCCCTAGGCCTTCTTTGGACCAAGTTCGTCTCGTTCGTCCATCTTCGTCCTCCCATTTGATCTGTAGGCCTTCTTTGGACCAAGTTCGTCTCGTTCGTCCCTCTTCGTCCTCCCATTTGATCCCAAGGCCTTCTTTAGACAAAGTTCGTCTCGTTCGTCCATCTTCGTCCTCCCATTTGATCCGTTGGCCTTCTTTGGACCAAGTTCGTCGCGTTCGTCCATCTTCGTCCTCCCATTTGATCCCTTTGCCTTCTTTGTACCATGTTTGTCTCGTTCGTCCCTCTTCGTCTTCCCATTTGATCCGTAGGCCTTCTTTGGATCAAGTTCGTCTCGTTCGTCCATCTTCGTCCTCCCATTTGATCTGTAGGCCTTCTTTGGACCAAGTTCGTCTCGTTCGTCCATCTTCGTGCTCCCATTTGATCCGTCGGCCTACTTTGGACAAAGTTCGTCTCGTTCGTCCATCTTCGTGCTCCCATTTGATCCGTCGGCCTACTTTGGACAAAGTTCGTCTCGTTCGTCCATCTTCGTCCTCCCATTTGATCCCTTTGCCTTCTTTGTACCATGTTCGTCTCGTTCGTCCCTCTTCGTCTTCCCATTTGATCTGTAGGCCTTCTTTGGACCAAGTTCGTCTCGTTCGTCCATCTTCATCCTCCCATTTGATCTGTTGGAATTATTTGGACCAAGTTCGTCTCGTTCGTCCATCTTCGTCCACCCATTTGATCCCTTGGCCTTCTTTGTACCAAGTTCGTCTCATTCGTCCCACTTCGTCCTCCCATTTGATCCCTAGGCCTTCTTTGGACCAAGTTCGTCTCGCTCGTCCATCTTCGTCCTCCCATTTGATCTGTAGGCCTTCTTTGGACCAAGTTCGTCTCGTTCGTCCCTCTTCGTCCTCCCATTTGATCCCAAGGCCTTCTTCAGACAAAGTTCGTCTCGTTCGTCCATCTTCGTCCTCCCATTTGATCCGTTGGCCTTCTTTGGACCAAGTTCGTCGCGTTCGTCCATCTTCGTCCTCCCATTTGATCCCTTTGCCTTCTTTGTACCATGTTTGTCTCGTTCGTCCCTCTTCGTCTTCCCATTTGATCCGTAGGCCTTCTTTGGATCAAGTTCGTATCGTTCGTCCATCTTCGTCCTCCCATTTGATCTGTAGGCCTTCTTTAGACCAAGTTCGTCTCGTTCGTCCATCTTCGTGCTCCCATTTGATCCGTCGGCCTACTTTGGACAAAGTTCGTCTCGTTCGTCCATCTTCGTCCTCCCATTTGATCCCTTTGCCTTCTTTGTACCATGTTCGTCTCGTTCGTCCCTCTTCGTCTTCCCATTTGATCTGTAGGCCTTCTTTGGACCAAGTTCGTCTCGTTCGTCCATCTTCGTCCTCCCATTTGATCTGTTGGAATTATTTGGACCAAGTTCGTCTCGTTCGTCCATCTTCGTCCACCCATTTGATCCCTTGGCCTTCTTTGGACCAAGTTCTTCTCGTTCGTCCATCTTCGTCCTCCCATTTGATCCGTTGGCCTTCTTTGGACCAAGTTCGTCCCGTTCGTCCATCTTCGTCCTCCCATTTGATCTGTTGGAATTATTTGGACCAAGTTCGTCTCGTTCGTCCATCTTCGTCCACCCATTTGATCCCTAGGCCTTCTTTGTACCAAGTTCGTCTCGTTCGTCCCTCTTCGTCCTCCCATTTGATCCCTAGGCCTTCTTTGTACCAAGTTCGTCTCGCTCTTCCCTCTTCGTCCTCCCATTTGATCCCAAGGCCTTCTTTGGACAAAGTTTGTCTCGTTCGTCCATCTTCGTCCTCCCATTTGATCCGTTGGCCTTCTTTGGACCTAGTTCGTCCTGTTCGTCCATCTTCGTCCTCCCATTTGATCCCTTGGCCTTCTTTGTACCATGTTTGTCTCGTTCGTCCCTCTTCGTCTTCCCATTTGATCCGTAGGCCTTCTTTGGACCAAGTTCGTCTCGTTCGTCCATCTTCGTCCTCCCATTTGATCCCTTGGCCTTCTTTGTACCATGTTCGTCTCGTTCGTCCCTCTTCGTCTTCCCATTTGATCCGTAGGCCTTCTTTGGACCAAGTTCATCTCGTTCGTCCATCTTCGTCCTCCCATTTGATCTGTAGGCCTTCTTTGGACCAAGTTCGTCTCGTTCGTCCCTCTTCGTCCTCCCATTTGATCCGTTGGCCTTCTTTGGACCAAGTTCGTTGCGTTCGTCCATCTTCGTCCTCCCATTTGATCCCTTTGCCTTCTTTGTACCATGTTTGTCTCGTTCGTCCCTCTTCGTCTTCCCATTTGATCCGTAGGCCTTCTTTGGATCAAGTTCGTCTCGTTCGTCCATCTTCGTCCTCCCATTTGATCTGTAGGCCTTCTTTGGACCAAGTTCGTCTCGTTCGTCCATCTTCGTGCTCCCATTTGATCCATCGGCCTACTTTGGACAAAGTTCGTCTCGTTCGTCCATCTTCGTCCTCCCATTTGATCCCTTTGCCTTCTTTGTACCATGTTCGTCTCGTTCGTCCCTCTTGGTCTTCCCATTTGATCTGTAGACCTTCTTTGGACCAAGTTCGTCTCGTTCGTCCATCTTCGTCCTCCCATTTGATCTGTTGGAATTATTTGGACCAAGTTCGTCTCGTTCGTCCATCTTCGTCCTCCCATTTGATCCATCGGCCTACTTTGGACCAAGTTCGTCTCGTTCGTCCATCTTCGTCCACCCATTTGATCCCTTGGCCTTCTTTGTACCAAGTTCGTCTCATTCGTCCCACTTCGTGCTCCCATTTGATCCCTAGGCCTTCTTTGGACCAAGTTCGTCTCGTTCGTCCATCTTCGTCCTCCCATTTGATCTGTAGGCCTTCTTTGGACCAAGTTCGTCTCGTTCGTCCCTCTTCGTCCTCCCATTTGATCCGTTGGCCTTCTTTGGACCAAGTTCGTCGCGTTCGTCCATCTTCGTCCTCCCATTTGATCCCTTTGCCTTCTTTGTACCATGTTTGTCTCGTTCGTCCCTCTTCGTCTTCCCATTTGATCCGTAGGCCTTCTTTGGACCAAGTTCGTCTCGTTCGTCCCTCTTCGTCCTCCCATTTGATCCCAAGGCTTTCTTTAGACAAAGTTCGTCTCGTTCGTCCATCTTCGTCCTCCCATTTGATCCGTTGGCCTTCTTTGGACCAAGTTCGTCGCGTTCGTCCATCTTCGTCCTCCCATTTGATCCCTTTGCCTTCTTTGTACCATGTTTGTCTCGTTCGTCCCTCTTCGTCTTCCCATTTGATCCGTAGGCCTTCTTTGGACCAAGTTCGTCTCGTTCGTCCATCTTCGTCCTCCCATTTGATCCCTTGGCCTTCTTTGTACCATGTTCGTCTCGTTCGTCCCTCTTCGTCTTCCCATTTGATCCGTAGGCCTTCTTTGGACCAAGTTCATCTCGTTCGTCCATCTTCGTCCTCCCATTTGATCTGTAGGCCTTCTTTGGACCAAGTTCGTCTCGTTCGTCCCTCTTCGTCCTCCCATTTGATCCGTTGGCCTTCTTTGGACCAAGTTCGTTGCGTTCGTCCATCTTCGTCCTCCCATTTGATCCCTTTGCCTTCTTTGTACCATGTTTGTCTCGTTCGTCCCTCTTCGTCTTCCCATTTGATCCGTAGGCCTTCTTTGGATCAAGTTCGTCTCGTTCGTCCATCTTCGTCCTCCCATTTGATCTGTAGGCCTTCTTTGGACCAAGTTCGTCTCGTTCGTCCATCTTCGTGCTCCCATTTGATCCATCGGCCTACTTTGGACAAAGTTCGTCTCGTTCGTCCATCTTCGTCCTCCCATTTGATCCCTTTGCCTTCTTTGTACCATGTTCGTCTCGTTCGTCCCTCTTGGTCTTCCCATTTGATCTGTAGGCCTTCTTTGGACCAAGTTCGTCTCGTTCGTCCATCTTCGTCCTCCCATTTGATCTGTTGGAATTATTTGGACCAAGTTCGTCTCGTTCGTCCATCTTCGTCCTCCCATTTTATCCATCGGCCTACTTTGGACCAAGTTCGTCTCGTTCGTCCATCTTCGTCCACCCATTTGATCCCTTGGCCTTCTTTGTACCAAGTTCGTCTCATTCGTCCCACTTCGTGCTCCCATTTGATCCCTAGGCCTTCTTTGGACCAAGTTCGTCTCGTTCGTCCATCTTCGTCCTCCCATTTGATCTGTAGGCCTTCTTTGGACCAAGTTCGTCTCGTTCGTCCCTCTTCGTCCTCCCATTTGATCCGTTGGCCTTCTTTGGACCAAGTTCGTCGCGTTCGTCCATCTTCGTCCTCCCATTTGATCCCTTTGCCTTCTTTGTACCATGTTTGTCTCGTTCGTCCCTCTTCGTCTTCCCATTTGATCCGTAGGCCTTCTTTGGACCAAGTTCGTCTCGTTCGTCCCTCTTCGTCCTCCCATTTGATCCCAAGGCTTTCTTTAGACAAAGTTCGTCTCGTTCGTCCATCTTCGTCCTCCCATTTGATCCGTTGGCCTTCTTTGGACCAAGTTCGTCGCGTTCGTCCATCTTCGTCCTCCCATTTGATCCCTTTGCCTTCTTTGTACCATGTTTGTCTCGTTCGTCCCTCTTCGTCTTCCCATTTGATCCGTAGGCCTTCTTTGGATCAAGTTCGTCTCGTTCGTCCATCTTCGTCCTCCCATTTGATCCCTTGGCCTTCTTTGTACCATGTTCGTCTCGTTCGTCCCTCTTCGTCCTCCCATTTGATCCCTAGGCCTTCTTTGTACCAAGTTCGTCTCGTTCGTCCCTCTTCTTCGTCCCATTTGATCCCTAGGCCTTCTTTGGACCAAGTTCTTCTCGTTCGTCCATCTTCGTCCTCCCATTTGATCCGTTGGCCTTCTTTGGACCAAGTTCATCCCGTTCGTCCATCTTCGTCCTCCCATTTGCTCCCTTGGTATTCTTTGTACCATGTTCGTCTCGTTCGTCCCTCTTCGTCTTCCCAATTGATCCCTAGGCCTTCTTTGTACCAAGTTCGTCTCGTTCGTCCCTCTTCGTCCTCCCATTTGATCCCTAGGCCTTCTTTGTACCAAGTTCGTCTCGGTCGTCCCTCTTCGTCCTCCCATTTGATCCCAAGGCCTTCTTTGGACAAAGTTTGTCTCGTTCGTCCATCTTCGTCCTCCCATTTGATCCGTTGGCCTTCTTTGGACCTAGTTCGTCCTGTTCGTCCATCTTCGTCCTCCCATTTGATCCCTTGGCCTTCTTTGTACCATGTTTGTCTCGTTCGTCCCTCTTCGTCTTCCCATTTGATCCGTAGGCCTTCTTTGGACCAAGTTCGTCCCGTTCGTCCATCTTCGTCCTCCCATTTGATCCCTTGGCCTTCTTTGTACCATGTTCGTCTCGTTCGTCCCTCTTCGTCTTCCCATTTGATCCGTAGGCCTTCTTTGGACCAAGTTCATCTCGTTCGTCCATCTTCGTCCTCCCATTTGATCTGTTGGAATTATTTGGACCAAGTTCATCTCGTTCGTCCATCTTCGTCCACCCATTTGATCCCTTGGCCTTCTTTGTACCAAGTTCGTCTCATTCGTCCCACTTCGTCCTCCCATTTGATCCCTAGGCCTTCTTTGGACCAAGTTCGTCTCGTTCGTCCATCTTCGTCCTCCCATTTGATCTGTAGGCCTTCTTTGGACCAAGTTCGTCTCGTTCGTCCCTCTTCGTCCTCCCATTTGATCCCAAGGCCTTCTTTAGACAAAGTTCGTCTCGTTCGTCCATCTTCGTCCTCCCATTTGATCCGTTGGCCTTCTTTGGACCAAGTTCGTCGCGTTCGTCCATCTTCGTCCTCCCATTTGATCCCTTTGCCTTCTTTGTACCATGTTTGTCTCGTTCGTCCCTCTTCGTCTTCCCATTTGATCCGTAGGCCTTCTTTGGATCAAGTTCGTCTCGTTCGTCCATCTTCGTCCTCCCATTTGATCTGTAGGCCTTCTTTGGACCAAGTTCGTCTCGTTCGTCCATCTTCGTGCTCCCATTTGATCCGTCGGCCTACTTTGGACAAAGTTCGTCTCGTTCGTCCATCTTCGTGCTCCCATTTGATCCGTCGGCCCACTTTGGACAAAGTTCGTCTCGTTCGTCCATCTTCGTCCTCCCATTTGATCCCTTTGCCTTCTTTGTACCATGTTCGTCTCGTTCGTCCCTCTTCGTCTTCCCATTTGATCTGTAGGCCTTCTTTGGACCAAGTTCGTCTCGTTCGTCCATCTTCGTCCTCCCATTTGATCTGTTGGAATTATTTGGACCAAGTTCGTCTCGTTCGTCCATCTTCGTCCACCCATTTGATCCCTTGGCCTTCTTTGTACCAAGTTCGTCTCATTCGTCCCACTTCGTCCTCCCATTTGATCCCTAGGCCTTCTTTGGACCAAGTTCGTCTCGTTCGTCCATCTTCGTCCTCCTATTTGATCTGTAGGCCTTCTTTGGACCAAGTTCGTCTCGTTCGTCCCTCTTCGTCCTCCCATTTGATCCCAAGGCCTTCTTTAGACAAAGTTCGTCTCGTTCGTCCATCTTCGTCCTCCCATTTGATCCGTTGGCCTTCTTTGGACCAAGTTCGTCGCGTTCGTCCATCTTCGTCCTCCCATTTGATCCCTTTGCCTTCTTTGTACCATGTTTGTCTCGTTCGTCCCTCTTCGTCTTCCCATTTGATCGGTAGGCCTTCTTTGGATCAAGTTCGTCTCGTTCGTCCATCTTCGTCCTCCCATTTGATCCCTTGGTATTCTTTGTTCCATGTTCGTCTCGTTCGTCCCTCTTCGTCTTCCCAATTGATCCCTAGGCCTTCTTTGTACCAAGTTCGTCTCGTTCGTCCTCCCATTTGATCCCTAGGCCTTCTTTGTACCAAGTTCGTCTCGCTCTTCCCTCTTCGTCCTCCCATTTGATCCCAAGGCCTTCTTTGGACAAAGTTTGTCTCGTTCGTCCATCTTCGTCCTCCCATTTGATCCGTTGGCCTTCTTTGGACCTAGTTCGTCCTGTTCGTCCATCTTCGTCCTCCCATTTGATCCCTTGGCCTTCTTTGTACCATGTTTGTCTCGTTCGTCCCTCTTCGTCTTCCCATTTGATCCGTAGGCCTTCTTTGGACCAAGTTCGTCTCGTTCGTCCATCTTCGTCCTCCCATTTGATCCCTTGGCCTTCTTTGTACCATGTTCGTCTCGTTCGTCCCTCTTCGTCTTCCCATTTGATCCGTAGGCCTTCTTTGGACCAAGTTCATCTCGTTCGTCCATCTTCGTCCTCCCATTTGTCTGTTGGAATTATTTGGACCAAGTTCGTCTCGTTCGTCCATCTTCGTCCACCCATTTGATCCCTTGGCCTTCTTTGTACCAAGTTCGTCTCATTCGTCCCACTTCGTCCTCCCATTTGATCCCTAGGCCTTCTTTGGACCAAGTTCGTCTCGTTCGTCCATCTTCGTCCTCCCATTTGATCTGTAGGCCTTCTTTGGACCAAGTTCGTCTCATTCGTCCCTCTTCGTCCTCCCATTTGATCCGTTGGCCTTCTTTGGACCAAGTTCGTCGCGTTCGTCCATCTTCGTCCTCCCATTTGATCCCTTTGCCTTCTTTGTACCATGTTTGTCTCGTTCGTCCCTCTTCGTCTTCCCATTTGATCCGTAGGCCTTCTTTGGATCAAGTTCGTCTCGTTCGTCCATCTTCGTCCTCCCATTTGATCTGTAGGCCTTCTTTGGACCAAGTTCGTCTCGTTCGTCCATCTTCGTGCTCCCATTTGATCCATCGGCCTACTTTGGACAAAGTTCGTCTCGTTCGTCCATCTTCGTCCTCCCATTTGATCCCTTTGCCTTCTTTGTACCATGTTCGTCTCGTTCGTCCCTCTTGGTCTTCCCATTTGATCTGTAGGCCTTCTTTGGACCAAGTTCGTCTCGTTCGTCCATCTTCGTCCTCCCATTTGATCTGTTGGAATTATTTGGACCAAGTTCGTCTCGTTCGTCCATCTTCGTCCTCCCATTTGATCCATCGGCCTACTTTGGACCAAGTTCGTCTCGTTCGTCCATCTTCGTCCACCCATTTGATCCCTTGGCCTTCTTTGTACCAAGTTCGTCTCATTCGTCCCACTTCGTGCTCCCATTTGATCCCTAGGCCTTCTTTGGACCAAGTTCGTCTCGTTCGTCCATCTTCGTCCTCCCATTTGATCTGTAGGCCTTCTTTGGACCAAGTTCGTCTCGTTCGTCCCTCTTCGTCCTCCCATTTGATCCGTTGGCCTTCTTTGGACCAAGTTCGTCGCGTTCGTCCATCTTCGTCCTCCCATTTGATCCCTTTGCCTTCTTTGTACCATGTTTGTCTCGTTCGTCCCTCTTCGTCTTCCCATTTGATCCGTAGGCCTTCTTTGGAGCATGTTCGTCTCGTTCGTCCATCTTCGTCCTCCCATTTGATCTGTAGGCCTTCTTTGGACCAAGTTCGTCTCGTTCGTCCATCTTCGTGCTCCCATTTGATCCGTCGGCCTACTTTGGACAAAGTTCGTCTCGTTCGTCCATCTTCCTCCTCCCATTTGATCCGTTGGCCTTCTTTGTACCATGTTCGTCTCGTTCGTCCATCTTTGTCCTCCCATTTGATCCCTAGGCCTTCTTTGTACCAAGTTCGTCTCGTTCGTCCCTCTTCGTCCTCCCATTTGATCCCTAGGCCTTCTTTGGACCAAGTTCTTCTCGTTCGTCCATCTTCGTCCTCCCATTTGATCCCCAGCCCTTCTTTGGACCAAGTTCGTCTCGTTCGTCCGTCTTCGTGCTCCCATTTGATCCGTAGGCCTTCTTTGGACAAAGTTCGTCTCGTTCGTCCATCTTCGTCCTCCCATTTGATCCGTTGGCCTTCTTTGTACCATGTTCGTCTCGTTCGTCCATCTTCGTCCTTCCATTTGATCCCTAGGCCTTCTTTGTACCAAGTTCGTCTCGTTCATCCCTCTTCGTCCTCCCATTTGATCCCTAGGCCTTCTTTGTACCAAGTTCGTCTCGTTCGTCCCTCTTCGTCCTCCCATTTGATCCCAAGGCCTTCTTTGGACAAAGTTTGTCTCGTTCGTCCATCTTCGTCCTCCCATTTGATCCCTAGGCCTTCTTTGTACCAAGTTCGTCTCGTTCGTCCATCTTCGTCCTCCCATTTGATCCCTAGGCCTTCTTTGTACCAAGTTCGTCTCGCTCGTCCCTCTTCTTCTTCCCATTTGATCCCTAGGCCTTCTTTGTACCAAGTTCGTCTCGTTCGTCCCTCTTCGTCCTCCCATTTGATCCGTAGGCCTTCTTTGGACAAAGTTCGTCTCGTTCGTCCATCTTCGTCCTCCCATTTGATCCGTTGGCCTTCTTTGTACCATGTTCGTCTCGTTCGTCCATCTTCGTCCTCCCATTTGATCCCTTGGCCTTCTTTGTACCATGTTTGTCTCGTTCGTCCCTCTTCGTCTTCCCATTTGATCCGTAGGCCTTCTTTGGACCAAGTTCGTCTCGTTCGTCCATCTTCGTCCTCCCATTTGATCCCTTGGCCTTCTTTGTACCATATTCGTCTCGTTCGTCCCTCTTCGTCTTCCCATTTGATCCGTAGGCCTTCTTTGGACCAAGTTCATATCGTTCGTCCATCTTCGTCCTCCCATTTGATCTGTTGGAATTATTTGGACCAAGTTCGTCTCGTTCGTCCATCTTCGTCCACCCATTTGATCCCTTGGCCTTCTTTGTACCAAGTTCGTCTCATTCGTCCCACTTCGTGCTCCCATTTGATCCCTAGGCCTTCTTTGGACCAAGTTCGTCTCGTTCGTCCATCTTCGTCCTCCCATTTGATCTGTAGGCCTTCTTTGGACCAAGTTCGTCTCGTTCGTCCCTCTTCGTCCTCCCATTTGATCCGTTGGCCTTCTTTGGACCAAGTTCGTCGCGTTCGTCCATCTTCGTCCTCCCATTTGATCCCTTTGCCTTCTTTGTACCATGTTTGTCTCGTTCGTCCCTCTTCGTCTTCCCATTTGATCCGTAGGCCTTCTTTGGATCATGTTCGTCTCGTTCGTCCATCTTCGTCCTCCCATTTGATCTGTAGGCCTTCTTTGGACCAAGTTCGTCTCGTTCGTCCATCTTCGTGCTCCCATTTGATCCGTCGGCCTACTTTGGACAAAGTTCGTCTCGTTCGTCCATCTTCCTCCTCCCATTTGATCCGTTGGCCTTCTTTGTACCATGTTCGTCTCGTTCGTCCATCTTCGTCCTCCCATTTGATCCCTAGGCCTTCTTTGTACCAAGTTCGTCTCGTTCGTCCCTCTTCGTCCTCCCATTTGATCCCTAGGCCTTCTTTGGACCAAGTTCTTCTCGTTCGTCCATCTTCGTCCTCCCATTTGATCCCCAGCCCTTCTTTGGACCAAGTTCGTCTCGTTCGTCCGTCTTCGTGCTCCCATTTGATCCGTAGGCCTTCTTTGGACAAAGTTCGTCTCGTTCGTCCATCTTCGTCCTCCCATTTGATCCGTTGGCCTTCTTTGTACCATGTTCGTCTCGTTCGTCCATCTTCGTCCTTCCATTTGATCCCTAGGCCTTCTTTGTACCAAGTTCGTCTCGTTCGTCCCTCTTCGTCCTCCCATTTGATCCCTAGGCCTTCTTTGTACCAAGTTCGTCTCGTTCGTCCCTCTTCGTCCTCCCATTTGATCCCAAGGCCTTCTTTGGACAAAGTTTGTCTCGTTCGTCCATCTTCGTCCTCCCATTTGATCCCTAGGCCTTCTTTGTACCAAGTTCGTCTCGTTCGTCCATCTTCGTCCTCCCATTTGATCCCTAGGCCTTCTTTGTACCAAGTTCGTCTCGGTCGTCCCTCTTCTTCTTCCCATTTGATCCCTAGGCCTTCTTTGTACCAAGTTCGTCTCGTTCGTCCCTCTTCGTCCTCCCATTTGATCCGTAGGCCTTCTTTGGACAAAGTTCGTCTCGTTCGTCCATCTTCGTCCTCCCATTTGATCCGTTGCCCATCTTTGTACCATGTTCGTCTCGTTCGTCCATCTTCGTCCTCCCATTTGATCCCTTGGCCTTCTTTGTACCATGTTTGTCTCGTTCGTCCCTCTTCGTCTTCCCATTTGATCCGTAGGCCTTCTTTGGATCAAGTTCGTCTCGTTCGTCCATCTTCGTCCTCCCATTTGATCCCTTGGCCTTCTTTGTACCATATTCGTCTCGTTCGTCCCTCTTCGTCTTCCCATTTGATCCGTAGGCCTTCTTTGGACCAAGTTCATATCGTTCGTCCATCTTCGTCCTCCCATTTGATCTGTTGGAATTATTTGGACCAAGTTCGTCTCGTTCGTCCATCTTCGTCCACCCATTTGATCCCTTGGCCTTCTTTGTACCAAGTTCGTCTCATTCGTCCCACTTCGTCCTCCCATTTGATCCCTAGGCCTTCTTTGGACCAAGTTCGTCTCGTTCGTCCATCTTCGTCCTCCCATTTGATCTGTAGGCCTTCTTTGGACCAAGTTCGTCTCGTTCGTCCCTCTTCGTCCTCCCATTTGATCCCAAGGCCTTCTTTAGACAAAGTTCGTCTCGT